>CAWUFW010007687.1:0-600000 GCA_963921515.1 Calotriton arnoldi
CAGCCCCTGGTAGGCCTCTGAGGTACCTATGCCCTTGGTACATAGTATACCATATACTAGGGACTTATAAGGGCACTCCAGATTCCAATCAGTGATGTGCCTAAGGCACATGGAAACCATTTTAGAGAGGAAGCAGCTAGGCTGGGGTTCTGATTAGCAGGGCCCCAGCCAGACTAATGTCGAAAAACAGTGAAGCATCAGCAAAAAGTGGGGGTACCCATGTGAAGCAGATCCTACTCTCCTACAGGAGGCATGCTGCTAAAGTAGGTTTGGCCGCTAGAGCGCTAACCGCTCAACTCCGCCCCCAACAGCTGCGACGCCGGCACCCTCCACAGCAAACGGGAGATTCCCGTGGTGGACCGGGGTGCGGGCGAGAACAAAGCAGCAAAAGAGCAACAAGGTGAGAGCAAGATGCCGGTAGCGGCAGAGCAGTGAAAGTTAGCTTTAAAAATGTACTAAAAACAATAAAAAACAGGGAGTCTAGAGAGGAACAACCACGAGGCACACACAAAATGAAGTGAGCAAGCGGTCAGTGATTGCCTCAGGTCTGCGCGCGTCCGCTGCGCGACGAGGAGGCATGCTGCTAAAGTAGGTTTGGCCGCTAGAGCGCTAACCGCTCAACTCCGCCCCCAACAGCTTCGACGCCGGCACCCTCCACAGCAAACGGGAGATTCCCGTGGTGGACCGGGGTGCGGGCGAGAACAAAGCAGCAAAAGAGCAACAAGGTGAGAGCAAGATGCCGGTAGCGGCAGAGCAGTGAAAGTTAGCTTTAAAAATGTACTAAAAACAATAAAAAACAGGGAGTCTAGAGAGGAACAACCACGAGGCACACACAAAATGAAGTGAGCAAGCGGTCAGTGACTGCCTTGGGTCTGCGCGCGTCCGCTGCTGTTGGGTAATATTTGATGCCTTGGGAGGATGTGTGTTGTTGTAAAACTTTTATAGCACAGTTCATTTTCATTTTTGGCATTGCTGAATTAATGGTAGTGTTTTCTTCAGTGTTACCATGCCTTGTTTGTCTGTCCAGTGTGTGTATGTGTGTGTGTGTGTGTGTTTTCCATAGGCCCCCATTGATTTGTCTTTGTTCTCCATGCTACGTGGCTGGGGCCATTTTGTGGAGTCTGTGTCCATAGTCCTGAATGTCTTCTCTTTGTTCCCCATGCCTCCTTGCTTGCTGTTGTTTGTTCGGTCATGTGTCTGGCAGCCATTTTGTTCATCCAGCCTGTGTGCCTTTGGCATAGGCTTGCATGTGTTCTTTGTTCCCTATGCCTCCTTGCTTACTGCTATTGTTCAGTCATGTGGCTTGCAGCCATTTTGTGCATCCAGCCAGTGTGCCTTTGCCATAGGGTTGTATGTGTTCTCTGTGACTCCTTGCTTGCTGTTGTGTGATAATGTGGCTGGCAGTCATTTTGTGCATCCGGCCAGGTTGCCTTTGCCATAGGCTTGCATGGGTTGTTTGTTCCCCATGCCTCCTTGCTTGCTTTTGTTGTTTGGCCATGTGGCTGGCAACCATTTTGTGCATCCAGCCAGTGTGCCTTTGCATAGGCTTGCATGTGGTCTTAGTCCCCATGCCTCCTTGCTTGCTGTTGCTGGTTCGCCATGTGGCTGGCAGTCATTTTGTGCATCCAACCAGTGTGCCTTTGCCATAGGCTTGCATGTGTTCTTTGTTCCCCATGCCTCCTTGCTTGCTGTTGTTGTCTGACCACTTGCACTGGCTGGCAGCCATTTTGTGTATCCAACCAGTGTGCCTTTGCCATAGGCTTGCATGGATGGATGTGATATCAGTTCAATAATATGCTTGAGGATCATTGTAGTATGTATAATAAGAATATGATTTTGATGCATTTTTTTTTTTTGTATATTTGTTTATTAGCATTTCACAACGAACATGAAACAACGTTCAACAGAGCCAGACAGAACGCCCAATAGTACAGATACGATACATCATTTGCAGGTCATGAGATCAGTATTTGATTCATAGAGTGCTCCCATACGTTCCCTCCCCCCCCAACATATTCCAACCTGTGGCATCAGCCGCTTCCGTAGCATAAGTGTGATTGGAGGTCAAACTATATTTCCCCTGCAGGGCTTCTTGTATCCGATGTCTCCATCGGTGACCATAGTCCTCCTACCTCACCCATACATCCACTGCCTAGTATTCTTCCAGCATCTTCATACTGTGATTCCCTCCCAGTCACATCTTTTACATCCTGTGTGCTGCCTGTCCTTGATGCTCTCGGCCCACACCACAAATGGTTCCCAAATGTCTCTTGGTCTCGATGCCGAGGGCATCAACTCCCAGAATGTGGTCAGTTGTGAGTGTCCGAAGGTCACATCCCTGAGCCAGTCATCTTTAGAGGGGACTCGTCTACTGCCCCAATGCATGGCTACTCGTCTTTTCGCATACAGTAATAGCATGGCATGCAATTTCCTATACTGCACCGGGGTGTCTTTAACGTATCCCAACAGTCCCTGCAAAGGGTTGGGATCCCCGCCCACCCCCGTAATATGCTTTATTATAGTACATACATTCGTCCAGTAGGTCCCCAACCGTGGGCAGTCCCATGCGATATGCATGAACCCTGCTGAGGCAGTACCGCAATGCCAGCAGCTATCATCTTCTTTTAGACCTATATGGTGTAAACTTGCGGGCGTTCTATAAAATCTATGTATAAATTTAAAATGTATGAGGCGAAGCTTGTAATTAGGGGATAGCGCCGTCAGTTGGTTACAGCAATAAAGCCATTGTTCTTCCGACAGCGGGGCCTGAAGTTTTTCATTCCACGCCATCAGCGCTCGGGGCTTCAAAATTGGGACTGATGTTTGCATGTGATTGTAAATTCTGGTGATAAGCCTGCGCGGGGAAGCCGTTGCAAGCACGTTTTCTAGAGTGGTCAGTGTTGGTGGAGCGCTCGGGAATGTATCATGCAATGACCGGCATGCCAGTCTGAGTTTATGGTACGCAAATGATTTGGCGAAGGCCACTGGGCGATCGTCCACAGCCATTGGGGGGGGTCTAAACGATCCCTCCGGGTAGAGATCCTCAAATGTTGCCAGATTCATCGCACAAGCCAGATCTGCTCCTATTCCATCCCCCACGGGAAATAGCATCGGGTTGCGAGCTATAGGAATGGACGGGGCATAAAGAGTGGGCACGCCCGCTCTCCCCCTCAACTTATGTCAGGCCCAGCGCAACGTCTCCACTGTGTCTATACCCTCCCTCGGGCGTTTGTATGCTCCAAAGAGTGCGACCCTCAAAGGTAAGGGTTTGGCCATGTCCTCCTCTACAGCCACATGTGGCTGAAATGGAGTGGGGTTCACCCAATAGTGTAAAAATTGAGCTTGCGCACTCCAAGCGTAGAGTTGCATGTCCAGCGCCCCCAGGCCCCCTTGTCTCAGAGGAAGCGTAAGCAACTCTCAGGAAATTCTGGCTTGCCCACCAGCCCAAGTCAATGAAATCAATAGTGATCGCAAGGTATTAAAAAGGCCTGTGTGAGCACAAGAGGCACATTAACAAATAAATTCAAGAATTTCGGCAATACCACCATTTTTATCAACGCTATCCTCCCAGCCAATGAAAGCGGGAGTCGCGCCCAAGCAGTAATCTTCCCTTCAAGCCAAGTCATGGCGCACCCATAGTTCAACCTCCACAACTCTTGCATGTCTCTACTTATCCAGATGCCCAGATATTTCACAGGCTCCGCTGTCCATTTGAGTGGGAACTCAGAGGAGACCCGGGCAGTGGTGTCTGTCAATGGGAAGATAACAGACTTAGCCCAGTTTATAGATATTCCTGAAAGGCCCCCAAACTTAATAAATTCCCTCAATATCGGATCAAGGTTCTGCGCTGGGTCAGAGATGTAAAGTGTGACATCGTCAGCATACAGTGAAATCAAGAGACTCCGTGCACTAAAGCCTATCCCCTTGGCGGTGTGATGTTGCCTGATACGTGCCGCCAGTGGCTCCATCGCAATCGCAAAGAGCAACGGGGACAGCGGGCATCCCTGTCTCGTTCCACGCGAAATATTGAAGGGCTCCGAGAGGAGGCCATTCACCCTCACGCGTGCTATTGGTCGCGTATACAGTAATTGCACCAAGTTTATGAATAGTGGACTAAAGCCCATGCGACCCAGGATTGCGAAAAGGTAATGCCACTCCAGTGTGTCAAATGCCTTTGTGGCATCTAAAAATACTGCCGCCGCCTGTACGTCAGGATGCAGATAGTGTAGTACTGAAAACAAAGTTCTCAGGTTTTGCGATGTTGACCTTCCCGGAATAAATCCCGACTGGTCCGGACGCACGACCAGTGGGAGCAATGGCTGCAGCCTATTGGCGATCAATTTTGCCAAGATCTTAACATCCACATTCATGAGAGAAAGCGGTCGGTAGGAATCCAGTTCATCTTCTGGTTTACCTGGTTTTAAGAGGGTGACTATTATCGCCTATCGCATAGATGGTGGTAACACTCCAGATTCTAGAGCCTCCTCGTAGAGATCAAATAGTCGAGGCGCCAGCTCCTCCACATATGTTTTGTAGAAGGCAGTGGTCAGGCCATCCGACCCAGGGGCCTTATTTAATGGCAGGCTTCTCCGAACGCTGCAGAGGGGCCCTGCTCATGCAGGGGCACCCTCTCACATAGGAACCATGCACTCTGCCTTTAGGATTGATAAGGCCTGCCTTAGGAGTGACTTATAGGTTTATATGTGTGTATGTATTTAGTGATATAGGTAACCTATATCACAGTAAGGGGTGCATGCACCACCTTACCCAGGCTGCAGTAGCAGACCTGTGGTGTCAGTTTGGATGGCCTCCCAGGGGTGGCATAATATATGCTGCAGCCCCTGGTAGGCCTCTGAGGTACCTATGCCCTTGGTACATAGTATACCATATACTAGGGACTTATAAGGGCACTCCAGATTCCAATCAGTGATGTGCCTAAGGCACATGGAAACCATTTTAGAGAGGAAGCAGCTAGGCTGGGGTTCTGATTAGCAGGGCCCCAGGCAGACTAATGTCGAAAAACAGTGAAGCATCAGCAAAAAGTGGGGGTACCCATGTGAAGCAGATCCTACTCTCCTACAGGAGGCATGCTGCTAAAGTAGGTTTGGCCGCTAGAGCGCTAACCCCTCAACTCCGCCCCCAACAACTGCGACGCCGGCACCCTCCACAGCAAACGGGAGATTCCCGTGGTGGACCGGGGTGCGGGCGAGAACAAAGCAGCAAAAGAGCAACAAGGTGAGAGCAAGATGCCGGTAGCGGCAGAGCAGTGAAAGTTAGCTTTAAAAATGTACTAAAAACAATAAAAAACAGGGAGTCTAGAGAGGAACAACCACGAGGCACACACAAAATGAAGTGAGCAAGCGGTCAGTGATTGCCTCGGGTCTGCGCGCGTCCGCTGCGCGACGAGGGAGGCATGCTGCTAAAGTAGGTTTGGCCGCTAGAGCGCTAACCGCTCAACTCCGCCCCCAACAGCTTCGACGCCGGCACCCTCCACAGCAAACGGGAGATTCCCGTGGTGGACCGGGGTGCGGGCGAGAACAAAGCAGCAAAAGAGCAACAAGGTGAGAGCAAGATGCCGGTAGCGGCAGAGCAGTGAAAGTTAGCTTTAAAAATGTACTAAAAACAATAAAAAACAGGGAGTCTAGAGAGGAACAACCACGAGGCACACACAAAATGAAGTGAGCAAGCGGTCAGTGACTGCCTCGGGTCTGCGCGCGTCCGCTGCTGTTGGGTAATATTTGATGCCTTGGGAGGATGTGTGTTGTTGTAAAACTTTTATAGCACAGTTCATTTTCATTTTTGGCATTGCTGAATTAATGTTAGTGTTTTCTTCAGTGTTACCATGCCTTGTTTGTCTGTCCAGTGTGTGTATGTGTGTGTGTGTGTGTGTTTTCCATAGGCCCCCATTGATTTGTCTTTGTTCTCCATGCTACGTGGCTGGGGCCATTTTGTGGAGTCTGTGTCCATAGTCCTGAATGTCTTCTCTTTGTTCCCCATGCCTCCTTGCTTGCTGTTGTTTGTTCGGTCATGTGTCTGGCAGCCATTTTGTTCATCCAGCCAGTGTGCCTTTGGCATAGGCTTGCATGTGTTCTTTGTTCCCTATGCCTCCTTGCTTACTGCTATTGTTCAGTCATGTGGCTTGCAGCCATTTTGTGCATCCAGCCAGTGTGCCTTTGCCATAGGGTTGTATGTGTTCTCTGTGACTCCTTGCTTGCTGTTGTGTGATAATGTGGCTGGCAGTCATTTTGTGCATCCGGCCAGGTTGCCTTTGCCATAGGCTTGCATGGGTTGTTTGTTCCCCATGCCTCCTAGCTTGCTTTTGTTGTTTGGCCATGTGGCTGGCAACCATTTTGTGCATCCAGCCAGTGTGCCTTTGCATAGGCTTGCATGTGGTCTTAGTCCCCATGCCTCCTTGCTTGCTGTTGCTGGTTCGCCATGTGGCTGGCAGTCATTTTGTGCATCCAACCAGTGTGCCTTTGCCATAGGCTTGCATGTGTTCTTTGTTCCCCATGCCTCCTTGCTTGCTGTTGTTGTCTGACCACTTGCACTGGCTGGCAGCCATTTTGTGTATCCAACCAGTGTGCCTTTGCCATAGGCTTGCATGGATGGATGTGATATCAGTTCAATAATATGCTTGAGGATCATTGTAGTATGTATAATAAGAATATGATTTTGATGCATTTTTTTTTTTTGTATATTTGTTTATTAGCATTTCACAACGAACATGAAACAATATTCAACAGAGCCAGACAGAACGCCCAATAGTACAGATATGATACATCATTTGCAGGTCATGAGATCAGTATTTGATTCATAGAGTGCTCCCATACGTTCCCTCCCCCCCCAACATATTCCAACCTGTGGCATCAGCCGCTTCCGTAGCATAAGTGTGATTGGAGGTCAAACTATATTTCCCCTGCAGGGCTTCTTGTATCCGATGTCTCCATCGGTGACCATAGTCCTCCTACCTCACCCATACATCCACTGCCTAGTATTCTTCCAGCATCTTCATACTGTGATTCCCTCCCAGTCACATCTTTTACATCCTGTGTGCTGCCTGTCCTTGATGCTCTCGGGCCCACACCACAAATGGTTCCCAAATGTCTCTTGGTCTCGATGCCGAGGGCATCAACTCCCAGAATGTGGTCAGTTGTGAGTGTCCGAAGGTCACATCCCTGAGCCAGTCATCTTTAGAGGGGACTCGTCTACTGCCCCAATGCATGGCTACTCGTCTTTTCGCATACAGTAATAGCATGGCATGCAATTTCCTATACTGCACCGGGGTATCTTTAACATATCCCAACAGTCCCTGCAAAGGGTTGGGATCCCCGCCCACCCCCGTAATATGCTTTATTATAGTACATACATTCGTCCAGTAGGTCCCCAACCGTGGGCAGTCCCATGCGATATGCATGAACCCTGCTGAGGCAGTACCGCAATGCCAGCAGCTATCATCTTCTTTTAGACCTATATGGTGTAAACTTGCGGGCGTTCTATAAAATCTATGTATAAATTTAAAATGTATGAGGCGAAGCTTGTAATTAGGGGATAGCGCCGTCAGTTGGTTACAGCAATAAAGCCATTGTTCTTCCGACAGCGGGGCCTGAAGTTCTTCATTCCACGCCATCAGCGCTCGGGGCTTCAAAATTGGGACTGATGTTTGCATGTGATTGTAAATTCTGGTGATAAGCCTGCGCGGGGAAGCCGTTGCAAGCACGTTTTCTAGAGTGGTCAGTGTTGGTGGAGCGCTCGGGAATGTATCATGCAATGACCGGCATGCCAGTCTGAGTTTATGGTACGCAAATGATTTGGCGAAGGCCACTGGGCGATCGTCCACAGCCATTGGGGGGGGTCTAAACGATCCCTCCGGGTAGAGATCCTCAAATGTTGCCAGATTCATCGCACGAGCCAGATCTGCTCCTATTCCATCCCCCACGGGAAATAGCATCGGGTTGCGAGCTATAGGAATGGACGGGGCATAAAGAGTGGGCACGCCCGCTCTCCCCCTCAACTTATGCCAGGCCCAGCGCAACGTCTCCACTGTGTCTATACCCTCCCTCGGGCGTTTGTATGCTCCAAAGAGTGCGACCCTCAAAGGTAAGGGTTTGGCCATGTCCTCCTCTACAGCCACATGTGGCTGAAATGGAGTGGGGTTCACCCAATAGTGTAAAAATTGAGCTTGCGCACTCCAAGCGTAGAGTTGCATGTCCGGCGCCCCCAGGCCCCCTTGTCTCAGAGGAAGCGTAAGCAACTCTCAGGAAATTCTGGCTTGCCCACCAGCCCAAGTCAATGAAATCAATAGTGATCGCAAGGTATTAAAAAAGGCCTGTGTGAGCACAAGAGGCACATTAACAAATAAATACAAGAATTTCGGCAATACCACCATTTTTATCAACGCTATCCTCCCAGCCAATGAAAGCGGGAGTCGCGCCCAAGCAGTAATCTTCCCTTCAAGCCAAGTCATGGCGCACCCATAGTTCAACCTCCACAACTCTTGCATGTCTCTACTTATCCAGATGCCCAGATATTTCACAGGCTCCGCTGTCCATTTGAGTGGGAACTCAGAGGAGACCCGGACAGTGGTGTCTGTCAATGGGAAGATAACAGACTTAGCCCAGTTTATAGATATTCCTGAAAGGCCCCCAAACTTAATAAATTCCCTCAATATCGGATCAAGGTTCTGCGCTGGGTCAGAGATGTAAAGTGTGACATCGTCAGCATACAGTGAAATCAAGAGACTCCGTGCACTAAAGCCTATCCCCTTGGCGGTGTGATGTTGCCTGATACGTGCCGCCAGTGGCTCCATCGCAATCGCAAAGAGCAACGGGGACAGCGGGCATCCCTGTCTCGTTCCACGCGAAATATTGAAGGGCTCCGAGAGGAGGCCATTCACCCTCACGCGTGCTATTGGTCGCGTATACAGTAATTGCACCAAGTTTATGAATAGTGGACTAAAGCCCATGCGACCCAGGATTGCGAAAAGGTAATGCCACTCCAGTGTGTCAAATGCCTTTGTGGCATCTAAAAATACTGCCGCCACCTGTACGTCAGGATGCAGATAGTGTAGTACTGAAAACAAAGTTCTCAGGTTTTGCGATGTTGACCTTCCCGGAATAAATCCCGACTGGTCCGGACGCACGACCAGTGGGAGCAATGGCTGCAGCCTATTGGCGATCAATTTTGCCAAGATCTTAACATCCACATTCATGAGAGAAAGCGGTCGGTAGGAATCCAGTTCATCTTCTGGTTTACCTGGTTTTAAGAGGGTGACTATTATCGCCTATCGCATAGATGGTGGTAACACTCCAGATTCTAGAGCCTCCTCGTAGAGATCGAATAGTCGAGGCGCCAGCTCCTCCACATATGTTTTGTAGAAGGCAGTGGTCAGGCCATCCGACCCAGGGGCCTTATTTAATGGCAGGCTTTTTATGACCCGGGCTATGTCTTCCACTGTAAAGGGAGAGTCGAGGTAGTCTCTGTGGCCCTTGCTCAGCCACAGCAGCTCCAGGGAGTCAAGGAATGACAGTAATCCCTCAGGGGCGGAAGGTTGTGTAGTTGCATACAGCCCATGATAGAATCCTGAAAAAGCCTCTAATATGGCCCTCTGCCCTCTTATTTGTGACCCATCTGCAGTTGTGAGTGTAGTGACGAAGGCAGTGTTATGCGGGGGGCGAAGCATAGCAGCTAGAGTCCTCCCAGGTCTGTCCCCTTCCCCATATCTTCTGGCCTGAGCGTGCTTCCCCAGAAACTTAACCTCCCGACTTGCCAGTAAAGCAATTTTTCTTTTATGGACGCTAGAACAGTAGAATCCCCAGTGGAGTAGAACCGAGCCTCTAGTGCCTTTATTTGTTTTTCAAGCTTTTCTAAAGAGCCCCTGATAGCCTTCAACACCTCTGCCTGCCTGGCAATGCAGTTCCCTCTCACCACAGTCTTGAAAGCTTCCCACAAAGTTGCCGCTGAGTCCACCGAGCCTGTATTTAAAGTAAAGTAGTCTACTATGTCCCCTCTTATTTCCTCCTTAAATGCCTTGTCCAATAGTGCGTCCTGTGGTAGCCGCCATGTGTATACCCGCTGAGTGGAGTTGGGTAAGTCCAACCGCAGAAGGCAAGGCACGTGATCAGACAAAGACCTGTAGTAGTGCGCTGCCTCCCTCGCCCATGTGACCACATCTCTGGATACTATCCAATAGTTAAGCCGGGACCACGCCTTATGATATTCTGTAATACATGGGCCCTCCTTAACCCCTGGGTGAAGGTGCCTCCAGATGTCCACCAAATCTCCGGCAGCCTTCAGTGCCCCACTAGCCAATGGGTGCAATGTCCTAGAGGTCCCTTTCCTGTCCAGCTCATCATCCAGGACAGCGTTAAAATCCCCTCCCCAAATAATTGTATCGCAATTTGTGGCTTTTACCCTAACCCACACATTTTGGAAAAATTCAGGGAAATCAGAATTTGGGCCATATATGGCGACAAATACTACCTCGTTTCCACTGAGATACCCCTGTATTATGGCATAGCGACCTTCAGGATCCAAATGCATCGAGCCCTTTTTCCAGTCCAGCCCCCGTCTTATCAGAACTGCCACCCCCCTTGCATAATTGGAGTAGGCAGACGAATATGCCGACCCCCACCTTCCATGTTTCAGTCTAGGGGATGAGTGAGTACTGAGATGCGTCTCCTGCAGCATGCAGACATCAATGTGATGCCTAGCGAGATAGGAGTGAATTAACCTAGCTTTTCTGCCGTCATTTATCCCTCGGATGTTCCAAGTAAGAAAATTTAGAGCAGTCATAGGGAACATATACCGCTACAGTGTAGTGAGGTAGGTGGAGTGATGCACAGGAACACATACACTTGTACAAAATGAGTCTCATGCATGATGAAAGGCATATGTCTGGCAAACAATAAAACAGTCCCCCCTCCACCCGCCTCCCACTCCAACCCCCAATCAGGTTGTAGAGAGCCCATCCCGAACATTAAAACATTTCCAATAACTTGTGGGAGCTCTCCCATGGGGGCGCAGTGGTGCCGGCACACTCCCCTGATTGCTCAGGGTGGCCAGGAACAAATATGATCGGTGAGTCACATCTGAAGTCTCGCAGCCTGAGAAGCCAAACACTTAGCTCTCTAGAGCACGCAGCCGGGGAACCCATCCCCGACCCGCCTTGTCCACAGAGTAGCAATTAGAGACTGTCGCCAGCTGACAGAGGCCATCCAGGTTTCCCTGGCCTTTCCCAATCCATACGGGTTGCCCTCTCAACACCAAATTCTCCTACATTTATACCAATGCCGCAAATGTCCACATTCACCCCACTTCCACACATATAGTGCATTATCAAACCATAGTCTCGGAGTGCAGTAGATCTGGTATCAGGAGTACCCCTGGATCGGGATGTGTTTAGTCCGTATCACTTAGTCCTGCACGTTCCGTGGTTGCCGCTACGGGTTGTTGTCCTGTCGCCTTCCCGCCAACATGCTTGGCGAACTTCAGCGCCGACTTCGCATCTGTGAAAAAGTGGGTAGTGCCGTCGTAGCTGACCTTTAGCTTCGCTGGATATAGGAGTACATACGGGACTTGAGCTTGAAGGAGCATCCGTTTGGCCTGGAGAAACTCCCGCCGTGCAGCCTGCACCGCAGGGGTGAAGTTGGGGTAGAAGGAGATGGTGTTGCCCCCATAGACGACAGTCCCCTTGCCACGGGCCAACCGCAGGACTGTGTCGCGGTCTTGGTAGTTCAGGATTTTTGCCAATATCGGTCTGGGAGTGGCCCCCACCGGTGGCTTGGGGCCCAACGCACGATGCGCCCTCTCTACTGCAAATACCGTAGAAAGATGGGGATCGAACAGTGCATGGAGCATATCCGCCACGAATGTTTCCATCTTTGCAATGGCTGTCGTCTCCGGTACTCCAGTGATTCGGAGATTATTTCGGCGGGACCGGGCCTCCAAATGCTCGTTCTTTGCTCTGATGACCCCAAGCACCTTGTCCATTTGGAGGAGTTGTTCCTTTGTTTCCACTTGAAAATCATGAAAGTCCGAGGCCCGGTTCTCCAATACGTCTAGCCTGGTTTCATGTGTCCCCACCTGTGTCTTCACCGCCTCCAGCTGGGAGGTCATTGTGTCCAACTTGGTGTCAATATTCCGGAGGCTAGATCTCATTTCTAACATGAGAGTGCGCAAATCTTCTCCCTGGTCCTCCGGCTGTTGTTCCAATTGTCGCTCCGCGCCTGCTTCTAGGTCATGGTCCATGTTCCTCGTGTTCCGTCTTTGGTCAAAGGATATCTTCGGCTGTTTGGCATCTTGCTTGCCCATGTTTAAGCTGGATGTAGAAATAGCTTCCAAGACACCCGCCGGTCTGTCGCGGAGTGACCTGTATCCGCCTATGTTTGTCACCTCCCGGTGTTCCGCCTGGCGATTGGGGTAGTATCCTGTGCAGCCGCAGCACTAACTGTATGGACAGTGGGGTCCCCAGCAGCTCTAGCAGGGATTCCACCCCCTTCAATGTGGCTTCCTTTCACAGGGCGCACCAGAGGCAGCGCCTCCTTGTTCCGCAAATAGGATCCGCCGAGAGCCCTCTATATTCGTGCAGCACTCCCTTTACGGAAACCAGGCCAGCAGGGACGCAGGCATCGACACACAGCCAGGCATCCGCGATTCCGGGCTTCCCCCGCACTCTGCACCCTGTGCCAGGCCTCAACGTCTCCTTCCCTGTCGTGAAAGAGAGTGGAGGGTACAAGCCTCCACCCGGAGCCGACACGGAGCCTCTCAGCCGTCTTCATGATGCCCTCTCGATATGTCGGCCTCCCCCTACAGCCACGAGGCCTCCACAATACATCAAGCCTCCCGCTGCGTCTTTCACCCACCCGGGGCGCCGCCGTGGACGCTCCTCCAACTGCACCGGGCCGGCACTTATTTGGGTAGGTTTGCTATGCTTTGCAGGCTACTCACTGCGAGCGTATCCGCATAGTGACGTCGCGGGCGTCTGGCAGCCTGTGTCTTCCAATTCCCTCGTCGGGGCTTCTTACGTTACACCGGTGCCTCCGCAGATGCAGTGCGGCCCTCTCTGGCCTCTGCACCGCGGTCTCGAGTGTTTTCGCCGTCCGCCTTACGCGCTCGCCGCCATCTTGTCTCCCCGAGCTTCGGCGGACCAGAGCTCACCACAACGCCTCCCGGGTGCAGATGTTGCAAGTTTTGAGATCGCTGGAAGCCGCACGTCTTACGCTTCCCAGGGCGCCGTGTTTAACCGTGTTTGCTCACCGGTTGCGCTTATTACTGCAGGATGATGATTCCGGCCGGCGGAGCTCGCTTATTCAGCGGCCATTTCGCGGCTCGGCAAGCCACGCCCCCCATGATTTTGATGCATTTAAAAAATATTTTTTTTTTTGCAACTCTTTGCCACACAACAGGTTTCTTATCATCTTCCCATACAAACATCGACATTATTGGTTGTTTTTTTATTTTAATTTTTATCATTTGTAATTTTTTTATTAGAAATTTTATTTTTTTATTTTTACATTTTTTTAAAAAGGGTTTAAAAAAATGTTTTAATATATTTTTATTTTTTATGTTTTTTATCTTCTTTTTTCATTTTGTTTCGGCCGATCCATCCATCCACCCATTCCACCATAGGCGCCCAGCCGCGCAACTGCAGTCACTTTTTTTTTTAGGTATAATTGCATTTCCTCCTGGACACCCTGGCTGCAGGGCACTGCAGACACATCAACATCATTCATTTTTTTAATGATTATTCCATTTCCCCTTGGATCACATTGCCCGCCACAGGCACACACTAACCTCCATTTTTTAAAAGATTATTATTCTATTTACCCATGCAGTTCCCTGGGTGCCACAGGTGTCTCCTTTAGACTATATGGACATAAAGGAAAGTGCTTTATCTGTATTTTGTGTGTTATCGTGGAAGGGAATTAAATTTTATGGTCTGGTGGTGTGGTTTGACTTTAAAGTGGTTACTACGTAAGTAACCAACCACACTAACAATGCCACATTTCACTCAAGGTTTTTCTTGCTTGTTTGCTTTTACGTGCACCAGAGAAGAAGTGACATCACCCGCAGTACTGCCAAACAGGCCTGTACAGTGACTTCACACGTCAGTCCTCCAATCTCTTCCGCTTGTGCAGCTTAGTGATACTGCCAACTGAGAGCTTTAAAATGGCCCCAAAGAACTGCTTTTCCTATGGAAACTTGGTCCTAACTATAACTACCTATTGGTGACCGCCAGTAGGTAATATATATGTGTATATATTTAGTTGACAGTATTAAATTAAACGGTTTGTCCGTTAATTTCAATTTTTTAATTCGGTTACATATATGCTTTAGTAATGTATATGTGAATTATTAATTTTAAGTGATTGTTAATATAAATATTTTTTAATCCAATCTTTTTATTATTAACACCATATTGTTACACAATTTTTTCACAGCAATCATGTTACAATAGCAGTGTTTACATACCCCTCTGTGCATCATATTACTTTTACAACAATTTGCATTGTGTAGTCTTATTCATTTTGCCAAAGTGAAACCTAAACAAGACTAACTTCGTCTCAACTTCAAGTGCAGTACAGTCTCCACCTTTCGTCTGTTTGTCTTACCTTCCTTCTGGAAACTGTGTATATATCCCCATTTGACCCAGTATCTGGCCTCCTACTATTGATCTTCAACTCGCCTTGTTTTTTTTTTTTTTTTTTTAGATAAATTTGTGATCTCTGCATCAATCCTCAGAAAAATGTCTGGGCCCTCTGGCTGGTGTCTCCTGTGTTCTCTCCTTCTTTGTGCTACCGCTCCCTTCAGTTGCCCTTTCATTCTCCCTCTCTCCTACCTCCCGGGATGTATTCCCCATAAGAGCAGCCCACTCTGTCAAGTCTTCTTCCAACTTGTCATTCCTATGGGTTTTTTTCATGTGTATCTCTTCTGCTCTGGCCCATTACATCAGGTCTCCATGCCATAAGTCTATGGAGGGTGGTCTCTGAGCCGTCCAGCCGATGGCTACTCTCCACTTTGCTAGCACTAGTGCCAGCTGCAAGTATTTCCAGCATATCTTACCCTTCTTTGGTTTCTTAACTATACCCAGTAGACATTCCCGCTGGGTTGTCTCCTGGATTAGGCCGGTCACCTCCTTCATTCTTTCTATCACCTTCTGCCAGTATTGGAAGACCCCTTTGCATTCCCATGCCATGTGGAAGAATGACGCACCCTCCCTTCTACATCTGGGGCATGTTGCGCTTCTGCCCACATATATCCTACTAATTTTATATGGTGTTAGGTATGTGCGGTGCAGGTAATTAAAATGTGTCAGTCATTGCAGGATGCCTTTCGGAGCAGTTCACAGAATGCACTCCAGGCCTCATCCTCTAGGGGGGTTCCTAAGTCCTCCTCCCATGCCCTTCTGGTAGGGATTTCTCTTACTCCCATAGCCTCCATTAGTGTTTTGTATAGGAAAGTAACCATGTGCCTCGTCTCCCCTGCCATCAGTACGAGCTGTAATGTAGCTGTCTCCTTCGGTGTGTTTGGGAAGTCCGTCCACATGTCTCTCGCCGTGTGTGTTATTTTAGCGTATTGAAGGAACTGGCCTCGCCCCACCCCGAATGTCACCTGTGCTTCCTCAAATGTTAGGCATTGCTCTTCTGGGTATAAGTCTCCCAGTGTGTTGCAACCCCCCTCTCTCCACCGGGTCAACGTCATGTCTTGGTCAATGTGGTGGAACGGCAATAGAGTCCAGGGGTCTAAATCCCCAGAGAAGGGGGGCTTCTTAAATACTCTCATTATTGCTCGTCCGATATCTCTATCGCCTGCCTTATGAGATATGGGGTTCACGCAGGGACCCTCTTCCCATGCATGAGTAGCTCCATCAATGAGAATGCGCCATGTGTGTCCTTCAAGGGTTGCTGCTCACCATTATCCTCTTCTGCTACCCATTGCACCACATATTGCAGCTTAGAGGCGTAATAATACAGTTCTAGGGCTGGTAGACCCATCCCTCCCTGTCGTGAGTCCCCCTTAAGCTGTGTCAGTGCAACCCTACTTCTCATCCCTGCCCAGACCAATAATGTCAATAGGCTATCCAGTTTGCAGAATAGGCTGCAGGGTAGAGTGTACAATACGTTCTGAATAATACAGGCACCTCGGGAGGAGCACCATCTTAGCCACTGCCACTCGTCCCATGGTGGAGAGCGGCAGTGTGCTCCAGAAGTGGATGGACCTAGTCAGGCCCAGCAGCAGCGGGTTCACTTGCAGTCATTCTTGATCCTCCAAGCTATGGCCCACTATAATACCCAGATATCTGAAGGACGAGACTTCCCATCTCAACCCCACCTGCGGCAATTTCGACTTGTTTCCCCTCCAGCCCACCCAGTGGGAACAGCAGCGACTTTTGTTTGTTTACTCGCAATCCAGCTATTCTTCCAAACCGTTCCAGGCAGTTTAGAATCTTTGGAACTGTTTCTGCCGGCTTCATCAGATAAAACATTACATCATCATCATATAGTGAGATCAGGTGCGTCTTCTCTCCTACTCTCACCCTGCTGTCCCACACTCCTTCCTGATCACAGTTACCATAGGTTTCATTGCAAGCACAAACAGCAGAGGTGAGAGTAGGCAGCCCTGTCTCGTGCCTCTGCGCACCCCCCAGTCCTCCGATGATATGCTTTCGCTGCGTACCTGTACTCCAGGCGCATTGTACAATACTCCAACCCAGTGGCAAAAATGTGGACCGAAGCCCATGTGCTGCAGGAACTGTTGTATATAGGACCATTCAACTGTGTCGAACGCTTTTGTGATGTCTATCGACATGAGTGCTGGTTCCTCTTGGCTGCCTTTCACTGCGTGCATGACATGTGCTAGTCTGCACAAATTGAGGGCCGTGCTGCGTCCTGGAATAAATCCGCACTGGTCCTCGTGCGTCAGTGCCCTTATCACTATTGTCAATCTCCTTGCCAGGATCTTGCATAGTATCTTGACATCTACATTTAGCATGGTGAGAGGCCGATATGCAGCCGGGTCCGTTGCATTGCCCCCAGGTTTGGGCACCATACAGATCACACCATCCCTAATTGTCTGAGATAACGTTCCTTTCTGTCCCGATTCCTTATATACTTCTAGGATAGGCCCTGCTAATTGCTCTATATACGCCTGGTAAAATTCTACTGGGAACCTTCGCTCACCTGTGTTTTTCCCCTATTTAGTTCTTTAATTGCCTCTTGGACTTCCTCCAGGGTAAAGTCTGCTTCACTATCCTGTTTAGCCTGTGCAGTCAGTTGTGGAAGGCCCGCCTGCCCCAAGTATTCTGTTATTTCCGTCCCTGTCGGTTCCGTACCCCCTGCATATACCCCTTGGAGGTGGTCTCTGAATGTGTCATTGATCAGTCTTTGGGTGGTGGCTAATGTTCCATCTCGTCTATGTAATGTTACTATGGGGTCTCTAGCCGGTTCTCGCTGCAGTAGCCATGCCAGCATTCTGCTGGGTTTATCTCCTTCTTTGTGTAACCGTTGCCTGTATTCCCTGTGTGTGAATTAGTCTAATCTATCTCATGTGTCATCCAATTGCCTCTGGACCTTCAACTGAGCATCCTCTCTATCCTGTCCGTGTGTTCCTCTCCTCTGGATCTCAGTGAGCTCTGAGTCCAATTCCCCCGATTCAGACTGCAAATGCCACCATACACCACATGCACCACTCATGCATTCCACCCTAATAACCACTTTGAGCGCTTCCCATTGCATGCCGCAGCTAGTGGCCGTAACCCAGTTTCCCTCCATGTATTCCGTGATTTTGTGGGCCAATTTTTGTCGGAAGGGTGCGTCTGTCAGGGTGTCCGTTTATAACCGTCAGTGCTTGTTCCCTCGGACCGGTTGGTGCCCCCCACTCCAGTAACAGTGGGGAGTGATCGGACAGATATCTGCTCAAATAGTCCAGTTTGTGTGTCTCCTCCTGTATCTGTGCAGTGCCCAGTACTCTATCCAGTCTGCTGTACGTGTGACGGGTTGCTGAGGAACATGAATATTCCCTGTGGGTTGGCTAGCGTTCCCTCCATATATCCTTACAGCCCAGGTTATGCATCACGTCATTGAGCGCGCTCACCATACCTGGCTTATTCGTGGCTCGTGGGGGTGATCTGTCTATAGTAGTGTCGATTACGCAGTTAAAATCCCCTACCCAAAGCAATGTTTCTGTCATGTTATCAGTAATTATCGTTTTTCAAGCAGGGGGAGAGCTCCCTATCATCTACATTTGGTGCGTATATATTGAGCACGGCCATATCTCTACCGTCTAATGTCCCCTGCACCAGCACATACCTGCCCTGCAGATCTGCCTCCGAGTATATCAAATGGAACGGGGTCCCAGGTGCCACCCATATCGCCATCCCTCTTACGTAGGATAAATATGTGGATGTGTATAACTGTCCCCTCCATTTTTCCTCAGCTTCTGGGCTTCGTCCTCTGTAAGGTGTGACTCCTGGAGACCTTCACCTCACCTTCATGCGCCTCAATTAGAAGTATATTCTGTACCGTTTTAATTGTTAATATATTTAATGTATTTTAAAAATTGTTTAACTATTGCTTTTATATTTTAAATTATATCTATCTATATATATAAATATAAATACACACACACAGACAGATATATAAATATATTTAATTTACATTACTTGTTAAAATTATTTGTTTTTAATTATATTATTTTCTTCTTTAATAATTTAAATAAATTACTGAGATAGATAGATAGATATATTCTTATCTGTTTTGATGATATTCTGTTCCATTATATTGCACAATATTTTGGTAGCTTACGTGCAAAGTATGTAAACTTGATATTTTTGTAGACAATATTTTTGACACAATATTATAGTGTCATGGTATTTTTATTCACAATATTCTGTCACACAACCCCAGGGAGCAGAGAGGACCTACAGTGAGCTTTCATAATTGTTGGGTACACTCTGAAAAAAATCAAAAGCACAATGACTACACAACAGGGAAAACCACATAAGTCAGGACAGCTTGCCCATATCTGTGCAGGGTACTTTCTATCCAACCAAAAGATGGTGTGTTGCTTCTGTCCAATGGAGGAATCTCATCACTCTCTTTGTGCTCCTCTAATTGTCTTCCTCAAACTCAATATTACAAGAGTTGGACTGCCTGATCTGTTGATATGTGTGTCACTACCGCTACCTGCCAGTTATGCCCAACATACCAGCCCCAATCAGACACCCACATACTAATAATTAAACACACATGCCATTAAATACCCACGTGCATAGCATCAAACACCCACTCACAGCATTAAACCTCTTGACACACCATCACAAATCAACACACACTTTTATACACTCACCATCAGATAGCTACACACCCACAGCCATGTGTCCTCTTACCCAACAGCAGATGCCTTCCCACACTAATCACATGATCACACATACACTATTAAGACGCCCACAGACACACACACAATCAGGCATCCACACACACACTATTAGAAACACATGTACACCACAGTACCCCCATGCCATCAGACAAAACGGCATGCCATGGGAAACCCAGATGCACCATCATACACCCACACCTACCAACACACCCTCAACCACACCCACCCCACCACACATCAGTTCTTGCACCTTCAGATGCCCATTCATCCATCACATGCATCTCTCACACCCACCATCAGACACAAGAACTCAGCCCACACCACCATCAGACACTCATACACAAATCATCTGATGCCCAAATCCACACAAACCTTCACAAAGTGATACACACAGGGCATGGGTGACAGAAATAATGCAAAAGAAGGTGAAAGAGAAGATAGGAAAATTGTGATAAACAGAGAAAAGAGGGTTTAAAAAACAGAACCTGCAAGAGTGAGATAAAAGGCAGGTGGTGTGGAGTGGCAGAAGAAACACCTCACCTTTGACATCATCGATGACATCACTATTGACGTTCAGGCAGTGTAGCTTCACGCAAACAAAAATAAATCACTGATTGAAATCACACTCCAGATGCAGTTATTTAAAATCGACCAGGCTGTACACTGAACGGTTATGAAGCTAGAAATCATTATTGCTTTATCCAATCAGCTAAGAATGCAGTCTGCCTTTCCTCCAGCTGCTGGCATGGAAAAGCCCATTTTGCTCAGTGGAAATACCGAACCAGTGCTACGCCTGCTCAAAAACTGTGCACAGTCAGTGTACCTGTCTTGCACATGATCCCAATTGCACCTGTCCTAAGGCCCGTCCATGTGGACATACAGGAGCTAGGGTGCAGGGTCCGTTGTTTGGTCTCATCCTGCATTCAGTCCTCACTGGAGTTACGTCCACATGGGGTTTAATTAACTTTCATGTTTTAGGAAGAGCAGGTTTTTTGTTGTTTTTTAAGCTACGGATTTATTGGCATCCTTGCGTTCGTGTGCCTGTGTGTGCATGTGTGTGCATGTGGGTGCGTGTGTGTGCATGTGTGTGTGTGCGCATGTGTTTGCGCGCGTGTGTGTGTGTAGGCGAAGTGCAATTAAGACGTGAACGTGACAGCCCTGGAATTCAGCAATCCCCGCAATCGCCTGCTCCTGAGTAAAACGTTGTGCCCCCGGACATATAAGTAGTATTATTATTTTTTTCAACAAATTGCGCACTGCCGAGTCCGTTTTTAGTAGTTAAAGTGGTTAGCATGCAAAATGTTTGGACACTGCACTTATCTTTGATTTTTTACAGATTAAACTCTGGCATTTTTCCAATGGCAGTTCCTAGATTACGTTAACGTGTCACTCCATGGGCTGACTTCTTAACTTCGAATGGCCGCCTCTGCTAGGCTCTGCACTGCGGGGGTTTAAAGTCGAATAATGTGGTGGCAATGTTTTTAACTCAGACCTATCATTAAACTACAAATATTCAAGGCAGACAAAAATACCAACTTTCAGTGCAGCTGATACCTAACCTATCCACTTCTAAGATCGTCAAGCAGAGCTAAGGGAGCACTGGTGGTGGCAGGGTTGGATTATGGCGCTCAGTCCATACCAGCGAGCGAGCTCGTTGCTTTTCAAGACCTCGATGCAATTCCTAGCTGCTGGCAGGTGAGATGCAGCCTACTCTGCTGCGGGCGGCCACGAGGCAGAATGGCGGCTCTCCTCAGAATCCCGTGCAGATGCGCTGTTGTTCCGTCTTCACACTCGAAGATTTCTCATTCAGTGGTCGGGAGTGATTTCAGGTAAAGTGAGGCGGAGTAAAATCCATCCATGTTCTGTCGGGGTGGGTGGGGGGTTTAACGTGACCTGAATTCGTTGGGAATGACGGCCCCCGGGGGAAGTGAAGGTCGCAGACCAGTCTTCCCCCGGGGCATTTCGCACAATGGCCGGAAGGACAAGGTGGGGAGGGATTGGAAAAATAGGGGGAAGGGGCGGGAGTTGGGATGGTATAAAGGTGTAAGGAGAGGAGGATCCGGCCTCTTCCTGACACCTTAGCACCACTGGGAGGGCAGAGAAAAAGTTTGTCCACCCACCCACCCTACAGGTTTAGGCAAAGGGTTTGGGGTTGGATTGGTCTTAGCGTGCCAGTTTAGGGCAGGTTGCAGAGTAGCGACGTAACGGTACTTTGGAGGGGTGGTGAGTCACATACGGGCGGATCCACCCCTCGGGGGGGGGGGAGAACGGTACACAGGTGACTGATAGCGGGGCGCGGGAGGCAATGAGCAATGAAGGAAATTCAACAGAGGATGCTTGGAGGGCAAGTGAAGGTGAGAATGGGGAGAGGAAGGAGGTCACCGAGTGAATGGGGAAGAGTCAAACAGGTGAGAAGGGTTTGAGAAGGCTGAAGGGAGAATGAGTCGGTATGGGATGGAAAAAGTATATTTCTTGCATTTATGTACTGTTAATAAAGTCTAAATGAGTGCAACCTTGTCCTAATAAAATGGCCTTTTACGCTTCAAGTAACAGCGTGGAGTGTAGTTATTGCGCGAAAGAGGGCTGCCTCCTGCCTGGACGAGAAACACTCAACGATCGATTTTCTGCAGAGATATAATTGACCTGTTTCATTCTCTTCGGCTGGCCCCGGTTGCAACAAAAGCTAGAAACGAAAACAAAATGCACGAAATAGGATAGTGAAATGGGAAAATATGCCAACTTTGTGAAAACTAGAAATGAATACAGAAATCCAGAGTCTTTAGATGCATTCGTCTTTCTTGTGTTTTTTAGCAGGGCGATGCTTGCTTGCATTGAGGAGCTTGTCAGTCACGGGGAAAGTTTGTAACATGTTGCTCCACAGGGCACACGGGGTATTCTGACTTTCAGAAAATGTTACTAGATTTTTATTTCATTTTCAAGTCTTTTCTAAAACACACCAGGGCACTGTGCTGGTAAAACAACACAAGTGCACAAAAAGTATGAGAGTTGCAGGTATTTCACAGAGGAATAGTTCAATACAAAGGGTGGTAAATACTAGTTGCACGAGCTTGCAAAACACAATGGGGGATATTCTCAAGAACGTGCGATAATCATCGCCAAAATAGGCTAACGCAATTTTTCATATCGCCGTCTATCGCAGGAAAATAACTCCGTGTTAACGTCGTATTCTCAACACTGTGGTAACATGCGTTAGTTTCCCGATAACGCGTCAAATGTCCACGATGAAATTACCGGGACGGCGATAAAAATCTAAACCCTAACCTGAAAAAAGTTGCGATGGGCCCAACTGCGATAAAAAATCCAGCGATAAGCAGCGCCAGGCCTGCAAGTCCCACAAGTCAGGCGGGAAAACCACTATAAAAGCGGCAACAAAAAACACAAACAAAACACAAACAACTGCGAAGCACCATGGAGGTAGCCGGAGCAAGTACAGAGGACAACCAGAACCCCACAAGCCCCACGGAGGACCAGCCTGGGACCTCGGGGTCAGGGAAGGGCAAGGAGAAGAAGAAGAGGAACCCGCGTTTCAGTACGCAGGAAAACCAGATCCTCATTACGGAGGTGACAGAACACCACCACCAACTGTTCATCACCTCCACTGTGTCATTGGCAACTAAAAATACAATATGGCAGTCCATCTTGGCCAAGGTGAATGCAGTCGGAGTGAAGAGAAGGGAAGTGGATGACTGCAAGAAGCGCTGGACTGATGTGAAGTGCAAAACCAAGCTGAAACTCGCAGCCAACCTGAAAGCAGCAATGCAGACTGGAGGTGGGAGTCCAGCGACACACCAGGAGCTGGATGAGATGGAGGAAATGGTGACCCGAGTCATCATTGGGGAGACGGTGGCAGGAGTTGGGGGACCGGACACTGCATAACATGACCTGAGCCAACAGCAACAGGGTGAGTAACGACCAGGGACTGGGGGACGGGGGAGATGGGCACAATGGCACACATGCACAATTAAGTATAGCACATCTGCGGACAAACCATGCCCAAGAGTCACAACTCCGACCAAGAGCCCAATTTACCCAAGTCTGCAACATCTCAGCACTGTATAAGCACAGAAGTGAAAGGCACACCGCCTGAAAGGGATAAGGGCCAGCCAAATCAGAGCTGAAGGGGCAACACACCCACAATGCAGCACACACATAAGAATCAGAGCACCTCAACATTGACAACAATGTGGTGCAAACTGCAACACTTTCACAACAGAATAGAGGACACAACTGCTTCCGCTTGTGTGTAGAAAATGGCCATTCACATTTGGCATAGCAGGAAACTGTGAGATGATAATGTATAAGTACAACCTCACATCCCTGATGGTGTAGAAATGTCAACTGTCCCGCATCAAATAGGCATCTCCTCACAAACAGTCACAATGTACATTGTCATGCAGTCTGTTAGTAAACTTGTACAATGCGTGAACATACATGTGAACACATTGTCAATCTGCATCTCCCCTTCACATTGCAGAGGGAGAATCAACACCTCCTGCAGAGCAGACAGAACAACTCAGCAGTGATGATGAAGAGGACCTCCCCAACATCTACACCGACGCACTCCAACAGCTCATGGACAGCTTCGGCACCCCACCTCCAGGAGCAGGGCAGCCCAGCTGCATCGAGGAGACCCCACCCCCTGCACAGACCACACAGCAGGAAGCACCCACCACCACGGCTGTCTCCCAGGACCCCCACGACCAACACATGGCATTCCAACACCATGTGTTAGGGTGCCAGGAGAAGATGGCTGATCAGCTGCGGGTGGGGTTCGACTTCATGGCAGCCAAACTAGATGCCATACGTGGGTGTCTAAGTCCCATCAGGGATGACTTACAGTCCCTAACGGACACCCACTGTCCGCTCCATGCCCTTCAACAATCCATGGCTGACATCGCTGGAGTCATGACTCTGAGCCAAGAACAACTGTCTAGTCAGAGTGGCTCCAGCGATGTCAGCCGGGAGTTGGGACACATAAGGAGAATGATGGAGAGCTTGGAGTGGATGCAAGCAGAAATAATGTTTGCCACGGCTGCACACCAGCGAGATGTAGCTGTGATCTTCCATGCCCTGCAGATCCTCATCATGGCATTGCCGCCACAAGGCCTGGCGCGGATGAATGCTGCTGCTATTACTCCATCCACATCTCCGCTCCCTGAAGTGTCAGTGCCACACAGTGCGGCAGACATTCCACCTCCGGCCCCTGATGTGTCAGTGCCACACAGTGATGCAAACTAAACACCACCACCCACATGTGAGGCACCTGACACATCAGAGGACGAAGATGATGATGAATCTGGCTTTGTGGTAAGAATGAAGTGGTAGCATTCATCTCCGCTATATGGCCTGTTTCAGCTTGGTTCTGCCCTCTGCATCATGCCATGGAATAACACCTTCCACTGTCCCCCGATACACTCAGCGACACTCACCTTGGACCTCGACATGGACTGCCATGTTTTGTTTGGTTACCAATGACACAGCAATCACACTGCGGACTGGAGTCTTCCTCTTCCGATGAACTTGTCAACCCCTAAAGGACTCTGGCTGGCCCTCCACGGGGCAACAATGTAAAGTGGGGTTTGCATGGCCATGTACTGGCCAGCTTCAACACTCCACCGAATGTGATTAAAACATTCTAATTCACACAGATGTGTCATGTCAATGATCAAGCAAGCATGAAAGTATGGATGAATGTAGGGACAGTGATTCCAAAAAAAGGTACTCCCTGGGAACTGATATCAATGCGCATGTATGGCCATGACCCAGATAGGCAGTGAGACACACATCGTCATTCAAATCAACACTCATCACAGTTGAATACAAGTGAAGGTGCGTAAACTTTATTAGCATATGCGTGTCAGTACGGGCAAGATGAGTGCCACAACATGCAGACCAATGCAGCAGTATGTCAGAATGAGGAACGTTGCCAAGCGCCGCTGTCCACTCCGGGGGAGTGCCTCACCTTTCACAGGTGTGTGTTAACCCGCGTTGTTGTCCGCTCATGTATTCGGAGTCCAGGCGAATGCAGCCATGTCCACTGTTGTCATGGGATATGTGACCAGATCTCCAAGATGCAACAAGGTGTTGGGACATGTGCAATGGGTTCCAATCTGTTGTGGCTGCAGGTACATAGTTACTCGTCCATGAAAGCGATTGCAGCTTCGTAGGCTATCATTTCCAACATGAGGTTGTTGTCGACTTCATCAAACAGAACGGCGAGGCAATCCATTAGCAGGTCCGGACAAATGTGCTGCGTCCACCCCTTTCACCAATTAGCACTACAGCCCAATAGGGGAGCGGTTCAATGTGGTCACTGCACACGAGGAGTTGTGCAATCTCCCAGGTCCAGCTGCCAGCATGTATGCCAAGTATCAAGGCATCCCATAAACGGGTATCACAGTGACACTCCTGGTCGTGGGCCAACAGGGGGCGCACACACATGTCAAAATCCAGTTCAGCTACCGGCCTGTTCGATAGGCAGACATCCATTGACCACTTGCATATGCACGATCGACAATGCAACACAGGCTGAACGCAGGTGACGTTGGCAAGGCGGAAGCTTAGCTGGTAACTGATCTGCAGCACTGCCAATGGCAGTGCCCCCAGTAAATGCAGCATACGTGCACGGTACAGTTCCACGTGACAGGGGTTGTGCATGTGTCCGGGATGTTCTGCCATTGCGTTAGTGGCTCTGGTTGAAGCGGCACTGTTTTGACCTGCGCCAGTTCTGTGGATGAAATGCCACAGCTCGGATCAATGAGTTGTTTTAGTGTGCAACGGTTGTACGCCTGGGATGGTGTGGGAGTAAGTGTGAAA
Organism: Calotriton arnoldi; assembly: GCA_963921515.1. Taxonomy (NCBI): domain Eukaryota; kingdom Metazoa; phylum Chordata; class Amphibia; order Caudata; family Salamandridae; genus Calotriton; species Calotriton arnoldi. The sequence continues at coordinate 26,212 of CAWUFW010007687.1, forward strand.
GCCATTCCATGCAAGATAACTTCGAGCAAGGACTTCTGTGTGTGGGGTGTGTATGCATTGGTCTTTCGATGCATTCGTCTTTCTTGTGTTTTTTAGCAGGGCGATGCTTGCTTGCATTGAGGAGCTTGTCAGTCACGGGGAAAGTTTGTAACATGTTGCTCCACTGGGCACACGGGGTATTCTGACTTTCAGAAAATGTTACTAGATTTTTATTTCATTTTCAAGTCTTTTCTAAAACACACCAGGGCACTGTGCTGGTAAAACAACACAAGTGCACAAAAAGTATGAGAGTTGCAGGTATTTCACAGAGGAATAGTTCAATACAAAGGGTGGTAAATACTAGTTGCACGAGCTTGCAAAACACAATGGGGGATATTCTCAAGAACGTGCGATAATCATCGCCAAAATAGGCTAACGCAATTTTTCATATCGCCGTCTATCGCAGGAAAATAACTCCGTGTTAACGTCGTATTCTCAACACTGTGGTAACATGCATTAGTTTCCCGATAACGCGGCAAATGTCCACGATGAAATTACCGGGACGGCGATAAAAATCTAAACCCTAACCTGAAAAAAGTTGCGATGGGCCCAACTGCGATAAAAAATCCAGCGATAAGCAGCGCCAGGCCTGCAAGTCCCACAAGTCAGGCGGGAAAAACCACTATAAAAGCGGCAACAAAAAACACAAACAAAACACAAACAACTGCGAAGCACCATGGAGGTAGCCGGAGCAAGTACAGAGGACAACCAGAACCCCACAAGCCCCACGGAGGACCAGCCTGGGACCTCGGGGTCACGGAAGGGCAAGGAGAAGAAGAAGAGGAACCCGCGTTTCAGTACGCAGGAAAACCAGATCCTCATTACGGAGGTGACAGAACACCACCACCAACTGTTCATCACCTCCACTGTGTCATTGGCAACTAAAAATACAATATGGCAGTCCATCTTGGCCAAGGTGAATGCAGTCGGAGTGAAGAGAAGGGAAGTGGATGACTGCAAGAAGCGCTGGACTGATGTGAAGTGCAAAACCAAGCTGAAACTCGCAGCCAACCTGAAAGCAGCAATGCAGACTGGAGGTGGGAGTCCAGCGACACACCAGGAGCTGGATGAGATGGAGGAAATGGTGACCCGAGTCATCATTGGGGAGACGGTGGCAGGAGTTGGGGGACCGGACACTGCATAACATGACCTGAGCCAACAGCAACAGGGTGAGTAACGACCAGGGACTGGGGGGACGGGGGGAGATGGGCACAATGGCACACATGCACAATTAAGTATAGCACATCTGCGGACAAACCATGCCCAAGAGTCACAACTCCGACCAAGAGCCCAATTTACCCAAGTCTGCAACATCTCAGCACTGTATAAGCACAGAAGTGAAAGGCACACCGCCTGAAAGGGATAAGGGCCAGCCAAATCAGAGCTGAAGGGGCAACACACCCACAATGCAGCACACACATAAGAATCAGAGCACCTCAACATTGACAACAATGTGGTGCAAACTGCAACACTTTCACAACAGAATAGAGGACACAACTGCTTCCGCTTGTGTGTAGAAAATGGCCATTCACATTTGGCATAGCAGGAAACTGTGAGATGATAATGTATAAGTACAACCTCACATCCCTGATGGTGTAGAAATGTCAACTGTCCCGCATCAAATAGGCATCTCCTCACAAACAGTCACAATGTACATTGTCATGCAGTCTGTTAGTAAACTTGTACAATGCGTGAACATACATGTGAACACATTGTCAATCTGCATCTCCCCTTCACATTGCAGAGGGAGAATCAACACCTCCTGCAGAGCAGACCCAACAACTCAGCAGTGATGATGAAGAGGACCTCCCCAACATCTACACCGACGCACTCCAACAGCTCATGGACAGCTTCGGCACCCCACCTCCAGGAGCAGGGCAGCCCAGCTGCATCGAGGAGACCCCACCCCCTGCACAGACCACACAGCAGGAAGCACCCACCACCACGGCTGTCTCCCAGGACCCCCACGACCAACACATGGCATTCCAACGCCATGTGTTAGGGTGCCAGGAGAAGATGGCTGATCAGCTGCGGGTGGGGTTCGACTTCATGGCAGCCAAACTAGATGCCATACGTGGGTGTCTAAGTCCCATCAGGGATGACTTACAGTCCCTAACAGACACCCACTGTCCGCTCCATGCCCTTCAACAATCCATGGCTGACATCGCTGGAGTCATGACTCTGAGCCAAGAACAACTGTCTAGTCAGAGTGGCTCCAGCGATGTCAGCCGGGAGTTGGGACACATAAGGAGAATGATGGAGAGCTTGGAGCGGATGCAAGCAGAAATAATGTTTGCCACGGCTGCACACCAGCGAGATGTAGCTGTGATCTTCCATGCCCTGCAGATCCTCATCATGGCATTGCCGCCACAAGGCCTGGCGCGGATGAATGCTGCTGCTATTACTCCATCCACATCTCCGCTCCCTGAAGTGTCAGTGCCACACAGTGCAGCAGACATTCCACCTCCGGCCCCTGATGTGTCAGTGCCACACAGTGATGCAAACTAAACACCACCACCCACATGTGAGGCACCTGACACATCAGAGGACGAAGATGATGATGAATCTGGCTTTGTGGTAAGAATGAAGTGGTAGCATTCATCTCCGCTATATGGCCTGTTTCAGCTTGGTTCTGCCCTCTGCATCATGCCATGGAATAACACCTTCCACTGTCCCCCGATACACTCAGCGACACTCACCTTGGACCTCGACATGGACTGCCATGTTTTGTTTGGTTACCAATGACACAGCAATCACACTGCGGACTGGAGTCTTCCTCTTCCGATGAACTTGTCAACCCCTAAAGGACTCTGGCTGGCCCTCCACGGGGCAACAATGTAAAGTGGGGTTTGCATGGCCATGTACTGGTCCAGCTTCAACACTCCACCGAATGTGATTAAAACATTCTAATTCACACAGATGTGTCATGTCAATGATCAAGCAAGCATGAAAGTATGGATGAATGTAGGGACAGTGATTCCAAAAAAAGGTACTCCCTGGGAACTGATATCAATGCGCATGTATGGCCATGACCCAGATAGGCAGTGAGACACACATCGTCATTCAAATCAACACTCATCACAGTTGAATACAAGTGAAGGTGCGTAAACTTTATTAGCATATGCGTGTCAGTACGGGCAAGATGAGTGCCACAACATGCAGACCAATGCAGCAGTATGTCAGAATGAGGAACGTTGCCAAGCGCCGCTGTCCACTCCGGGGAGTGCCTCACCTTTCACAGGTGTGTGTTAACCCGCATTGTTGTCCGCTCATGTATTCGGAGTCCAGGCGAATGCAGCCATGTCCACTGTTGTCATGGGATATGTGACCAGATCTCCAAGATGCAACAAGGTGTTGGGACATGTGCAATGGGTTCCAATCTGTTGTGGCTGCAGGTACATAGTTACTCGTCCATGAAAGCGATTGCAGCTTCAGTAGGCTATCATTTCCAACATGAGGTTGTTGTCGACTTCATCAAACAGGACGGCGAGGCAATCCATTAGCAGGTCCGGACAAATGTGCTGCGTCCACCCCTTTCACCAATTAGCACTACAGCCCAATAGGGGAGCGGTTCAATGTGGTCACTGCACACGAGGAGTTGTGCAATCTCCCAGGTCCAGCTGCCAGCATGTATGCCAAGTATCAAGGCATCCCATAAACGGGTATCACAGTGACACTCCTGGTCGTGGGCCAACAGGGGGCGCACACACATGTCAAAATCCAGTTCAGCTACCGGCCTGTTCGATAGGCAGACATCCATTGACCACTTGCATATGCACGATCGACAATGCAACACAGGCTGAACGCAGGTGACGTTGGCAAGGCGGAAGCTTAGCTGGTAACTGATCTGCAGCACTGCCAATGGCAGTGCCCCCAGTAAATGCAGCATACGTGCACGGTACAGTTCCACGTGACAGGGGTTGTGCATGTGTCCGGGATGTTCTGCCATTGCGTTAGTGGCTCTGGTTGAAGCGGCACTGTTTTGACCTGCGCCAGTTCTGTGGATGAAATGCCACAGCTCGGATCAATGAGTTGTTTTAGTGTGCAACGGTTGTACGCCTGGGATGGTGTGGGAGTAAGTGTGAAAGCCATTCCATGCAAGATAACTTCGAGCAAGGACTTCTGTGTGTGGGGTGTGTATACATTGGTCTTTCGTCGGGCTGTGCGTAGTGTGGGAGTCGTCATCAGCTGCAATAGGATCTGTCAGGGGGTGCCGGGCACATGCAATTCCGAGGTCGGAGGTGCAGATGTGCTTCCGCCTGATAGTTCAGACAAAGGAGCTTTCATCCCTAATGTTAGTTTGTCATCTGCTTGCATTCAGGAAATGTGATGTGGCTTGTTGGGGGTGGGGTGGGATGTGTGCGACTTTGGGATTCATGTTTGACATGTCTTGCATGTGGCAAATGAGCGGCATCACTGTGTGTTACGTTGCCTCACAGCTGCTCCTCCCTCCCCCGAGCCTATTTACTTGTGTGCGCTGCGCGGTTGCATCACTTGCACTCCTACGGCACACCATTGTCATGCCTGTCTGCGCATGTCCACAAGCCTAACAATGACACTGTGATGTTGGCCGTTGAAGATGGGCGGCCACGTGAGTGTAGGCCTATGTTAAGGATAGGGCGGACACAGATGTAGAGTTCATGCCTGGTTGAACTTGCGCTGCGATTAAGGCTAGGCATTTGGCTCATGCTGCGGCAATACAGATACACACAACACTTGGCATGTATGAGCCAAGCCCCGAGCAGTCTTGCGCTCCTTCATTTCTCCGTTCGTGCGAGCCCGCCCTCGGGGTGCATGCTACATTGCAACATTGTCGATTGCGGGCCGGGTGGCGCTGACACTACAACAGAGACACAAGCATTAGTTACTTCCTTGTCCAGGCCAGAACTGAACCACGCCCAGAGCCCCGGGCAAATTCTTCACACCCCTACGCTGAACTGGCGTACGCCGGCCCAGCCCACTGCGCTTACGCTTACAGGGGGGGGGACAAAGCTACGTGTCCAAGGTCTTACCCACTGCCTGAGGTGACATGGTTGCGTCCGCTGTCCACAGCACAAAGTAATGTGGTAGGGCCCGGGGCCATCATGCATACATAATGACCACACGGACACACTTAGATGGATAGTGAAACTCGCTACGGCCACGTGTGCCCGGCCCCTTTTTATTACCAGGGTCACATGTCCAGTGACGCCTGTGCTGGATGGGTGTGGGGTGAGTGTAAGCCAGCCCTCAGGGAGTGGTTGGTGCTGGCAACAACTAGAACAGTGATCATCGGATCACACACACAGATTCAATCATAAAGGGTCCATGACTTGCAGTGCACTGAGGTAGGGGCACCAGATCTGACATCACACACACAAGATTCAATCATAAAGGGTCCATGACTTGTGATGCACTGAGTTAGTGGCACCTGAAGAGCTGAGCAGGGTATCAAGCTGATGATGGCATCCAAGACAGGTGTGAGCAACTTTGATAGGCTGGCTGTAAGACTCCTCCGACTCTGGCAGTTGTTGGTTGGAGGTGGTCCTGGCGGTGGTGGCGGGTGTGCAGCCAGCGATGATGGCGTGTCCTTGCAGGTCAGGATTGTATTTGATATGTGTGAGCCCTTCTGACCGCAGTGTAGGCCGGAGGCAGCGGTCAGCAAGGGCCCACAGCCACGTGGCGTTGACTTGAGCTGCACAGAGTTAGTGGCACCTGAAGCGCTCAGCGGGTGCGCAGCCAGCGATGATGGCGTGTCCTTGCAGGTCAGGATTGGATTTGATATGTGTGAGCCCTGCTGACCGCAGTGTAGGCCGGAGGCAGCGGTCAGCAAGGGCCCACAGCCACGTGGCGTTGACTTGAGCTGCACAGAGTTAGTGGCACCTGAAGCGCTCAGTGGGTGCGCAGCCTGCGATGATGCGTCATCCGGGCGGGCCGCACTGGAAGCAATGTCTGTTGCCTACTGGACTGCGCCATCAATAAATCAAGACTCAATTTGAATTGGGGGACCTGCTGACCGCAGTGTAGGCCGAAGGCAGTAGTCAGCACACACATAACTCCGTGGTGCTGTGCCGCTGGGTGCGCTGGGGGCCTGTGTCGCGGAAGCCAGCGATCGGCTGAGGGGGCTGGCGGTCACGGCGGAGGACTCGTGGCAGGGTGAGGGGCGCCGCCCTGGCAGACGAGTTGGCCATCCCGGAAGTGAACCACGCCCAGAGCCCCGGCCTATTTATTCACACTCCTACGCTGGACTGGCGTACGCCAGACAAGCCCACTCCGCTTACGCTTACAGGGGGGGACGACACAGCTACATGACCGAGGTCTTCCCCACTGCCTGAGGTAACATGGTTGCGTCCACTGTCCACAACACTACAAACACCAGCAGTATATGTCCACATGGACATGTCTGTGCTCTGCATGCTGAAGTCTGTCCAGCACATCACCGCCACACTTGGCATTGTGTACATTCTTATTCATGGGTGACTTGCCTCCTTCACACATACTTGGTTCCCACCTCTCCCCACATTCTGCAATTGTGTGGCTGAGGGGCCATGCCGTTTTCGGAAGATCAGCTGTCTTGTTCTGCGCTGCCTCGGTGGTAGTCCGGGGGAGGAGTGGGGGGGCCTGGGGGTGGTGGCGGTGGGTGTTGTGGACCTCTTGGGTCTCCGAGCTGCATGATCAGTAGCTCCATGACATGTGTTGGTCTTCAGATGTGGCTCTGGGCTGGGCTCCCTTTCATACTGCAGGTTGTCGTCCTGCTTAACACCAGTAAAAGGCAGGTGTTAAATCCCTGCTGCTAACGCGCCTTATACTGTGTTTGGATCGCATCGCAGATCTGGCTGGTCGTTGAGAATATCGCGATGTGGTGTTTTCGTGTGTTTTTGCACGGGAATGCCTACTCTGCATATCATTAGCGTTAGTTGTTGCTCTCATCCGTGGCAATGTTTTTTGCGGAAGCTATCGCTGGAAAACTGGCGATATCGGCAGTTTGCACCAAATTGGGAATTGGGCGATAAATCTATCGCCACTTTTGCGGCGCTAAAGTGCCGATAAATTAGTGATAAGTCCTTGAGAATATGCCCCAATGAGTACAAACATTTGGCAAAGGCTTGATGAGCAGTTGTTTAAGTTGATCTGTATTTTATTCTGCATAGAGTACACAGACCGTCACCAACAACCCTCTGGTAGTTGAGGAACCTATATTGCTAGAGACATAAACATTGCAACACTTTTCAGCTTAGAATTTCCCTACTCGCCTTCCCCTCCCCCTATGATGTTCTTGTTAATAGTACCTTGGCTATTAATGATTCCTGTGTTGGTCCCATATGTCATGAAATATGGCGTAGTGCTTGCTGTTAGAGTGAATGGAGGATCTCTGTATTTTATCTAGGTGAAAGTTGGCACACTTCATCTGGGCCCAGCAGTACTGATTTGAGATAGCGTGGGCAGGTGAGATCTCGATATTCGTGGCCAGGATTCGAATAAATGGCTTCCAAACCACATTTTAAGATTGTAGTTTATTCTCTGTGGCTAAGACTGTCTTCTCCATGGCCGGGATGTCCCAAAGCCATGCAGTCCACGGGACAGGGTGGGAATCATGGTCTGTACCCAGAGTGTGAGACGTCATTGTATCCCTGCAACTATAGCCATTGCGGTTTACCCCTGAGGTATTTCGGTGATCTCTGCGAGCGATAGGGACATCCCGATAGTATAGGGTCTCTAGGGATTCGGGATTCAAATACTCTATGTAGCTCATTTATAATCTCATTCAAATTTCTCCAATATAATGTGGAGATCAGGGCCTTATTCTGGTGACCACTGTTTTTCCATTTTTCCGGCCCCGTAAGTCATCTCGACACCCCCTCTTTCATAGCTGGATGGAGCACCCAATGTTGGAGTTGGGTGTATACAAATCTTTTGAATTCTGGGAAGTCAAATTGATGTTTGAGGTATGTGAACTGAATAATCTGTTGGTCTGCAGAAAGAGGGCCGGCGTGAGACGATTCCTCTGACACTAGACTTTGAAGTGTAGAGGGTTAAGGTCAGGTTTGAAGTCTGAGTTTTATGAGATGAATGTAAAGGACAATGAGAAGGCGGTTAGCCCTGGTTTCATAGACACTCTGTCCCAGATTACCAGGGTGACCGTAGGTATAGAGGAGGGATGTAGCCCACAACTTTGTCGTAACTTTTTTAGCCACAGCTCCTGCCACAGTGGTATCCCTTTATGAGCACCAATGTTTCAACATCTCCTCCCCCCCCATTTTAAAAGAAATCGCGGTTGCGTGGCTGGAAGTAAAATAGAATATGTGGGATTACAAGCCCCCCTTGCGACAATGGTTTATAAAATATCTTGCAAGCTAGACGTGGGGTTTAGTTTTGCCATATGAAGGATTGTATTCACTGTTGAGCTGTTTGAGTATTGTTGGTGGCGCCAGGAATGCTATGACTTGGAATAAGAAGAGGATCTGTGGTAGGACCCTCATCTTTAGTACCCCTATTCTTCCCAGTCATGAAAACTGCCTGGTTTACCATTGCTGCAGGTCTCGCTTTAGGTCATGGCTCAGTGAGGCATAATTCATGGTGACTACTTGTGAAGTAGTGTAGTGCATCCAATTTGAATCCACAATTATTTAATCCTATCTGGTAACCAGGGAATATCGATAAACTGTTGCAGCTCATCTATATGGCCCGGGGTACGGTGTAGGAGAAGAGCCTCTGACTTGGCTATGTTTATTTTGAAGTTACAGATTGCTTAGAATTTCCTTTTCTCTTCCAGTAAAATGTGGTACAGAGTCAAGAGATTTGTTAATGAGAGCAAGATGTCATCAGCGAACATTGTGAGTTTAAAAGTGTCTTTACCAATTGTGACTCCTTTTGTGCCTTTCTTGCTTCTAGCTGCATTGGCAAAGGGTTTCAAAGTGAAAGCAAAGATAAGAGGTGAGAGAGGGCAGCCCTGTGGACACTCACTAAATTGGGTAGAAGTCGTACCACTACCTAGCATACTGAATAGATTCTGCCACACTCAAGCAACAACCATTCCCCCCTTTGGACCGTGCACGGAAAAGAGCACGACTCCCCATTCCTACGTTCTCCTATCCCTACCTATCTCTCCTCACTATGGGGCATATTAGCAAGACCCACGTTAAAATTATCGCCGTTTTAGCGGCAGGAAACTGCCGCTAAAACGGCGATAATGGGCTTGCTAATATGCGTTATGGAATTCCAATAGAAGCCCAGGTTAGATGTCCTGCACATCTAACCTGGGCTTCTATTGGAATTCTATAACGCATACTAGCAAGCCCATTATCGCCGTTTTAGCGGCAGTTTCCTGCCGCTAAAACGGCGATAATTTTAACGTGGGTCTTGCTAATATGCCCCTATGTCTCCTGTCTTAACTTCTTTGCTTCCTCGCATGGGGACAACATTCCAACATCTCAAAAGTAACCAATTATCTAAATAAGAAATAAACTAATTAATCTCCAAACTCAGGGGCATATTATCAACGAGGCGATAAACAATTATCGCCGCTTTGCGTCCGTTTCGGACGAAAAGCGGCGATAATTTTATCGCCTAATCAGCAAGGTCACGCTATCGCGTGAATCCTTGCATTATCGCCCTTTCCTCAACGCCCATCTTTGCATCTCTAATGAGATGCAAAGTGGGCGTTACTGGGCGTACCCGGATGGACTACGTTGCAAATATCGCTGATGTTCACATCGCGATATTTACAAGGCAGCCCACATGATTTTAGCAGAGGTTAGATTTTGGCGAAAACAGCCGTTTTCGCCAAAATCTAACGTCTGCTAAAATCCTGACTTAGCCATCCCTAACATAGGGGTGGATTCTGCTGATACGACCACAGGGTCAGTATCAGCAGAGATATCGCCGCTTTGCAGGGAACATCGCTGGAAAACCAGCGATGTTCCCTGCAAAACGGCGATAACCTCGCTATCTCTGGAATTTTTATCGCCCTGGAGAAACGCGTTGTTAATAACACGCTACCAGGGCGATAAATTCCAGAGATAGCCTGCGATAGGAAATGTATTGCTAAGCACGGCCAGCGATAATTATCGCTGGCCGTTGATAATATGCCCCTCAATTTCTAATTTAACCACTTATTTAGTAACCTAAGCAAATCCAGGGGCATATTAGCAAGACCGGCGATAAAATTATCGCCGGTTTAGCGGCAGGAAACTGCCGCTAAAACGGCGATAATGGGCTTGCTAATATGCGTTATAGAATTCCAATAGAAGCCCAGGTTAGATGTCCTGCACATCTAACATGGGCTTCTATTGGAATTCTATAACGCATATTAGCAAGCCCATTATCGCCGTTTTAGCGGCAGTTTCCTGCCGCTAAAACGGCGATAATTTTATCGCCGGTCTTGCTAATATGCCCCCAATTTCTAAAACTTACGTTTTTAACTTATCCACCTAACTTCTCACTTAGCAAACCCAAAATAGTTTTTAATTTCAATATCTAAGATGCTCAAATGTAATGCTTATTTGATTCTTCACGAGAGCACAAGACTAAACTTATAGACGTCAATCACAAAAATAAATGTAAGACTAAGGTGATACGGATACTCATCAAAAGGCTGCTTGCTTCTGTCTGAAAAAACGCGCGTGCGCCTTGTCAGGAGTATGAAGCGCTATACAAATGCAATTAGTATACAATTTGTAGGCTTCCCGAAATAAACACGCTTTTGTAAATAAATTCCAGTGCTGCATACTCAATAGCGATGTTTTGACGTGTACACAGCTGTGGGAGGCCTGCCCTCTAGTGGTAGTTGGTTGAAGGGCACTGAGGCTGGGGATATTCTGCGAAGCAGATTTAGCGGCATTCTGATTAGGTTTCCATGACAAAGTACCCTAAAGTCAATTCTACTGCAAGCTGTCCAAAGTGGGCGTCCTACAACTGCTGAAGAACATTCGACGACTCAGATGCAGATGGCAATAATGAAATCCAGTGAAACCATCTCAGCATTAAAACGTCGGGAGAAAGTTAAAGTGATTTGTATGGAGCGCCAGTACCACCAAGTGGGAATACGGTTAATTGCAACACAGTGATATACTGACACCGCGAAAGAGAACGCAGTACTTTTAAAGCATGAGTACTCACAAACACTTTCTCGGGGGGCAAAAAGTAAAGTCTGGGGAGTGGCCGAGGGGCACATCTATACTAGCGCATGAAGCGGGAGATAGGGTGAGGTGGGGGTTAAGGAAGGGGGCAGAAGAAAAACATGCACCTTCTCTAAAAATTAGCAGGAAACAAAATTCTGTCTTTTTGCACATTTTGCACCAGCTGATCTCATACTGTGTGTAACCCATACATTTTCTAAAGTTTTATTGGCTATGTTATAGTGTGTGTAATACATTTTTAAACAAATGACATATATTCACAATGTTGACTGTCATAGGATGAGGCCAATAGCACTATAAATAAATACACATTGCATCAGCCAGGATTCAAGTAATGACTCTCCATTTACACTGGTCTGTAGCGATCAAACAGTTCCTTCCTACCAAAACAAGGTATTTCCAGATATTAGTTTAACTTGCATTAATTATTCATCTAAGGTATGTGCATTACATTTTGTATGCAGGTACCTGTAGGTAAACACCAAGAATATATTTACAAAACATTTTGGGGCATATCATCAAGGCCATGCGATAATTATCGCTCAGCGCTCTTAGCGCGAGGATAATTATCGCCGGCCAACTCTGAATTTTATCGCGGAGATAGCGTGCTATCAGCAACGCTTATCTCCAAAGCGATAAAGTTCAGAGCGCAAGCTGCCAATTGTGCGATTATCGCTGGAAATACAGCGATAATCGCACAAGGTTTGGCGATAGCTTGCTGATAGGGCAAGTCATACTTAGCCATGATATCCACCTTACATAGGATATCATGGCTAAGTCAGTCTTGAAGCAGGCGTAAGAAAAGTAGCGATAACAGAGGTTATCGCTACTTTGCTTGTCGCTCTGCTTGTTTGCGTGCAGCTTGATAATTGGAGAAATGTCGGTTAGCGACATTTCTCCAGTTATTTTAGCATCGGAACGCCCACTTTGCATCTCATTAGAGATGCAAAGATGGGCATTGGGGGAAAGGGCGATAATGCAAGGATTCACGCGATAGCGTGACCTTGCTGATTAGGAGATATAATTATCACCGCTTTCCGTCAGAAAACGGACGCTAAAGCGGCGATATTTATATCTCCGGGGCTTGATGATATGCCCCTTGGTTCTTTTTAGCTACCTGCTTAGCCCCTCCTCACACTCACTAACCCTGCCCTGTTATACCCTGTTCATAGTTCCCATGCTTCTTCATTGCACTTCCACTCTGCCCAGCTAAGGTTTCACCCATGAGCAGGGTTGCCTTGCTGACAATACAAGTTGAACTAGATGTAGAAAAACAAAGCCAATACCGACAAGAGCACAAACAAATGTACCTTTGTGACATCATTTTCTTTGTTTTCTGTTTATGCGCTTTATTTCTATAGTCATTTCAGCTTGTTTTACAAGCAGGGCAGCCCTGCTCATAAACCAAGATCTAATACCTATAGAAACAGCCCAAAATCACGAAGCGATATTACTTGGTTAGCAGCAATAAATTAAAAAAAACGCAACTTGAGCAGCTTTTATTTCTCTGCTGCAGTCTTCTAGGTTCCCAAAGGAATGTCTGCGGGCTGCAAGGAAAGGACTCCCACTCCGCCAGCAGCACGCGGGCCATACTTTGAGTACCACTGATCTAAAGCATTGGTACTAACAAACATTTTCCATGGGGCCAAAAAGTTTGGTCTGTGATGTGATAGAGGGTTGGGGGGATTATGGTGCCAGTAAGATGGGTGTAGGGGTAGCGAAGCATATACATCTAGTGGCTAAGTTGCATTGTACAATGTGAAACCAGAAAACCTGGGATTAATCCAGGCTTCCCTATTTTTCCAAATTGTGTGATCCTAGGCAATTGTTTTGTTTCACTTTCCATCCTTGTTCTTCAGTATCACAAATAAGAAGACTCCGAAATACAAGACTTCAGGATGTGCTTTATACAAAACCTTCTCCTGTGTTTGATTTAATAAACTATAATGTTGGTCATGTATAATAGGAACCCAGCCACCCAAAGAGTGCACATAACAACTGACTTGCCTCTTAGTTCACCAATGCCATTTGCAGAAAATTGGGTAGGGACGTGAAACCCTACTCAAGCAGCAACCCCAATTCTTGTCAGGGGGAAACACAAGCAAACCTCAAATTAACCTGTGCTCAAACCTCTGGTAGCTTGGCACTAAAGCAGTCATGCTTAAATTAGAGACAATGTATAAAGTACATATGCAGCACCTAAAACAGTAATAAAGTGAAAACACAACCCAAGAAAAATCCTACACCAATTTAGAAAAAATAGAGTAAAAGTTAATAAATTATTTGAGACCAAAACAACAAAAATCCAATCAGTAGAACCGGAGATATGCAATTTCAAAGATTTCAGATTAGTATAGCGCCTAAAAGCACAAAATGCCACTCGCACATATCTGGTCGTGCAAGACTGAGTGAAAGTCACAAGTTCAGTCCAACCACGATGGAGCGTGGGCTGGATACAGGGACCAGTTTAGTTCTGTTGAAAGAGTTACCTTCAAAAGTACAGCCTGAAGACTTCCATTTGGGGGGGAAGGGCCCGTGAGGAACAGGGAGAGCGTCTCAGATTGTCTTCACTTTAGCACAAAAAGCAGGCCGGACATTGTGGACGATTGTTGCTGTAGCTTGCAGATTCTGTTGCGGACAGTCGTTGCTGAAGATTCACATTGGCGGTCACTGCAGGCTGATGATGCTGTAGTGCGAAGTGCAGATCTCACGTTGCTGGGTGTCACTGACTGTCACTGTGGCACAACAAGTTGGATTCACTGGAGCATCGCATTGCCAGGCAGCGCAGGTGGCAACATTTTGGCACAAATAGGCCTGTTTGCGGTTGCGAAGAGTCAACAACTTCAGGATTTCTCCTTCTGTTGAAGAGAGCGCTCAACTGATGCCACACCAAGGGCCTAGGACCTGTGGGTTACTTCTAGGGGATCAGGAAATCACTCCAGCAGAGGCCAGCATGGCTCAGTCAGGTTCATTTGCAGGTCCAGGCAGCAGGTCAGCTGGGCAGATGCAGGGAGGCCTCTGCAGCTTTTTATGTCCCTGTAGCTAAGAAAAGGAGGTCAGTCAGACACTTGGAGTCACTTCAGCCTGGGATGAGGGGTGCAGGTTCAGTCTTTCTTCTTAGCAAGCAGGCCACCAGGCAACAGGGTAACAGATTAACAGGGTGGCAGGGTAGCAGTTCTTCTGACTGCAGAGCAGCACAGCAGTTCTACTTCTGTAGTATCCACAGGTCGAGAGGTGTACAGAAGAGTTGGGTCTGAGGGTCCACTAATTATCCTTGGTGCCAGCGTTGAAGTAGGAGAAGATTCTAGAGGCCTCCACTCCCAGAGGTGCTTGGAATTTCCTGCCTCTCTGCCCGGGCTCCAGCTAGTCTTGGGACGCAAAAGACTAGTGTAAAATCCTTTGTGAGTGTGCTTGGCAGAGCCTTTGTGATGTGCAAGTATGGTAGGTGACAGCTCCGCCCCCTATCAAGTCAGGGATGACCCATCCTGCTAACACCTATTCCCTCTTTGTCTCACTGTCTGGGAGCAATACACAAAGACCAACAGCCAGCTACACCTGTCACATGACACAGGAAACATGCTGCAGGCAACAAATGGTTAGGACAAAAAAATGCCAAATTTCTACAAGTGGTATTTTCAGAACTGAAACTTAAAATCCAACTTTACCATTAACGAGTTTTAAATTACAATTCTTTAGACACCAAACTCAACATTACAACTTGCTCCAAATTGAAAGTCAACACTTAATAAATGTAATAAGGTAACCCAATGTTATCATATGGAAAAGGTAAGCCTTGCAGTAGTGAAGAACAAATTGAAGAGGTTTTCACTACCAGGTCATGTAAAAGTTAAAAGCATATGCCCAACCGTTTAAATACACTGCACCCTGCCCTATGGACTGTTTAGGGCCTACACTAGGTGTGATTTATATGTAGTAAAGAGGAAGGTTTAGGCTTGGCAAAGGTTTATTTTGCCAGGTCAAAATGGCAGTTTAAAAGTCCACACACACAGCTGGAATGGAAGGCCTCAGACAGATTTAAAAGGTTACTTGAGTGGGTGGCACTTTTATATGTGCCAATTGGGTGTAAGCCAATTCTACCATGTTTAGAGGAGAGAGCACAATAATTTTTACACTGGTTAGCAGTGGTAAAGTGTGCAGAGTCCTAAAAGCCAACAGAAATGGGTTTAGAAAACAGGAGAGTGAAGGCAAAAAGTTTGGGGATGACCCTGCAGGAAGGGCCAAATCCAACAGCATTGTTGCCAGGGTGGTGGGGGGAAAGAATGAATGTTTCTAAATTCATGTTTAAAAACTATCACTATCTGATGTACTAAGGTGAAATGGTTCTGCATGTTAATGAAATACACTGTTGAAAGTTTGAAGAGAGTTTATCATATTTTACACTTTTGCTGCAAGATATCTTTAAAAATGAAGGTGTTTCAGAAGGTAAGCGGTGCAGGACAACCTACAGTCTTCCTTTCTTTTACTTCAATTAACCTTTAAATAAAGACTTGCCTGTTTATTTAACATCTTTTTAATGTTAGTACTGAGTCAAGTAAACGCTGCTGTTGACCAGGGGGCCACATGTGGCCCTCAGGCCGTACTTTGAGTATCACTGCTCTAAAGTGTCTCAGCTTCAATCTCTAGGGGGCATATTATCAACGGCCAGCGATAATTATCGCTGGCCGTGCTTAGAGATAAATTTCTTATCGCAGGCTATCTCTGGAATTTATCGCCCTGGTAGCGCGTTATTAACAACGCGTTTCTCCAGGGCGATAAAAATTCCAGAGATAGCGAAGTTATCGCCGTTTGCAGGGAACATCGCTGGTTTTCCAGCGATGTTCCCTGCAAACGGCAATACTTTGCTGATACGACCCTGTGGTCGTATCAGCATAATCCACCCCTATGTCAAACATAGGTAAGTCAGGATTTTAGCAGACGTTAGATTTTGGCGAAAACGGCTGTTTTCGCCAAAATCTAACGTATGCTAAAATCCTGTGGGCTGCCTTGTAAATATCGCGATGTGAACATCAGCGATATTTGCAAGGTAGTCCATCCGAGGTACGCCTAGTGACGCCCACTTTGCATCTCATTAGAGATGCAAAGGGAGGCGTTGGGAATAAGGGTGCTAACATGCGATTATGCATGTTTGCACCCTCTTGTAAATAGGGCGATAGTTTTATCTCCGCTTTTTTGGCTTTTTAAGCCAAAAAAGCGGAGATAAAGCCCTTGTAAATATGCCCCCTGATTGTTAAAGGGGCCATCCGGTGTAGAGAATGAAAACAATTTCCTTTACGCTATCCTGAATGGCTAATAAGCACACACAAAAATTCCAGACTGTTCCTTTGTCATGAGGAAAGGTGTTGTAGCCTCGTCAGATGAAATATTGTGTACATCAGGAAGGTGGGCACCCACCCTCACTCATTTCCTGGCTCTCCACTGATGGAAGTTGAAGAACATGTTCTCCAATGAACAATCTCGTTCTATGTTTGGTCAGAAGTATGAGTGAGTCCAGTCGCAAAGACTGCTTTGCTCTTCTTAGTGTCAAAGATACATTTATGATGAAATAATAAGCAGTTGTTAGACTTGGCATCTTTTTGCGTGTTTCCCCTAACTTTTTGCTTTATGACCTCCCGGTTTTGACTCTGTTTTTGCTGGCTTAGTGTCTCTGCGCACTTTCTCACTGCTGATCAGTGTTAAAGTGCAAGTGCTCCTGTTGTAAATTGTGTTATGGATTGGTGTTTCCATGATTGGCATATTTGATTTACTTGTCAGTCCCTAGTAAAGTGCACTGAGTGTGCCAGGGCCTGTAAGTCAAATGCTGCTAGTGGGCTGCAGCACTGGATTGTGCCACCCACACAAGCAGCCTGTAAATGTAACTCTGGCCTGCCATTGCAGAGCCTGTGTGCAGTCTGAGACTGCGATGTCGACTTGGCAAGTGTACCCACTTGCCAGGCCCTAACCTTCCCTTTTCTTACATGTCAGTCACCCCCTAAGGTAGGCCCAAGGTATCCCTGTGGGCAGGTGCAGTGAATGTGAAAGGAAGGACATGCCCTAGTGTGTGTGGCATGTCCTGATAGTGAATTACTGCCAATTTCGTTTTTCACTATGGCAAGGCTACCTGTTCCCATAGGACAGAATGGGGAGTTTGTTTATAACGTCTTATAAACATAACTGGCCCTGGGAACCAGGTAGAGAAATAAAGTTTAGTATGCCTGAACTCAGAATCTCAAGATGCATCTTTTAGTGAAGGTGATTTTTACATTCTGTGTTTGAAAATACCACTTTTAGAAAGTAGGTATTTTCTTGCTCAGCCATCCAGTAGGCCTCTGCTAGGTTTGTGGATTGACTGTCTGGGTTTTAGATGACAGGGGCTGGAGAGGAGCAGTGGCTCCAGAGAGTCTAGATGGGTCAGGGAAAGGCTGAATAGACCTGGGCTGCATTTAGATTAGGGGGAGGAGATTTCCTTTCACCTGAATGGGCCTGGTCTGCCTCTGTCAAAGCTGTATCCACCTCCTGCCAGGAAGCTGCACCAAGGAGGACAGAACTTGTTCTGGCTGGGCACAGACACTCTCTGCCTTAGAGGACAAAGGATTTTGGGCTATAAAAAGTGGGGCCCAAACCCCTAAACTTTAGAACTCGCTGGAATCAAGGAACCTGCCAAGAAGAGGAGCTGGAAGAGCTGCCAGGAGGAGTACTGCCCCTTTGCTGTGTTGTTGCTTTGTTGGGTTGGCCTGCAGTTGCTGCTTCTGCCTTGGGCAGTGAAAGGACTGGACTGAACTTTCTTTACTTGTGCTGAGTATCTCCAAGGGCCTGAAATCGAGCTGGCCTCCTGTTCTGAAGTCTCAGGGACTGCAAAGACTTCATCAGCCTCTGGGAACCGCTTCTGGAACTGCTGTTTTAGTTGCCACAGAGAAGGGAACCGCAACCGACTCCGTCACTGACTCCATCGCTGGCTCTGTGTCCTGATGGCACCACAGACCCCACCATCCGCATCTCACACCCAACCCTGGTCTCACTGACGACGACGACTGCTGCCACCGCGCCGCTGCTTGCACCGTGACCTGTGGGCACCGCAGTCCGTGCCGCCTCGCTTCACTTCGCCATCCTGGTCTCACCGACGCTGTCGCTGCTGCTGACTCGACACCTGTGACCGCATCGTGGTTGGGGGCACTGCTCGTAAAGTTTCACGTTGCACCGTCTCGTCACACACAGCCGTCTGGGCCGACAGACGCCAGCTTCCGCCAACCGGCTCTGTCGCCTGCACCGCAACCTGCCAGCACCTCATGGAGCACCGCCTCGCCCTGCACCGTAAGCCTTGGTCTTACCGACGCCGTCTGGACGACTGTCACCGAGCCTCTGCCTGCACCGCATCGAGAGGACACCGCGCCCTGCACCACTTCCACTTTGCAACGTAACCGCGACGGTTGCCACGACCGGCTCGCACCTCCGTGTAAGCCGCAACGAGAAAGGTACTGTTACCGAGTCTGTTCACGCTTTTGCTGGCCCGTATCGACGCGGTCGGCTGGAACTGTTAGACTCTGTTTTTTTCAGCATCGCGGTAGCCCCGGACAGAGCTACCGACTCGTACGAACTGTGCTTTTGAGGTATTTCTGCAGTTTAGAAGACATCTTGCAAAGTATCTATTTTTCAAGTACTGTATTGTGGATTCTTTATCATTTTTGGTCTTGTTTTGAGTATATAAAAATATTGGGTATTTTTCTAAACTGGTGTGGTGTCCTTTTGTAGTGCTTTCACTGTGTTACTGTTGGTTATGTGCAAATGCTTTACACACTGCCTCTGAGATAAGCCTGACTGCTCGTGCCAAGCTACCAATGGGGTGAGCAGGGGTTATTTTAGGAGTGTAACTCCCTTATCCAGACTAGAAGGAAGGGTCCCTACTTGGACAAAGGTGCAAGCCCTTGCCAACTAGAGACCCCCATTTCTAACATTGGTTGTCAGCGGTGAGGATAGGACTTGCATTTGCACTTGACTTACAGTGATTGGTGTACACTACTACCATATCGCAGACCATTACGTACCACATACTGTTTTTTTGGTCTATTTTTGCCTTTCCATTGGTCTTGAACTTGAACTTTCCAGTACAACATGCCTGAATCAATTGCATCATCTGCTGCATCCTTGGAAGTGGCCTTTGAGGAGGAGAGGTTAGAAACCTACAATGTTAAGGAATTGAAGACGATCTGCAAAAACCTCAAAGTCCAAATCAGGGGCCTCACTAGAAAAGAGGAGCCACAAAAGGAGCTGAGGGCCTGGGTAGCAGCCAGATATGCTAGTGAGCTGTCTGGGGATCTTGGCATGGAGGCAGAGGAGCCTATTCCAAGGGTGGATGTGCTTTTGGGAGGGGGGCACCCTCTAAACCAGGCAGCAGTGGCTTATCCCCAAAGGAGCTGGAGGACAGGCGGGAAGCAAGGAGAGTTGCAATGGAACTGGAGAAGCTTAAGTTAGCCATGGAGGAGAAAAGGATGATGCTAGAGCATGAGGTCAGGATAAAGGAGTTGGATCAGAGGAGTAGAACCAGCTCAGATGGTGGCAGCAATTCCTCAGGGCAGTCAGACAGAATTGTGCACATCCCCAAGAATGTAGGCAAGGAATTCAAGAAGGGGGATGACATACAAAGGTAGTTCCAGGGGTATGAGGCGTCTATTCATATAAATGGGGTCCTTGAAATGAATTGGGGGGGGGCAGGGTTGTGACCTCTCTTTCCAGAAGAAGCTAGGGATACTCCGATAGCTTTGGGTAAGGGGCAGAACCTAACCTGCGCTGATATGAAAGATGCTGTCCTCACCAGGTATGGTCTCACTCATGAGAAGTATAGGGATCAGTTTAGGTCTAGCAAGAAAACTGATGCCAACACTTGGTTGGAATGTGTAGATTCTTTCTCCAGGTCTCTGGATGGCTGGGTGAAGGGCAGTAATGTAACAGTCAAGTCAAAAATCACTTTATTCGGTTATTTAAAACCATAAAAGCATGTTAAAAATACCCATCACATTTCAAAACTAAAAATGTATACATAAAATCAATCATAATTAAAACGTAATCCCAAGTCTGAATATACATGTGCCACTATGAGATTCAAACAGTATAAAAAAAAACATTTCATACACAGTAGGTTAATGATATATAAAAGGTTCTGATTGCCTATTCCTATTCGCTCGCTATTTCTTTTTTT
This sequence comes from Calotriton arnoldi, assembly GCA_963921515.1. Lineage (NCBI taxonomy): Eukaryota > Metazoa > Chordata > Amphibia > Caudata > Salamandridae > Calotriton > Calotriton arnoldi. Next base: position 46,558 of record CAWUFW010007687.1, read on the forward strand.
TTCTTTAATCTAACTGCTGATGCTAAAAAGCTCGCAATGCTAAAAGTTTCCCAGGGACTACTCAACATCTGCAAATATATGAGCGCCGGTCTAGCCTGCAGGAAACCTTTGCTCTTTAAGATAGGAAGGATATAACGCCTACGTATGGCTAAGTAATTATCACAAAAAAGGACAAAATGCATGGTGTCCTGCCTTGAGAAACAATCGCAAGAGCATAGCCCCAGGTCCTCTGTCTTTGCCCAGCCTGGAGGGTCAGCCAACAAGAGATGTAGATAATTAAACCTAAATCTCGTCAGGAGAAAACGGTGCTGAGGCTTGGTGACAATATCCAAATAAGGCTCCATAAAATAAGAAGTTTTTAGGAGCTGATGGGCACGGACCGTAGGTTTCAATAATTCTGCGGCCTCTCTTTCTGATGACGCTATGTGCAGAAACGAGTTTTTGGCCCACAAAAGGTCTTTTTTGCATATTGTTTCAGGGTTGTCAAACAAGGCTGGGCGGCCTAATAATTCAGCTTTGCTTTTCAAATGTCTCAACCACGGTATATTGCTGGCCCTATCTAGGGCCATGCAATCTCGTATAATCTCCTTATTTAACACCAGCTCCGGGTTGGACCAGATCGAGATCCATTTAAGAATGGGCGACATTTTAATCGAATCCACCACATAACCAATACCCATCTCCTGATGAATAATATACGAAGATGTGGATTGGGGGACTGAGAGCAAGGTTCTTAAAAATTTATTTTCAACAATTTGTAACTCAGTACAATTATTACTATAACCCCAAATTTCGGAGCCATACTTAATGATAGCAATACTCTTAGCCTTGTATATGTTCAGCATAGCCTTCACAGGCTTTGCGCCCAGCCTCCGGGCAAAATCAAGTATCGCACCTGTTGAACGAGCCATAGCATTTCTCTTTGCCCTCCTTTGCGGGGCCCATGAACACCTATCATCAAATAAAACGCCCAGGTACGGGAATGTGGAGACCCTAGTTACTTCAGTCCCGCCACAACAAAACGTTTTTGGTATCTTTGACTTCCCTCCCAGGCTCATAATATGTGATTTAGACAAATTTACATTTAAGTCTAATGAGCCCATAAAATTAGTGAAGGCGGTCAGCAGGTGCTGTAGGCCCACAGCTGTGCGTGCTAGGAGTGCAGCGTCGTCTGCGTAAAGCAAAGCTGGAATCAATCTGTTCCTTATGCGGGGAATATCTTTAGCAGCTCCACATAAAACCGGTTCGAGATGATTAATATAAAGGGTAAATAGCAAGGGCGCCAAAATACAGCATTGTCTAACTCCTCTTGCAATGTCTATCTTCTGCGTTAGATTACCCTTTTGATCAAACCTTACTGCTGCCGATAGGTCCCTGTGCAAGTCAACAAGAAAATATACGATGTTCTTATCCATCCCCATTTCTAATAACAGGTCCCAGAGCTTAGATCTATTCACCCGGTCAAATGCCGAAGAAAGGTCCATAAAGGCAAGATGTAAAGTCCCCTTCTTGGCCATTGTGTATTTCCCTATTAAGAGATAGAGGTTAAGGCACTGGTCCAAGGTACCTCTGCCTTTCCTGAAACCATATTGCAGGTCTGACAGGACATTATGCTCCTCGATCCATTCAGTCAGTCTGCTGAGTACCACTCTCCCCAACACCTTGACTGTGTAATCGATCAGCGATATTGGTCTTTAGCACCTTGGATCCCCTCTATCACCCTTTTTAAAAACGGGGACAATAGTGGAAGTTGACCAGGATTTAGGCAATCCTTTTGAACAGACCGCATTAAAAAAATTGGCCAATATTTTTTACCATAAATTGATATCTGACCTGAAAAGGTCGGCAGGGGCTCCATCCGGGCCCGGTGCTTTATTGCCGGACATTTGGGCTATGGCCACAGCCACATCTTGTGCAGAAAATGTTATGTTATATGCTACTTTTGAGCAAATAGAACCTGTATTGACCTGATCAAGTTGATCCCCATAGATTTGTTTAAAATGAGTGAACCAAAGCTCCTCGGGGATGTTACACTCAACCGTGTTACCCCCACGGCCAGAAAAGAAGGGTCTGTTGACAATTTCCCAAAATTTTGCGCTATTCTTGAGCACGTCCACAGTCAACAGATCATCCCATGCTTCTTGTTTGATTTCTGCTTTACGTTTACGTAATGTTCGCTTATATTCGGACCTTGCCATGGCTATTTTATTTCTAACCTGGGGTGTTTGTTTCAGGGCACGTAGTAGCTTCTGGGGGGCTGTTGAACAATTACGGTCAAACCATCTCTCTTCCTTCTGAGCCCCATCCTTATTAGGTAGGGAAAGGGCGCTCTTTACATATTGCAAGATCTTATCAAAGGCTGCGGCAATCGCCTCTCCCCCTTGGGTACTATCTAGGCAGATGGCTATCTCATTCCCTGCCACGTTTAACATATCAATTAAGAAAAGGTCTGGTACCACCTTGGCCCATTTCAACCTACGCCCATTGTCCCTAGTTTTTAATGTGGGTTCGGGGGCCATGATCTCCACCACCTCTGCAGATTTTAGAGATCCACGTAGGCTAATATGGACAGGATTATGATCGCTAAAATGAGACCAATGTACTACATAGTCTAGTACGCAAGGAAATAAAGCAGTACTAACGAATATGTAATCAATAGTGGAGAACAAACCCCTACCCTTAAAGGTGGGAATACCCACCCCTTCTTCTGCCATGTGCGGGAGTACCAGCCCAAAGTCTGTGAGAGTATCCTCTAAACATCTCCCTTGCGTGGAATGTTCAAAATGGGTCTCTAGGTTATCACCTGGGCCAAGTTCATCAAAAACCTGACAAAATGTATTACACATATGAATATTAAAATCTCCAAGTAAAATGATCGAGAACTGCACAACTTGTTTCTCTCTATAAGCATCTAAAAAGTGATTTAGACTACATAAATGTTCATTAGCAACTGACTTATCAAAAGAGTTATAAAAATTTATAATAAGAGTCTTCGGGGCATGTGCTGGGTTAATCTCAACCACTAAACAGTTCGCCGACCCTGTATCAAGTTTACAATAACTACCCATCACTTTAAGGGAGATCAGAGTTAACAGGCCGCCCTTCGACCAACCTGCGACGGACGGTCGCGCATCCTCTGTAAAAGAGGTATAGCCGTCCAGCCAGAATGTATTTTCAATTTCCCATGTTTCCTGAAACCCCAATATGTCATACTCCTTCACCAAATCAAGCCATAAGGGGTTGTCACACTTATTCTTTAAGCCCGCAATGTTCCAGCTTAGAATTCCCAATGTATCTATCCCTCTTGCCTTCTCCTTTATAGATACACTCATACTGGGGATTGGCTGTCTCGGATGGATCTGGGCTGATACAAGAGTATTATTTGGTAGTCAATCATTAGAGTCTAACTGGCTCAAAGGGGCAAATCTGTTGGTCAGTTCTAGTGTGTTCCCAAAAGATCTAAGGACTGGGGCAACCACACTTGTGGATGTTCTAGCTAGTTGCATGTTCGGGTTCTCATTAATCGAGTGAGACTCTCTATGCAGCCCCCTTGAGTCCCGCCCTGACTGTAACCTTTCTGCGGGATGACCAAACAGGGATATGGGATTAACAACTGTATTTCTCCTAAATGGGCAGTAAAAAAACCCCAAAGGAAGCGCTCTAATTTCTCTTACCATGGTTGCTCTGCTGTTTGAAAAGTAAACTAGCTACATTAGCCTGATTAAAATTGATGACAATGCAATCTCCATCAACTGTCTTCATGCCCTGACCAACCCATCCCACTCGTCTTGCCATAATAATGTGTGGCGCTGCTTTTGCCCCGCCCTCCGACAACCTTGTGCACCAGTGAATGACTTTCCGGATCAATTCCTCAGAGGACTCATTAACATTATCTTTAAGATGCGGGACCCCTACTAACACAGCTGACAGAGGGGTGGCCTCCGGGGGTAAGTGGAGCCTACATTTATTCCCCTGCCCTCGTGTGGACTGCGTGTTCCTCCCTCTGTGAGCAGAAGCTACTAACTGTTCAGACTGTTGTGGAGACCCTCCAGGAATAGAAGAGGCACCAGTTGCAGAATTATTAGAGGCTGGGTTACTTAAAAAGTTCTCCAAATGCGGAACAAAAAGTGGGGCCCCCTCGGGAGATTCTACCTGTTTGTGGCATATGCCCATCTGGACGCTTGGCGCCCCACTGCCTGGGGTATTGATCTGGGTCCGAACAGTCTTCGGCTCCCTCATATTACTTAGGTGCGTTTCTATAAGCGCCATTTTAGTTGTCATAGGCTCTAATGCAGTTTTAATATAATTAATCAAGTCCTCTTTAAGTGTCCCCCAAAAAGTCTCAAGATATGATTGGATAGTATTTCTAACAACTAAGGCAAGATGTTCTTTAGCCCAGTCCTCTATGCCCTGTGCTCCACTACGTCCAGCTCCAGGTTGACAATCGCCAATAATTGTCCCCGTCTTCAAGCCTTTTCTCCGTTTTTTCTTATGAGTGGCCCCCGCCAAAGCAACAGGAACTACTCCCTCCAACCTTCCATTATTCACAACCAAAGAGTTCGTGGCAATGGATACACTGTCTTGCGGCGTTCCTTTTAAAGCATCGCCGCCCACCTCCTTGCCAAGGACCACAGTGACGCCTGGCGAGACCGGGTGCACTCTCTCATTGGGAGTATTACTGGAGATGGATTGTGAGCTCCCATCATGTCCAAAACCACCCCCTAGGCCCAACTGTTCCTTGACATCCTGGATTTCTTCATTTAATGCCCCCACAGCAGTAGTCAAATAAGAGATAATGGAGGCACAATTTCTTAGCATCTTGGCTTTTACCCTTCCCCCATCAGGATTGGCGGGAAGTTTGCGCTTACCCATGGTCAGCAACAGATGTTAGGTGTCCGGCCCTGCCCTGCTTTGGTCTGTCGCAGATGGGCCCGGGCTTGGCCCGGGCACGCCCGCACGCGTCCCGCGCTGCGGGAGCCCGCCAGCAACTTTATTGCGCCTCCGGGAGCGGGGAGAAGCGTAGCAGCCCCACTGACTGCTGGGGACTGGAGTCCTGGACGGCCGTTCCCCTCACGGCAATGCTCGGTGTTCTTCTCGGGCTACCCGCGCTGCGGGAGCCCGCCAGCAACTTTATCGCGCCTCCTGGCGCGGGGAGAAGCGTCGCAGCCCCACTGACTGCTGGGGACTGGAGTCCTGGACGGCCGTAACAGATTTTCAGGGGCTCTACAATTTGATTGCATGGGAGCTCTTGGCTAGACTATGTTTTGCAGAGCTGCGCCAGCACTTGGTTGAAAGTAAGCTGACTGACCCCAGGAAGCTTGCTATGGAGGCGGACCGCTGGGTGAGTACCAGGGTCCACAAGAAAGTGTTTGGGGGAGACTCAGCCAAAGGTGGGCAGGGTCCCCAGCAGAAAAGTGGGGGGGACAAGGGTAAAGCACAGGAGTTCCCTAAAGGGTCCCAAACTAACACCCAGGGTAAAGGTTCCCAACCCCCAGGAGATAAGAAACAAGGGGTCTCTTCAGGAAAGCCTGCTGAGACCGGCCCCCGCAAGTGTTTTTCATGTGACCAGGTGGGTCACTTGAAGGGGGACCCCAAGTGTCCCAAGAGGGCACAGCCACCCACTGGTGGACAGTCCAAGGTGTTGGCTAGTGTAGCGCTTGGGGAGGAGGGCTGCCCACAGGAGGGTAGGGATCCCGCAGAAATGACCCTTGTCTCACTAGGGGACAGTGAGATGGTCCCAGGAAACCAGGTGCCCCCTAACACAAAGAAATACAGCACCTGGGTGACCATCAATGGGAAAAGGGTAGAGGCTCTCAGAGATACTGGAGCCAGTGTGACCTCAGTCCGGTGTCACCTGGTCGCTGAAGAGCAGGTAGTCCCAGGGGCATTCCACCAAGTAGTTGCTGTGGACAACTCAGAGCGCCAGTGTATGGTGGTGCAGGTTCCCTTTGAATGGGGGGGGGGTGTCAGGTCCCTTGAGGGTGGTTGTGAGCCCTACCATGCATGTAGATTGTCTGCTAGGTAACGACCTGGAGCAGTCCTTGTGGAAGGATGTCGAGTTCAGGTCTCACTTGGAGATGCTTGGGTTGCCAGAGTGGGCATGTGTGTCCACTTGGTCAATGGCGGCCAAAAAGGGTGATCAAAAAGACCTGGAGCCTGAAACAGTGGCCTAGGTCCCTGCCAAGAGAAAGGGCAGGGGGCGCGGGAAACCGGCCCCTGAGGTTCCCACGGACCGGGAGGAGGCTGACCTTGAGGGGGACGCCAGGGTACCCACAGGGAAGCAGGTAGCTAAACTGGGGGACATCTCTGAGCTGACCCATTGGCAGCAAGAAGGTGGTCCCACCAGGGAGGAATTCTGCAGGGAGCAGAAATAATGCCCTTCTCTAGAGGGTCTGCGGTGGCAGGCTGCAGACCAGGCAGCTGGTGATCAGTCTGGACCACATTGGATCTACTGAGAGAATGGTCTCCTGTATAGCGAGCCTAAGGTCGCTGAGCCTGGGTCAGCCCGTGTGCTGGTGGTACCCCAGCGTTTCAGGACCTTCCTACTGGGTCTGGCTCATGACGTGCCTTTGGCAGGACATTTGGGGCGGGACAAGACCTTTGACAGGCTTGTCACCCACTTCTTCTGGCCCCAAATGCGAAGGTAGTCAGATGGACATTGCAGGTATTGCCCAACTTGCCAGGCAAGTGGTAATAGTGGGAGGAAGGTCAAAGATCCTCTCCAACCTATTCCAGTTTTTGGAACCCCTTTTAAAAGGGTAGGGATGGACATTGTGGGACCACTGGATCCCAAGACAGCCATGGGCAACAAGTACATCCTGGTCTTGGTGGACCATGCCACCCGGTACCTGGAGGCAATCCTTCTCAGGACAACGACGGCGCCAGTGGTGGGCCTGGCGTTAATGTGGATCTTTTCCCGCATGGGTTTCCCCAGAGAGGTGGTTTCTAACCGTGGGACCAATTTCATATCGAAGTATATGACATCCCTGTGGAAGGAGTGTGGTGTAACCTACAAGTTCACCACTCCTTACCACCCACAAGGTAACGGTCTGGTGGAAAGATTCAACCAGACCTTGAAGGGCATGATTAAGGGTCTAACAGAACCCATGAGGCGTAAGTGGGACGTCCTCTTGCCATGCCTTCTCTTTGCATACAGGGAGGTCCCTCAGAAGTCTCTTGGGCTCAGTCCCTTTGTGCTTCTATATGGCCACCCTGTGAGAAGACCTCTGAGTTTGGTGAAGGAAGGCTGGGAGGCAGCTCCCAGGAAAACACCCCAGGATGTGTTTAGTTACATGCTGGCCTTCAGAAACCAAACTGCCCGCTTCAGGAAACTCGCTCAGGCAAACCTGGAAGCAAGCCAGGAAGAAATGAAAAAGTGGTATGACCAGAATGCCACTCTGGTCGAATTTCAACCTGGGCAAAAAGTGGGGGTCATGGCCCCAGTGGAACCTTGTGCCTTGCAGGACAAGTGGACTGGGCCTTTTGAGGTGGTGGAGCGCAGAAGTGATGTCACCTACCTGGTGAATTTGCAGACTCCCAGGAACCCTTGGAGGGTCCTCCACGTGAACCGCCTCAAGCCCCACTTCGAGAGGTCCGAAGTGAGCATGCTCTTGGCGACAGATGATGGGGTGGAAGAGGAGAGTGAACCTCTCCCTGACCTCCTGTCCACCAAGGAGCACGATAGGTCAGTGGAAGGTGTGATCGTCTCCCCTACACTGACCCCTACTGTCCCCTACACTCCCCTACACTGACCCCAGAGCAGCAGAGTGACTGTCACCAGTTGTTGGGACAGTTTGCCCCACTGTTCTCTCTGACCCCAGGTGTTACTCACTGGTGTACCCATGACGTGGACACTGGTGACAGCCCTCCTGTAAAAGAAAGATTTACAGGTTGACTGACCGGGTCAGGGCCAGCATCAAAGAGGAGGTCTCTAAGATGTTGGCGTTAGGGGCGATCGAGCCCTCCAACAGTCCTTGGGCCAGCCCAGTGGTCTTGGCCCCAAAGGCTGCTGCACCCGGTGTCACTCCAGAACTGCGGTTTTGTGTGGACTACCGTGGGCTCAATGCCGTCACCAGGACTGACGCACACCCTATCCCCAGAGCTGATGAGCTTATTGATCGGTTGGGAGCTGCCAAGTTCCTCAGCACGTTTGATTTAATGTCTGGGTACTGGCAGATTGCCTTAACCGATGGGGCCAAGGAGAGGTCAGCATTCTCAACCCCAGAAGGACATTACCAGTTCCGGGTGATGCCCTTTGGGTTGAAGAATGCCCCTGCCACATTTCAGAGGTTGGTCAACCAGGTGTTGGCTGGACTGGAGGATTTCAGTGCTGCATACCTGCATGACATTGCAGTGTTCAGTTCCAGCTGGGAAGAACACTTGCTGCACCTCGAGGAAGTGTTGAGAGCTCTGCAGAGGGCAGGCCTCACGATCAAGGCCAGTAAGTGCCAGATCGGGCAGGGTTCTGTGGTGTACTTGGGACACCAGGTAGGAAGCGGCCAGGTGGCACCCCTACAGCCCAAGATTGACACCATTCTGGCTTGGGAACCCCCCAAGACCCAGACAGAGGTGAGAGCCTTTTTAGCTCTCACCGGTTACTACAGGAGGTTTGTTAAGGGCTATGGCACCATTGTTGCCCCCTTAACAGAGCTGACTTCCAGGAAGCAGCCCAAGAAGGTGATCTGGACTGAATCCTGCCAGAAAGCGTTTGATGCCCTGAAGGCTGCCATGTGCATGGCGCCCATGCTCAAGGCACCCAACTTCTCCAAGGAATTCGTCGTGCAGACCGACGCTTCAGAGCATGGTGTGGGAGCGGTGCTCTCACAACTAAACAAAGAGGGCCTAGACCAGCCTGTAGTCTTCCTTAGCAGGAGACTACTCCCCAGGGAACAGAGGTGGAGTGCCATAGAAAGAGAAGCTTTTGCTGTGGTCTGGGCACTGAAGTAGCTAAGACCCTACCTGTTTGGGACTCACTTCTGGGTTCAGACAGACCACAGGCCCCTCAGATGGTTGATGCAAATGAGAGGTGAGAATCCAAAACTGTTGAGGTGGTCCATCTCCCTACAGGGAATGGACTTTACGGTGGAACACCGCCCTGGCACAGAACACGCCAACACACATGGTCTGTCCAGGTTCTTCCACCTTAGTGAAGAGAACACCCAGGAGGTTGGGTAGTTCTCTCTACTTTCAGCTGGAGGGGACATGTGTTAGACTTGGCATCTTATGGCGTGTTTCCCCCTGACTTTTTGCTTTCTGACCTCCCGGTTTTTGCTGGTTTAGTGTCTCTGCGCACTTTCTCACTGCTGATCAGTGTTAAAGTGCAAGTGCTCCTGTTGTAAATTGTGTTATGGATTGGTGTTTCCATGATTGGCATATTTGATTTACTTGTCAGTCCCTAGTAAAGTGCACTGAGTGTGCCAGGGCCTGTAAGTCAGATGCTGCTAGTGGTCTCCAGCACTGGATTGTGCCACCCACACAAGCAGCCTGTAAATGCAACTCTGGCCTGCCATTGCAGAGCCTGTGTGCAGTCTGAGACTGCAATGCCGACTTGGCAAGTGTACCCACTTGCCAGGCCCAAACCTTCCCTTTTCTTGCATGTCAGTCACCCCTAAGGTAGGCCCAAGATACCCCTGTGGGCAGGGTGCAGTGTATGTGAAAGGGAAGACATGCCCTAGTGTGTGTGGCATGTCCTGATAGTGAATTACTGCCAATTTCGTTTTTCACTATGGCAAGGCTACTTGTTCTCATAGGACAGAATGGGGAGTTTGTTTATAACATCTTATAAACATAACTGGCCCTGGGACCCAGGTAGAGAAATAAAGTTTAGTATGCCTGAACTCAGAATCTCAAGATGCATCTTTTACATTCTGTGTTTGAAAATACCACTTTTCTTGCTCAGCCATCCAGTAGGCCTCTGCTAGGTTTGTGGATTGACTGTCTGAGTTTTGGATGACAGGGGCTGGAGAGGAGCAGTGGCTCCAGAGAGTCTAGATGGGTCAGGGAATGGCTGAATAGACCTGGGCTGCATTTAGAGTAGGGGGAGGAGATTTCCTTTCACCTGAATGGGCCTGGTCTGCCTCTGACAAAGCTGTCTCCACCTTCTGCCAGGAAGCTGCACCAAGGAGGACAGAACTGGTTCTGGCTGGGCACAGACACTCTCTGCCTGAGAGGACAAAGGATTTTGGGCTATAAAAAGTGGGGCACAAACCCCTAAACTTTAGAACTAGTTGGAATCAGGGAACCTGCCAAGAATAAGAGCTGGAAGAGCTGCCAGGAGGAGTACTGCCCCTTTGCTGTGTTGTTGCTTTGTTGGGTTGGCCTGCAGTTGCTGCTTCTGCCTTGGGCAGTGAAAGGACTGGACTGAACTTTCTTTACTTGTGCTGAGTATCTCCAAGGGCCTGAAATCGAGCTGGCCTCCTGTTCTGAAGTCTCAGGGACTGGAAAGACTTCATCAGCCTCTGGGTACCGCTTCTGGAACCGCTGTTTCAGTTGCCACAGAGAAGGCAACCACAACGACTCCATCACCGACTCCGTCGCTGGCTCTGTGTCCTGGCGGCACCGCGGAACGCACCGTCCGCATCTCACACCGCAACCCTGGTCTCACCGACGACGACGACCGCCGCCGCCGCCACTGAGCCGCTGCTTGCACTGTGACCTGTGGACACCGCAGTCTGCGCCGCCTCGCTTCTCTTCGCCATCCTGGTCTCACCGATGCTGTCACTGCTACTGACTCGACACCCGTGACCGCATCATGGTTGGGGGCACCGCACGTAAAGTTTCACGACGCACCGCCTCATCCCACACAGCCGTCTGGGCCGACCGACGCCAGCTCCCGCCAACCGGCTCTGTTGCCTGCACCGCAACCGGCAAGCACTGCATCGAGCGCCACCTCGCCCTGCACCGTAAGCCTTGGTCTCACCGACGCCGTCTGGACGATCGTAACCGAGCCGCTGCCTGCACCGCATTGAGAGGACACCGCGCCCTGCACCGCTTCCACTTTGCAGCGCAACCGCGACGGTTGCCACGACCGGCTAGCACCTCCGTGTAAGCCGCAATGAGAAAGGTAATGTTGCAGAGTCTGTTCACGCTTTTGCTGGCCCGTATCGACGCGGTCGGCTGGGACTGTTAGACTCTGTTGTTTTCAGCATCACGGTAGCCCAGGACGGAGCTACAGACTCGTACGAACTGTGTTTTTGAGGTATTTCTGCAGTTTAGAAGACATCTTGCAAAGTATCTATTTTTCAAGTACTATATTGTGGATTCTTTATCATTTTTGGTCTTGTTTTGAGTATATAAAAATATTGGATATTTTTATAAACTGATGTGGTGTCCTTTTGTAGTGCTTTCACTGTGTTACTGTTGGTTATGTGCAAATGCTTTACACACTGCCTCTGAGGTAAGCCTTACTGCTCATGCCAAGCTACCAAGGGGGTGAGCAGGGGTTATTTTAGGAGTGTAACTCCCTTTTCCTGACTAGAAAGAAGGGTCCCTACTTGGACAAAGGTGCAAGCCCTTGCCAACTAGAGACCCCCATTTCTAACAGCAGTCTTTTAGATTAGTAAATTTTATGACCATTGTGAATGGTTATGGTGGGTAGCGAGTTCTGCCTCATTATCGGGCTTTCAATATTTAATATGTATGGGTAAGTATAGATTTACTCGTTTTAACTCCACATCTACATATATTGATGCAGAATATATTAGGACGGTAAAGAGATGTGGAGCTAAGTATATTCAATTTATACTTACATGTATATACTTACCTGGATGATACTGTGACTTACTTGATTTGACTTAAGAGATGCACAGACTCAAATGTGCCACTAGGTTCCTACTGTCTTTTAATATTCATTTACTATATTTCATTTTAACACTATTTTTTTATGGTGCATCCATGAGGACGCATTTCACGCTAAATATGGTGCTAAATGCCGTTTTCCATTTCACATAATTTCCCGTAATTTTTGTGGATTTTCGCGTAATTACTCAAAAGCAAGCTAAGTGAATTACATACACCCCTACTTGTGACTTAATCTGCTATTCATCCCTCCATAGACAAATCAAGAAAAAGACATGGACGAGATAAGGAGGTGTATCTCACTTTACTCCACCGGTGAACGAATGCTCACCTAAGGTATGAGGGGGCAGTGGGACCTGGATGAACACGTAAACCACAAGCCCTTTGTCCTGGTATTACTGACCGAAATGTCAAACCCAGTTCCAATGATTACCATTTTCACATGTGTAACATTGTAGAGTCCAGTACTACACAGTTACTTTTAAATTACAACTCGGCTACAAAGTCGGGTTAGTATTGGAATACATCAACAAATCTGCAAACAAATGAAAATTGGGGCTTCCTCTTGCAGTGCTGATAGGGTGAGACAACGCCCCCCAGAAGAGATATGAAACACGCTTGTAACCAAAATCACGTCTTTTCATTCGCCACTCATCCAGAGATGGGCACAAACTTCATATTTATAACTATCTTTCGGCTCACTGAGTTTCCAAATCTAGAAATAAAAAGCACAAAGTGGTATTCACCAATCTATGGTCAAAGTCTTAGCTAAACAGTCACTCTTGAAAAGATCCATCCATGTTTGCTGATGTGTGACTTCTTGAAGACATTGCTCCAGCAGTTCTGGAGGGACCTCAAAACTTGGATGTTCAACCAATAGGAAAGCTAGCAGCATCATCCGACAGCACCTCAAGACCCTCACAGGTGAATCAGCCACGCTCTACAAATCCTGATTGATTGATTGATTGATTGCTATGGCGAGTACTTCATACCATTTTAACCAAACCTACATGTGGTAAATTGTAAGTTTACTAGTAAGTTCCCCAGCACACGCTTTTTACAATCCACTTGCGACTAATTGTACACAAAAGTTCATGTCCACTTCTTTTATTTTTCTTCTCTGTTGCTTTTCTTTGATCCTAGCTGACACATGTTTCGTCGCATCTTTCGCGACTTCTTCAGGGCTAATGTCTTGGTGAAAGTACTATTTCTCCGGTGATAATTCCAACCCGGACAGGTATATATTCTTCCTCCACTAAACAAAGAGAGAGTAAGGGTAATTCGTTGGGAACAAACTCCCAGTCCCCTAAGGTCAATATATCGAAAAACAAAGAGGGAGTATCCCCAGGACTCAACGTCCTAGTTATTTTGGAGAATAGAGAGCAATAGTAAAAAAAGAAGAATTCTTTCTTTATTTAAGAAACCCCTCACTCACCCTCCTGGTTGGTGACATGCTTCATCATCGGGGTCCACCCAAGTAACCGAATGCCACTTGGGTGTGCTTCAACGCCTGAAATACAGCGGAGCTGGTTTTTTTGAGTAATGTGAAGAAAATGTGTAAGTGAATTAAAATTGTCTTTGTATTATTCCCTAAAATTTTATTTGGAGCAACAAGACAAAATTTAAAACCAAGTGAGATACTTAAAATGGCTTTATTGACCAAAAAGTACCAGTGTTTGAGTGAAAAAAATTGTCGGTCAACATGTTTCAACCTCTTAATGTTAGTACAGGGTTTTCGTCAGGACCAAAAGTGTAAACCGGGAGGTCTACGCACGCTAAGGCGCACCCGTCCCTGGTTACACAACTCGCCAGACCGTGTACTTACGGTTAGGCAACGTTACAGCCTTCAATGAAGGTAGCAAGAAAATATTCTGAAAAAGATAGAGCAAAACACACATATACAGTTATATACATTTTTACTGTGAGTATGTTACTCCAGCCTCTTTAAAAATACTCTCCATTCTTCAAGAGTAAATGATCTTGAAACACACAAATGTATATGTCATATTCATTATGACATAATTCTCATGCACTATCTCAGTGATGCGTCTTTGAGTAGGAGTCTAAGGTTTATCGTCCATTCCATACCCACATTCATTCAAGAATTATAAGTGGGTGTCATACAGCTCCCTATGTCTTAGGAGCGTTAAGTATAGTAACTGACTGTATTTCTAGTCATGCATCACCTATATAGCTATGTTTTAAGCTCATTAGTGCCGATGAATAAAAACGACAGACAGACAGTAAGAGGAACCAAGGCTTATAAATAAACTCACAGGAAACTAATTGTAGTTTCGCCCCATGGACACCGTGGGGGGCTGGTCATAGATGCATTCTGTGGGTTTAAAATCGCAAAAGTCAAAGATACATTTTTTGTGAAATTAGATAGATACATGAGGAGGTAGGCGGGATAAACCCGCCATTACTACTAGCAGAGTTCTTCAAATCATCTTATCTTGCTATAAGTAAAACGGCAGATTACCAAGTAATGACCCCTGATATAGCAGCTAGAACTCACAAACTGTGACCGTAGAGCCCGCCGGAGAACCTACAGTGTGGCCTCACGGAATCCCGAGGATGTAAATGGTTGCCTGCCGGCGTCTTAAATGCCAAATTCAATCCCTGATTATTTTCGCACACGTGATGGGCGGTCCGGTCATGTGACCGCGCGTGCGTCAGTGAAGGGGCGGGGCTACGTGTGTTTTCTCTACTCGGATCGGGTCTAGTCACTCGGTGATTACAAGGATATAAAAAAAAAAAAAAAAAACGTTAATAGCTCAAATCATCGTAAAAAAGTGACACCTCATGAACAGTGCGAGTTTAAAAGGTGAAAATTACAACTCTGTTTACACAAAATAGGGAAAGTGTATCAGAGTGTGTAAACTTAATGACTAATACTAATTATGTTTTGATAGTTGCAGTTGTATTAGCTAGGATAATAAAATTCATCACCCCATGTCTATTTATGTGATAAAATAGAAACAGATATTGACAATGCCACCCTAAACATATAAGTATTAGTATGTCTATTATGCAGTTTTTGGGACCGAGGAAAAACAAATCAGTTCAAATAAACGGAGGCTACAACATCCGTATAATAATGCTGGTGTAGTGGCACCCAGGGAGGGGTTTGTAACAGAAAGCTGGACCAGTGAGTTTGGAGCTATCCTGATCACCTTTTTCTGACAGTGTTCCATGGAATATTATCGTTAAGACCAATGATGTTAGTGGATAGCCTATAGACCCATCGTTGTTCCTTTTCAAACAGACGTTGTGTGGATCCCTGGCCAGGTTTCACTACTTCTATCACCGTCCATCTCATGTCATTGGTGGTATGGTTGTTTTTGAGGAAGTGTTCGGTCAGTTTTGTTGTAACTTTCTTGCACCTAATTGTGCTGCGATGTTCGCAAATCCTTTGTTTTACTTTCCTCCCTGTCATGCCCACATATCGCAATCCGCATGTGCAAGTTATCAAATACACAACACTACTACTGTTGCAGTTGGTATGTACCCTTTGTGTCCATACTTTGCCTGCTTCCAGGTTAAGTGTTCTGGTAGCAGTTGTTAAATGGCAAACGCTACAATTGCCACATGGGTAATGACCGGTAACTTTAGGGAGGCCCCAAGCGCTAAGTACTGTTGTAATTGTTTCCTGTTCCCAAGACCTGAGGAACAGGAAACAATTGTGGTTGTGGTTGTGATGCCATGCACAGACTTGTTGCCACCACATCGGAGAGTGTATAGTGTATTGTTCTCTGCCTTAAATGATGTTCACTGCCATAGTGTAATCAAGACTCAGTTCCAAATGTGTGACCTACCTGACCGTGGTGTAGGCCTGATGCAGCGGTCAGCATGGCCCATTCACCGAGTGTCGCCGGCATAGGTTGGATGGCCCCACCGGCCTGCGTAGTTCAGGTTCAGTGGCACCACATGTAGCAGCCTGGCGTTGAACAGGGTTAGTGGCACCACGTGTAGCAGGCTGGCGTTGAACAGGGTTAGTGGCACCACGTGTAGCAGGCTGGCGTTGAACAGGGTTAGTGGCACCACGTGTAGCAGGCTGGCGTTGAACAGGGTTAGTGGCACCATGTGTCGCAAGATGCCCATATGGAACTATGCCTCACTGAACTGGGGGGGTCTGGTGCCGTGGCCGCTGGTCGGGATATGGGGTCACTGCCATTCATGACTCAAGACACAGTTCCACATGTGGGACCTACTGGTTCGAAGAGTAGGCCGGGGGCGGCAGTGGAGTACGTCAACAAAAAAGGAATAAAGCGGGCCGGTGTCGTGGCAGCCGTGATGGTCTGAGGTGGCTGCCAAGGTCTTGGGCCTAGGGCTTGTGGCTTGCGCCGGCACGTGGTGGGCCCTCCTTGACACACGCCGGTGTCGGAAGGTGATCAGTGTGGCCTGGCTGCGCAGGGGCTGGCCTGACGGGTTCGTGGACCAGCGTGCCGGGGTCCAGCAGGCGCACAGCATCTCAGGCAACTCTGCTCACGAGGATGGTGTCGTCCTCGTGGTGAGGTGGGAGGCGCCGCCCTGGCAGAGACGTGGGTCTTTCCGGAAGTGGACCACGCCCAGGCCTACGTGGTTTTTATTCACACCCCTATGCTGGCGTGGCATACGCCGGGCCATCCCACTCCGCTGATGCTTAGGGGGGGCGTAACAGGCAACATTTCCGCAAGGTCCCCCACTGGCTGTGGTGACATGGTGGCGTCCACTGTCCACTACACTCCATACGCAAGCGGTGTATGTCACCATGGATATGGGTGTGTTCTGCATACTGCGAGGTGTCCAGCACATCTCCGGCACTCTTGGCATTGTGTACTTTCCCAATCATGGTTCTACTGCATCCTTCACACATGCCTGGTTGCCACCTCTCCCCACATTTGGCTAGTATGTGGCTGAGGTGCCATGCTGTTGCTGGCTCATTTTCAAGGCTTGCCCATGTGGACATTGTAAGTTGTTCTGTCGTGTCTGGTGGGTGGGCATATTGTTGTGCCTGTTGTATGTGATTTTGTGACGTGTGCATTGCCAGAGTTGTGAGTTGCATGGTTGTGGTGTTGAGGTGTGTGGGGTGTTCATTTGTATATTGCCAAGGGGCTGTACATTTGCCTTGTTGCCATCCTGGGAACGCTGGTTGATGATGGACTGTCGGAGGATGAAGGTATCATGCACACTGGCTGTGTATTTGAAGGCGACATTGTTGGGTGTTCCACGGTGTTCTATTGTTGCCTGCACATTGGTGTGAGACGTGTGCTTCCTGTTGCGGTGATTGTGTGCTGTGTCACCAGGGGGCACAGGTAGTACATGTGTGCTGTGTGTTGCCCCCAACACGTGCGTGCATCCTGCTATGGCGTATGGTCCTTGCTTGGTCTCCAGCGGATCCTGCGCATTGTGTTGTACGTATGGGGACTGGGGTACCAGGGTGATGGTGATGTCCAGGGCAGGTGTGGGGGACTTGGATGTGGCTGGCTGTGGGACTCCTCCGACTCTGGCGGGTGTTGGATGGGGGGTCTCAGGGGTCAACAGGTGCAGCCACGCCATCAGCTTTGTGTGGGGTGGGATGTTGGTTGTCCGCTGTGTTGTTGCTGTAGGCCTGTTAGGCGATGATGGTCAGGATGCGTAGGTTGGTTGTCCCTTTCAGCCTGGAGTGGAAGGTGACATTGTCAGATGTTGGGTCTGTGCGGCTGGTACGTTTCCTGTGGTTCCGCTGTCTTTGTCTGCGCTGCGTCTGTGTTGGTCCGGGGGTGGGGGGGTTCCGGTGTGGGATGGGGTCATGGGGTGGTGGGTGTGGGTGTTGTGGCCCTCTTGGGTGTCTGGGCTGCATGATGTGTGGCTCCATGGCATCTGTTGCCCTTCGGTTGTGGCCCTGGGCTGTGCTCCCTTTTGTGGTGCTGGCTGCCGTCCGACTTTACACCAGGTCAGAGCAGGTGTAGATTTCCTGGTGCTAACGCGCCTTATCGCCTGTTTTGTGTTTTTATCGCGGATGTGGCTGGTCATTGTGAATGTTGAGGTGTGCTGTTGTCTCCGCTTTTGTCACGGGAACGCCTACTCTGCATCTCATTAGCGATATTTGCGAGGGTCCTCTGTGGCGATGTTTTTTGCGGCTGCTATCGCTAGTATACTGGTGCTGTGGGCTGTTAACACCGGCTTGTGAATGGGGGGGTAAATTTATCACGACTTTGGCTGCGATAAAGTGCCGTTAATTCGGCGATAGCTCCTTGTGAATATGCCCCATAGTTGCTTAAATTTGTTTTCCCTCAACATTGAGGACAAGCTGACTCAGAAATTACACATTTCAGCATTCTACAGTAGGAAGTGTATTTGTTTTTGTAAAGCACACTGTACAGAACATTTCTCACTTCTATGCTTAAACAATCCGTTATGCTCCTACCCTGCAATCAGCTCATCAGCTGTGTAAGGATGAAAAGCTGCTCCAAGCATATGGCATTCTAAACTGTGACTTGCAGTTTGCATAAAAACTCTATAGCTGCTGATTTGTCTTTTCAGTGGGTTGAGCTACCTTTCCATACAGTATCACGATTTTAGAAAAATTGCATCATTGACAGGCAAATTTGTATGCAGTTTCAAAAAATATAATCTACTATAAGTGCATCACACTGTTCCAGAACGTTTTGATTTGTTCGACACTTGACTAATGACATCACCATATCAAACATATGCAGAACAATAATTGTCAATTTTATCGTAACTTCCATGCAGCAGTCAATTAGTGGGGTCAGTTAATGGTAATTTCCATTTTGAAGACCCAGTTGGCAAACAGAAGTGGAATGTTGGGGTAAAATTAACACATTTTGGGGCCTCGATGCATCAGATTTCTTGCGCCTGCCGCAAATACCCTAACGATGCCATGGATGCGCTCTATGTACAATACAGTGCTCCATGGTGCAAGGATTCATGGATGACTCCGAAATTCTGATGCAACTCCAGCAATGTGTCAGAACACAGAGGCAAGTCCCATGTTAAAAGCCCTGCATCAATCCTTACACCTGGTTTGAGAAGGCATAGGGATTTTGACAGAGTAAGGTCATAGAGTGATGCAGTGAAAAGTTGTAAATTTCACTGTGTCAGTTCTACGTGGCTTTTAACGTGGGAACGCTCTACCCTGCATACATTATACCTGGTGCAGGTGTAATGTGATGCAGGCCTCTACAAATGGACGCATTGGGCCCAATGTGTCAATTTGTAAATATGGAGCTGTGTGGAGCACTGATTGTGCCACAGTTGCATCAAAAAATATGACGCTGTGGCGGTACTAGCTCCTTGTAAATATGCCGAATAGAGGCGAGTCCCATGTTAAAAGCCCTGTATCAATCCTTACACCTGGTTTGAGAAGGCGTAGGGATTTTGACACAGTCAAGTTGTAGAGTGACCCAGTGAAAAGTTGTAAATTTCACTGCGTCAGTTCTATGTGGCTTTTAACATAGGAATGCCTCCCCTGCATACATTATACCTAGCGCTGGTATAATGTGACGCAGGTCTCTACAAACTGACGCAATGCGTCAGTTTGTAAATATGGAGCAGTGTGGAGCACTGATTGCGCCGCAGCTGCGTAAAAAAAAATATGATGCTGCAGCGGCACTTGCGCCATGTAAATATGCCCCTTTGTCTCTACGGAGGCGATGCTCTGCCTTAATAGACTGGGCAGGTCCTTTTGTCCATGGCGGTGGATCGTCCTCCGTATTAAGAGATTCTCGTCTGCCTGGCAGGGATCACTGTGCTGTGAGGGCAGCTGCTGCTGCGCGGCCTCCCTGCAACTCTGCAGGTTTGCTTAACAGGCAGCATGTTTAAAGAGTCCACTCTACAAACTTTTAGGTTTCAAGAAAAAAAAAAAGTGTTTTCTCTGAGCAAAAGACCCAACTAGTTCAGACACATAATTAGTTTTTCGCCCTCTGCATCAGGGCCATTCTACATTTCCCTGCCCGTGTCCGCCATGTTTTGCTTTGTTTTTAAAGGCAGGGAAAACCAGTGACAGTCGGGCGGGTAAAGCATCATTATGGCCCAGCAGTCCTGTGGCTGTCGGGCAGCGGGGTTACCGTCAGCAGAGCCGACTGAAGCTAAACGAACCATAACCCAGCAGTTCTCCAGCCTATAAATGGGTAGGGGAACTGCAGATTTAAGGGGGCAGGAGCACCCCTGCTTTACAGTGTTTCTCACAGTCCGCCTGACTCTTATTAAGGCCCTGGGCGTTTGGATGCATCAGGCACCCAACACCAAGGCTGCATTATTTAATGTCGGTCTGTTTTTCATTTAAGCGTTCAAAGCCCGTGTACCTGCCAACATTACATGCATTATACACAATGTGCATAGTACCAGCATTGGCAACCTACCCCACCCCTCCAACGTAACATGCATGCTAATAAATAAACACACAACACATTTCTTGTTTGGGTAAAATTGCTGCAGGTTTATTACATACACCGTTATGTAATATGGTGGGTTATCTTACGGGCGATCCAAGGGCAGGCAACCGTCTGGGCCGCCTGCCCGCCTGATGAGCCAAGCAGCACTGGGGCGAACCCCATCTGTGCTGCCACTTCAGGTGATCCTCTTCCCGGATCACGTGACACATGGTCCCTTATTACTCACGCCCCTTTCAGGGCGGAGCGTAGCATAGCAAACCCCCGGTTGTTCAGGCCTACAACCGCCCGAAGGACTAACGGGGCGCCGACACGGTTTTCCAGGAACCTCCCATGAGGCTCCTAGGATTTGGCTCTGGCACCCACCATGGTGCCGCGCAGAGGTACCCTTCTGTACCCCTCTGCTTCCAGATCACCCTGTAACTCCGCCACAGCTCTGGAGGTGGCCACCGTCGCCGCCAGAGCCCCCCCCAAAACAGCTATATTCTAGATGAAAGAGAACCATCCCTACTGGTTATAGATGCCCCATCTATATCCCAATAGCCCTTATCGTTAGCCTGGATCAGCTAGTGTCTGATGAAACAAAAGGCCCTTTTGGTCTGTGAAGTTGTGCCAAGAACTTTTCACCCCCTACGGGAAAGTTCCACTGCGTCACATGATTCAGCCCCGCGCCAACTCTGGGCGGGACGGTTTCCGACACCCTGGCTCACAATGCCCCATCTATTTGCTGCTCTTACCTAGCTGCCGTCCTTCTAGCACGGTGTGTACCTGAACACCTGTGTCCAACATCTATGGGACTGCAGCCCACTTGTTGGGTGACCACTCCCAAACCCGCCTGCCTACATTGGCTATTAGGGCGAGAAGGGTTGTCCTTAACATTTGAACAGTCCCTTAGCTTTCGAAATCATGACGCACAGGAATGTTCATAACTAGAAGTATGTGACAATGAGCAAGACTGCCCTCCAGCACTTACCCTGCATCCCTTATTCCTTATGGGAATTTCGCCCGCTCAGCTCCCTCAGTGGTGAAACCCCCTAGGAATACTCGCTTAGAGAATCTGTCTGATTTGCACAATGCGCACTGTCTGCAATAGTAGCCCATTGTGCTTGACACCTTATTACCCCATTTATTGGGACGGCAGCCCACTATGTTGGCTGACCGCGTCCACCCCAAGCATGGCTAGTATAGCTGACCGTTCGGGGCTTTTGAGCTTAACTGCAGAAACAGGTCACCTACCCTTGGTTCTGGGGTGCACTTACTTCCCCCCCGTTGACCAGGCAATTGCACAGACCCCTCTGTGTTTTTGTGAAGCGCGCGCGTCCCCGAGGCATGATGACGCTGAATAACCGGTGTATGTTACCCACTCACTGATACTTATGTATCGCCAACAGCCCTTATTTGTATTGAAGGAATGCTGGATGATTCCTAAGGACTGTAGACTTAATACTCCACCCAGTTTGGCCCCAAAATTCGGGGACAACCCAAGAAGTAGTCATGCCCTTCAAGGTACATCTACCCCAGCGCTGACTATCAACGTATTTGGGACACAGGTCGCAGAATATGCCCCTTCCAGTCTCTGGTTCTAGCCCATACCAGGATAACCTAGGGGGCAGACAAGTCTGTGGGAACCAGAGGGGAACATATGTGCAAATACCTGCCCTTTCCTGAATATTGGGAATGCCCCATGGTCTAACTACCCTGTTGCCATTTGGCTCCAACACAGTGTTTACCAAACTTTGCACCGCAGCACACTTGTTAGGTGACAACTACCACAACCCGCCTGCTGCCCTGGCTAAAGCGCGGGTGAATATGTCTTAACTGAAGCGACCTGTAACCTGCCCTCGTTTGCAGAGGGCACATTTTAGCTGCATCGACCAGACATAGCAAGACGAGACGAGGTTGCGAGCCCCACTCACACACAATTAAAATTAAACATAGTCCATCAGGGGCCGAGGCATTGCCTTCGCAGCGCCTCTCTTTGCGTTGTAATTGCCCAGAGTAAGGTAAAATTGTACTTTCCCACCATGGGGCTGGAACCGAAGGCAAAGAAAGACAGACCTGGGCATAAGATCCCCGTTTCCTAACTGCAATCGTCCCAATACTAGATGCCCTGTATCCAACTTATCCATATCGTCCCACTTAGTGAGGGCACTACGAGGACTCGTGGAACGGAATAGGTCTTAAGCATTAGTGCCAATTCAGAAACCGCCAGGAAACCCCCGCATCATGCAGGAACTAGCCAATGGGGCCACTTCCCCAAAAATCGGCCACAAACCAGTAACCCCCATAATACCGCAATCCAGACATGCACCCGGGGGGGCAAACAGGCGACTCTGGTAAAGGTGAACGACGTGCGAAATCCATCCTTGCCACACGGGCATAATACTAAGTTAGACCGCACATCGATATGAGCAAACAAAAGGACAGCCGGACCCAGCCGTGCCACATCCAAGAAGAACCCTCTATGGTTTAAAGCCCACTGAGGTGAGAAGTACAGTTCCTGCTACTGAGGGGAGAAGTACAGATCCTGCCTACTTCGAAACCAGCAACTGAAGAGAAGGTGGACCTCTCTGGAGTGCCCCACATCGGCCCCCTGGCATGCACGTGTGCTAGGGGGGGTGGGGGCAGAGAAACAATGACCACTGAGTTTTCACTTGCAACACCGATTGTGTCGAATGCCCAGACAAAACTGATATTGAAACCTACATGTTCCACGATTTAACTCTGGCGCCATGATACAGATTCTTGAACAAGAACCAGTGGACAGCCGGCCCACTGAAGGCAGTGGTCTGTCCAGTTCTCCTCCGAATTCTCCGCTATAGGGGCTACAGATAATCTCAGGTGTGAGAAAGTCTTTCTAACATAGCCAACCGACGTTTTATACGTGAGAGACTGCCCCCCATTGTGGTACGACCAAACCAAGGCTAAAGCAGTGGGAGCATGAGGTCTTAAGCAACGGGTGTCTGTGTACTGGAAACATTAATTAGCCACGCAAAGAACCATGGACATCCCCTTAAATGCGATTCATCAGATCGTCAATGAAATAGTGTTGGATTTGAGACACAGGCGCCATCCAAAACTACTGAATTAAAATTAGCGAAAATAGTTCTATGAAGAAAAGCATAGAACGAAACGCTCGTCAAAGTCAAAAGGACATATCAAACCGCTTTGGTCTACCTTGCTGAAAAGGATGGAGCAATGCCCATTATGTGTATTAATAAATGAAGACATTATTCATTCATGTTCAGCCCAAGTGAGAAACACTGCCCCCAAGTGGGCTTCCCCCTTATGGCACCGTGGCAGTACAGATTGGTTTAACGCACCAGCAATCAACCCCAAACTGATATACTGTTTAGCCCCACCCAGGGCACCCTGTCCGGTTACCGCCAAGGCAGACGCACCGCAACGCCAACTGAAGGCAGCGTAACAAGTTCTAACCTAGAGCTGTTCACGGCGACACATACATAGAGACGCCCAATATTGCGCGAAACTAGAATCAGCAAACGCTTGCGCTACCTTACGGCAAGGCAGTTCAACAGAAAACCTGACACTTGTGCCACTATATGCCTTAACTCACGTCAGGCGGCCACTTCCTTTAGCACCATACCTTGCTCCTGCCGTGCTGCCCATCCTATTAACACCACAACTACTAACCCTGACACTGTGCAAGCGTGACAAGTCCGCCTTTTCCAAACCCTCAAAGCTATAAGAATGGCTTGGGCAGCAGGCAATAGTGATTTTAATGTAAATTGAATTAAACAATGCCTGTTGTGGTCATCTCTAAAATAGACAGACAGCGCGAACTCGTGGCAGACTGTCACAAGCGCCGGTGTGACAGTTAAGTGACGTGCAGCGCACCAGAAACCCCCCCCAGTCAAATTACACCGGTAAACTTGATGTTGTAATTTAGCATTAGTACCCCATTGCCACACTTTCTCACCTGTAACATTACCCCTACAGCAAGCCGGAGCTATTGACATTGTCAATGGTTGTTGGTTACATGTGTAAATAAGAACTATGGTTTAGTTGGGTGAATATTCAAAATGCTTCCAAGCAGATTTCAAGCCCAAACCAGTGGTACACCAGG
The DNA here is from genome assembly GCA_963921515.1 of Calotriton arnoldi. Lineage (NCBI taxonomy): Eukaryota > Metazoa > Chordata > Amphibia > Caudata > Salamandridae > Calotriton > Calotriton arnoldi. The sequence continues at coordinate 70,819 of CAWUFW010007687.1, forward strand.
AGGTGTGTACCAACCGCCTCAATGAGCCCGAGCTCGCTTCGCAAACCAAAGCTGCCTCAGCCACCAGAGCATAACGCGAAAAGGCTGTTGGGAAAAGCAAGACGGAACCCGTTAGAGCCAGGCACCCGCTGCCAGGACGCTGCGTGCTCTCGAACCACAAAATTGTTGTTAACAACCAATGGCTCATGAACGGTACCAACAGGAGTGGAGCTGTTGAAATCCAAGTCTCAGCAAGAACATCATACCTGCAACGTGTCAGGGTTGTTGGCCTTGTCATCTCTGGAATAGGCCGACAGCGCCAACTCGTCGCAGACTGTCACCAGCGCCGGTATAACAATTAGTGACGCGCAGCTCTGAATTCAATGCTTGCACCCAACCAAAATTGCAACGATAGAAGACCTTTCTGCCCACCGCCGCCAGGATAGCGGTGTGAATCCCTTGTCCAAACCGGCCCGTGACCGCCAACCCCATAGCCTATCCTTCGAGCTATGCCTGCCTGCCTGGCCCACTGGTACGGACCCATGTACACTTCCTTCGGGAAGACAGCAAGGCACACCTACAAAGCCACAAGGACAAGCACGCACCTTGTAACACACCCACATTGGATTGTGGACCTTGTGGTTACCGCAGGGTCTGCAGCCCACATCCGGTCCCCGTCTTGGAAGCCCACTCACGGCGCAACCTGCGCCGCTTCTGCTACTGCTGCCTTCACTTACATACAACTTCATTATAGTCCCTGAGGAGTAGCCTGCTCGATTTAGAATTCGCCGGGAGAGCAGCAACGTCAACCAACACTGAGGGAAAAGGCACGTGGCACCGCCATCTACACTCCTACACAAATCCCCAACATCCTTCCTCTGCCAGGCACTGCCGCCGCACCGCATGATCTTGCGCACCGGACAGACTGCGCCCGAAGCGGCCTCGCAGCAACCGGGACCTCCACAACCGTCCCAAATGACTGCTGTGCCAAGCACGTGGATCCCAAACTCGCGACCCGGTGTGCCCAACAGGCAACATTGCCAACACTGCCTGTTCGCCACCCCTGATGCCCCCTTCTCAGCCCACGCCCGGCGGTGAATAAACCCACGAGCCAGACGAGAAAGGACGGCAGGGGCCTGAGCAAAATAAACACAGAATACAAATGTGTCACTACTCTGAAATACGCTGAGAGGCTAAAGGGCCCAAGGTACGGTGCGGCCGGAGGGATAAGCCCGAGCCCGCCTGAGAGAGTGAGGAGGGAGGAGGGGGAGCGGAGCATGAGGAGCCAAATGGGGCGTTGGAGGGTAAGATCCGCCTGCGAAAGCGAAGCCCCTTTGATGCACTTTGATGCATTCACATGACGCCCAGATAGCAAGCAGCCCTGCCCGCTCCTTAGGGTACATGTAATTTATGAACCTCGAACCGGACCACAGTCGGCCACTTAATTAATTAAGCCACACGCGCACCACCCAAATTGTAACACGAGGCGCTCCCTACCGACGGCCTCATACAAACGGAGGAGACACGACTGATTGAAGCTGCTCCAACCCTGCTAAACAGGCACGCACTCGCACCCGAGGTGCCACGTACTGGAGGAGCAGAGGCCGCCATAAACACCGCTATGGCCAAGCGCATGAACAGCCAGAGACAGCCCGAGCCGGAAGCCAACTGACTCTCACGGACTCTCGACACCTAACACTCTAGAACTATGACAAGTTACATCATAACAACCATCTTACCAACCTCCGAGTAATGCCGAAATCAGTACCGGCTCTCACAACCCTATTATCCTGTGTTATATTATAGACCTGTTTATTTGTGTAATATCCCTGCTGACCAGAGGCCACTTCAGAGCGCCCACAGTGCGCAGGCTCCAGACAGCCATGGCGTCCCAGTCATTTCAGCGTCATGGAGCTGTGACGTCACGTCACAAATCCCGATTTGCCAGGTCACTTTATGAATCACGATGAAAGTGAGAGAGACTATTATGAAGAAGGGCAAGTCACTTGTGCGGAAAGAAATGATAATCAGAAGTGATGGGAATGCGGTTGCCCGAGGCCCCCGCAGGGGGCCAATCAAGAGGGCCTCATACCAACGGAGGGGACACGACTGACTGCAGCTGCTCCACCCCCCCTACTGCAAGCACGCACTAGCACCCGAGATGCCCCGTAATGGAGGGGCAGAGGCCGCAAAAACACCGCTATGGCCAGGCGCATGTACAGCCAAAGGACGTTCTCCATTGTCAAGACTAATTTAATCTATTTAAACGTGGGCAACGGCATCCAGGCTACCTCCCCTGCCTCGGGGGAAAAGATCGTACCGCTATCAAGCTGCCTGCCCCCCCCCGCATCCAAGATTAAGAACGGCGAGGAGGGGGGGGTGCAGCAGTGAACAAACTAGAACGCCTGGCGGAGGCAGAGGCGTCCAGCCCCAACCATACGGCCACGGGGGTGAGAGAACTTTCCCCGGCTCCCGCACGAAAGCACCGACTCTGCCTCATGATCCCAGCAAACCCGCGGAACCTAGAGCCGACCTAACACGGCGTGCCGGGCTCACCTTCATCACCCATGCCAATCGCGGCCCCCCGCCAGAAAGCATGCCCGAAGGCAATCCATGGCAATCTGCCCCACCCTGACGCAAATCACACTGCCCCTCAAAAGAGGGGGGGGGGCAGACTCACCGCATGTAATCCCCGACGCCTGCCTCAGACACCATGCGATTCGAGCCGGCAACAACACATCAGCGAGACCGCGACGATGACCAGTGAAGACGGCTTGCAATGCCATGCAGGATCAGCCATGGCAAAGGGAACGCTGGTGTCGGGCAGCACCGCCAGGACCCAATAGCGCGTGCGGGTGCTGCGGGTGGTACGGCGCGCATCATGCAGGGGAAAGCAGGGGCTAGAGTTGTCGACCTTGAAGTCTGGGAACACGGTTCGAGTCCCGGCTGGGACACTCAACCCCCGGTGATACTGGGCAAATCACTCAATCTCCCTGTGCCCACTAAAAGGCCCTGTCGCGCTTCCCACCCTAGCAACTCGGCCACCACAACTAACCTCGAAAAACCAGTCCGCCAAGGGGCAAGCCACCCCGGGCCTGTCCACCCCCAACGACGAGCCTGGCACTCTATTAACTTGTACACTGCCCCGATGTGCCTCAAGGTGTTGGGGGTGCCGTGGTCGTGGAGGCCTGCGCGTGTCCGCACTGACCGCGCGACTGCTGAGTGGAACCCGAAATTATGCCCCACACGCAGCCCCCGACCACATGGGCTCACCCCACACCGGCCTCACTACCCGCGTGTGAAAGGCCCGGACCCTACCCAACCACGCCGGCTTGGACGGTAGCGGGGGGAAGGGGTCGGTCGTAATATTAGGAAAGGCTACCCCGGATTTTCAACACGGGGCAGGACACTGCCGATCGCCCCCATTCCCCCCAATCCCCAACTCGGCCCCCGCTGCACCGCAGCAATCCCAACTTAGTGGGCCTTCGCTGGGCCTGGTCCCGGAATCCACGGATCCCTCAGCCACGTAAGTCGCGAGGAACCCTTGCCAATGGATTACAGGGGGGGGGGCGACTCACCTCAAAACAGCCCGATGGCTACCAAGCGACCAACCCGATGCGAGACCCCCAACGAAAACGACCACCAACGAGGGGACGATCCTAAGACGGCGTGTCCGGGCACGCAAAAGAGGACGACAAGATGGTGGGGGAGGCCTATATACCCCTCCCAGTGTCCTCGCGCCCCGGAAGTGACGCTCGCCTAGCGCGCTGCGACAAGGCTTGGGGGACTCCTCCCTGAGTCCCTGCCCCTACGGGGGTGTGGGGTGCCCAGATGGTACTAGAGGGCTGCCCTCTTTAGTGGCCCCCTGCGGGGGCCTCGGACAGCCGCAGAGTGTACAGTCTCTGGGCCTGTGTGGACTGCACACATGATAAATACTGCAGTGTTAACAGTGTGTGTCTGTATGTCTCTGTATAAATGCCAGCAGACCTTTGCCCTGGATGTTAGCAATCTCCCCACTGCAGGCTACTAAGCCACTGCACTGGTGTCAGCACAACATATAAACAAGCCTAACACACCACAAGCCACCAACGTGCCATCATGTTCAGCATCTTTTCCCCGGTGCATGCATTTTTTAATTCTAGAACCTTTTCTCCTATGACTTGTAGTTTTCAAGCATGCATCATTTTGTCTGCCTATATCTGAATGGTCTGTAACCTTTCTTCATCTTTCTGGACTTGTAGCCTCACGAACTGACACAACTACTGCACAAGGGACACCAAGGAATATGCACAATACTGGATGTGGCCTGGACACTGTCCTCCAGAACTTGACACATTCCCTCAAATGAGGCCTGAACCTCTGAGCATAGCACTGTGGAGAGAATCTCTGGAATTTAACATAATGCTACAAACAACATGCTGTCTGGCATAAGGCACAGTGCTCAGGACTAACCCAAGAATTTACATCTGAAAGTGAACACAATACCTCAGACAAGGTTTCATCATCAATAATGACAATGTCTACACAGGCTCCTTTTTCTGCTGTTAGCCGACCGCTTTGCATCTTAATGTACGTCTTGACATCCTCGTGGCATTATGTGGCATTATGGCATGGCTTTGCCCCTTTGAATTCGACCCAAAAGACAACCCCAAGATCAATCTCCCTAATCCCTTTTGAGTGGACCCAATAGACGATCCCAAGATCGATCTCCTGTTTGGAGACCTCGAAGACGTCACCTCCCACCGTGCAATGGCATTCTGGATATTTGATTTAGCACTTGTCCACTTTGAACACAAGCTGCTACGCATAGACCACCCTTCCAGCTTTCGTAATTCAACCCAAATTTTTATTAGAACTATGCAAAATGTAACTACACCAGCAACAGTCTCGAAGTTTGCAAATGTCGAGTTATGCAAAATTCACAAAATTTCCTAAAATGTAAGTCGATTTTGCATCATTTTTGGCTGTCGCAGACCGATAGTGACAGAAAATGTCTTGGTCGAAGGACATTTTCTGCGTAAGCCATTGCCAAGCTGATATCTCACGTGATTTTTTTATGCACGATATTCCCTAGCATGACATTGTCACTGGTGATACCGCAACCCACAATTTTGTGTAATTTTCCTGGAATTTGACAAAGAGAGATGACACAATCTTCACACGACTCTAATTTGTATCTGTTCGCTCCCGAAATTTCAGCCCTAAGGCCCTAAAGCAATAGCAGCATCAAGTGATAATAGCTACAAAGTGCCAACCATTTCTCGAGTGATATCAGCTTTGTATGCATTTAGGGGCACTGGCACAATAACCTACCCTAGTGGGGACTTACTCCTTCCCTCTGAATTAACTCCATTTCCTAGAGCGCTTCCCGCAACACCATTTCATATTAGGCCTGGGTGAAATTTGCATTACACCAGCGTATCTAGCGTAAATTTGATAATTTTGCATCACTCTTGTTATGTGAAACTCTTTGAATTATTCTATTACACCACATTGCATAATTGTGTACCATTGAAAGTAAAAATTGACCTTGAATGCCCAGTTTGTTGTAAAAAATGTATCTTAAATGCATAGGAAAAACATGAATGACAGATTGCGAGCAGCTGTTGTTTGATGTGGTTTTGGGTTTTTTGGCACTATTTTTTAGCACAAAATGTATACTCGCATCCAAAGTGATCATGAGGGAACATTTCACAGTAAAATACTGTGCCAAATCACAGTTTAGAATTTTTGGTAGTTAGATATCATTTTGCATAATTTTTCTGAAATTTTGGGCAATTGCGCAATATATTATGCAAATTTTACACTCCCCTTTTCCATACCCAGTTTATCAACTGCTTCCCTTGCCAAGGTTCTTTAACTTGTTTAAGCACTTGAATTGAGGTTTTGCAGATGTCTGTATGTCAGGGTGGTGGAGTACATTACTTCACAGACTACTGCCGTCAAATATATAGATGACCACCGGCTCAGCAGTAATCTCTGTACATTGAAAGGAAACACTGTCACAGTTGTTCCTTTCAATGCACATGATGTCTTGTGGACGGCTGCACAGGTTTTAATGGCCATTCACTAAACTTTATCAACGTTTTTGTGTTTCAGAATTTCTTCTTGAAATGCAAAAACATTAATGACCCCCACACCTTGGGAGTTTACACGCAGGGTGTGGGGTCATTTTTTTCTGTCCCTCATCGGTTTTTCCTGTTGGTGATGGACAGAAAAATAGACATTAAACCATCCACCCAGGGCTTTAAGTGGGCCGGGTCTCACCGGTGCTGAGCCCCGGCAGTTTTTTAAAGGAGGCCTCGAAACGGGTCTCTATCGGGCTCTGTTCTGTGCCCTGGCACAGGCGGTCCGTTTTTCACAGACTGCAGTGACAGCAGGCACATCGATGTGCGCGTGCTCACACTGCTCACGTCTCACTAGTGGAGAAGTTACGGCATGCCAGGTCAGAGTTTTAGGGGAAGGGAAATCCTTTAAAGAGAGTCCTTTTCTCTGTGGATTTCCCTTCTCTTTTTGAAACTCAGGCGCAGCGACATTGTCGTGGTGTCACCAGGGTTTTAAGTGGAAGCTTTTTCAATATTATATACAAGCCATAGTTGCTGCTTATTTATCTTATGCAACTAACAGCCATTGACAAAGCCAATAGTCCTGCCTTGTTGTAGGTATGATGTTACTTGTTGTATCATATATCTGGATGCAATGACAGAAACTGCAAAATACAAGCCGGGTGGCACACTATGCTAAGCACAGATTTTTAGCTTATGTGTTTTTAAGCCACGCCCTTAATTACATTGGCCACGCCCCTTTGAGAGACCCCCCAGTTTATTCATCCCACTTAAAGCCCTGCATCCACCCTAAATAGGATCGGCAGTGTAACGTCCTTCCTCTGACGTCCCCTAACCTGTTGGGCCGTTGGAGGAAGTTTTCAATCGATGCAGCCCCATTGACTTAACTTAAGGTCTGCCTGTCTATAAATGAGTTGGGCAGACAGACTGACGGTTTGTCAGACAAGTATTGTAAATCAGGCCCATTTTTATTTATTCATTTTATTTATATTGAGTTCTTCAAAGGTGTGGACTCAGCACCCCCACCTCGATGTCAGACCACCGTACGTAGATGCATACCAAACAAATACAGAGAGAGCAATATACAAGTGTGGAAATAGTAACACACCACTCAGGGGCAGATTTACAAGCCCCTTGTGCTGCCAGTACGTCACTTTTTGTGACGCACTGACAGCGCATGTCCCTGCCCCATATTTACAAGGACAGGAAAAGCCACCCTGCGTGGCTTTTCCTGTCCTTGTAAATATGACCCCTTTACAGGCAGCATTTTGCGTGAAAGGGGCGTTCCATGGGTGTTGTTGTGGGTGTTCCCACGCAACATCCATGGAACGAGACACATTTCCAGATTTACGAGGATTCATAAACCTGGAAATGCGTCAGTATGCTACGCCACCCTAGGGGTGGCGTAGTGAGGCGCAACGAGGAGAAATGTTTTCATTTCTCCTCGTTTTTTTCCTCTTTCAATGCGTGCTGCATTCTACAGCACGCATTGAAAGAGGAAAATGCCTGTAGTGATTGTTTTTGCGCAGGAAAGTGCCCCTTCCTGCACAAAAACAATCATCCCATGGCGCAGGCATCCTTGCACCATGGTACAAGGGTGCCTGCGCCGGCGCATGGCAGCTGTTTGTGCGCCAGGACAGGGAGAGCATAGGAATGCAACATATCATTGTAAATATGTCGCATTCCTGTGCTCTGAAAGTGCCGCAGCGAGGGACAGCCAAGGGCTTGTGGTGCCGCGCTGCGGCACTTTCTTGTAGATCTGCCCCAGAGTTTGTACTGCTGGTTGCAAATTGTGGGCAACAACACACATTGTTTGGGACCAGGACTTATTAGTCATCATCAGACTTTGACCCAGAACAAGTAAAGATGAATGGGAGAAAGAGAAGGAAGAGAAAGAGGGAAAAACAAAGGGACAAAAGGGGAGAAACAGGGAGAAAAAATCTGGAAGAGTGAGATAAGAACACAGCAAGTGTACAGTGGTGGAAGAAAGACGCATACGAAGAATCACGGCTAGACAGTTTTGGCATTTGGCAACCCTGGCACAGAGCAGACAAAGGGCTTCTACAAAAGCTTGGGGCAACTGCATATTTCTAAAGTACAAAGATAAATTACCTGTGTAATAATGAAATAAAGCTGAAATATACATAACATTGTCTTTTCTGAACGCCTTTTTTATCGATCTCGATTGAAGGCTTCACTGAAGTCCATGCAGGCTACATCTATCAATTTTCAATCGCCTGGTTGCTGATCAAACAATGAGAGAAATCAATTATTTTAGTCTGACATGCACGTGCCCTCGAGAAGCCATGATGCCAAGGACTGTGTAAGTCCCTGATTCGAAAAATGTTTTTTGTTTTATAATGCAGGATGAGCTAAACAAAATCAGACTCTCTGCATATGTTGTAATCTACACCAATATTAACATTCACAACTTCTGCTATGGTTAAATGTAGAAGACAATTATTTGAGCTACAAAGAGGTTTTTTACATTTATAGTAAACATTTGTTTTGAAATGATGTGTTGAAGATTTTTTTATAGATACTTTATGAGTAATAAACTATTATTGACTGATTAGTGTGCCAAGAAAATGACGATGTGCTTGCATTTTTTATTTGTAAAAATATATATATTCGTAAAAATAACGTCTATTACTGCTACTACTACTTCCGTTAGGATTTGCTGTTTCTCTTTTCTTGAAGATCATGTCATTAAAGTAGTTGTATAATGTGTTTATTTTCAGCCCTAAAAAATTGCACGTGGTTGTAGGTGCAGCGACGGGTCAAGTGGATTTGGGAATTTCAGGCCCATGACAAAGTTTAAGAGATTAGATACCGCTTTCGAAGGAATGGCCCTGTGTAGTTGCACATCTCTTGGCCCAGGGGCAGCTGATTTTCAGGAAAGGAAGTGCGTCTCTTGATTGACGGACAGCAGGGGGGATGGGGAGTTGGGGGAGGGGGGGCCACCGAGAGTGGAGAGTCTCGAAGTGTTCTCAGAAAGAAGGGGACAGCGATCTACCACAGGATTGGGTTCTAATCCCGGCCTCTCTTTCCCACACAATTAGGGCCTCATTATGACATTGTTGCGTAGGGCATCGCAGCAAGGCACCGTGCTGCACTGCCCTAGCCAAAGTGAAAGTGCAGGAATACACTGGGGCAGATTTACAAGGTCTGGCGCATCTCTGCAAATCAGCAGGGATGCGCCAGTAAACTTGCGACACGCAAAACTACCCTTGCGCCACCACGGATGCGCCACATTTACAATGCGGCGCGCCGTGGCGCAAGGATAGGCATATGCGTGTCGTATCTGCCGGCGTAAGGTTGGCGCAGTGCTGGAGTCGTGTCGCGACGTAACTCCAGCACTGTTCCAAACCGGCCTATCTCTAACATACTGCGTCACGCCTTACGCCTGCTTCAAGCAAGCGCAAGGTTTTGACGCAGCGGCATCGGAAAAGTGACTGAGTGAAATCTTGTAGATTTCACTCAGGCACTTTTCCAAGGCTTTCTTGCGACGGAACGCCCACACTGCGACGGTACGCCCACATTATAACTGACGCAGGTATAATATGGCGTAGGGGTTTACGGCGTGACGCATCTCCCTAGATGCGTCACGTTGTAAATCCGTCGCAGCATGGCGCTTGCTTTACGCCGCCGCTGCATCACATAAGTGACTCAGCGGCGGCGCAAATGCGCTGCAAGGGGCTTGTAAATCTGCCCCACTGTATTTAAGCAATAGGTGCATTCCTGTCCTTTCTTCCTGCGCTAGTGGCATTTTGGCAGCTTAGTTCCAACCTAGACACCTTTGCACCATGGTGCAAGGGTGCCTCCGTTGCAGGCAGGATTGTTTTTGTGCAGGAAGGGGGGCACCTTCCTGCAAAAAAAAACAATCCTATGAGGCATTTTCTTCTTTTCATGTGTGCTGCAGAATGAGGAACAAATGAGGCAAAATAAACATATTTCTCCTCATTATGCCTCACCTCGTGAGGTGTACGGATTGGACGCTCCCCCAGGTTTACATCACTTTGTAAATCTGGAGCAGCGTCAAATTCCATGGGTGTTGCATAGGAAAATCCACTGCAACGTCCATGGAACGCCTCCCGGGTGCAGAGTAAGGTGACGCAGTGATCTGCACTGCATTGCCTTACTCATGATTTATGAGGCCCCTCGAAGCCACTCAGGGTGGCTTCATAAATCTTTATGAGAGCCCTGCGTCACTCATGTACCACTTTACATGGTGCAACAGTGACACAAGGCTCTCATAAATAAGCCCCTTAATCCATAGTAGTAGGAGCCACAGTGCTAGAAAACGCCTAATGAGTGAGTCGCATCTGCAGTTCACCAACATTGTAACCATAAATGTCCTAGCGTTCTTGATATCAAGCAGTTATCACTGTGCAGTCCAAAATGTTTCTAGATCCAGTTAAATGTGTCGGGCCCTAAACAATCTTGCAGCCGGGCCCACCATGAGTGTTAGCAACTAAACTCCAGGAGGTTTTTACTGTAAGTCAGGCATGCACACCAAACCATGACAATCATCTTAGCAATAACTTAGTAGTTGCATCAAAAGGCTGCACTTGTATTAAACCACAACATAGAAGAAGTAGAACGGAGCCCATGAAATAGTGACATCCTTGCACCAACGTTCAATAGGCAAGAAGAAATGCCTTTATGGTTGTTGGTCACCATACCCATATGACACACATCTCCTCAACCAGAACTCTGGTTTAACTCTGGACTTGGTCCCTTCCAGCACCAGTGGTGGTCCCCCTCTGCTGGTCACAGGACATGAGCTGGCAGTGCCATGTATTTTGAAAGGGTGGCATCTTTTCTTGCTCTCTGCTGCCTTTATGAATCCCCGGGGCAACTGTTGTAGGAACACACAGCACTAATCACTCGTGTGACTGCCTTGCCCTGTGGCGATTACAGACAGCATGGAGGTTGATTAACTGGTGTGGGTCCATTGGCGTGTGCAGGGCGAGACACTAAGAGTATATTAGGTATGCCCTGATTTGTGTCCGGTAGCTCATTCTGTCACCGGACGCAAACTGCAACTCTGTACGGCACAAGAAGGCAGTAAGCGTTTGGGAGTTGCTTATGTACCTTTTTAGAGGGGGACTTGGCCTACTGGTAGACAAATATTTTGATACATGGGACCTCACAGAATACTCTAGTAAGCATGTTTTCTGGTACTGGTTACCCCCTCTGAGAAACCAGAGGATAGAACATTTACACTGTGTTAATTCTTGTTAGACCTTAGGAGAGTTTGTATATTGTTTTGACAACTAAAAGTTTGCACATATGTGCATGCTATGACTGTATGCCTGATGGTTGCCTTGTGGGAAAGTTTACACCTAATACAGGAAGCCTGAGTTGGTTATGGTGAAAAGCCAATGTTTAAAGCAGCAGGCAGTAGGACAATTTATGTTAGATGACACAGGTTTCATCTGCTTATTATTAAAAGATACAACAAAGACAGTAGGCCTGACTTATAATGAAAATAGCTTAAAGCCAGTATGTCTTTAAGGATGGTTTGTTGTCACTCTGTGTTTAAGCTTGCAAAGAGGTATTTGTTACATGGAACTTCACAGATTACAGTAGTAGGCAAAGGCATTGGTGTTAGTATTTCCCTTTGAAAAATCTTGGGGGTAGAAGATTTTCACTTTGATAATATTGGTTAACTTCTCTTAGGAGAGATAGTATATATTTAGCCAATTGAAATTGTATCCATTTCTGATTATATGACTGTATGCCAAATGATTAACTTGCGAGAAAAATTATCCGCATTATAATAGGCCTGCGTTGGTGATGGTGACAAGCTAATGATAATGACAAATTGCTATGGCCTGATTGGATCATTGGAAACGGTTTTGTCAGAAGCCATAGTTCATATGAAAAAGTACAACAAAGGCTGTAGACCTAACTTATTTATTGTGAAAAACATATGGTAAGGGCAATGGTCCTTTAAGGGTGAAATGTTATTACACTGCGTTAAAGGCTATTGAAAGGTATTTTGTTACTTGAAATCTAAAAGTTAACCTAACTATAACATATAATTTGTTGTAAATCCGGTCAGCGATTTTGGCTGTAGCTGTGCTGAATTTTCCTATGGGGAAGACGTGTTTTGGGACCCCCCTTTTTCTCAGCCCCCACTTGACAGATCACCCCAAAACTTTCTTTTTAGGAGCTGAGGTGGAAAAATATTCGATTTGGAAAGTTTTGTGAAGATTTGCCAAAAAGCAGCAATGTTATTAGCAAAACAAAAAATGCTTTTCTTACGGAAACACAATCCTAACCCTAATCACCCTCTAGGGTAAATTTATGCTCAGAACAGAAAGAAAAAAAACATCGTATAGAAGGAGATGAGCGGTACACTATATAATATCAAAGACCAGCAGTTGCAAGTAAGTATGACGCCTTCAACAGCTGACATGTGTTTCACGGAACATTCACTGTTAAGAAAGCACAATTAAAAACATATATAAAAATACTAATGCAAACCTTAACACTTATATTTCAAATTTTCTGTTTCATTTCACAAAATAATCTTGATTCACCAGAATTTACATTACATTAATAAGAAGTACATATGATCATTAATTCTTCATCTACAATTTTTAGACACTTGAAATCAACATACAATCAATAAAGTGAAGACCATAAATCATATATCCTAACAATTCATAGAGAAAGTTATTAGAAGGAAATTTGAAAGAAGAAAGAATGAGAAATAAAAAAGGGCAGCAGTAGCGCTCCATGAAACCCTACCACGAGAAAAATCTAATTGCTACATAAAACAAAAATACAAAACTGAAAACCCACTGCACAACATAAGATTTACGGGCCCCTTTACAACAATAATTCAAATGCATATATGTTATGTGGACATAAATGACCATTTACAATCATTCTAGTCTTTGAAATCAAAGTTAACTATCATGGAATTGAATACTAATCCATGTCTCTTTTCATAACATTTACAAAAAATGGTGTATATCTGTTATCTAAGTAAATATACTGGCCTTCAGGAAGTCTATCTTCACATTTCTACTTAACCCACTACATCCTTCACTTTATTAATACAAACTCGAAACTCACACAAATTGCACCTTTTAACCTCCATAGTCTTTCAGGACTATTAGCCATTGTTTTATCAGTTCTCCAAATTCCAAGATCTAATCAACACAATGAAAGATTCATATCCGAACTAAATGTATCTTGAATCCTAAAACAAAGAGAGAACTTGGAAAAAAAAAGTATCTAAAACATGGTACTCACTAAAAAATGCATTATCCTAATGTCACCCATATAGACTCAAAGATTAGTTAAATTGCTTCACCAAACATAATCAAACATTGCCATGGTTCCTTAATCATTGATTTGCAGTTAGTTATATCTGAACAGTTTCTCAGAAAAGCTTTTTAAAATTAATGCTGAAATTGTTAACTAACTTCACTTTTAGCAATAACTGAAAGCTGCATCCATGCTATCCCTACCATTACATTCTTTTACCATGTGTCAATTAACATGGAGACCTGCCTTTCAGCAAAACCATCTGAAGCAAAATGGATGCTCAGTCTGACAAAAAATGTAGTGCCTTTGGCCATGCACAGTGTGGTGTTGGCCGCAGGGCCAGACCCAGAGCCTAGCCGCATGGGCGTCCAACCCCTGCTGCACAAGGCCATTGGCCCTACCTAACTATAACATCACTTTAACCTTTGTTATTTTTCAGTGAAGTTTTAGGTTGTTTCTTTTTTACATAAAGCAATAACAAATTAGGCCTACCCTGTGCGGTGCATGGCCTTTGGCCTTGCGTAGCGTGTGGTTGTCCGCTAGTCCTGGCCTGCGGCCAGGCCTTGTGCTCAGCCCCGCTTGGGTGTACAACCCCTGCCACACATGGCCTTCTGCCATGTGCAGCATGGTGTTGACTGCAGAGCCAGGCCTGCAGCCAGGACTTGTACCCAATCCCCCGTGGACAGCCACCACCGCAAACCACCTTCAAGTGTGCAGGTGTGGGGTTGGCCGCTTGGCCCATCCGCAGCCAGGCCCTGTGCCCAAACCCCAGCGGCTGGCCAACCCTCCACTGCTTGTGGCCTTTGGCCGTGCACAGAGTTGTGTTGTCTGTAGGACCTGGCTCGCAGCCTGGCCCCTCGGGGCATCACCTCCTGCTGCGCAGAGCCTTTGGTCCTTCCAAACTATAACGTCACTTTACCCTTCATTTTTTTAGTGAATTTCTAGGGTTTTTAAACATAAAGCAATATTTTATTACCGCACCCAACTAGGGCTATCTCATGAGGTGCACTGCCTTTGGCCATGTGCGTTGTGGGGTTGGGCAGACTCTGCCCAAAAAAAACCTGTGGGTGGCCAACCCCTTGCCATGCATGGCCTTTGGCCGTGCTCAGCGTGGTGTTAGTCATAGAGCCTGGCCCACACTCTGGTCCCATGGGAGGTCAACCCCCTGCCCCGCATGGCCTTTGGATGTTCCTAACTATAACGTCACTTTAACCTTTGTTTTTTTCAGTGAAGTTCTAGGGTTTCTTAAATGTAAAGCAGTATTTTATTATCATACCTAACTATGCCCAGCCTTTGCGGTGCACAGCCATTGGCTATGCGCAGCGTGAAGTTGACTTCAGGGCTGGGTGTCAGGACTCTGATGTAATATGTGTGTTCACTTGTGAAATACACTCTTACTGAGAGACAGCACAAGAAAAGATGGAATCATAGATGGTTGTTGCCTTAACATGTTTCTCAGCGTTTGGTTCCTCCAATTACAGCTTTATACATTCAGGAAAGCAGAAAGGATTCAGTAGAATTGAACCTCTACACATGTGTGGCAGACATTTTCTGTGTACCTTTGGATCTGTGGTCTAGTTGTTCAGTCTGCAGACATGCGTTACATTGTGGTGACTATTTCAACAGAGTTGGCACAGAGATCTGTGGTTCCCAACTGTTGTTGCTGTGCCCTGGTCAGCATTAGTTTGGCTGCAGGGCCAGGCCGCGTCCAGACCCTACGTCCATCCCATTGTCACAGCCCCCCTCCCTAAGACACTTTTTTGTTTAATAGGTGAGGGGAGCACGTGACCCTCCTCTGCAAGCCACTTCACCCCGGGGCCTATTTTTAAAATTAAGGGTAGCGCACGTCCCCTTTTCCGAGCCAATAGTGACCCTGGGAACATTATCCCTGGGGCCTTTTTAAAAAATATTAAGGGGAGCAGGGTGCACAGCCCCCTTCCAGAACCAATAGTTGCCCGAGAGACCCCACACCCCAAGGCCTTTTTCAATTAAGATGTGGGGGCATGCAGCTTCCCTACCCAGGCTTTAATAGGAGTTAGGGACCCCATCCCCGGTGTCAGGAGGGAGGCAGCACAGTCCTTCCTTCCCAAGCCTTAATAAGTCCCGGGAACCAAATTTCTTTGATAAGCGAAGGGGAGCCATTCACCTAGGGCTAACATGTAAGTATAGGAAGGGGACACAGGGCCCCCTCCCAGAGCCTTAATAAGCCCGGGGAAACCCATCCCTGGAGCCGCAGTTAACTTCAAGCCAAGCCTTTGGTGGCCCCAGGGACCCCACACCATGGTGCCTGCCTTTCCTGTGGGTGAATGCCCCAGTGACACCTGAGATACCCAACAGACCAGAAGTTGGGTACAGCGGGGGAGCCACAGGGCCCTTGCGGCCACAGCAGGCTCCACGCAAGCTGTGGGAGCCGGCATTGCTCCTGCCCAGTGGGAGCAGCTGTTTATTTTTACTCCTGCCAGGCGGGAGCAATGAGTGCTTCCTTGCCCACAGTAGCGCGAGCAGTGAAACAGCAGTCTACTTCCACCCAACTGGAGCATTTTTAAAGCTCCCACTGAATGAGAGCATACATGCCTTCCCTGCCTGCACTTCTGCAGGCATAGAAGGCATGTCTGCTCCCACCCAGTGGAAGCTTTAAAAATGCTCCCATTGGATGGGAGCAAACATGTTTCCTGACGCGCTAATGCGGGCCGGGAAACTACTGGGTCCCGGGGGTGGGATAACAGGATACAGTAATTAAGCTGGCCCTGATGGATAGGGTCCCTGGGGCTTTTTAAGGCTCAAGGAGGGGAATGTGCGTCCCCCCTCCCTTACAAATTCAGTTTGTCCGAGGGGGATTGAGTCCCTGGGGTCTTTGAGGCTCGGGGAGGACAGCTGCGTGCCACACTCCCCTAATGTGTTTATACAGCCTTGGGGGCCCTGGGCTTATTGGGACTCTGAGAGGGGGCTGCTCCCCCCCTCTTCTTATTTGTTAGTAAGGCCCCGGGGGATGGGGTCCCTGGGGCCTCTTCGAGGCTGTGTGAATTGGGGACAAGCGTCCCTCTTCCCAAAAGCAACATTTTGCTTTGGTTCCCCAAACAGTGACGAGGTGTCAATTCTGCTCTCTCAGCAGAGGATGCATCGGTTCCACTGGAACAAACCCCTAGGTCCACTTCCAAGGGTCCAGTCCTGGATTCGCACCACTTGGCAGTACAGACTCACAGGCAGATGAGCCCAGGTGTTGGAACAGGAGGGTTCTAAGTCTTTTGTGTCCCTGAGACTTAGGCAACAGGAAGGAAGCCAGCATCCCTTTGACTCACTCTGGGTTCAAGTGATGCAGGTCCAGTCCTTCTCACCCAGGGAGGGGAACAGTAGGCAGCAGGACAGCTCAGCAAGGCAAGAGCGCAGCAAGGCAGAGTCCAGCAAAGCAGCAGTCCAGCAGAGTGGCAGTTCTTTCAGCAGCACAGCAGTTCTTCTTCCTGGCAGACCAGTCACAGGCCCAGAAGTGTACTGATGTGGTAGTGCCAGAGGTCCAGTACTTATACCCAGTGGTGCCTTTGAAGTGAGGGAAACTTTAAAAAAGCTTTGAAGTGCACAGAGGCCCTCCCTTCCTGCCCTGGCTCCAGACACACTACAAGGGGTAATCAATATTTTGTGTGGGGACAGGATCTAGCCCTTTCCGGGTCAAGTATCAGCTCCTCCCTCCCCTCCTGCTTCAGGATGGCCCATCTGCATGCAGATGACCACTCAGGCACACCTACACCTACCCTTCCTTTGTGTGTGACTGTGTAGAGGAAATGCAGGACTACACAGGAAGCAAGCTGTCAATCCACCCCAGACGTGTATTCCAGAAACAGGCAGAAGACACCAAATGGGTAAAGTAAGAAAATGCCAACTTTCTAAAAGTGGTGTTTGCTAAACTGAAATTTAAAATCCGACTTCACCATAAGTTCAGTGACATTAAAAGTCTATCACTTCACAATTGGGAGTTACACTTTATAAATGTAATAAGGTAATCCCAATGTTATCCTATGGGAGAGATATGCCTTGCAGAAGTGAAAAATTAAATTGGGAGTTTTTCACTACCAAGGCATGTCAAACGTAGAAGTGCATGTCCTGACTATTAAATACATTGCACCCTGCCCTTTGGTTTGTGTAAGGCCTATTTTAGGGGTGACGTATACATATAAAAAGGGAAGGTTAGGCTTGGCAGGAGGTTTAACTTGCCAGGTCGATATGGCAGTGTAAACTGCGAATATAGGCTCTGCTGTGGCAGACCTGAGACATGGTTAGAGGGTTGCTTAAGTGGGTGGCAAAAGCAGTGCTGTAGGCCCATCAGTAGTATTTAATTTACAGGTCCTGGGCACCTGTAGTATACTTTACTAGGAACTTATAAGTAAATTAAATATGCCAATTGGGTATGCGCTAATGTTACCATATGCACTTTAGCACTGGTTGATATTCAGGCAAAATATCGAGTTAGAAATGTCGACTTACACAAATATTGAGTTGTAAATATTGTGGCACAGAAATAATCGACAGCAAGAATATCGTGGTCAAGAATATCAATAATAAGGTAAGAAATATTGGGGTCTATTACGATGGCGGTCGGATGTCCACCGCCGGGCCGGTGGTGGCGCCCGCTGGACCAGCGGTGGACATCCGCCCGCGATCGCAACCAAGAAAACCGCCGGTTAAATTAGGATGGTGGTGGTGACCACGGCGGTGGGAAATTCCAACCGCCGCTTTTCCGCCGGTTGCCATCCGCACTCCTGCCTGGCGGATGGAGCAGGACCGGGATAATGGTGGCGGTGCAGAGCAGGCTCCGCCGGCAGGATTTTGATGCCGGCGGTAGCCAGCCTTTCCTCAGCGGTCAAACCGCCATGGAAAGGCATGCAGAGATTGTCTTTCGGGGCCCGTTGCGGGCCCCAGTGTGTTGGGGGTGTGGGTACACTGGGGGGTTACCCATGGTCCCCCCTACATTTCCCTGGACCAGGTGGCAGGCACTGTGCAGTGCCTGCCACGCAGTGCAGGGAAATGCAGGACATGCTCCTTTCGGCATCGCGGCGGTGCTGCGGGAAGCAGCAACCGCCGCAATGTTAAGGCCCGCGATCAGACCGCCGCAGTCGGATTTCGACCGCGGGTCATCGTAATTCGACCGGCGGTGATGTTGCGGTCCATGCGGGCGGTCTTTTCCCGCTACCATGGCGGTCGGGGAGTTTTTCCGACTGCCATCGTAATAGGCCCCATTGTTTTTAAAAATATAGAAGTCATTAATATCATTTGCAAAAATATAGTTGTTTAAAATATCGATAATTTATTTTTGATTCATTAATAATTAGCTGTTTATTAATATTAATTAATCAATTGAAAATTAAATATGGAAATTTGTAATTACTTTTAGGTGTGGGTTGTGGGGTTTATAGGGGTAAAGGGTGGGAAGTAATTTATGTTTAATTAATTAATAATTAGTTGATCATTAATATTAATTAATTAATTGATATTTAATTAGGGTAATTGTTTATTTTTTGTGTGTGGGTTTTACTTTTATAGGGGTAAAGGGTGGGGAATAAATTAATTTTACTTACTTTATAATTAGTTGTTGAATACTATTAGTTTTTTAATTGAAAATAAGTTTTAATTTTGTAATTCATTTTTTTACAGTTTAATTTTAGCTGTGGGTTGTGGGGATTATAGGGGTAAAGTGTGGGAAGTTAATTGATTTTTATGAGTTTTAATTTGTTCTTTAATTATTAACATTTCTTTAATTGGTAATTAATTAGGTTAGTTATAGAAGTACATTTTGTTTTAAAATTTAGATGTGGGTTGTGAATTGTGTGGTGTTATAGGGTAGGAAATCAAAATCAAAAATTATTTAATATAATATTTGCAGGTATTTGTCATATGTCTTTAACATTTTATTATGTTTTTATTTTAAAATTTTAATATTAAATACATTTGTATTTCAAATGTTAACATATTTTTTTTTTTTATTTATTTAGTTTTTTAAATATTTTTTTGTTTTTAATTTTGAACTGACTGGAGTGGGAATATTAATTGTTACCCCTCCGCAATCCAACACTTTCCCTACTGACCCACTGGAGTGGGAATAGTACATTTTATCCCGCCACTATCCAACACTTTCCCTACTGTTGCACTCACTGGAGTGGGAATAGTAATTTTTACCCAGCCGCTATCCAACACTTTCCCTACTGTTGCACTCATTGGAGTGGGAATAGTAATTTTTACCCCTCCACTATCCAACACTTTCCCTACTGTTGCACTGACTGTAGTGGGAAATTTAAATTTAAAGATTTTTAAATAGTTTGTTTTAATTTATAATAGAATATTTTTTTATTACAATTTATTTTATTGGTATATATATATATATATATATATATTTGTAAATTTTATATAATTTTAAAATGATAAAATAAACTAAAATTAATAGTTTATTAATTGTTTTAAAGTAAATATACATATATATAAATTATTATGTATGTGTGTTTAACTTTTTTTAAATTAAGTTTATTTGTTATATTTGTTAAAATGTTTATTAAACCTAATTAATTTTTTTAATTAATTTTATTATTTAAAATATTTAATACTTATTATTTTATTTTATATATATTTATAAAAATGGATCTTTTTGTATAATTATATTTTTGACATCGATATTTTTTTGTGGATATTTTTGTACTTACCTGTTTAAGTATAGGGAGTCGATATTTTTACATTCTATATTTTTACCTCAATATTTTTTGCATCTATATTTTTGAGGTCGATATTCCGCCAGTGAACCGCACTGGTTAGCAGTGGTAAAGTGCCCAGAGTCATAAAGCCAGCAAAAACAAATTCAGAAAAAAGGGGAGAAGGAAGGCAAAACGTATATATATATATATATATTTTTTTTTCAAAAACGAGTTGCTCCTCCTGGGAACTCCGCCCGTAGTACGGTGGCGCGATCAAGCCGGTAGAGCAATGCCGGCATATATATGAGTCCACAGTTGCAAATAAGCACGCGCTCTCAGATTCCTATTAAAGGTTTTTAATGGTTTTTAATAAAGTTCAACTTTATTAAAAACCTTTAATAGGAATCTGAGAGCGCGTGCTTATTTGGTAACTGTGGACTCATATATATATATATATATATATATATATATATATATTCCTTTCCACATAGTCCCGTTTCCTGACTGTTGGGAGCCTCTCTGGTGGTGCGTGTAGAGTACGGCAGGACCAAGCCGTTCCAAAGTCGCCACAATATCCCTTTTGACAGGGATTAGTCTCACCGCACTCGCTGCTCCGTTTAGTAAAAAACAATAATGCACCAATTATCCATTAGTAGTTCAAGGGTGTTTAATTTCCAAAAGCTGCCAACACACAACCCCAACGCGTTTCAGTCTCAGCCGAGACCTTGCTCACGGGGAACAATCGACACACATCTCGGACAGCTTTCCACCAAGGGCCGCCCAACTATATATATATATATATATATATATGACCTACTGGCAGTCGTCAGTAGGTAGTTATAGTTAGGACCTTGTTTCTATTCAAAAAGCGTTTTTTCTATTGCCAATATCTTTGGCGCCGTTTGACGAATCATCGCGAAATTTTCAAAACTAATGGGGCGCTCCGGTCAGCTCCTGTCTTGAAAGTTTCGGGGTGATTCGTCAAGCGGGGGCTGAGAAAAAAGGGGGGTCCCAAAACGCATTTTCCCCATGTTAATTTCCATTGAAATTTTGGAACAGGCTACAGCCCGAACTGCTGAACGGAATTACACCAAATTTGGCAAAAGGGTAGCTCTTGGTTCAAAAAGCGACCTTTTTTTTAAATGGTGTAAATCCGTTCAGTAGTTCCTGAGAAATTCAAGAAATAAAAAATATATATATCTGAGCACCGAGGAGGAGTGGCGACTCCTCCCGAGCACGAGCTGACTTCTGATTGGCTGCCAACACTCCAAACCAGGAAGTGTTGGCAGCCATCTTGTGACTCTTTAACCGAGTCACAAGAAAAAGGTAAAAAAAAAAAAGGTAAAAAACAAGAAAAGGGGGCCGGGTAGAAACACCCTGACCCCCTAGGCCTGCTCCCAAAAAAAGCATTTTTTTCTTTATAATTTCAGCCGAATTCCCGCTGGGTGCGCAAATCCGGCCGAAATGATTAAAAAAAACGAAGCGCGGGCTCCCGCGCTTCGTTTGTTAAAAAGCCACTGGGTGGGCCAGGTCCCGGGGGCAATTCTAAATTATGGTGTGTGGGCCCGTGGGGGCCCCCACAGCCCCGGGGACCCCCACCTCCCCGGGGCTTTATAATTTATGCGCGGGGGCACGCAGCCCCCCCGAAGCCCCGGGGACCGCCACTTCCCCGGGGCTTTATTCAAATTGGGTGGGGGGGGCCTCGCGGGCCCCCCCAAGCCCCGGGGTCCGCCACCTCCTTGGGGCTATAACTAATAATTAGTGTGGGGGGGCTTGAGCCCCCCCACACTGCCCCGGTGACCACCACCTCCCTGGGGCATCCAAAATGTAAATTCGGGGGTCTGTTGCGGACCCCCGGCCCTGGGGACCACCACCTCCCCGGGGCTATTTACATGTTGGAGGGGGGCCACGCGGCCCCCCTCATGGAGCCCTTTATGGCCCTGGGGACCGCCACCCCCCAGGGCTGGCTCCTGCAATGTCCCGACATTGCTGTTTGCTATGGCAGGGCGGGAGCCGTGCGGCTCCCACCCTGTCATAGCAAACTCCTGCTTTGCTTTTGCACAAGGGGAGCTGCATGTCAGCAGCTCCCCTTGTGCAAAAGCAATGCCGGCTCCCGCAGGAAGCGGGGAGCCGGCAGGGACCATGGGGGCATTGGGGCTCCCCCCACGGCCCCCAACTTGAGGGCCGGCCCCGGGGGATGGGGTCCCCGTGGCCAATAGTGGCCTAGGGAAGGGGGGGCCACGAGGCCCCCCTTCCCAATAAATAAATATAAAAAATGAGGCCATGCCCCGGGAGATGTGGTCCCCGGGGCCGAAATTGGCCTCGGGAGGGGGGCCCCCTTCCCGTTTAAAAAAAAAAAAGGGGGCAGGCCCTGGGGGATGGGGTCCCTAGGGCCCCAAAAACACTAAAAGAAGGGGGGCCACACATCCCCCTTCTAAAAAAAAATATTTAAAAAAAGCCGGCATCTCGCCGGAGGCCCCGCCCCCTCCCTGCACCACTCTGCAAACGCGCCCCCTGGCGCGTTGTAAGTTGGGGAATTAAGTCCCCTTGAATACTGAGGGTCCCTGGGGGCTAACTAGCCCACCAGGTACCTCCAGTAAGCGCCACACAGCTGGATTGCAGAGAGGTGGTCCGAGGCCACGCCCCTTTTTGCACCACTCTGCAAACGCGCCTCTTGGCGCAGTGCTGGTGGGGCGATGAGGTCCTCTTGTGTCCTGAGGACCTCAGGACACAAGTGGACTTCATCCCCCGAGCAGCAGTGCGCCAGGAAGCGCATTTGCAGAGTGGTGTAAAAAGGGGGCATGGCCTAGGACCACTCTCAGCAATCCATCTGTATGGGGCTTACTGGAGGTAACAGGAGGGCTAGTTGGCCCCTAGGGACCCTCAGGAGGAAAGGGGACTTAATCCCCCTTCTTAGAACGTGCCAGGAGGCGCATTTGCAGAGTGGTGGAGAAAGGGGGCATGGCCTGTGTCCTCCTCTCAGCAATCCCACTGTGTGGGGCTTACTGGAGGTAAGAGGTAGGCTAGTTGGCCCCTAAGGACCCCCAGCAGTGAAGGGGACTTCAACCCCCATCGAAGAGCGCGCCAGGGAGCGCGTTTGCAGAGTGGTGGGCAAAGAGGGCGTGGCCTGTTATGAGAACTTAGCAATCCTGCTGTGTGGTACTTACTGGAGGTAATAGGAGGGGTAGTTGGCCCCAAGGATGTCCTTGGGGGCCAAGTACCCCTCTTGTTACCTCCAGTAAGTCCCACACAGTAGGATTGATAAGACGTTTTCGGAGGCCATGCCCCCTTTCTCCACCACTCTGCAAACGCGCCTCCTGGCAGATTACGGGATGGGGGATGAAGTCCACTTTACTCCTGAGGGACTTTGGGGGCCAAGAAGCCCTTCTGGTACCTCCTATAAATCCTACGCAGCGGAATTCCTGAGCGCTGGTCGGAGGCCCAGCACCCTTTCTCCACCACTCTGCAAACGCGACTACTAGTTAAAGAAGTGTTTGCAATGTAATAGGTTTTGCATTTGCGAGAGTTAGAGCTATTAGCGTTGTAAATGTAAAAGTTTTTACTAATGTTTTTGGAGTGGAGTGGATGTACGTTGTGTGTAGTGGAATTATGTGGTATGTTGTGCAGTGAAATTATGTGGATAGAAAGTATGTGGTATTTAGTGTATAGGAATTATGTAGAGTGGGATTATGTGTTATGGAGAGTAATTATGTGGTATGGTAGTCTGTGTTGTGGAGTGGTAACCTCAGGTTCAGTCTTCCTCGTTTCCATAGAAGCTCAACTATGAACTCAGTGAAACAAAAAAAGAAGGAATCACTGAGGAGCACTTGTGGACCTAGTCAGAGGTATGAGCAGGGCCACTGGAATTATGTGACTGTTTGGCTGCACCGACTGTCGCACAATTAATCATTTTCTGCACTAGCCACATAATTCATCATCTGCTCCCTAATCTGCAAATTTGAACAAAAGAAGCCTTGTTTCTAGCTCAAATGTTACCAAAAATGCAGCGACAAGTGTTACAGCGTGGTGGAAGGCCCTTCACAAACCTAGAATGGTCACCTGTTACTTATCGCTAAATGTGGGTGTTAAATTGGTACTAATGGTGTGCAAGCCACTCTTGCTTCCTTCTGCGCCTCTCTTGCCTCTATCTGCATTTCTGTTGCTTCTTTCTGCACATTCCTTTTTCTGCACCCCTCCTGCCTCTTTCTGTACCTCTCTTGCCTCTTTGAGCACCTCTCCTACCTCTTTCTGCACCTCACTTGCCTCTTTCTGCACTTCTCTTGCTTCTTTCTAAACCTCTGTTGCTTCTTTCAGCAATTCTCTTGCCTCTTTCTGCACTTCTCCTGCTTGTTTCTGTACCTCTCTTGCGTCTTTCTGCACCTCTGTTGCCTCTTTCTGCACTTCACTTGCTTCTTTCTGCACCTCTCTTGCCTCATTCGGCACCTCTGTTGCTTCTTTCTGCACCCTCCTGCCTCTTTCTGCACCCCTCTTCCCTATTTGTGCAACTCTCTTGCCTCTTTCTACACCTCTCTTCCCTCTTTCTGCACCACTCTTGCCTCTTTCTGTACCTCTGTTGCTTCTTTCTGCACTTCTCTTGCCTCTTTCTGCACCCTTTGTGCCTCTTTCAGCACCTCTGTTGCTTCTTTCTGCACTTCTCTTCCTTCTTTCTGCACCCCTCGGGCCTCCTTTTGCACCTCTGTTGCTTCTTTCTGCACTTCTCTTGGTTCTTTCTGCACTGCTCTTGCCTCTTTCTGCATCCCTCTTGCCTCTTTGAGCACGTCTTTTGCTTCTTTCTGCACTTCTCTCTCCTCTTTCTGCACCCCTCTTGCCTCTTTCAGCACCTCTGTTGCTTTTTTCTGCAGATCCCTTGCCTCTTTCTTCACCTCACTTGCCTCTTTCAGTACCTCTGTTGCTTTTTTCTGCAGATCTCTTGCCTCTTTCTGCACCCCTTTTTTCTTTCTGCACCTCTCTTGCCTCTTTCTGCACCCCTGTTCCCTATTTCTGCACCTTTCCTGCCTTTTTCTGTACCTCTCTTGCCTCTTTCTGTACCTCTGTTGCCTCTTTCTGCACTTCTCTTGCACTTTCTGTACCTTTAACGCCTGTTTCAGCACCTCTGTTGGTTTTTTCTGCACTGCTCTTGCTTTTTTCTGCACCTCACTTGTCTCTTTCTGCACTTCTCTTGCTTCTTTCTACACCTCTGTTGCTTCTTTCAGCAATTCTCTTGCCTCTTTCTGCACTTTTCTTCCTTCTTTCTGCACCCCTCCTGCCTCTTTCTGTAACACTCTTGGCTCTTTGTGCACCCCACCTACCTTTTTCTGCACCCCTATTGCCTCTTTTTGCACCTCTGTTGGTTCTTTCTGCACTGCTCTTACTTCTTTCTGCACCTCACTTGCCTCTTTCTGCACCCTGTTCCCTGTTTCTGCACCTTTTCTGCCTGTTTATGCACCTCTCTTGCCTCTTTCTGCACCTCTGAGTTAGAGGTAGTTTTAATCTCCCTGCCCTACTATGTACTAGGGCCTTACAGGGGAGGTCATGCCAATCACAGGGATACCCCAACCCATAGTGTACCCTAGTGTATGTAGGTGTTTTCACTGTATTCTAAGTGTCTTTCAGCATAGCACTGGCTCCGGGCCTGGTTAGTCAGAGTCAGTTACCACCAGTACCAGTCAGTAAAAAGTTGGGGGCACAGGATGACTTTGAAACAAGGCCTCTTTCTGCACCTCTGTTGGTTCTTTCTGCACATCTCTTGCTTCTTTCTGCACCTTTTTTCATCTTTCTGGACTTCTGTTGCCTCTTTCTGCATTTCTCTTGCTTCTCTCTGCGCTTTTCTTCCTCTTTCTTCACATGTCCTACCTTTGTAGGCACAGTTAGAAATTAGCATTTAAAAACCTTTGAAATTCACTGAAAAACCATAGGTTTCAGGGACGTTATAGTTAGAAATTAGCATTTAAAAAACCTTTGAAATTCACTGAAAAAACCACAGGTTTCAGGGACGTTATAGTTAGTTGGACATTTCACTCGTACAAAACCAGAGAAATTCCCCGTTATAGTTAGTTCAGCTAACTATAACTCGCGCCTCGCAATGCACTGCTGATGACGTCACATATTACATCATTCATGACATGGTCAGTGACATCACTGATGACATCACTGATGACATCTCAAATGACATCACTGATGACATCACTGATGACATCATCCACGTGAAAATCTGATGCACCTCCTCACACTCTAATATAACCTTTGATACACCCACTGTAAAATACAGACTACCATTTTCGAAACCATCGACACACCAATACCAGTTACTACATGCGCACTCACTGATTCCTAGGTCTACACACACATCCACGTATTCACCCATACAATCACTCATACATGCAGTTGACTCATCAATACAACACTATCATATGCACTCATACACCTATACAGACACTCACACACCGCCACTCATCCATGGAGTTACTCACACACCTAGTCAGTCATGCAAAGAATCAATCCCACTCCCATTTACTCACCTATACAGATAGTAACGCATACTTACTCTCTTATATAATCACTGATACAAGTATACACTCATCCATACAGCCACTCTCACAATCACTGACTCTCACGTATAGTCATTTATACTCCAACTCTCACATACACTGCCTTTTCCCTATGTAGTTACTTGGACATGTACCACTGAGACATTCATTCACTCACCAACACACCAATACACACACTCACCCATCCATACAGCTGTTTCCACATGCACTCTTGAACCCATACACCCAGTGAATCAACCACTCACACATCTATGCACAGAGTCACACACCTCCTACCCACCCACACACACACTCAGTCTCCCATACAAATTCTCAAGCAACCAATCAATAACCGATATAGACACTCATGTAGCTACTCACCAACCCATGCATTCAGTAAGACACATTTAATCACTCACTTATACAGTCAGTCACGCACCTACTAAATCATCCATCCAGACACTTATACACCCACTCATTCTTCAATACACCTTGGCATATATATAAAACATATTTAAACTTTACAGAAACACACAGTCACAGGATGATGATGTCATCAGTGATGTCATTTGAGATGTCATCAGTGATGTCATCAGTGATGTCACTGACCATGTCATGAATGATGTAATATGTGACGTCATCAGCAGTGCATTGCGGGAGCGCGAGTTATAGTTAGCTGAACTAACTATAACAGGGGAATTTCTCTGGTTTTGTACGAGTGAAATGTCCAACTAACTATAACGTCCCTGAAACCTGTGGTTTTTTCAGTGAATATATATATATATACACATATATATCTGTCATTCTCACATGAAGGCCGATCACTTCCACTATTGGTGCAGGTATCAGTGGCAGGCTGTTGGGTCTGTCATGAATCAAAAACTCACTCTTCATCACGGATGAAAGCGACAACACTCTAGTTGCAGTAACAGCAATATAATGTACAGTAACACCAACAACAACGATGCATATCGGCTTTGTGGAAGACTTTATCAAGTAATTTGTGCACATAAACCATAGAGATAAATACAAAACGAATCGAATCGATGAACAAAAATGATAGAGCTCAGGTTGTCTCAGAAAATCTTGATATGTTACATAATCATTACAAAGTCATTGGACTGTCCAAAATAACGCTTTAATGAATTAGGAAAAATGTTTTAGTGAATAATTGAAATCTTGCTAAAATTCTTTAATATACCATTCACAGAACAAGGAGAGAGACTAGGTAAAGAGATCATTAGGAGCATTCACTGTGTATGGTGAAAATGATCGTATGAGACAATTTTGTATCTCATCATGTGGAGTGGCATACGAAAGACGATTCACGTATATAGCACTTAAATGCACGAGTTTCGTAATGGCTGAATTGCACTTGTTTGGAATGATGCAAGGATCACCCATCTATAATGGGGACAATATTAGGTGCCCTAGTAATCGTGTTTACGCTGGTGCAAATGATCAGTAATAGATTCAGTAATCATGGTAGGCAACTCGTCCAACCATTGGAAAACCCACATCCAAAAGTACCTGATTTTTATCAGTATGGGAATTAATGTGTCATAGCATGCAATAATGAGGGTGGACATGGTGTCCAATAATGAGCAATCTCAACACACCAATCCAGTTTGTGAGATGCAGAGGTTTCATCATGAATACCCATTGGTTAAGGCTCCATCCAAAAGTGCATGAGTAGTGTCAGAACACCTTTCAGGGGCCACCCAAATTAACCCTTTTTTAGCAACATTGGGATAATGAAAGACTGGGGAACAAACATAACATTCTAACATATACCATGCAGGTTGCATGCAACTCTTTGATGACAGTACACAAATCTGCCTGTGGTGATGCCTCTCCTCATGTTTTCATGAGGCAGGCTTCGGCTTCCCAAATGGAACCCAGGGTCCTCCATATAATGTACCAATGTAGGCACACTTACTCTGTACATTCACAGCACACTTACTGTCTTCCACTGTTACCTTTATTTGTTGTATCATTACAAGTACTCATACATTCATTACACACATTCAGTCTGCATGCAGGGTTCAGCACTGAAGCTTTTGCTATACTGTAGCAGGGAGTTCTGTTTGCAAACACACCACTGCCTGCACACACACTCACCATGTACATGCTGCACAACACTTCACCCTTCATGTGTTGTACATCACGCAAGTACACATACACCCGGCACATGCTTTCATTGCGCACACACTGAAGAACACTATACCTTCCATGCGATTTATTTTTTGCAGGCATACATACACTCAGCACATGCACTAATCCCACATGTACTACACAGTACTGTTTTATCCTTGTACTGTACCCTTCCCAGGCACACATACATTCAGCGCAGAGTCACTACTTCTGCGCTGCGCAGCTCTCCACATCTACCTGATGCAGGTCAAGGGTGAGTTAAGCACACAGCAGCGGAACGTTAAAAAAGGTGAGTGAGCCTGTAGGCCTCACTCCAGTAACACATGGTAAAAAGGTTCTGTTGACTACTACTGGTCACTATACCTTATGCTGCCAATACTGCGCTTGTGCTGTTTAACTCTTGGTGAAGGCGGTAGCCTTACACCACTTTGAGGGTATCGCTTTAGGCGCCTCTCCACGTCCAACAAGGCTGGGAGAGAGGCCTATGTCATTGCGCACACTCATGATCCATGTTTACCTATGACAACAAAATCAGAATTAGTGATCCAGACAACTGGACAGTTGGGCACTCAGGGCAGGGGTACACATCTCTAACCATGCAGAGGACTTTTCTGTTCCAACAAGTAGTTTCAGAGTTTCAATCACTTCCAAGTGAACTATAATGTGTAAGCCACAATAGAATCCTGTAACGTTTCTCCACAAGTGATAATGTATATATGTAACCAAAGAAGTGCCTGGAAATACAGAGGATTCTCATGTGCTGTGTTTCTGAATAAATATTCACAGCGGAGTGCCTGTAATATATGCTCCACGTTATATGCAAACTTCATTGTTGCCAATCACATGTTGAACATGGAAAAGAGTATAGAAAAACATGAGGTTGTAATAACCTGAAAAAAAGCAAGTTTCCTAAAAGTGGAAATATTATACAAGACAAGATCTACAAAAATAAATACCAATATAGGGCACACATTGTGATGAGTAGTACACAGTTCATGAAAGTTCTAGATTCAGACACTTAAGAGAAGGGTTCTCTGTTAGAGAATGTGAACCACAAGTTATTTGTCTTTGATGTTAAACTGAAAACTGAAGTGAAAATGGCATCTGTGTATGATTGAGTGTCAGGGGTGGAAGAGGTTAGACAGCTACATATTTTGGGTCAATGTGGG
The DNA here is from genome assembly GCA_963921515.1 of Calotriton arnoldi. Classification (NCBI taxonomy): domain Eukaryota; kingdom Metazoa; phylum Chordata; class Amphibia; order Caudata; family Salamandridae; genus Calotriton; species Calotriton arnoldi. The sequence goes on from CAWUFW010007687.1 coordinate 100,671, forward strand.
ATAAAGTTATTTGGAAGAATACATCCAATATATAAAAATGATGCATGGTGTTTATTGAAAAGTAAGGGAACTTTTTGGCCTTTTCTTTGGTTGGGCAACTTGTGAAATTCAAGAGTAATTGGTGTTCTGAATATTCCTTTAATTATTGTAGGTAGGAACAGTCATCAGTCATGGAATGATGGAACCGGAGATAATGGAACATTAACAGGAAAATAGATTTCTCAATTAAAGTGACTTCTAAATGTATTTGTCCTACCTTATGCGCCCACTTTGAATTTAGAAGAGAATTATGGAATTGCAGCAGGTGTCAATATGCAGTTACAAGGGATAGAAATGCAGTCATGTGTAATCAGAATTTATGTGAGAACATCGTTTAGAATCCGTAATACTGAGATATAAGCACCAGTCTGATTGCGAATATGCTATTGAAGCATTATTAGGTTTATTGGTGTTAATTTAAGGCCCAGTGAAAATGAAACTCAACAAGTGTGAGTAAAATGGCTGCGAGTAAGTGAAACATTAAAAAGAGTAAGAAGGTGTTCACAAATGGAATTGAGACAAAATGGAATACGTACCGAAGTGAAAGTGTTTCTATTGAATTAGGAAGCAACTGCTCTACTGTACCAAGCACAGGAGGGTATACACCAGTGGTCATCAAACGTCTTAATGCTGTCTTAATCAGCACCCCTCTCAATTTTTCACAATTATTCTGTTAAATTGGCAATGTTTAAATATGTCTAAACATATTTAAACATGGCAGTTAAGTTCTGTTACTCCTTTTCCACATACTCCCAGTCAGGATACAAATCAAAAAAGATGTTAGTGATGGCCCATTGCAAAGTGGCTTACTGCTGCTCATGTTGTAGCACTTAAAACAAAGCATGATGCTTCTATTGGCCAGAGCCTGGCCCCACACCCTGGGATTACTTAAGGCATCCCCAGGGGGGTCCCGCCCCCAGTTGAAGACCTCTGGTTCACACCATTGATTAACAATTTCAGATTAAGGGTGGACTAGCACTCCCAGATAAACCTAGGAGAGAGAAAAGGCAGGTATGATTTTTGTGTTATCATTGATAGATTCTCATATTCTGTTTGACACCTACAGTGCAATCAAAAACCGGATTCCCTATTAAACAGCAGCATGTGCAGAATGAAAGAGTGCAAAGAAATGAACACATAAAGAGAGACAAAGCAAGTGAGAAGCCAATAATAAATATTACCTCTATTTACACATATAGCGGATGATAATGAGCATGGATACCATCCAAGCGCTGGAAAAGGACTTGGTCAGACAAATGAGACTCAAGTGGGTAAACCTAGACAACATGTTTGGAGACCTTTTGCAATCACTAGGTGGTGGTAATAAATTAGAATACAGTAGGAAACTTACCTGAATAGTTGTTTCAATGTCTTGATGCAATAGTAAGATCTAGATAAGATGTATAGTCGACAGAGTACAAGCAAGGCCTGATGTTACAGTCATGTAGGAAAGCAATATTGTTGTCTGAGAACCAAAAGCAAACAATTCTAAAAGATTTTGCAAACTTTCTGCGAAAGTATGATGATATGAGTAAAAACATTAATGCAATGGAACTTAATGTGAATATGATACATATTGGAGAAATCTGGGAAAGATGTCATTAAGAGTAGAATATAATCAGTATGCTAATGACTATCCTCATTCATGCCCTTGTAACAGCCTGGAGGTACCTCGGGATTGAAGCGATGCTAAACAAGTCCACCTCTTGATTGTCTCAATTCTGAATTGCCAGTATAGCACAGAATGTTGATCAGATCAAGTGAGGGAAGGAAAGGAAGGGAACAGCAGGGAGGGAGACCTAAGGAATAAGACAAAATATCATAAATCTCTTTAAACAAATATATATACCTAGTAAGTATCACAATTCTAGAATTGATTGAAACCACTATACCTGTAACAAAAAATAAGGTTGATTCTATCTTTTTAGAAACTCCTGGAAAGGAAGAACATAGCCTCTGTTCAACCGATTAGTCATGACACTGTATTGACAAAAAAAAAGGAGACAGACCCATCCATTAACCCTCAAAGGTATAACGATACATTAAGAGTATGCAACTCTACCACAAATAACACTTGGATATCATATACCCACCACGCCTTTCATTAGCCAATGTCTCACAGGGGATTTGGAGAATTGAGAGAATTCTTGCTCTACTCTCTTTCTCCCAAACACGAGTGCCCTTGTTAATGGCAATAAGAAAAGAAGAACAGAAATAAACACTTGTGCTATGAGGTTTGTGAGGTGCTTTGATATACTTTCCTTAGCACGAATTATAATCCAATCAATAGTACATCTTTAGTTTATTGGGTTGGTTACAGTACGTGAATCACGCCTCTGTATAATTATCAGAACATAGGGGTCTATTACGATGGCGGGCGGACTGTGTCCGCCCGCCACCGCAACGGCAAACGGGACCGCCCGCACTGGCAATTAGGATGCCACCGCCACGGTGGCGGTGGCATCCCGCATATATTGAATTGCGGCAGGCGGTGCTGTAAGCAGCACCCGCCACAATGCTATATATGCATGCTGTGCATTGGCATGCACAACGTGACAGGCACCGTGCGGTGCCTGCCACCTTGTCCATGCCAATGTTGGGGGCTACCATAGGTACCCCCCAAGTGCAGCCCCCCACCGCCCTGGGGGCCCGCAACGGGCCCCCGATGCGAAAACCGCAAGCCTTTCCATGGCGGAGTCTCCGCCATGGAAAGGCATGACACCGCCCACATCATAATATGGATGGCGGTGCCTGCAAGGCACCGCCACCATATTATAGGCCTCTTCTGCCCGGTAGGCAATCGCGACGATTGCCTACCGGCGGAAAAGCGGCGTACAGTCTTTCCGTCCGCCGCGGTACCCCCGCCATGCTAATGTGGCAGGGGGTAAAAGGCCGTCCGGCGGGGTGTTTTGGCGGGCGGATCGCCACCGCCGGTCGGGCGGTGGCGATCCGCCCCGCCATGCTAATAGGCCCCATAGTACTCCATTGATGAAGCCTTTGTCAACACACCCAACCTCGATAGGTTTATTGATAATGAGCCTCGCATACAATGAACTTCCATGCAAATAATACAGAGCAACCTTTAAATGCAAATGCGCCTTAAACACACTCGGAAGCATACTCTGTTCCAAATCGTCCCGTTAATTCACGGAAACCACCAAGTATACACAGTTTTGTGTCAAGATGACACGTAGAGCTTCCTCAGAAATTGCCGAACCCTCTGGCCTCAAGTTCAGCTGATCTTGATTTCCCTCGAAACTCCCTCACGTGTAAACACACACGAATCCAAAATACATCTGACCGCTTACCGCACCGGTTATCAAAGAGACGTCCGTGCAAGTGGCGTTCTTGCTGACTCAAAGGAATAATCTGCGCGGCTTCGCGCGCGTTTCTCAGGAATATACCGAGCTCCCAGATGAATCCAATGAGGGCGCGCTCTCCCAGAAGCTATGACCAAGGATCCTGGGTAATGCAGTCTTTTCCTTCACGAATAGGAATTAAATCCACCACTTCCTCAGATCATGATATAGAGAAAGGAACGGATTTAAAGTGGAACACTCCAACATTTGTTGTTGAGGGGAAACAATGGCAGCGTTTACAGCTTTACTGTGACAGGCTGTAACAGTACATCCCCTCCCAGGGAAACGCTTTCATTGCATGGGTTTCGCAGGGTTATTTTCATGAAACCTTCTGACCAAACCGGGAGCATGGACACCTGAAGCTGGTTCCCAAGAATTCTTCTCAGGTCCATATCCTTTCCACGCAATCAAGTACCACAGATTTTTGCCTCGCCATTTAGAATCAAAGAATATTTTTTACCTCATACTCAGGTTCTTGGTCTAACCATATAGGTTTCGGTTTCCTTTTAACCGGAGTAAATGAGGGTTTAACCAACGATACGTGGAATACCGGATGTATCCTCATGTGTTGAGGCAACGCCAGTTTAACAGTGACTGAATTAAGAACCTTGATTATCCAGTAAGGTCCAATGTATTGAGGATTGAATATGCTATATCTCTTGAACCTAATGTTTTTTGTGGACAACCAAACCACATCCCCTTTTTTGTACTGCGGCTCATTTCTCCTATGGTTATCCGCTTGACGCTTATATCTTTCCCTAGCTGCTTTCATATTACTTTGTGTCTCTTTCCAATTGAGTTTAATACGTTTCAACTGTGTTTCTACCTCAGGCATTTTCTGCGTTCCGATGGGATCTAACAATGGAATGAATCGAGGGTGGAATCTGTATGTAACATAGAAAGGGGACATCTTAGTGGTGGTATGCTGAGCACTGTTGTAAGCCACTTCTGCAATCCATAACCAGTCCACCCATGCTACCGTGTTTTTATCCAGATAGCATCTTAAGTATTGTTTTAAGGTTTGATTTAACCTCTCCGTTTGACCATCAGTTTGTGGGTGAAAACTTGTCGACATGGCAGAAGATATACGTAGAGCTTCACACCAAACCTTCCAGAACTGAGCAGTAAATTGTGGCCCTCTGTCTGAAACGATTACTCTCGGTAAACCATGCAACCTAACCACATGCAAAAGTAACAGTTGTGCTACTTGCCCAGAGGTAGGTGTTTGTTCACAAGCTATAAAATGGCCCATTTTGGTTAAGCTGTCTATAACCACCATGATGGTGGTACACCCTGTGTTCTTAGGCAACCCCACTATAAAATCTAGTGAAATGTGTTCCCAAGGAATATCAGGTGTAGGTAAGGTCTCAGTAACCCATAAGGTTTTCCTCTCTGCGATTTGGCCTGCATGCACACCTCACATCTTTGTATCATAGACTTTATGTCTTGTCTGACAGAGGGCCACCAGAACTGTCTTAACATTTGTTCTGTTGTTTTTGCCACCCCATTGTGACCTGCGCTAGGTAAAGTATGACACCAACTTAATACCTCAGATTGAAGTTTCTTAGTGGGAATTAAAATCTGATTACCTAGGGTTGGATGCCTCGTTTTACTTTCCATTCCCTATGTTGTAATAACCAGCGCCTCCACTCGGATGTCTTTATTGCTTGCGCTATTTTTTCCAAAAAACGATCTGTTTGCATGGCACAAATAACCTGCTCTGGTTTGATTATTGCACAGGATATGTTTTCCATTGGCATGGTAGTTAATTCCAATTTTGTGAGGGCATCAGCTTTTTTGTTTTCACTGCCGGGTCTATAGGTAAGAATGAAATGGAATTCTTCAAAAAATAGCATTCAACGCAACTGTCTGTGTGACAAAAGGCGGGCTGACTTGATGTATTGTAAATTCCGGTGATCAGTATACACCGTTATTATGTGTTTTTCACCCATAATTTAATGTCGCCATTCTCGAAATGCATCTCGAATGGCCAATAGTTCCTTCTCGGCGATGGTATAACGTCTCTCAAAGTCACTCAGTTTCCTAGACATATAGGCAATTGGATGTAATTGACCATTCACGCTGTCTCTTTGTAATATAATCGCTCCTATAGCCACTTCCGAGGCATCCGCCTCAACCACGTAGGGTTTTTCAGGGTTAGGATGGGCCAGAACTGGAGCTGATGCGAAAGCCTTCTTCACACGATCAAAGGCTTGATTGGCTTCTTCTGTCCACAAAAACGTGACCTTTTTCTTCAACAACTTGGTGATTGGGGATACCACCTCTGAGAACTGATTAATAAATCTGTGATAGAAGTTCGCAAAGCCCAAAAAACACTGTATGCCACGGACATTGGACGGTACAGGCCACTCTTGTACTGCCTTGATCTTTCTTTCAGACATTTCATGGCCTTGTTCCGACAGCATAACTCCCAGGAATTCTATGCGTGAAACTCACACTTGCTGAGCTTACAGAACAGGTGGTGTTCTCTAAGGGCCTGCAATACCTTCCTAACACGTTTACTATGTATTAAGGTAGTGGATGAATAGATCAAAATATCATCAATGTAAACTATGGCGAACACGTCTAGGTATTCCCTTAAAACATCGTTTAAGAAATATTGGAACGCCGCAGGAGCATTACATAATCCAAACGGCATGACCTGGTATTCAAATAAGCCGTGCCGTGTTCGGAATGCAGTTTTCCACTCGTCTCCCTGTCTTACACGTACGAGGTGATAAGCACCTCTCAGATCCAACTTCGTAAAGATAACCGCCTGTTTCACTTGATCCAACAACACCAGTATTAATGGGAGTGGATACCTGTTCTTTACAGTTATGTTATTCAGCGCCCTGAAGTCAATGCACGTTCTCCGCTCACCATTCGCCTTGGATATGAAAAACAGAGGCGAGGCAGCAGGTGATTTTGAAGGTCTTATAAACCCATTCGCTAGTTACTTTTCCAGATAAGTGCGCAGATGCTCATTCTCTGGTTCAGATAACGCGTATATCCGCCCACAAGGTACCACTGCACTGGGAACTAAGTCTATCTGACATTCGTATTGTCTGTGGGGCGGTAGTATTTCCGCCTTATTCTCACTAAACACATCCTGAAACTCAGAGTAGATCTCAGGCAAAGCGATATCCTGTTCTGCTGCAGTGGCAATCATGTGTTCCATAGCCAATACCTTTACCGGTATCCAAGACTTCGCTAGGCAATTGTGGTGACAGTATTCCGAAGTAAACCTAGTCTCTTTCTTTTCCCAATCTATATTAGGATTGTGTTTGCTTAACCAGGGTAACCCAAAAATTATCCTGTACTACGGAGCTTTAATAATATTAAACACAAGTTCTACAGAATGATTTTCTTGACATACCATCTCCACTTCTATGGTTTGATATTTAATGGGTCCTGAGTTTAGATTCCTACCATCCACTGCCAGTAGTACTTCCGGAACTGTCTTTCTGACCTTGGGAATTTTCATCTTTTCAACCAACGCTTCATCCATGAAGATGCCGGTTGCACCTGAATCTAGCAATGCCTTCAGAGGATCAATCAATCAATCAATCAATCACAGAATTTGTAAAGCGCACTACTTACCCGCGAGGGTCTCAAGGCGCTGGGGAAAAAAGGGGGGGGTGCTGCCACTGGTCGAACAACCAGGTCTTGAGTAGCCTCCTGAAGGTCAGCAGGTCTTGGGTCTGTCGTAGGCTTAGTGGAAGGGTGTTCCAGGTCTTGGCGGTGAGGTGGGAGAAGGATCTGCCGCCGGTGGTGGTTCTTCGAATGCGAGGGACGGTGGCGAGGGAGAGGTCGGCGGAGCGGAGTTGGCGGTTGGGGATGTAGAAGAGGAGTCGTCTGTTGAGGTAGGCTGGGCCAGTCTTGTGGAGTGCCTTGTGTGCGTGGATGAGGAGTTTGAAGGAGATTCTCCTGTCGACGGGGAGCCAGTGCAGGTTCCTCAGGTGGGGGGTGATGTGGCTGTGGCGTGGTACATCGAGGATCAGGCGTGCGGAGGCGTTTTGTATGCGTTGCAGTCGCTTGATGAGCTTGGCCGGGGCTCCTGCGTAGAGGGCGTTCCCATAGTCAAGTCTGCTGCTGACGAGGGCCTGGGTGACTGTTCTTCTCGTGTCTGTCGGGATCCACCTGTAGATCTTGCGAAGCATGCGGAGGGTGTTGAAGCAGGAGGATGAGACTGCGTTGACTTGCTTGGCCATGGAGAGCGTTGAGTCGAGGATGACTCCCAGGTTGCGTGCGTGGTCGGTGGGTGTCGGGGCTGCTCCCAGCGTCGTTGGCCACCAGGAGTCGTCCCAGGCTGAGGGGTTGGAGCCGAGGATGAGGACCTCTGTCTTCTCCGTGTTCAGTTTTAGTCGGCTGATCTTCATCCAATCGGCAACGGCCTTCATTCCTTCATGGAGGTTGGATTTGGTGGCGAGGGGGTCCTTGGTGAGGGAGAGGATCAGTTGAGTGTCGTCGGCATAGGAGATTATGTTGAGGTCGTGCTGTCTGGCGATGCGTGCGAGCGGGGCCATGTAGATGTTGAACAGTGTTGGGCTGAGGGACGATCCCTGGGGTACGCCGCAGATGATCTCGGAGGCTTCGGATCGGAATGTGGGAGGCGGACTCTCTGGGTTCTGCCGGCGAGGAAGGAGGTGGCCCATTCCAGGGCCTTGTCTCGGATCCCTGCGTCGTGAGGCGTGCGCGTAGAGTGCGGTGGCAGACAGTGTCGAAGGCGGCGGAGAGGTCCAGCAGGATGAGGGCTGCGGTCTCACCGTTGTCCAGCAGGATCCTGATGTCGTCGGTGGCGGCGATGAGGGCAGTCTCAGTGCTGTGGTTGCTGCGGAACCCCGATTGGGATGGGTCCAGGATGCTGTTTTCTTCGAGGTATCGGGTTAGCTGTTTGTTGACGATCTTCTCGATGACCTTGGCTGGGAACGGAAGCAGGGAGATGGGCCGGAAGTTCTTGAGGTCTCTCGGGTCCGCCTTGGGTTTTTGAGTAGGGCGTTGATCTCTGCGTGTTTCCAGCTCTCTGGGAAGGTCGCGGTCTCGAAGGAGAGATTGATGACGTTGCACAGGTGGGGTGCGATGGAGCTGCTGGCTTTGTTGAAGATGTGGTGCGGGAAAGGGTCTGACGGGGAGCCGGAGTGTATTGTGCTCATGGTCTTGATGGTGTCCTCGATGTTCACGCTGGCCCAGGCTGGCAGGGGGTTGTGGTCGATGGTGTGCGGCGGGTCTGGTGCATCGATCTTAGTTGGGGCTGTCAGGGTGTTGAAGCTGTCGTGGATGTCGGCGATCTTGCGGTGGAAGAAGGTGGCGAGGGAATCGCACAGGGGTTGCGACGGCGGGATGTCGTTGGTGTTGGAGCTGGGGTTGGAGAGTTCCTTCACGATGTTGAAAAGCTCCTTGCTGTTGTGTGCGTTGTTGTCGAGGCGGTCTTTGAAGGAGATTCTCTTGGCGGACTTGATGAGGTGGTGGTGGTTGCGGATGGCGTCTTTGTGGGCTGCGTGGCTGTCCGGTGTCTTATCACTGTGCCATTTCTTCTCTAGTTTCCGGCAGGTACGCTTGGAAGCTAGGAGTTCCGAGGTGAACCAGCAGGCTCTTTTGGTGGTGTCACTGTAGGTGAGTTTTTCAGCGGGGCGAGGGTGTTGGCACAGTCGTCCATCCATCGTCTGAGGTTGCAGGCAGCGTCGTCGGTGTTGGATGGGTCGGAGGGAGGGCTGAGAGCGAGGGTTGCCCGTAGTTGGTCTTCGGTGACTTTGCTCCAGCAGCGGCGTGGGATCTGTTGGGTGCGGTGGTGTGTGGTGGGTTTCTGGAAGGTGAAATGGATGCAGCGGTGGTCGGTCCAGAGGAGTTCCGTGGTGTGGCTGAAGGAGACGTGCGAGCTTGAGGAGAAGATGGGGTCGAGCGTGTGGCCGGCTGAATGGGTCGGTGTTGTGACGAGCTGGCTCAGACCGAGGTTGGCGAGGTTGTCGATCAGGGTGGTGGAGTTGCTGTCGTTGTTGTTCTCCTGGTGAAAATTCAGGTCTCCGAGGAGGATGTAGTCGGTAGAGGTCAGGGCGTGCGTGCTGATGAAGTCGGCGATGGAGTCGCTGAACTGGGGTCGGGGCCCAGGGGTCTGTAGACAAGGGTGCCTCTAAGGGTGGTGTTGGGGTCCGTGTGGATCTGGAAGTGCATGTGTTCGGCGGTGCTGAGAGTGTTGTCGTTGCTGGTCGAGACCCTGATGGTGTTCTTGTGGACGATGGCGATTCCTCCTCCTACTGCGTTGACGCGGTCTCTGCGGGTGATCTTATAGCCGTCTGGGATGGCTATGGCGATGTCGGGGCGGAGGAGTCGTTCATCCAGGTCTCTGTCAGGAAGGCGACGTCTGGTGATGATGTGTCGAGCAGGTCCCAGAGCTCGACGGCGTGTTTGCGTGCGGAGCGGGTGTTCAGTAGGATGCATCGGAGGTGGTTGCGGTCCTTCTTGGCGGGCGCCTCGGTGGCTCTGAGGCTGGTGTAGCTGCAGTTCCGGCAGGTGAAGGGACCATGGGTGCGTTTCGGGGCGGCCTTGAAGCAGTTGTGCGTCCGTCCGGGGTTGGGAGCGTGGAGTGTGGTGGCATCGTATCGGCGTCGGTCCTCGAGGCTGGTGCGGGGGGCGCACGGCCCAGGGGTTCTGGCGCTGGGCACGGTCCAGGCGCGGACGGGCACAGACGGGCTTGCCTTAGGCGCACCTTCGGAGCGCCAGCGGCGCGGCGCAGCGGCCGCCATATATGGGGAGGTGGGAGGGAGGAGCAGCTGGGAGGCAGGGGCAGCGAATGGGCAGTCAGGGGGCGGGGCCGCAGGGACGCAGCGGCGGGAGTGGAGAGAGGCAGCGAGGGTACAGAAGGCAAGAAGGACACAGGGAAATGGGGGCAACGAGGGAAACAGAGAGAAAAACGGGCACAAAGCAATGGGGGCAGCGAGGGAACAGAAGAAAAAAATGGACACAATGCAGTGGGGGCAGCGAGGGAAACAGACGGAAATCGGGCACAAAGCAATGGGGACAGCGAGGGAACAGAAGAAAAGGACACAATGCAGTGGGGGCAGCGAGGGAAACAGACGGAAATCGGGCACAAAGCAATGGGAGCAGCGAGGGAACAGAAGAAAAGGACACAATACAGTGGGGGCAGCGAGGGAAAACAGACGGAAACGGGCACCGAGGCCACAAGCAGAGGGCGAGCTTACCAGCAGCAGCAGCGGGCAGGACACCACAGGCGGAGCTGTGTGGCGGGGGAGCGACCTACCTGGTAGAGGATGGGTTTCTCCATCACAAAGTAAGGTAACGTCTAGAAAGAAATGTTCTTTACGCAAACTGTCTTCTTCTTGTATTGAAGGGATGTCGACTAAGCCCATGGGGTTCCCTTCTACCGACCCTGGGCCTTCTAGTTTTCCGATTCCTTAACGGTCATGGTACCTGCCTTCATGTAAATTACATCTTTACTTTTAGGCTTCAAGAAACAATTCCTCACATAATGTCCCTTTTTTCCACAATACAAACAAAGACCCTCTTTCCTTCGAACCTCTCTCTCTTCTGGCGTTAAGGATGACCTAACTCTCCCAATCTCTATTGGTTCTGTACCTGTCCCTGAAGAACCAAAGTAGTTACGATTTCTTTCTACTCTAAGTATTAAGCGCTCATGTTTCCTTTTATCCCCTTTTCGTTCGCTCAACCGGTAATCTAAGCAAAGCGATAAGTTAATCAAATCACTGCAAGTCTTAGGTTGAGGATCGATTTGGGCGATCACGCCTTTTAACTCGTCCTTAAGACCTTGGTGAAACAATGCAGCTTGTTTATCTAGAGGACAATGTGTCTCAGCCACTAACCTTTGAAAGGTATTTATGTATGCCACGAGTTCCCGATTACCTTGCCTTAATTCAAGCAACTCTCTATCAGCTGAGAAAGAATATGCCCTGCGATCAAACATTCTTTCAAACTCTATTCGGAACTCATCCCAGTCGTATAATAAAGGATCGTCCCTTTGAAACAATGGAACCACCCACTGAGCTGCATCCGAAGCTCGATATAAAACCAAAAACGCTACTCTAGCTTGGTTGGTATTAAACACCTTGGGGCGACATGTAAAATGTAATAATATTTGAGTGAGAAATACTTGTATTTTTTGGGGCTCTCCATGAAAACGTTCTGGGGCTGCTAAAGGAATGGGAGTAGGTATTTCTACCGTGAAGGGGGCTGAAGAGGAAGGGGGGCACCCATAACCCAGGAAACCCCCCTGCCTGATGACTACCTGCTACATCAAATGGGTTCTTTTGTATCCGGTCTACCCTGTCTTGTAGTAATGCCGTCTCTGCATGAGAGGCTGCTACTTCTGCTTGAACAGCTTGTAAGGTAACCAATACGTCTTCTAACGTGGCCATTGTTAAGCACCGTCTCAACCAGGAGGTATATAAAACGTGGGCAGATTATTCTGTAACAGCCTGGAGGTACCTCACGGTACATCTCACTGTGAGTGAGGCTTTTAAGTAAAAGAAACGGAAGCATGCCTGCACACACATAGTACACCTGCCAAGTAAAGGCTATGAAGTGATACCACACACTGCTCATCTGTACCTGGATCGAATCAAATGGCAGTGAGTGAAAAAGACACACCAAAAACACTAAAGGTGTAGTAGTGCCTATCCGTGTGTGGCGTGCAAGCCAGGCTCTAGTAGTGAGGATTTTAGCATGCTCGTCTGAGCACAGTCAAGTCTTTTAAGTGGGGGATCTTGTGACACAGACGTAACGGACACACAACACAAAAACATGTAACCCCTACCCCAAAAAAGTCATTTGGGAAGCATCATCGGCATGGAGCGCGACTTTCAGAGGAATACCTAAAAGTGATATATTCGGAATAAAAACAATGCCGCTGGTTTTTCAGAAGTGGAGTAAACACTTACATGGTGCCAATAGCAGGATGAAAATACTCACATTGACCTCTCCAAGAGACAAGCCAGTTACCTGCCCACCGCTGCTCATTCGCCAGTGAGAAGACAGGAAACTGCATCCGCTTATAGCCACAGGAGCTTTCCACCGCGTCAACTCCCATACTCGGAGAGATGCAGAGGTCAATGTGAGTATTTTCATCCTGCTATCGGCACCATGTAAGTGTGCAGAAGGAAAATACTCCCAACTCTGACTATCAGATCAAGAGCATTTCTCTTGGCTTCAGTTTTTAACCATATCGCACGGACCCCAGAATAAAATTACTTCAGGGTACCAGTACAATATTTTTAACTCACCCACACCACTCCCCACACACCCGCACTCACCACTGCAGCGTTCCTCTGAAAGATCTCGGACAAAGAGCCCTGTCGTGGGGCCCGTGGGGGACAGCAGCGCTACCCCCATGAGGAGGAACGCCCAATGATGAAGCATGACGCCCACTTGGGTGTGTGAGGGGACTTCTCTAACAAGGAGGAATTCCCCCTTCTTACAATTATATTTCCAACCAACAACCTTTTGAAAGAGTTTCTTTCACCTGTCCTTCTAGCAACCTAATAGGCCAGCTTGTCTTCCAGGAACAGTTACTCTCCAGTGATTGACACATAGACCTACATCTTTAGTTTCTTGGGTTGGTTACAGTACGTGAATCACACCTCTGTATAATTATCAGAACATAGGACTCCGTTGATGAAGCCTTTGTCAACACACCCAACCTCGATAGGTTTATTGATAATGAGCCTCGCATACAATGAATTTCCATACAAATAATACAGAGCAACCTTTAAATGCAAATGCACCTTAAGCACGACTCAGAACCATACTCTGTTCCAATTCTTCCCGTTAATTCACCGAAACCACCAAGAATCCACAGATTTGTGTCAAGATGACACGTAGAGCTTCCTCGGAATTTGCCGAACCCTCTGGCCTCAAAATCAGCCGATCTTGATTTCCCTTGAAACTCCCTCACGTGTAAACACATGCGAATCCAAAATACATCTGACAGCTTACCGCACCGGTTATCGAAGAGACGTCCATGCAAGCGGCGTTCTCGCTGACTCAAAGGAATAATCTGCGCTGCTTCGCGTGCGTTTCTCAGGAATATACCCAGCTCCCAGCTGAATCCAATGAGGGCGCGCTCTCCCGGAAGCTATGACCAAGGACCCTGGGTAATGTAGTCTTTTACTTCGCGATTAGGAATTAAATCCACCACTTCCTCAGATCATGATATAGAGAAGGGAACGGATTTAAAGTGGAACACTCGAACATTTGTTGTTGAGGGGAAACAATGGCAGCGTTTACAGCTTTACTGCGACGGGCTGTAACAGCCCTAGGTGTATAAAAAGAATGAAGATGAGATTTAGAGAAGTCTTGTATATTTTTAAGATTTTGTTATTCATGACAAAGGTCAAGTGACTAACTAGCAACAGCTTTAAAACAGTAACTCTGTAGATCAAGGCAATACATAGTATAGATATAAGGTGGGTCTTCCCATTTTCACACATGTATTAAGAGGGTGGAGTGTAGTATGCAGGGTTTAGTCTGCGCAAGAATCTCGATGTCATGTGAGGGTTAAGTTAGCTTAGTTGATGTGTGTGGCCAAATCTGAAGACTGGCTGTATTATCTGAGATCGGCTTAAACATGTGGCATATGCTAACATATATGTTACCAAGGATTTTCAAAGCAAGTTCAAAATATTGTCAGTGCTTCCTTGGTCAATGGATCACAGTTGAGAAGATTTCTTGGGGGACAGGACATCCTGCCATGTTTTGAGCTTATACACCATTGATAAGGACAGAAGTTTCTAGTGGGAGGTTTGCAACATTGAATGGGTTCGAACAATTTGCAAACGCATCTAGGTTTTATAAGAATACACACTCAGTAAGGATTACAGTGTGTGGTGCAGAACACTTTAGGGACATCAGCCACAAAACCCGCTACTTGTGCAGCCTCTACGAGACTAGACTATCTAGTATAGAAATTATATATAACTGTCGTATGCGCGCAATATAGTATGCATCGCATATCAATTTGTGTTACCCCAATATTAAAACACAAGGATGCAGTATTTCTTGTCCATTAATTAATTCTTTATTCTTTATTTATTATTTTAAAAAATCCAAATTGCCTCTATTCATGATTCTGTCTTAGAGAATATTTCAACAGCCAATCCTGTTTATTGCATAGGGAACTTCTTCAGGGCTGCAAACAACATGGGTATATGACAATTATATACTTTATTTTTCTTAAAAACTGATTATTCATCTCTATTTATCAATTTATTTTCTTACATTTATATTAAACCTTCTCATATTCTTGAAGCGCTATTAGTGCTTCCATAAAACCACTTGTTCAAAATGGAGCACATTTCTATATCTTGTTAAGTTCAGAACAGTAATCATTATATTATAACTGATAAAGTGGAAAAATTGTAAAACCTATTTCATGTGAAAAATCTATTTGCCCAAAAACTAATAACACACTTTATAGTGTTTTGTACCAATATTTTCTATTAAGATGCAATCAGTAAATCACCTTCAATCCACAAATACATGTTTCTATATAATTGCATATATCCCAAAAGTCATCAGTAGACGATTAAGAGCTTGCATTCTTATTATGTTCCAATTTTTAAATATAGCATCACAATATTACGTATCTGAATCTAGATAGCTGACCTTACCTAAAAGATAACTGACCTTAACTAAAACATAACTTTATTTTGTTGTCTAACATTGAATGAGTTCAAAGTGACAAGTGGAAGAGACGAACATCTGCTTTACATGGACAAACAGCCACATTATCTGAAATTGAGCCAGCCAGCCGGATTACATGAAAGTCTACCCATTGGCTTTATGAGAATGACTGCCAATTTATAAGCCATAAAAGTCTGTAGCAACTGCCATTGACAGAGTAGTGTATACCGCTGTGTGGCATGATTATTGTCCATCATGTTTCCAAGATGCTAGCCATGGACGGTAGCCAGGTGTCTCCGTCATTGCTTACAAGGGAAGGAAGAGAGTTTTTCTGCATTGTCTGATCGATCATGTTAATGTTTGGTTATTCTTTGAATCTATGTAATTGCTATACAAGATCATCTGGGCTTTTTTTGGCATTGCTGCTGTTTCTTGAATTATTGCTGCTCTCAATTAAACTGCATTATAAGTTCTTATGGAGTTGCTGTTTCCTAGTATTCCTATATTAATTATATTCACACATGCCAACATCTAAAAGACCATATTGGGCTAGAGTTGCTACCTGTGCACACCTGTCCAAGACATTTTGGTGTGTGTGTGTGTGTGTGTGACATAAAGTGGCACTAACATACATGGATGCTCAATGATACCACAGGATGCAACATCGCACAATAAAGGCGGGGTCAGTGTGCTATTATTTACAACGTTTATGAAAAAACTAGTCTGCTGAATGTCACTAACGTGTGCTAAACACAGCCACCCTTTTCAAATTCCCCAAAGGTCTGTTTTTTTAGGGCACAAATGCTTGCAGATGCCAATACTAAGTCTCCTCCCATCCCATCCTAACACTCACCTCAACTCTAATCCTTCCAGTATTCTATTCTATTCAATGAAGCACTTGTAGAGCGCATAGCTACCCGTAAGCATCCCAGTGCTAATAGTGCAGCAGAGGAGCACCAAGATATTGAATTATACACTATTAAAAGGAGATGTTCTGAGCGCGCGGCGGTGGCGAAACAAGATGGCCACCACCTGAGGAGCTCCGTGACGACGAGCTACGCTCGTAATCAAAGGGAGCCTTTTTCTACCGTTTTTTCACGGAAATGTTATTTTCGTGCATCGGAAGGGGCAAAGACTAAGGAGGCAAGTTTTTAGACCAAAAACGGTCTATTTGACACTCTTTTTCTCTGGCTCTCTATTTTGCCTCAGTGCTTCCCCACAATGCAGCCGCCATTTTGTCCATCTCTAATGTCGGACTTTCTATCATTTTCTTCACCCTGCTAATTCAGTCCACTAATGGCCTACACTCTGGTTTGCCTAACTGCAGGAAAGGATTTACATACTGTAACTGCGTTATTTCTACTTCCACTTTTATTCGGCTCCAGGATACCTCTTCAACATATTTATTGAACTACTTACTGGTATGCAATTTTGTTGGTTACATACAGATTTCTGCTTTACGTGAGGTTTGCGCAGTCTTTTCTCTTCACAAACGCGCACTGGCTCTGACGCTGCTGTATAACGCCTTCATGGTTTCGTGCTGCTTCTGGTCTGAGGTCCACTTCCTCATAATAAGTTTGATTTAAACAACAGGGCTTCTGCTGCTTCTCTCGTCTCATTGTCTGCATTTTAGTCACCATTGGAGTCTTCTTCCTGCTTTTGGTGTTTTCATCCGGCTACGTTGTTCATCATGGATTCTTCACACTCGAATAAGCCCCATGGGTCCACCGGGGCCACTTGCGGTGGTCGTAAGGAGTCAACTGTTAGCACCAGCAAGCGTCCCAAGAAAGACCCATCTTCTCCATCAAAATCTCCGCTTCCTCTCACGCTGGAGGACATAATGGATGAACTGCGTCTTATTCGACCTTTCATGTCGGATACCACCGCCACTCTTCAAAGAATTGAAGAGAAATGGACTGGCCTGGATTCAAGACTTTCAGATGTTGAACAGAAAGTAAGTGATGCACAGGATGTCGTTGCCAGAGTTGAGAGTCTTACCAAAGAAGTTACTCAACTTAAGAAGACTACAGAGGATTTGGAAAACCGCAATAGGCGCAACAACCTACGCATTTACGGAATTCCGGAAGGTTCTGAGGGCTCGGACATGATATCTTTTTGAAAACCCAAGTCCTGCAGATCGTTGGCCTCCCCAAACCCATTGACTTTAACATTCAAAGAGCCCACAGATTAGGACCTCAGAATGCCTCTTCCTCAACTAAACCAAGAGGTATTATCGCCTATTTTCTTCTATATTCTGATCTCATGGCTATTCTTGGCGCTGCCAAACAACACAAGCAGATGCTTTGGTCCGGTCATAAAGTTTTCTTCAGCCAAGATGTCTCCAGGCAACCGCCAACTGGCGAAAGGAGTTTCTCGACCTCAGACCAGCATTGAGATCTATGAATGCACGCTACGGTCTTATTCACCCCTGCTTTTTCAAAGTGACTTATAAAGACAGAACTCTCTCCTTTGAAGACCCAGCCGACCTTCGGAAATTCATCCATACTCATAAAGGAGAACTTATGGAATTGAGCAAACCTTAACTGATATGTTATTCGTTCTATTTTAAGCTCATTAGGTCTTCAATATGTTGGTCGTATAAGTTAATTGTTTCTCTTTTCATTCCCTCCCATGTTTCTTAGGTCTTCCTTGTGTAGTATTGCTGACGATGTCCATACCCACGTTACCCTCACGTTTGTAATGTTTGCTTCATTCCGCTGTAATTTTATCCTACTGTCTGGTAAGTTCCCTTCCTTTTTGTAATATCTGTCCACTATTTTTGTCTACGGACTTTATTTTTGTCCTTCCTCCCTAATATATTACGATAGACTTGTTTCTCCTCGTTGTTACCCTTTCGGAGTGCCTGTCATGTTCTTCGCCACCCCCCCTCCCACCTTAATGTTCTTCCTATGGTTGTACTTTATGACTAAAGCCACTTGGCTTTCTGTCATCTTCTTTCTTATAACTCTTATTGGGCGATTACGCTCTCTCTTTCTCTTCTTCTCTCCTTTCTCTCACCTCTTTTCTCTTTTCTTCTCTTCCTCGTGTAGATTCTTCTCTGTACTTATTCTGCCTATACTTTTACACTTTTCTCTTGTATTAATTAACTGCTCTCTTTTTTGCTTATCATTAATGATACATAAAGCTATATTCTCTAATCTCCTTCCTTCTGGTCCCTCCAACTTAAATATATTCTATGGGCATATCTCGGTCTTCCTTTTCCTTCATTTTCTCTTCACTTTCTCTCATATTGGCTCATTTCTCTTTTTTTTGGTCTTTCTTATTTTCCTCACTATTCATTTTCTAAGTGTTATATCTCACTTTTGTTTACTTTTACCTAAATTTTACTGATGAAAAGTCTACACATCATTTCATGGAATGTTAAAGGTATTCGTAACTCGGTCAAGAAACAACGGGTATTGTCTCACCTTGCTAGATTGAAATGTCATGTTGCACTACTACAAGAATCGCATCTTAAGTCACAAGATTTGCCTTCTTTACGTAAACAATGGGTGGGTGAGATTTTTTGCTCTCCGGCCGTAAACAACAAAAACTGAGTTGTTATTTTATTTCATAAGTCATTGAATGTTCTCTTGCAAAATGAATTTAAAGACAACAACGGTAGATGGCTTTTTTTAAACACTGTAATTAATAATACCCAATTTTCTTTTTGTAACGTATATGGCCCTAATGGTATTGATCTATCCTTTTGGCATGAGTTCTCTACTCTTCTCTCCTCCCATGCTGATGAGAAACTGATAGTAGGTGGTGACTGTAATCAACTTATGGACCCCTTCTTGGATAGGAAGTCCCAAACCAAGTACGTCCCCAATAAGATGCAAAAAACGTTTCATAAGGTTATCACCTCCAGAGGACTTGTTGATGCATGGAGAACAAATCACCCTGATGTTTTAGAATTTTCCTTTTTTTCCCCAGTACACAGATCTCACTCCCGCATAGATTATATTTTTCTCACACAACCAATTTTACAATTCATGACCAATGTAGAAATTGGCTCCATTCTCATTTCTGACCATGCCCTCGTTATCTTAGACATGGACTATCCTTCGCCTGCACCTATATCTCGGCGTTGGCGTTTCAACAACTCCCTTCTCCTGGACTCCCAATTTACAGAACAATTCATACTGTTTGCCAATGGATTTTTCAGAACAATCTCTCCTCTGTCCCCCAATATCATTTCATTTGGGATGCCTTTAAAGCGGCTGCTAGGGGTTTTATAATATGTGTCACGTAAGAAAAAGAAAGCTTTCTTAGACTCATCATCTATCCTGAAACAGATTAAAACTTTAGAGCATAAGTATTTTACCACCAATTGCCCTGACACGTTGTCTAGCCTCATTAAGGCAAAAATGCAATATAATAAACATTCTTGGGACTCCGCTTGTAATAACCTCCTCAGATTCAATGCGAAAATGTATGGGGGTCGAAATAAGGCTGGCAGATCTTTAGCCAACTATCTTAAAATCAAAAAACAAAAATCTAAAATTGTTGCTATCACGGATAACTCTGGAATTCGGCATACTTCTGATGCTAAGATCCTAGACTGCTTTACTGATTTTTATACTACCCTTTATACCCCGGAATCCTCCCCTTCCCCGAACAAATTGACTCCTTTTTTCAAAATATCCCTAAACCCCCAGAGAGCAACATTGATCTCTCATCGTTGAATGTTCCCATTTCAGAACAAGAGATCATTGAAGCAATCACTCTTTTACCCAAAGACAAGACACCTGGCCCTGATGGTTTTACTGTTCGGTTTTTCTCCACTTTAAGTCATTTCTGGTCCCTCAGCTCTTCTCCTTAATCAACCACTTTCATACTATTTGCGCATCACAAGGCTCTTTTACTCAGGCAATGCTTTGTCTAATACCCAAAAAGATAAGGACCCTTCCTTCTGTAAAAATTATAGGCCCATTTCTTTGATCAATACAGACTGTAAGATCTTTGCCAAGCTACTCGCCCTTCGTATTAATAAAGTAATCCCGGACCTTGTTAATATTTACCAATCTGGTTTCGTCAAAGGACGCTCTATCACAGACAACTCACGTACCTTTCTTAACATTATTCACTTGGCTTCTAAAATTGATTCACCTTTAGCTGCTATCACTCTCGATGCTGAAAAAGCGTTTGATAGGGTTAATTGGGAATTTATTTTTGGTGCATTGAAGTGGCATGGTTTTAGCCCTCCTATCATTAAATATATCCAGCTGTTATATTCTTCTCCCACTACTTCTGTTTGGGTTAATGGTAGTCAATCTCGTTATTTCCCCTCCGAAGGGGGACTAGACAGGGGTGTCCCCTTTCCCTCTCTTATTCATTCTTGCCTCAGAACCCTTTTTAGAAAAAAATTAGACCCTCTCCACATTATATGGGTTTTCATTTCAATAAAACGAATATTAAATTTACTGCATATGCTGATGATATTTTATTATATATTTCTAATCCGTCTACCTCATTACCGGCTTTCTTCTCCTTACTACAAGAATACTCTATTGTCTCTGGCTATAAATTGAACATAGATAAATCAGAAATCTTGCCCTTAAATAAGTTCTGCCTCCCTTCTATGTTTCAGGGTACCGGTTTTGAATGGAACTCCAAACATATCAAATGCCTAGGCATTCTTTACGCCAATACTATTCGGGAAATTATTAAAATTAACCTTGCTGACATACTTAAAAAATTATCCGCTCTGATTGATGGTTGGTCTCCTCTCTTTCTCTCTTGGTGGGGTCGATTAGCTACAATTAAAATGATGCTCCTTCCAATTATTAATTTTTATCTTTCTATGCTTCCTGTTTCTCTTCCTAGCTCTTTCTTTAGTACCATTAATAGTTCCTTATCCAAATTTCTCTGGAATAATCGCAAGCCTAGGATTTCACTTGCCCGTCTTCAATTGTCCAAGGATTTGGGCGGTGTACGTTTCCCCAATCTTAAACGCTATCACTCCGCTTTTACTTTGAAACAGATATGGCCTTTCTTATCCGACTCCACTGACTCTACTTTAACAGCGTGGAGCTCATTGGAACAAGCCCAATACTCTCCTTTCTCCTTTATTTCAGCTACTCGCCTCTCTCAACCTCCGAAGCGTTTCTCTTCTCCTATTTTTGTTCACTCCAAGGCACTTGCTACTTCTTTGCTTAATACCCACCTTTCTTCTACAGATGTTGCCTCACGTACTCCAATTTGGTATAATAAACATTTAAAGATTCACAATAGAGCCTTATTTTGGAAAGAGTGGATTGACAAAGGTATTATCACACCTGCTCAGCTTATGAAGGATGGGTCCTTTATGGACTTTTCGGAGATTCAAAAATCTTATTGTATCTCGTCTTCACACGCTCCACATTATCCCATGTTGAAGGAATCTCTCACTCGTCTTCCCCTCCAGATGACCCCTAACGTCACTTTCGATCAAATCTCCTTACCTCCTATTGATTTCTCTACTCAATTCAAAGCTGCTGCTATATATAAAATGTTATCTCATCCCACTAGGGTTAGAATTAAATCTAGTCTGGAGCTCATATGGGAAAAAGACTTAGCCTTAGATCTCTCCTTTCAAACATGGGACTCCCTTTGGTCAAAAATTCATACTTCCTCACGCTCTGCCAGCACAACACAGACTTTATATTATTTTTATAACAGACTTTTTTTCACTCCTGCCGATTTGTATAGATTTAAACTACTTAACTCCCCAAAGTGTTGGTCCTGTCCCCACGAATATAGTGATTTTTTACACATGTTTTTCCACTGTCCTTTTGTTAACTCTTTTTGGTCTCGCATTTGGTTGAAATTGAATGAAATCTTATCTACAAATATCCCCTTCGATATCAAACATGTTTTTTTGGGCAGCTGTTCGTCGGTTTGGACAACTCATAGTAATGTGGGTAAATTTATTGATTTGTTTATAGCCATTGCTTTTCAGATTATAACTACCAATTGGAAGGATACTTCAAAAATTTCGTTTCAAGCCTGGTGGAATTTACTCTGCCACCATCATAGACTGGACCGAGCTTATGCTACTTCCACAGCTTTGTTGATCAAAAAGGACTTGCTGTGGTTACCACTAACTTCTTTTCTTTCCAGGTTGATTACTTGATTTTGTTATACAAAAAATACTCATTTCATGTTTAACCTATTTTACAGTTTGAATCTTCTCTATCTTCTGTCTTATTCTTTATCTCTTTGCATACTCCCTTTAATGGACCTACACACCCATCTCTGTCCCCCTTTCCCCCTCTTCTTCCTCTTTCTCTCCTCTCTCTTTCTTTTCTCTTTTCCTCTCTCTTCTTCTTTTAAAAATCATTAAAATGCATTTGGTCTTTGTACAGGTTTTATTCTTAGAGGATGTTGTTTTCTTTTTATTCCTTCATTATTCATCCTATTGATATATGACTTTG
This sequence comes from Calotriton arnoldi, assembly GCA_963921515.1. Classification (NCBI taxonomy): domain Eukaryota; kingdom Metazoa; phylum Chordata; class Amphibia; order Caudata; family Salamandridae; genus Calotriton; species Calotriton arnoldi. The sequence goes on from CAWUFW010007687.1 coordinate 123,136, forward strand.
TACTGATGTTTTACTTTGTTTATTACTTCAATAAAGCATTCTAAACTCAAAAAAAAGAAGATGTTCTGGAACAGCCATGTCTTAAGCATTTTCCAGAAGGGGAGTAGCTGCTTTTCTGAATGAAGAGAAAGAGGGAGGGCGTTCCATAGCCTGACCAAGTTGTATGACAAGAAGAGCCCTCCAAATCCTTCCATTCTAACTTGAGGGATTTTGGCCAAATAGGCATTAGAAGAATGCAAGGTTCTTCGGGGTGGTAAGAGGAGAGCCAAGGAAGGGAGATAAGAGGCCATTGTCAGATAATGCTCTGTAGATGATACACAGGGATTTAAATTTGATCCTCTCGGCCACAGGGAGCCAATGGAGAGAATTCAATGCTTGTCGAGCAGATTGATGCCTAGGTATATTGAACAGCAACCGCGCAGCACATTTCTGTACTACCTGAAGTTTCCTTGTGGTGGCCTTTGGTGCTCCCAAATAGAGGGAGTTCCCATAGTCCAGGTGAGAGAGAACAAGGGCCAGGACTATCAGTCTTTTTACAGTAAATGGGAGAAGGATGAGAACGATGTGCTTCAGCTAACATTTGCATATACGCTTAATCTACCTTAATTTGGTTATAATATCCTTCGATTATGAACCACAGAATAAGATAAGATAAAATAAGATAATTTTTTATTGCACAAATTCTTGAAATCATTGCAATTGATTAGTTAAAATCGAGTTGAGAACACATACTTTTCCAACATTATATAAAAAACTTGTAGCAATTTATAATTCTGTTACTCTTAAAATTAAAACTTGGTTCACCATTTTATCAGCTCAAAGGAGAAACAAATAAAACGGTTGGCTGAACCCATGCGTGAGATGGTTATAGTTCTGTACAATTATCAGAGTCCATCATGGATTTTACAGCTGTCATGAATTTTATAAAACGTGCAATCAGTTGCACTGAGTCGCCTTTCATACACTCTACCAAAGCTTCTTGACATGTCCGTACATTTAAAATATGCCAGGTAGGGCGTAACCAGTAAATTCTCAGGGTGTGCAGTTTCTCACAAATACACAGTACATGAACTAGTGTTTCCTCTTCTCTTCCGCAGAGTCGGCACTATGTGACTATATCTTCCTTATACCTTTGGCCGTACTTGTATGCCAGCAGTGGAATTAATCCGAACCGTAGTCTCATTAGTTAGCGCTTCATTATTGGCTTTAAAGGAGATGACTGGTAGTATGGCAAGCCCCGCTGTTATAAAGTTTTGACGCCCAACTGTTATGGCTCAGATTTTTCAGGGCTACTGCGTCACAATCGGCCGATATTAGCTTTACTTGTTTAGTTAGTAGTTTAGCTGCTGCAGCTGTAGGTATGGAGGCAGACCATATTTCGCGAGCTTCCAGTGCTTCTATGTAGTGTGTTAGAAATTCGTGCCAATTTAATCTTGGGTTATTTATCATTGGCCAAATGTACCTCTTTAGCGTATAATCCCGGGCTTGTTTGGCTTTCAAGCAGTAGGCTATAAACCTAGCTTTTAATAGCAACTTATGCGATGTCAAGGTTGAATTCCATACAGATTTGCGCATGGGAGGTAGAAGTTGGTAGAAAAAATACTCTGCGGAAGCAAGCTGACTGAGCTCTGTCCAACCATGTTGACATTTTGTCTCTAAAGGCTATTGCACCATAGGCTACTGATTGTAAAAATGCTGCCCCCATTGCTCGAATTAGGGGAGTTAGATCAGGTGTACTCATGGATTTTCTTACTCTGCAAAAGGCCCCTTCTAGCGAGTGTGCCATCCCTTGCATTGCGGTGATATGAGTAGCCTGTTTTCCTTTATGATCAATCCAAACTCCCAAATACTTGTATTCAGACACTATCTCAATGGGTTTTCCATCGACATGCCAAGAGCTCTCCCTCGTTATTTGTCTAGTGATGATCATCGCCTTTGTTTTTGCTGTATTTATTTTCAAATTGTTTGCTTTACAGTATAATGTCAATGCAGTCAGAAGCCGCTGGAGCCCGACCGGGGTTTGGTCGAGCAATATTGTGTCATCCGCGTATTGCATTGATTGGATTTTAGTTCCAGCAAGTTTAGGGGGAAAAGCTCGAACATCTGCCAAACATTCTGGTAAATCTGCCAAGTATAAATTAAAACGCACTGGGGCCAGTATACATCCCTGCTTTAGTCCCTTATTGGTTTTTACTTTATTAGTTGTGGACCATCCAGTGGAAACTCTTATCTTAACACAGGTTCTCAATACAAGGCAATAAGTGCTTTTAATAGTGTTTGGTTGATGCCCCAGTTTTTAGATTTTTTCCACAATCTCAGACGAGCCACACTAAGAACCACAGGAATTAGGGTAACATGCCAAAGATCTTTGGGAACCTGCATTTTCTAATGTATGAGTACAATGACAAGCAAAGCGCCCAGTGCAAATCACAGAAGTGTGGCACTAGTCATGCTCAAAGTAGGAAGTGGAGTCAGAGAGGAATGAGTAACCTGTTTCCTCTCACCACGCTACCAGGCAATTTCCGATATGGCTGCGATCTGTTAATAGACCTTCTGGCGGGGAAGGATGTGTTTGCCACTGACCGCACCCGAGTGCAGTAATTATGCCAAAAGAGATCATTTTATGACCTAGAACACCTTCATTTGATGTATCTGAACCCTAAACATGAGGATTTAAGCTGGGTAAAGGGCCTGGTTTGAGGGTAGATGACCTGCTGCTGCTTCATACCCTCTGTCCCAACACTGTTGTTGCCCAAATCATGATAATTTACAGGGTATAATCGGTTTCGGTCACGTAGTGCAGCGAACTGGGATGGTGCAGAAAACGGTTTCTTGATTACTGGTTCTGTAAATAGGCAACTCTGTGTTCAGCTGGAGGTTATGCACTTATTTGAGTATCACTTATGCAAATGGTTACTGGCTGTGGGGCCGGTGCGATAACCGTAATAAGGATGTAAATATTATATGTGTAAAATGTTAAGCCACAATTATGTACGCTGCTACGTAAGGTATGCTATATGGTGTCTGTATTTGGAAAACAATCTGTACTACTTGTCACATGCAGTTTCATGATGTGTTTGGAAGTAAATCTAAGCTAATCCCACAAAGTTGTCAGGGTTCTTCTTTCATAGCTGTTGGAAATGGTGGGGCCCACTAAAGGGACCAGCCATCGTCATGGGCGAGTTGGGCCCAGGTCCAGGGCGCCAATATTCTGAGGGGCGCATGGAGCTGTGTGCAGTAAGGTTATGCAAACAGCAGCACCCCTCTTACCTTGCTCCAGCCTTTTCTGTGTCCTTGAGTTCTAGTTACTCTGTCAGATGTGCCAGTTTAAAGTGGTCCTTCATTATCATACCCTTGTAGGCGATGTTTTTAACATCCCATTAACCTCCTTTTTTGCCTTCCCTTCACCTTCTCACCCCTGCTGACATACACCAACAACACCCTCATCAGCATGAGGCAGCTGAATTATGGGTGATTTAGGTGAGCTGTAAGAGGTACAGAGATGTTTGAGTTTGGGGGCCATTCACTGCTCAGTCAGGGACTGACCAGTGAGCACAAAAGGGGCCCCCTGGTGTTTCATCTTATTCACTAGCATCAGCAGGGGCCCCAAATTTCTCTCTGCCTAGGGTGCTTTCTCAACACAAAAAGATGATAGATGGAATGCTGAACAATGTCAAACATTCACCACCAGTCACAGATCTGGGCTTAATCCATCATTTTTCTGCTGACCAAGCCACCCCAGTTTGGACCCAAGCCATATGCAAATCAGTCTTGACCCTGCTCCCCATGGGAACAGTCTAGCCAGTAATGCCAGGATAAGTCCTCCCGGGACCAGAAACAAGCATCCTGGGACCGGTTTCGGGGTATCACCCCATATCAGCGAGGTAAGCCTGAATCCAGGGGCACAGTGAGCACAGGACCCACGTCTGGGCATACCCTTCCCACTTAGGGCGACTATAGCAACACAAAAAGATGATAGACGGAATGCTGAACATTGTCAAACATTCACCCCAGAGACAGATCTGGGTTGAATCCATCGTTTTTTTGCTCACTATGCCACCCCTGTTTGGACCCAACCATATGCAAATCAGTCTTGAACCTGCTCCCTATGGGAACAGTCCAGCCCGAACTGCCAAGCCAAGTCCTCCCTGGACCGGATACAAACATCCTGGGACCGGTGCCGGGGTATCACCCCATACCAGCCAGGTTAGCCTTAATCCAGTGGCACAGTGAGCACGGGACCCACATCTGGAAATATCCTTCCCACTTAGGGCAACTGTAGCAACACAAAGAGATGATGGATGAAATTCTGAACAATGCCAAACATTCACCCCCAGTCACAGATCTGGGTTTAATCCATCGTTATCTTAGCAAGGGTCGGCTCTGCCCAGGACCTTGCACTATGAGCGCACTTTGACGTATTTGCTCAATAACTCGTACTCGAGATACACGTGAAGCGACGTTGTGGACGAGACCTTCAGACCCACGAGCTCAAGATTTGGGGTCGTGACAAGGATCCCTCAGATGCATGGACTGCCTTGTACGTCGCGCAAGATACTGAATCCCTTTGTGGGTTGGAATTATCACCACAAAAGAAAGGATTTTATCTAAAAGGACATAGCCATGAGAAAGTTGCGGGACGATTTCCCTTTGTAAGCGACGAAACACGTGTTGGCTGTCTGAAGCAAGACCAAAAGAATAAAGAAAGAAAATAAGAACTGAAATACTGTGTTTATAATTTGTGCTTACATCGTGCACCTAACCAATTGTTGATACATCTATGACGTGTGCTGAGGATTTGTTTGCTCAATAACAACAACCATTTTCATTACTGACATTACATTACCATTGTTCTATGTGACCTTTAATCATTTGATTGATGCATGGTTATCCAACATAAGTCCAGGAGAGCTGAATCCATGCCAGATTTTCAGGATATCCACATACAATAAATTTTGTACAGTGAATCTACATGAAACTAATTTGCAAATTCCGTGGTCATTCTTAAAATCTGGCACAGATCCGGCCCTTGCTGGCTTAGGTTGGGCAACTCTGGCTTGGTGGAATAAATGGGGCTTATTTTCAAGCCCCTTGCACCACCGGTGCGTCAATTTTAATATGGGAAAAAGTGACCTACCAGCGACGTAAGGGACCTGTAAATAAGTCCCAATGTTTTTAGATGGATAAAAGCTTTACATTTAACATGTATGACCACTTTCAAATCACAGTGTTCTCTGCGAACTTAAAGCACCCTAGTTTCCTTGCTAAATTTTAAACACATACCTAGCGTTCACATTTCTTTCCAGGGGTGGGCGAAGATGTAAAATTGTCATATACAAACTTTGTGAAGTTTTGTTTTCAAAACTTTGCAACCTCCCTATCGTTTACAAAGGTTGCGAAGGTGTTCCTGTGTTTTAAATTGCTGGAAACAAATCTCATAAAAGTAGAATTTGTGGGTTATAGCAGCTACCCAAAATTGTTCGTGGAGGAATTTTCAGCCACCGGCGAATCAGCGTTGAGGTGACATGAATTTGAGTGAATTTGCGTAATTCAAAAATATTTGCTGGGTGAATTATAATTATGCTCACTTCTGACTTTTCCGACAACTTCCTTAACAAACCGGCAACCTTCGAGCTGCCCACCTCTATGTCGACCTAGCATCTAGTTGTCCTAACTATATGGCTGTGAGGGCCAAAGAAATTGCTTATTGCGCAGGTCTCTGCCCGCTCAGCAAGAACCATGAAAAAAATAATTTCCAGAGCTATCTGAAAGCATGTTTGACTTTCCATCCTGTTAGAAAATGGCAAGTTCTAAGGTCGGCGTAAACAGGAAACTACGCAGGATTTTGACGGCATCAGAGCTTATTTTTACCCATTGTCTGCTACTATTCATTTTTGCAAAATAAAGACAATTCTTGTATGAAAATAGCGATGCCTGCGACCTCTCTAATGGCACTATTTCCGTCAAGATAATCTTGCTTCTCTCTTGGTAATTAAAATTAAAATATATTTGATATTCCCTTACCCTTCCCGGTAACCCAAACGAAGACTATATAAGGCCTTTGCTGGTGTCTCTCCCCTGACCTTGTCAGGATGCAGTCCGACGTGGCGCGAGAAGGGCTCCAAGATGATGACTTCATGCTGTTCTCCGGTAAGTGGCTTTGGGAGATGTGGTCTAGGGATTTAGTCATGGACTTTGGCACTAGGAGGCCTTGATTCGAAAACGAGGCTTCCCACTGCATCACAAAACTGCGTGGATTCCTGGTCAATTACTCTGTCAATATCGGGAGGGCTTGGAAACGAAAACACTGAAATGCCATGGTATTTATTAAATAAATAAATAAGGGATAAAGTACCCCCTGCCGTACATTGTAAGGATTTTGCGAGTCACCGAGGAGTTCCATAACCATATAGATGAACGAGGCCGATGGCTGAGTTCCTTTATAAGGTCATTGAACTCCTATGTGACTTTGCAGTGTACTAATCATGTATGCCAGGGGGTACTTTATCCCATATAATACATGGTCACACCATCACCATTCCCACAAACCACTTAAAACTTTGGTGCGTAGCTCTTTCATATGAAAGAGAGAGCATGTTTGCAAATATGAAGAATAAAAATTAAGAAGTGAAAAATTAAACACATGCAAAACCTGTTAGATATTTGTTAAAAACAGATATTAGAAACAGTTCATTACAAGACAGTTTACATTTTTTTTTTTTTAAAAAGCTTCCATAGCTTGGAAGTGTAGAAACATGCAGAAAGATTCTAACTTTTCTTTATCTAAGAAGTTCCAAAAAATAAACATAGTCAGTTCTGACATCTTTTCTTTATAATCAGCGACTTGGTGCCTCCCAAGTGAGTGGTTCTAAAGAGATTAGAGACTGCTATTTATACAGGGAAAACAATAATGTTCCACTCTGTTCCTTCTAGAAACTCATAAAGATGATTTCACGTGATATGGTATAATGCAGCTGGAAGGAGGAGTCTGATACCTCGCTTTCTGTGACTTTGGTGCATGACAGGATAAAATCTAGCGGTGAAAAACACCTGCTTCTATGGTCTGAGCGCCTCATTGAAATATTTCAGATAAGGGGGTTGAGTATTTAAGGTAATGCACTTTTAAACATGGCCAATTTTTACTCATTTCTTTTTTTTTATCTAGAAATAAGTAATATTATTATTTGCAAGTGGGATTTACTTGCATTGCTGTTACTTTTCAGTAATCTTGTTTTGATGCTTCTGAGTAGGAAATATCATGTTTGGTTTTCAATGTCTTAGCAGTGTGCACCTGTTAAGTAACATCTAATGCAAACCCTAACTCTAATTTTAGGAAGGCACAATACGGTTTTCATCAATTGCGTTCAACATGCACACCATATCAGGTGCTCCCCCACTAATAGTTGCAAATGTCAGGGGCGCGTTGCACCACGCCTTTCAGCACGACTATAAAGGAAAAATAAAATGATAATAACGCAATAATATTAACATTGTATTTTTCCGTGCTGAGGCAGTTTTGTGGGGTGAACTAGACTGGACAGCAAGGGGGAGTTGTGGTGGCGCCCACCTTAGTGTGCATGAATGTTGGCCGGCCCTCTGGGGCCAGCCAAACATTCATGCACACTTTGCATGTTCTCCACCCAGGCTGCATTATAGCCTGGGTGGAGAACATGCCCAGGCTTCCATTTCCCATCTAAGCGTAGAACCACGGCGCTCAGACCAATCACAACGCTGTATTGCAGCATTGTGATTGGCTTAGGGCAGCCTGGGTGCTTCCTGTTCCAACAGAAGCCTGGAAGAGGACTAGAGAATGGAAGAAAGGCGGCCGCCGGCCAGCCGGCTGGCAGGTAAGTCATTTTTTTAATTTTAATTTTACCACCCCTCGCCCCCCTTTCCCCTTTCCCCCCCTCATCGCCCCACTACTGGTTCGCGGGAGCAGCCGCGACTGGCAAATGTACAGATTTACAACAGGCTTACTGCTTGGGGTTAGGCATGGTTCTATGTAAGATCTGTGTACAACAATGATAATTATGGGGCAGGGGAACTATCGTGCTTGCCCTAAATTCCACAGAAATCCACTGGTGGAAATCAGCTGCTTTCATCCCTGGTCACCTACCTGGTAAGCGATGCAGTCCCACCCGCAAATCCACATGCAACTTTAAATCTCACATATGCATGCAAATTGCTTGATTTGTAAGTGTAAGCCATTCGCAGACTCTGATACAGCACACGTGAATTAATGTAATCTGGTGTCATATTACCCCAGTAAAGTGAAATATTATGCTTGTCTAAATCTCTAGGAGTTGCCCTGGAAAGTTTTGGAACACCCAAAATCTTGTGAGCTTCTGGGAATTAACAAACTTGTCCATGACCCCAGTGCTTTAAATGGGGAGGTACAGCCCGGTACAGAGTACCCGAACTTTTGAAATTAGAATGGGCGAGTACCTGCACTTCTTAACACTTGTGCGATACTTTTAATGGCAGAATACCAGCACTTTTTTAATTTGAATGGGAGAGCACCTGCACTTCTCAACACTTGTGCAATATCGTTAATGGGAAAATGCCAGCACTTCTCAAGAGACATACTCTTGGTAGAGAGTGCCAACACTTCGATAGTTCTGCATGACCCATTCAAATGATGGAGATGGCCAGAAATGTACTCATATCTAGGCCAGAAACGTACTCCTTTCTAAGGTAGGAGTAAATATCTTTCCATAGTGGAAATGGAGGAAAACTCTCCGAAAATTGGTTGGTTTAAGGAAACGGATTTCTGTAAAGGCAAACATATTTCTTCTATAGAGGAAAAAAAGCAAAAAGTGCAATAACTCTCATAAAATGGTATTTCACATGAACCATTGCATCCTATGTACAATTACACATGCTGAAAGCCCTTTTCAAACAAATAAGTTGGCATCCACAAAACCTTTGAAGAGAATGCCAGTTTTCTGAATTCCCAAAATTTTGTAAATGTCTGAAAGTGTGTCCGCGTTCCCTTGGTCAGAGAGAGCGCAAAAGAAAGAGATACAGAGAGACAGTGGAAGAGCGAGTGCGAGTAGGAAATAGCGCGAGGAAAAAATTGAGAGAGAAAGAAATAGAAACGCAAAGTTGAGAGAGCAAGAGAAAGATATAGAGAGATAGAGAGGGCGAGAAAGAAATAGTGCAAGGAAGAGACAGACAGTGGAAGAGAGTGAGAAAGAAATAGTAAGAGCACAGAAGAGAGAGGAAAAGAGAGAAAATGAGAAAGAGCTAGAGAGAGTACAAAGGATAGAGATATGAAAAAAGAGTGAGAAAAAGGGATAGAGAGAGAGAAAGAGAGTGAGAAAGAAAGAAAGAGAAAGTGACAGGGAGAAAGAGAGAGAGGAAGAGTAAGAGCTAGCGGGAGGCAGAATGATAAAGAGAGAGAGAGAAAGAGAAAGAAAGACAGTGAGTGAGGAAGAAGGCTCGTGACTGAAAAATTATGATAGACATAAAGGTAGAGAGATATATATATGAATTTATTGCTGAATAGACAAGACTGATGTATAGGTGGATACACAAATTTACAGAGGTGGATGCACTCGTAGACGTCTCAAGTTTGACAAAGATTGTTGTGGGGTTACAGAGATAACGTGTCTCAGGTCTGCCCTATGTTAAGTTGCTAAATGTTGTGTGTGAACTTTAATTGCATTGCCAATATTTCTTGCTAGAACAACAGGTTTTATCTGCCAATGCCATTAACTGTAAAATTGCCTGTAATGGGTTTATGGTGTTACTGTTTCTCTGGCTATTTTGAAACTGAAGTAACATTTCCTAATCTTTAAATTAGACTAATGGTAGTAGACAGATCTAGAAAATTGCTCCTACAATAAAACTAGTTACTTTTAGTCGAGTACTCCATGATTACTTTCGTCAAGCCAATTCCTCAACCTTCTGTTTCGTAGATAGGTGTGGTCCAAGTTTGTCACTTCAAGCGGAAATTAAAACTGTCATGATTCACTGTATATTTTAAAGACCCCCGAGTTGCAAAGCCTTGATTTAATTTTCTTACGGTGTTTGGTAAAAATGCCCCTGGTTCTAGAAGTCGCTAGGTTTATTTCGGATGATTTGGCACAAAAATGTGTTATTAGCGTTGGTGGCTTTGTGCTTATTTAATGCTTATTTTTGAGAACTTAGAAAAGAATAGAACATAATGTAAAGGGAATAAAAACAAGCATTTGCAATGCAATCGGTCTCGCCTTTGGGACCCTATATGTATTTAGCTATGCAGCACATTAGCCTGGTTGCTGAAACATCTACTGTTCTTTAACATGGAGGGAAAGTAAGCACCAAACTATGTGACACGCCAGGTATGGGAGCACTTGGAGAGAAATATTGCTTTTCAGCTGGAAATGGTATAGTCCAACGCTCTGTTTTGATTATAAAATCAGGGCCTTCGGTGGTCATATCACTGAAAATAGAAGATTTGAAAAAAATATTATTGTTTACGGGTGCTCGTGCGAGATAATTTCTATGGACTGGAATCTAGAGAATGCTAAAGCGATTCTGGTTTTTTATCAAGAAAGTTAAATAGAGGCAGTTGTCAGAAAAATAAAAAAAGAAAGTCCCTCAGCAGAAAACAATTCTGGTATTTTACTGACCTCTACTGGTCGTTTTCTATCAAGACAGTTAAATAGAGGCAGTTGAACAAGCAGCAAGCAATTATGGTGTTTTACTGACCTCTACTGGTCGTTTTCTATCAAGACAGTTATATAGAGGCAGTTGAACAGAAAAAAAAGTCCCTAAGTGGAAGCAGACAAGTCCTAGGGATGATCTCCAGAGCCCACTAAGTGCATACACATATAAGTATATACTAGAGTATATACAAGAGGTCTTGAATGCTCGACCTAAAAAACTATTTCCTGCCATGACATTGCTAGTACCTAAGGATCACAGAGCACTGAAGATGAAATAGCCGCACCCTTTCACTCCAATTTCTAATCTCAGTGATTATTAGCTATCTATTAAATTGTGGATTTATAAATATTCAGTCACTAGCCATTTTAAAAGCAGACACAGATAAAATAAATGTGACTTGTGTAATAATTACAGAAATCCCTGCTGATGTCACATTGAACATAAGTAAATTGCGAGGTTGATCAAATTTCTTCAAGCAACATTCTCTTCAAATGGAACGATAAAAAAACACAGTACCCCCATGGTTGCTGCCTTCCAGCTGAAGTATGTTAGAGGACAATGAAACTTCGAGTGTAATGTCTGCTGTAGAAGTTTTGTTGCTTATTCAATCAGCCATTGATTCATTGTTAAATCATCTCTGCATGTTCTTTTAGCCCAGTGGTCGAAGTGGATTTAAAAAAAGTATGGGAACAGTGATTCTGAGCCTGATGGAGGCGGGGTCAGCATGGGGGCAGGATCAAATGCATGGCTAAAAATAACATAACATTCTGTAACTATTTTGTTGGTCTTTCACCTTCGAGTAACTGCAGATAAAATAACACACACCTTAAATGAAAAATAAGTACCAGTAAAACTAATCAGTGAGAGATGTACTCTGTTATGCCTTGAATTATTAGATAATGCGATCACTGCAGACATCTATGTGCGTAATCAGAGAGCCATGGAATCGAATTCTATTTGGTGCAGTGGGGAATGGTGTCTTGTGAGTTTTTAGACTTACGAGTTCCCAGCCTATGACTGAAAGCACTGTGAATATCAGGGGCGGCTCCTCCGTTCGAGCAGAGGAGCGTCACTCCACTTAAAAATCCCCCCAAAGCCCCAGAGATGAAAAATAAAATGGTAATTAATTACTATTTTATTTTTCAGGTGGCGGGGCCGCTACTAAGTGACAGCTGCAGGGAGGAGGGTGGGCTGGTATTGCACTGTTTAAAGTGCACATGTCTTTTTGGACCGACCGTCTTGCGACGGCCAGCCATACATTTCTAAGACAGCTGGGTTAGAGCAAGCCAAAGCCTCCAGAGAGCTGTGGAGTGCTGAGTGCGGCTGCTCCCACCAATCCTAGCGCTGCTCTCATACTGGTGAGAACAGCGCCAGGATTGGCCAAGGGAGTTCCAGCATCCCGTTCCTGTGTCGGTGAAAGAAGAGGTCTGGAGCGAGGACATCGATGAGTTCGGTAAATTTTATTTAATTTTTTTATATTATTTTACGCGCGCGCCCGCCTCCCCCACCCGTAGATGCCAGCCGCCGCTGATGAATATGTTTGTCATTATTTTAAACTTGCATTACACAAAAGTATAAGATAGCCTGCTGCACAAAAATATTTAGGTTTAATAAGAACAAAGTGCTTCCAAAATATAGATCTGGGTAATATGCAGACTATACCTAGTGCAAACATTTTTAACAACTGTCCATTTAAAGCACAAATTCCGTAGCTCATAGGTCACCTTACAATACCTTTCAAAAAGAATTGTCTTCAAGTGATTCCATGAATTAAAGCTAGTATCTACTTCCAACAAAACTTTACATTTGCAGATTAAGCAAATGCGCACATTTACATTTCTTTCAAGCAGCAGACACCCTGGCAAGAAGGCTTGTTATTGTTCAGCTGTCTGTCCCTCTATCGCCTTCACAGCACGGGAGACTCTTTCTTCTTCCACTTCAGCTGAGGCATCACAAATGTCGGATTTAAGTGTCTTGGGACTGTTGCTTTTTAACATAAAGTAGGGAAACAGTTTTGTCAAATTAAAAAAGTATGGGCACACTGTGCCGCTCAGGTCCCACCCACTTTGACCTCTGTTGTAGGCACATTCTCGTACAATTCATATTTGTTTATACGTGAGGCGAAATTTCTCCTCTCTTCAATATCGGCTTCCATGTGATCATGGTTCCATTCCTTAGTTCTTCAGTCATAATAGCTTGCTCCTATGTGAACGTTCATGCCACGATTCACTCAAGAGGCAATTGAATAACAGTGATGGGGGGCTAATGATAAAAATGTGAAAATGCTTCCACTGTAACAGGCAACAGAAAAACACATTACCCTATTTCATGTAGTTGTGTTGTCTGGGAAAGCTGGGTGGTAAACATAGTGCTTAATTTGTTAGAAAAAATATATGAGCAGGGGTCCAATGTTTTTGTTGAAGCCCACTGCTGGTTCTGCTGACAGCCATGGTTGCCGAACACTGAGTCCCCATATCCATGATGCCACATCATGCCTCTGCCCTCCACCATCCTGCACTTCCTGTCTGTTTACCTGTCTATTGCAGGTTTTTCAATCCCTGCTTTTTCCCTTTGTCACTGTTTTCCTATATTTCTCTTCCTCCTTCTTTATTCCTTCTCTGCTGAGCTAGCTCTCTCTCTTTTTTTTCTCTGAGTCAAAGTCTGATGATGAAAAATACGTGTATGTCCCCAAAGGTGACTGTGTCCATCACCTGCAACCACTGGCACCAATTAAGCACTGTGACAGGATATCCATGAATCCCATATTTCACGTTGCTCGTGGCAGGTGGTTGGTGCTGACTGGGAAACAAAGTGGTAAACAGAACCAGCAGTGGGCTTCAACAAAAACAAAGTGGTAAACAGGAGTTTTCTGCTCGATGAGGTGTCCATCTCAGGTAGGGCTATGCGACCAAAGACCATCTTGGATGAAATGAGCATTTGGCACCAGTGCCTCCAGGGTAGAGTTTGTCCAGGATACACATACTTGTGGTGTAGATTATTGTACAACCCTGCTATTTCAGAAACGGTATTGTCTTATATGATTCAAATATATTTATTTTAAATATAGCTGTTTAATTTACATTTTCTGCGTGAAATTTAAAAGTTGAAATTAGTGTCAAAAATTCACCATTAGGAAAATAAGCAAAAACTCAAACTACTATTCACTGAACATTTTGTAAATATTAGAAAGATTACAAAGATATAAATAAAGTTATGCCTACCTATTACAGTACATTAGTAAAAGCAAACTATTTATGGGTCTTTTAGGATTTTCGCTAGTCATGCAGTGCTTAAAAAGCATTTTGTATGATGGGGTGGGAAACAAAAATCAGCCCTGGCAAAAATGTTCAAAACAGGCACACACTGTTAAAGACCATGACTAGAATGGGGCTAGTGAGGGCATGTCCAGGTCATGACAGCCCATCCTGAACTTAAATTTCCAGCCCTAGGAGGGTAGGGTGTAAGGTAAGGGTGAGCGGTTCACCCATGCCCATATGAAGCCTTTTTTCTTTGGTTTTAATTCAATCAATCGGTCTCATATAAAAAAATAATCTCTCCTCATATAAAAAATCTTTCTCTCTCTCTCTCTCTCTCTCGCTCTCTCTCTCTTTCTCTCTCTCTCTCTCTCTCTATATATATATATATATATATATGTATATATATGTATATATATACATGTCTCTCTCTCTCTCTCTCTCTCTCTCTATATATATATATATATATATATTCACTGAAAAAACCATAGGTTTCAGGGACGTTATAGTTAGTTGGACATTTCACTCGTACAAAACCAGAGAAATTCGGCCGTTATAGTTAGTAGAGCTAACTATAACTCGCGCCCCCGCAATGCACTGCTGATAACGTCACATATTACATCACTCATGACATGGTCAGTGACATCACTGATGACAACACTGATGACATCTCAAATGACATCACTGATGACATCACTGATGACATCATCCAGTGAATGTTCTTTAAAGTTTAAATATGTTTTATATATATATATGGCAAGGTGTATTGAAGAATGAGTGGGTGTATAAGTGTCTGAATGGATGATTTAGTAGGTGCGTGACTGATTGTATAACTGACTGATTAAGCGTATCTTACTGAATGCATGGGTTAGTGAGCAAACTGTGTAAATGTCTGTATGAGTCTGTCAGTTGGTGTATAAGCGGATGAATGGGTTGGTGAGTAGCTACATGACTGTCTATATGGGTTATTGATTGGTTGTCTGAGTATCTGTATGGGTGCCTGAGTGTCTGTGTGAGTGGGTGGGGGGTGGGTGACTCTGTGCATAGATGTGTGAGTGGGTGATTCACTGGGTGTATGGGTTCAAGAGTGCATCTGTGAAGGTCTGTATGGGTGGGTGAGTGTGTGTGTGTATGGGTGTGTTCGTGAGTGAATGGATGTTTCGGTGGTATATGTGTGAGTAACTACATATGTGAAAGGCAGTATATGTGAGTGTTGGAGTATATAAATGACTATACGTGAGAGTGAGTGATTGTGAGAGTGGCTGTATGGATGAGTGTGTGCTTGTATCAGTGATTGTATAAGAGAGTAAGTATGTGTTAGTATTTGTATAAATAAGTGAGGTGGTCTGTGTATAACTGTATAGGTGAGTAAATGGGTGTGATTGATTCTTTGCATGACTGAGGAGGTGTGTGAGTAAGTGTATGGATGAGTGGCGGTGTGTGAGTGTATGTATAGGTGTATGAGTGCATATGATAGTGCTGTATTGATGAGTGACTGCATGTATGAGTTACTGTATGGGTAAATGAGTGGAAGTGTGTGTGTAGACCTAGGAATCACTGAGCGGGTATGTACTAACTGCTATTGGTCTGTCTATGGTTTCGATATTGGTAGTCTGTATTTTAGAGTGGGTGTATAAAAGGTTTTATTAGGGTGTGAGGAGGTGCATCAGATTATCACATGGATGATGTCATCAGTGATGTCATCAGTGATGTCATTTGAGATGTCATCAGTGATGTCATCAGTGATGTCACTGACCATGTCATGAGTGATGTAATATGTGACATCATCAGCAGTGCATTGCGGGGGCGCGAGTTATAGTTAGCTCTACTAACTATAACGGCCGAATTTCTCTGGTTTTCTACGAGTGAAATGTCCAACTAACTATAACGTCCCTGAAACCTATGGTTTTTTCTGTGAATTTCAAAGGTTTTTTTAAATGCTAATTTCTAACTATAACGTCCCTGAAACCTATGGTTTTTTCAGTGAATTTCAAAGGTTTTTTAAATGCTAATCTCTAACTATAACGTCCCTGAAACCTATGGTTTTTTCAGTGAATTTCAAAGGATTTTTAAATGCTAATTTTTAAATATAACATAGCACTCGCGTTTGCAGAGTGGTGGAGAAAGGTGAGTGTGGCCTCTGAACACATTTTAGCAATCCCACTGTGTGAGATTTACTGGAGGTAACAGAAGGGGTAGTTAGCCCCCAACGTCAACCTTGGGGGCCAACTACCCCTCCTATTACCTTTAGTAAGTCCCATATAGCAGGAATGCTAACTTCACATACTAGGCCACGCCCCCTTTCTCCACCACTCTGCAAACGCGCCCCCTGGCGCATTCTAA
Organism: Calotriton arnoldi; assembly: GCA_963921515.1. Classification (NCBI taxonomy): domain Eukaryota; kingdom Metazoa; phylum Chordata; class Amphibia; order Caudata; family Salamandridae; genus Calotriton; species Calotriton arnoldi. Next base: position 139,386 of record CAWUFW010007687.1, read on the forward strand.
GTTGGGGGATTAATTCCCCTTGAATACTGAGGGTCCCTGGGGGCCAACTTGCCCGCCAGGTACCTCCAGTAAGCGCCACAGAGCTCGATTGCAGAGAGGTGGACACAGGCCACGCCCCCTTTCTCCACCACTCTGCAAACGCGCCCCCTGGCGCGTTGTAAGTTGGGGGATTAAGTCCCCTTGAATACTGAGGGTCCCTGGGGGCCAACTTGCCTGTCAGGTACCGCCAGTAAGCGTCACAGAGCTCGATTGCAGAGAGGTGGACACAGGACACGCCCCCTTTCTCCACCACTCTGCAAACGCGCCCTCTGGCGCTTTCTAAGTTGGGGGATTAAGTCCCCTTGAATACTGAGGGTCCCTGGGGGCCAACTTGCCCGCCAGGTACCTCCAGTAAGCGCCACAGAGCTCGATTGCAGAGAGGTGGACACAGGCCACGCCCCCTTTCTCCACCACTCTGCAAGCGAGCCCCTGGCGCGTTCTAAGTTGGGGGATTAAGTCCCCTTGAATACTGAGGGTCCCTGGGGCCAACTAGCCCACCAGGTACCTCCAGTAAGCGCCACATAGCTGGATTGCAGAGAGGTGGTCCGAGGCCACGCCCCCTTTTTACACCACTGTGCAAACGCGCCTCTTGGCGCACTGCTGCTCGGGGGATGAAGTCCACTTGTGTCCTGAGGTCCTCATCGACCCACCACCAGTGCGCCAAGAGGCGCGTTTGCAGAGTGGTGTAAAAAGGGGCGTGTTCTCGGACCACCTCTCTGCAATCCAGCTGTGTGGCGCTTACTGGAGGTACCTGGTGGGCTAGTTGGCCCCCAGGGACCCTCAGTGTTCAAGGGGACTTAATCCCCCAACTTAGAACGCGCCAGGGGGCGCGTTTGCAGAGTGGTGGAGAAAGGGGGCGTGGCCTCCAGCATCTCGCTGGCTTTTTTATTTTTACTTTTTTTTAACAAGGGGGGCTGTGTGGCCCCACTTCTTTTACATTTCTGGGGCCCTGGGGACCCCATCCCCCAGGGCCTGACCCCTTTCTACAATTTTTTTTATAAAAACGGGAAGGGGGCCGCGTGGCCCCCCTCCCGAGGCCAATTTCGGCCCCGGGGACCCCATCCCCCGGGGCATGGCCAGACTTTTTTTAAAAATTATTTGGAGGGGGCCGCGTGGCCCCCCTCCCGAGGCAAATTTCGGCCCCGGGGACCCCATCCCCCGGGGCATGGCCAGACTTTTAAAAAAAATTATTTGGAGGGGGTCGCGTGGCCCCCCTCCTCAGGCCAATTATGGCCCCGAGGACCACATCCCCCGGGGCCAACCTTTGCGTGTTTTAAAAACAATTTTTTTTTACTTATTGGGGAGGGGGGCCGCGTGGCCCCCCTCCCAGGCCACTTATGGCCCCGGGGACCCCATCCCCCGGGGCTTGGCCTCTCCGTTGGGGACCGTGGGGGGAGCCCCAATGCCTCCACGGTCCCGCCGGCTCCCCGCCTCCTGCGGGAGCCGGCATTGTTTTTGAGCAAGGGGAGCTGCTGACATGCAGCTCCCCTTGCTCAAAAGCAATCCTGCTTTGCTTCGTTGAAGCGAGAGCAGGTTTCCCTGCTCTCGCTTCAATGAAGCAAAGCAGAGTTTGCTATGACAGGGTGGGAGCCGCACGGCTCCCGCCCTGCCATAGCAAACAGCAATGTCCCGGAGGTGGGCACCCCGGGACACCCTGGGGGGTGGCGGTCCCCAGGGCCATCAAGGGCTCCAGGAGGGGGGCCGCTCGGCCCCCCTCCCTATGTTTGCAAAGCCCCAGGGAGGTGGTGGTCCCCGGGGCTGGGGGTCCGTAACGGACCCCCGAATTTGAATAAAGAGTGCCCCGGGGAGGTGGTGGTCCCCGGGGCATGTGGGGGGGGCTCTTGCCCCTGACACTTCTTTTAAAAAAAATAAAAAAAAACAGCCCCAGGGAGGTGGCGGTCCCCGGGGCTGCGGGGGGCCGTGTGCCCCCCGCATACAATTAAAAAAGCCCCAGGGAGGTGGCGGTCACCGGGGCAGCGTGGGGGGGATGGGACCCCCCCACGTATTCATTTTGAAAGAAGCCCCAGGGAGGTGGCGGTCCCCGGGGCTGCGGGGGGGCTGCATGTCCCCCGCACATAATTAGCACAGCCCCGGGGAGGTGGCTGTCCCCGGGGCTGCGGGGGCCCCTGCTGGCCCCCGCTGGCCCCCGCTATTTAATTTTGGCATTGTTGCCCCCGGGACCTGGCCCACCCGGGGGCCTCATTAAAATGAAGCGCGACCCCAACGCGAATTCTGCCGTTTAAAAAAAAAAAATGCTTTTTTTGTCCCTGGGGGTCCTTGTGGGACCCCCTGAGCAGGCCTAGGGGGTCAGGGTGTTTCTACCCTGCCCCCTTTTCTTGTTTTTCAACCATTTTTCCACTCTTTTCTTGTGACTCAGTTCTACCGAGTCACAAGATGGCTGCCAACACTTCTTGGTTTGAAGTGTTGGCAGCCAATTAGAGTGAAGCTCGTGCTCGGGAGGGTTCGCGACTCCTCCTCGGTGCTCAGATATCGATATTTTTTCTTTTTCTAATTTCTCAGGAACTACTGAACGGATTTACACATTTAACAAAAAGGGCTCTTTCTGAACCAAGACCTACCTTTTTGCCAAATTTGGTGTAATTCCGTTCAGCAGTTCGGGCTGTAGCTTTGTCTAAAGTTTCCTATGGAAATTAACATGGGGAAAACGCGTTTTGGGACCACCCTTTTTTCTCGGCCCCCGCTTGACGAATCACCCCGAAACTGTCAAGACAGAAGCAGACCAGAGCGGGCCACTAGTTTTAAAAATTTCGCGAAGATTCGTCAAACGACGCCAAAGTTATTGGGAAAACAAAAAATGCTTTTTGAATAGAAACGAGGTCCTAACTATAACTACCTACAGGCAATTTCACAAGTAATCCACAGCTCACCACCAACGCGTTTCGGTCTCCATGAGACCTTGGTCATGGAGACCGAAACGCGTTGGTGGTGAGCTGAATTGCCTGCAAAGGAATAAAGGATTAAACACACTGTTTAAATCTCCCCTGTGAGTGCGCTCCGCTTTTTCCTCTCCAAGTGGGAGGATTTCTTTTGGGATTTAATTAACGGCTAGGCTCAGCCGAGGAGTTCAAAGCACCGCATTAAAGAAGCGCCGCTGCACGCAGCGAAAAGCGAGCCTTGAAATGGAATATATATATATATATATATATTCTTCAATTGCTCGTCCCTCACATATGAATAAGCTCCAGCATGCTTGGTATCACAATACTTATTTTTATTGCCCCGCAACAGCAAACTCACAGGTAACGCGTTTTGACCGCGAGCAGCCATTTTCCATAAATATATATATATACCCTCAATGGCAAGGGTATGCCCAGACTTGGGTTCCGTGTTCGCTACACCCCCGGATTCAAGCTAGCCTGGCTGATGAGGGATGATACCCTGAAACTGATCCCAGGATGCTTGTTTTCCGGTCCAGGGAAGACCTGGCCTGGCAGTTCAGGTTGGACTGTTCCCATGAGGAGCAGGGTCAAGACTGATTTGCAGATGGCTTGGTCCAAACTGGAATGGTGTGGCAATAAAAGAAACAATGGATTTAGCCCCAGATTGGACTGGGGTGAATGTTTGATACTGTTCAGCATTCCGTCCATCATCTTTGTTTTGCTATTTTCGCCTTGAGTGGGATGGGTATGCCCAGATGTGGGCCTAGTGATCGCTGTGCCACCGGGTTCAAGCTAGCCTGGCTGATGAGGGGTGATACCCTGAAACTGGTCCCAGGATGCTTGTTTTCTGGTCCGGGGAGGACCTGGGCTGGCAGTTCGGGCTGGACTGTTCCTATGAGGAGGAGGGTCAAGACTGATTTGCATATGGCTAGGTCCAAACTGGAGTGGTGTGGTGAGCAATAAACAATGGGCAAAAAAGTGAACTCTTCCTCGATTTTGAAGTACGCCTGGACCGAGGTAAAAAATTGGAAAGCTCACCCACTCAGGGTTCAACCGAGTCTGGCGCCAGGATCCCTTCCTCCATGGATGGCAACGGAAGGTCATCCACTGCTTGCATAAGGCCTCCCTAGGGGTCTGGTGCTAGAGATGTACACCTTCTAAATGTTTGAAAAAAGGTAAGTGGTCTTAGATAACTACCAAACAGGCTTCTCACTACTGTAGGGTATCACACAAATTATTATGTATAGTTTTCAGGTATACTGGGATGGCTCCATGGTATTTTGAGGAGAAGATTGTACTGTAAACCCCACCAGTAGTCTTTACATCTGTAGACGAGGTGTTTTTGCAGTGTACACTGCCAATCCTAAAGACAGAGGTGAATGTTGCCTGCTGTCTCACTAGCACTGGCAATGTGACGTCTGCCATACCTGGTCGCCATTACAGAGGCAGTAAAGTCATTGATACTTTAATGGGCAGCATGGCATTCTGGGTCAATATTATGACATCACTCCATCAGTACATCATTGGATCATTGGTATCTGCATTGAACACAATCAGAGAGGCAGTAACTATAAACACTGGTGGTTCACAGCCATCAACATTCCAGTCCATCAGGGGCCATAGTATACATGTGGCGCATTTTCCTTAATTGCGATGGGCGCACCTTTTAAAAGGTGAGCCCGGCACAATGAAGGAAAATGTGCTGTATTATGATGAATGCACTGCCCCCAGGACAGCTGCGAACTCGCGTTACCCTGGGGGCAGCACATCCATGTGAAAAACGGACCGGCTTCTTTAAAACCGTTCTGTTTTTTCACAGTGCAGGCGGCAACCAGCCTGCACTTTGAAGGGGGAATAGAGATCCCCTTACAGCGTGTGCACTGAGTGACTGCACCCGCCTGCATGGGGATGTCTAGGGGTGCATGGGACCCCTTACCCCCTCCAGAGGGCTGCCATAAGGGGGCGCAGTGACAGTGTGCCACTTTTAAGGTAGGTGGTGTACTGTGAGTGTGCCTCCTCGGAGCTTCTTTGGCTCTGTGCCCACGTCTGTTATACGGCGCGGGTGCAGAGGCAAAAGGATTCCCTCATTTGCATGGGGCACGCCCCCATGCAAATGAGGGAATGCCCTCTGAAGATAGCGCTGGCACTTTATGTGCTCCAGCGATATCGCATTGCAGAAGGGGCCGCACAAGCGTCTGTGGCCCCTTCTGTAATACCAAAGTGCCCCGAGGGCGAACAAAGCGGGCGGAAACACCCGTTGCGCCCCGGGGCACTTGTATAATATGACCCCAGGTGTTTGTAAATAATTAATTCTCCCTTTAAAGTCAGAACTTTGTATCCCCAGCTGGTACATGCTACCTTTTATTCTTCTGAGATCAATAAAACAATTGCTATTAAGTTGAGTGATAACTGTTGGTTTTATAAATGTCAAATGTGATAGCATAGGTTTTGTTAAGCGCTACACAACGATCATTATATTGAATTGCATCATTAAAATAAATGTTTGCCTTTTTGTATTCAATGATAAATGTCACAGTTGTAGCAATTGTATAAATTAATGCATTGTCTTTGTTTATGTTACTTTTTTATTTAAGACAAGAAACACTTCCCGAGCAAGGTGAGACTGGTTCATGTGATCTGCGCCATGCTGGCAGTGTCTTATGTGCTTATCGCAGTGTTGTTTGTCACATCTTCCACTAATGGTAAGTAACTCACCATAATTTTTTTGACCCTTTAGGGAACTCGTGTTTGGCCTCTTTATATATCTTGCCGCTCAGGCACTTGGACCTTGTGTGGGTATGCAAATGTGATTGAATGAGTGAGTCACTGTGTGAGTGTGACTGTTTAAGAGAGCATCTGGAGGGTCAGGTGGTGGTACAGTGGAAGTGAAGGCAGCCATGTCCGAATGCCCATTGGAAATTTGAATGACTGTGCAATCCATGACTTCAATGGGTGTGTTTAATAAGCAGGTGGGTGGGCTTACTTGGCGAGAATGCAAATGGACAATCCCCTCTCTTTATTAACATTTCAGCTCTTTGTTATCAATTCCTTGTGTTTTCGGGCACTGCCTAGGCAGAGTAGGTGTTTGGTAGAGTTTGTGTCCTAGGCAGAGTAGGTGTTTGGTAGAGTTTGTGTATTGACGGAAGTAGTGTGTGGGTGAGTGCAGAATTTATCAAAACAAAAATGTTTTGAATTTATCCAAACAAGAATATCATTAAAGAAACTGGTAGGTATATCAAATTTACTACATAAAGACTTATATTTCATTTAATGTAGAAATTTAAAGTAAAGTAATAACATAATCGAAAATAAATAAAACGATTAAAAAAATATTTTAAAAATATATACTTTAAAAAATAAAAAAATATTAATTCAATAAAAGGATCCCTCGGTGGTCGCGCATCAGAAAGGGGCAGGAATATGCTGGTGGTGCCGCTGCACCGAGCACTGCCGAGCATATTCTGAGTTGGCTTTTCACCACCCAATGCATGGCGGTGAGCCCGCCATGAAAAGGGTGGCGGAGAGGCAACTAAGGGGGACCTAACAGGGCCACCGGCTGCTTCTGGGCCTGGGGGTGCATGCAGGGGGGGGGGGAAGTTGTTCCCCCTGGAATTGCACCCCACATTCCTGCACGGTGTGGCATGCATGCCACACCATGCAGGAACGTGCTGCAGGCGCAGTCTGCTGTTAAGGCTCTCCTATGAGCCTTACACAGCCACCACCGTGAGACTGCAGCAGCACCACCCACTCACCCTTTATTCGACTCAGAATCAGGTGGGTGTGGCGCACTACGGGCTTGGCGGTCCTCCTATGAGCGCAGCCATGGCTGGCCGACAGAAGGACCGCCAAACTCATAATAAGGCCCTAAGAGTGAACTTGCATTGAATCACCAAACCTATTGGATGGAAGAATAGTTTGGCAAGAATGAAGACTATGCCACTAGTGAGGAATTGTGTGAAAGTACGAAAAAGCAGAGTGTCATATGACGTTTTCTTGGCTTGAAATAAATATATATGTGGACAAAAGCCAGCCATTGAACTGCTCTGTTTTGTGTGCTTTTTAAAAAAGTTCTGCACTTTTATATCAGACTTTATTTGCATAACTTCTTATTTCTCAGGAGGAAAGAGAGAGAGATCATTTTAGGCGTGAAGAATAAAGGTAGAGGGTCCAGCGCTAATTTTAATGTTTATTAGGCAGGCCTAATAGTGCAAGATCACACTGATTTTGATGCTTTTGAGGATTTGTATGTTGGGGTCCTCGACCCATAAATTTATATTTTGGGAGAGACATATTCCTGGGTTGGATAATAACATGGAAAATATGTTGCCCCATTGTGACTTGGATTTGTGGGCACACACCAAATGCAGACAGAGAGTTTATGTGCATGCCTCTGGAGGTGTGAATGACGGGAGACGAAGGCCATGACAATAAGTGTACTGGCAGCTTCCGCCACACAACCTTACAGCCGGGCTGCTGGAATATTTAAGATGTGGGTGAAAAGGTCACAGGTGTTTGTGTGTGTGTTTTTTTTAACAGAAGAGGGAGGGTCTGGTTAGGTATTTTGGGATTTGATGGACAGAGTCTCCCTAGGTTACTGTTGCAGGAAACTTGGTAGATATCTCTTTTTATTGGAAGTGTTTGCAGGGAAATACCAAGGGTAGTGGAAGAGTCATTGTGTACTCTTTGACCCCTGAAGATGGCACAGGATTGACTACTCGGTCTGCGCTTCACCACTTAGCAAACTCCTACTGCGCTAGTGAGTCTAGGGGAAGAAAAAGGAGTGTAAACCAGAGAAGTAAACATGGCCTGAGAGCACAGTTGGCTTAGCAGGGGTCAGTGCCAGGGGGACCAAAGGGCACGCCAGGAGTGATAGAGAGCATTAGGACTTCCACCAGCTGCTTCTACCTGCATAGTAATCCTGTGGTTAAATTATTAAATATAAATACTGTCCTCACCTAGATTGTGCTTGCTGCTGTCATTGCTATCTCCCTGCATTTTTGTCATTTTAGTGGTCACTGAATCCAAAAATCCAATTTGGGGGCAACAAGTTCATATATTTGCTGGTTTTGGCCATTATCGCCTCCTTTGTTATTTTTATTGCCTATCTTTTTTAATGTTTTGTGTTTGAAACTGTGTAATATAAATGAGTATTATTTATGTGGTTGTACTACACTAATACACACTTCGCATGTGCTATGCTTTTGGGAAAAAAAGATAAAAAATAAATTAGCAAATAATTCCTCAATAATTGTAGGCAGGTGTTGAGTTGTGTGTTAAATATGTTTGATAATTTTCACTTCTGTTGCAGGCCGAAAAGAGTAACATGATTGTACTATTTTTTTCTTGCACAATGTAGCCAGGAAACAGCCCCAGCAGGAGACAAGCAATGACACTTCTATGGTCTTCGCTGCCATGCAAGGCAATGGTAAGTTTTGACAACAGCCACATTTTACTGGGTCCCATGGTGATCCTCTGACTCAAGGTAGTCGGACATAAGTCCAGGAAGACAGGACCCAGGCTAGATTCTCAGGATAACCATGTGGTTATAAGTGGGATGAAGTACATACATTTAAATAGGGGTGTAGCAGATTTTTGTTCTTTAGCTATTAATGCAGTGCACAACACAAACTAATTTATCTCTAGGAGTTTCAATAATAGACACATCTTATTAACTGATAGAGCAGAGATTCTTAAATCTCAATTTCTTAGTATAATCATCAAAGAGAATCCCCCACTGGTCGTATGGACTGTTGATTGTCGACTTGAAGTGTAATAAAGGAGCTAGCATCAGCAATGCATTTCGATCACAGTGAAGCCAATGTCACCCCACAAGAGTGACAAATAGGGTGGTGTCAAAACCTTAAGGGTTTTTTAGCAATTTAGCCAGAGTTACAATCAATTAGATTAGCTGAGTTTTAGTACAAATATTGCAAGAGAATACATAGTTAAATAGTTGTGCAATTGGAATTTGCATATTTCGAGTAATAAAATGCAAAATACAACAACATACAGAAGGCCAAGTATAAAGTAAATTAGTTCCATAAATGAGCTTCCCTATTCTAAATTAAGCATGGAAAGCGTCGAGGGGATTTCTAAAAGTAAGGTATCAGCATCTGTTGAACTGTTTAAGATTTGGGGGAAAGAGTGTGAGTGCTGAAGCATAAAGCTCAACACCCTGGTAGGGGAAATTAGTAGAGTTGAGAAAAGGTATTCTCTCTGCGAAGAAGGACAGGATCTGCTAAACTATTCTAAGGAACACATAAGTAATACGTGGAAGAAAGTTCTGGAAGACTCTTCGTATTGGTTCCCACCAAATGGACCAACCAGCAAGCGTTGTTCTCTGCTAGCAGGTAGACTTCACAGGTTTCCATAGTCAAACAAAGAAGAATACAGCTGCACAGCCTTGAATGTATCATTGGTCTGATCTGCCTGGTACAGGAGGATCTCTTCCACCACCAAATTCTACATGTCTGCAGCCAAGTTCCAGTTAAACAAGTAAACCTTATACTTTCACTACAATAAACTATGACACTATTATGTCTAACAAGCACTTCTTAAAGCTGCGCCTGCAGAGGAGAAAAAACATGAAACTTGCAAAGAATTTATGAATGTAGATTACAAGTAATTTGGGCCTGGTTACAAGTTAGGCCAACCTTAAATCAAAATGGCTTCTAAGCAAATACAGTTAGTATGCATAAATACATTGATTATATGTTGGGTATATATGTGTGACTCTCACTACATAGATATGCGGTCCTAATGTTATTGAATTAATACAATGCACATGAAATTAATACATTTTTACACACGTTATGGATAAATTGCAAATAAATGGGTGGAACACTAAATTACGTTGCACCATAACTACTCAGTAGTACATGTTTCATTGGACTTAGATTTATGAAAGTCTGAGTCAACCCGCTAGGTGGGCATTTCTTCCTGTGGCATAGAGGCTACATGCAGCTTACTAATTAGATACTAAGGGCCTCTTCTATAGGGTTTTGGCGCAGGACAGCACCCCAAGGAATCTTGCTGCGCTTCCCTCCGTCAAATCAAAAGGGCAGGAATGCGCTGTATCTATGAGATACAGTGCATTCCTGTCCTTTTCCCCGGCGGTGGTGCATAATGGGATGCCATGCGCCAACGCAGGCACTCTTGCGCCATGGAGCAGGGGTGCCTGCGCTGCGGGGCTAAATGGTTTTGTGCACGAAGGGACACCTTCCTGCACAAAACCAATCCATTCAGGGGATTTCCTCTTTCTATGTGTGCTGTAGAATGCAGCACACATAAACAAAAGGAAGAAACAAGGAGAAATAAGGATATTTATCATTGTTGTGCCTCCCTAACGCCACCCCTGGGGTGGCGTTAGGTTCTGACTCTTTCCCAGGTTTACAATTTCTCGTAAATCTGAGAATGCTTCAGATTCCGTAGGTGTTGCGTGGGAACACCCACAGCAACACCCATGGAACACCCCTTTCACGCAGGGTTCTGCGTGAAAGGGGCACATATTTACAAGGCTATGAAACGTGGCCTTGTAAATATGCAGCGGCACCGGAATGTCAAAAAAGTGACGTTCCGCCGGCGCTAAAGTGCTGCACGTGGCCTCATAAATGAGGCCCTAAATATCTTGATATTTGTTAATATTGTCCATGATGCAGGATGTCTAGAAGTGCTGGCACACTAGCTGGCATACCATCAAGTTGGTGCTCTAAATAGCTTTACAGCACAGCATAACACATGTAGCAAGTGAAAAATAAAAGGGAGCATAGCATGTCTCACATAAAACATATGTCAGACTCCATTTAGAGGGGCACAGGGCAGACTGGGTTCCACTGGGCTCAAATCGTTGTGGTTCAGTTAATTTGTCACTGGTGTCCTAGTTTCTATTCTACTATCACTCTGCAAACTGGACCATGTATAACCCTTTCTTCATTTGACTCTCAGTGTAGCGAAGGCAAGTAGTCACAGCCTTCTCTGAAAGGTTGTGTGGTAGGCAGGACGCACCTCGATGGCCAAACAACATACACAAAAACATAAGGTCCAAAAAAACATAATGTCTTGTTATCAAAAGAAAGTACTTTTAAGTTCACAGCCGAACAAAATGCGACAGAATTCAAATATTACATCAAACAGGGTCATAAGTTATGCTTTAACCATGAGGCATTACACTTACTTTTCCTTCCCTTGTAACCATCTTCCCTCCCACAATAGTTGAGATCCCACTTTTATGATCTCCTCTATATTAGAGTGTGAACAGGATTAGGCTCACGTGCAGCTCACTCAAATGTTCTCACAAGTTAAGTTTGCATGTCAGTGAGACATCTCCAGCGGCTTCTGTACCAAAATCTGCTCATTGCTGCAGCCGATTTGCCTGCACGTCTCAGTCTCTCTTTCTCATCCCCAGCTGCAGGAGAACCCTACAATTACCTGTAGGTGAGAGGCAGCCGCCCGGGCTGTGCAGCAGGCACAGGTGGCATTCCTGCCCTCATGGGGTGTATTCATCCTTTGAAAATCACAGCAGCGGCTGCTGTGAGCATGATGATTTGTTCAGTACTGGGTCTGTGGGCAGGCACACGTGGCAGCACCAGTCTTCGGTAGCAGCGACTCTTCAAGGTCGGCCATGGAGTGGCACTTCAGCTTGTGAAAGTTGTAGCCACTAGGCCAAGTCTTCTTCATCATGTCTGGGGACAATTGCAGCCTCTGGGCTGGTTTGGGTCTTCCTGATTTGATGGTGGTTCAGTCTACTCCTTCTCGATGTTGGTGGCAGCACCTGCCACTCGGCCTGTTGTAGGCTGCCAGGAAGCACCTAATGACAGGCTCTGATACAATCCTATTCGAAGCTCCTCAAGAACTGTGCGGAGAGACGGGGGGAACACTTCACACCATTAGTCACTCCTGGATTGCTCTCTTTGGATCATCAACTTCCTCTGGGTGATCCTCATGCCAGGAACAGCCTAGGCCACTCTTCCTGGCCCGTCTCTCCTCCTGCAGGTCCCAGTACACCCCTTCCCTCTCTCAGCAGGCAGGCGGGCTTATAGGCTGTTCAGGCAGATCCTTATCGCTTTCATCTGAAAGCGCTGACTTCAGGCGATCTCCTCTCCCCTCACGGACACTGGCTGTCAGACAATCACTAGCCCTGGCTACACACCAGCTCTTTCAGTACTCTGCAGAACACTCCCTTGCTTGCTCAAGAAGAACTCGGGACTGGATATAAGTGATTGGTTTGGATCAGACTTTTATACACATTTTCCAGACAGGGGAGGTGTATTCGCTGTCAGAGGCTTCAAGACTGGTTTGGAATGGGTGCCTTTCAAATGTCTTTCTCAGGCTGCTCTCCAGACAAAGTCTTTGAATGGGGTGCTGGTTCTGACAGCAGGTAGCAATGGGGGGTGGGGCAGGTGGCAATCTGGAGTACCCAAATAGGGGAACAATGAAGTCTGAAATCTCTTCACATGATTGTCATAAGCCTTCCTGAAGTAGTAATCAGAGACAGACAAAAGGACAGGCCACACCAAGAAAAATCCTCACCTTGAACAACAGAAACTTCAGTCAACCCTCATCCCTACAATTTATGTAACGGAAATAATCAGCAGTCACTTGTTAATAAAGCCTTCATGGAATTTCTAAAGGCAACCCTGTGTCAATCCTCCTCGGTTCAATGTCTGGGTCTCCACCCTCCAGCTACAGTTTTGCAGTTAATACATTTCCACTGTCAGGAGAAACTACCCTTACCCTCAATCTTGTGCCAGGCTACAAACCGGGGCATCAAAAATGGGTCCTGCTGGCCTCAGTACTTACATTCCCACACACAGAATCCCACTACCATATGTGTGTCATGCGCTGACTGTAAATTGACACACTCAAGATGCACATACGATGTCAGCACTAGGTTCTGGTTTCACATAACAGCAGGACTTTAGATTATGGAGGACAGTAGACCATGGGCTCACTGACACAGAGAAAAATGTCTGGCCACACTACAAATCACAAAATCGCTGCCATCACCGCCTTAAGTGATCCACCCAGGACAGGGGCAGTAGTCCACTGCCTGCTTTGTCTGCAGGCTTGATGTGCCCCTCCTGGTCACAGAACAGGTCATGGACTTCATACATCAGGGTAGGGCCTAGGCCTCTGCTCTCATGCTAGATAAATGTGATGGCGGTACCAAGAATAAAAATCAGGCTACTAGTTTCCCTTGTATTTGGGGAACTCAGGGCAGGGAAAAACATATGCATACCATGAAGGGGACATTCTTGTTCCATCAACGTAACATGAATTGTATACCTCCCGAAAACAAAACATAATAACCAACCATAATATAACACTCTATATAACACAATGTCTAACATAAAACATATAAGAAATGCACCATAACCTAAAGCATATAACTCAACGTAACATAATACTCTAACATAACATAAAAAAGTAGATTTTGCTGCCATGTGCCATAGCACTAGTTAAAATAAAAGGGACAATCTTAGCATAAAAAGGTGTATATGTTTGCATTAGTGTCATAATGCATTATCTGATCCCGCCTGAAATCGCCCCACTTCCAAATCCAGCTCCTACCTCATTATTGAGAAATCACCCTTCCCCTAGCTCATACCTTTGTTACCCCAACCCAAATGGTCTTTCAATGGATGCCCATCAAACAGCACATGGTCTTCAAAGCCATCTGCTGAGTTCATAAAGGTACCAGACAAGACTGACAGGGTGCAGTGGCCAACTACCAAGGGAAGAACTTATGGCCTTATTTTGAGTTTGACGGACAGAACACTCTGTCACAAATGTGGGTGATATTCTTTCTGCCATATTACAAGTGCCATAGACTAAAATGAACTTGTAATATGGTGAATGAGACATCTACCACTTTTGTGATGGAGTATCCTGTTTGCCAAACTCTAAATAATACAATTATTTCCTATTCAAAAACACAATGCCTATTGCACTGTTTCTTTCATCTAACATGCAAACTTCAAGATGATGATTATGTCATAGCAATGCATTTTCTACATATATAATTTTAGATTTTGAATTTCAATTAAATTTAAATTTCATTTTTTATAATATGTACCTTCATGTATACATTAGAAAAATTGGGAATATAAAAAAATGTGTATCCCACCCACTACTTCTGATTTTGCCTTCAAGCGTCCTGTGGGAAAGAGTGATGGAGAAGCATGTACAGATGTACGGTACCATTTTCTTACTTGCAGTATGTTAAATACCCTCCTGGTTTTCTTGATAGTCTGAGGGTCCTTTCAAAGTATGAGAGTAGATTGGCTTCTTTAACTCTCTTCTGACTACAGGAGAGTAGCACTGCACTCTGTTGGATATGGGAAGGTGTCTGTCAATGCTTCCGCCTTACAACAGCTCTAGAACAGCCTCCTTTCACCCACATGATAAGATTGTGAGGGGCTTAAGGTACCTGAACAGATGGTGTCAGGAGCTCTGGAGCTTTGTGTACATCAAGAGGCAGGGTGAGAAGGGTGAGGTTTCTAGGCAGTGTTGGTAAGTGAGGGCACATTAACAGACACTGTGAGAGACTTAAGGACAGACAGACTGAGCAGCCTCAGGCCCATAGACATACAGTGTGAGGAACCGGGATACAAAGCCAGAATTAGGGGTTTGGAAGCACATGTACATGCACTGTGAAAAGCCTGAGGCTGGGGTGCTGACCTGTGGAGGGGGGCGCTGACCTCAGGGGGTGCACTGTGTTTAGCAATACCTTATGATTGGAGAGATGAGGGGCACTTTTGCTCGGTAGAAGTGTGAGAATCTAAGGAGGACGTCATGGAGGCGCCAAAAATGATTGTCGCACCAGGCGCCACTAGCGCTAAAGCCAGCCCTGCCTGAGACACATGGACAAGGAGTGTGTACAGCTTTAGCAACATGACCAGGCATTATGTGGACCTCAGGAAACATGGACAGTATGAGGATCATGGGACACATAGATAGTGTGAGGGGCACAGAGCATATGAACATGAAATACGAGGATCTTGGGACCCTTGAACAGTGAAAGGAGCCTGAAACACTTGAACATGCAGTATAAGGAAATTGGCGCACATAGTCAAGCAGTCTAAGGAGCTTCAGGCACATGGAGAGATCCATGCATAACTTCAGTGTCCACCCCCCTCAGCTGCGACTTTTAGTTCACTGCTACCTAAGCACCCAGAGGAGATTTAGCTACTAGTCAGTGGTGGCTGGTAGGGAACAGTGGCAGGGGGGGGCGGTGGTGGGGGCGGGGTGGTAGGGGAAAAAAAGAAAAGAAAAAAAGAAAAGAAAACCTACCTGGTGGTCGCCATCGCCAGCCGCCGCCTCTCCTTCAGCAGGAACCAGGAAGCACACAGCCTTCCAGAATCCCCTGACCAATCACAACGCTGCCCTACAGCAGCGTTGTGATTGGTTTGAGCGCCGTGGTTCGGCGCTCAGAGAGGGACTGGGAGGCTGTGCATGTTGCCCACCCAGGTTGTACAATGCAGCCTGTGGAGAACATTCAAAGTGCGCATGACGGTTTGGCCGGCCCGAGACGGCCGGCCAAACCGTCATGCACACTTAAGGTACACTAGCCACTCCTCTTCCCTCGACGTCAGGGGAGCCCGGCCCCGCCCTCACAACCTGGCTGCAGTGCAACTGCAATACTCAATAAAATGATAATGTTCCATTATTATAATTTTATTTTTTCTTTGCACTGCTTTAAAGCAGTGGGGCGACGCTCCCCTGCCTTAGAAGAGGATCCGCCCCTGCTACTAGTGAGGACTGGATGAAAAGGATAGTTTTAAATGTTGTGAAGTATGATGGCATCTCATTTTAATAAAACACTTTATAAAAGAAGGACTTTATTAGCACTGATAGTGATTGATGAAACAAGGCAGATGACACATCAGTAACACTTTTTGGAGGGATACTTGTGAACTTTAAAAGTAAAGTAGATAAAACCTACCCTAATTATCTAATTTTCCCTTTGTGTGACAGATCAAACTTCAGCTGATGGCCAGAGAAACCTAGGTGACCAAATGACTGCCCTACAAAACAAAAGTGAGTATCACCTCTGTTTTATCGACATAGGACACGGCCATACTTTTTAAACTTTGGACAAACACCAAAACAAAACTGCTCTATTTTACACCGTTGTTGATTCTTGCATACCAGGGAATGGAGCAAGCAGATTTCATTTTGTCCAAGGTGTATAAAGATTTTTGTTTTTATCAGGGCACAAAACAAGGACACAAATGGTGCAACTATTGGCAAAATTACAAACTCATCTGTTGCTTAAACTGTATTTTCCATATGTATCCAAACCATTGTATGAATAACGTATGCTGAATAAAGCTTGATTTTACTGAATTTGAACAAATTGTTTTTTCCCTAAATTTAATTCAACATTTCAAAATAGAAACACAGTTAAATGTTTTTTGTTTGTTTCTTGTCTTATAAGCTCAGCAAAATTAGTGGAAAAACCTGCTAACTCTATATGGGTTTTGCTCTTTCTAATTTACTTTGTTTGCAGTGTTGATTGCGCCGTAGTGATTAATTTTTCTAATTATATAAGCTACGATTTCTGATTTCAATAAATTGTAAACTACAAATAAATATATATTACGTGTTTCAATGTATTTAACAAAAATATAGGAAATATTCACAATTTGCACAATTCACAATTTGCATACCACTTACTGGTGCTGGTTTTGCCTTGGATCTGATTGAAAAAAGTCACTGAAGGCGAGGCGGAGGGGTGGTGGGCATATTATGATAGACAATGTATATTGGCTAGAAAGAGACTGTGAAAAAGTTGAGCAAACTGCAGGATTTGCTGGAATGGGTACATTATCATTAACTAGAAGAATAGTGATATCTCTCATTTATAGCGCATAGTATGAAGCTCTGCATAAAAACTAGTTACTACTATTATCAGTATTATTATTATCATCGTTATTATTATTATATTGTTATTATCATGGAGCAGTATGATAGCAATGAGATGAACTTGATGAACGACTTGATTGGACTTGACTCTTTCCCATGGCTTGACTAGATATGAGCAGTCTTCCCATATTGTGAGATAAAACAACTATTGCAAGTAACATGGTGACCTGCCCATTCTCACAATTTATAAAGTAGGGAAGCTGAGATTGAAATTAGAAGTAATGTCTCTCAGTTTAACTCTCGTCCAGTTATCCACCAGCAGTATCTATCAAATTGTTTGAACTGACATATCCAAGGAAAAGTAGAGGGTGAGCAAGAGAATCTGTACATTTCTACCAATTTTCATTGACACATAACCTGTTTGGACTATGTCACCTCCTTCAAGCTTTATTGAGCCTGGTTCAATATCACTGTTTCCTCCCTGTTGATCACCTGTGAGGTGGACTTCGAGATCTACAAATTATGTAGATACCACTCAAAGACTTCACATAGTAAAATCTAAGCTATCTTCTCTAGTTCAGACCCCAGTTCTAGAAGAGCTTTTTTCCTAGCCTAAGTGGTTAGGATGCTACAGATAAACACATTACATTGGGAAAGAAGGCTTCAACTCTCCTTGCCAGAGAGCCACGCAGAACACCTGGGCTAGCTTTTGCACAGAGAAATTATCTATTGAAAGAAGTATTTTTTAAACCCCCACTAACATGGCAAACAGCAACTAACAATCAGTAGCGGCTCGTGGAGGGAGTGCTGCGGGGCGGTGGGGCGGGGCGGGGGAGGAGCAGAGTGGGGGGTAGTAAACTACGGCATACCGCCGAACAGAGGTAAGTAAACAAATAAATAAATAAAACGAATTTCATTGCGCGCGCTGCATTGCCAAACGCGATGCAGCGCGCGCAACGAAATTCGTTTTATTTATTTATTTGTTTACTTACCTCTGTTCGGCGGTATGCCGTAGTTTACTACCCCCCACCCTGCTCCTCCCCCGCCCCACCGCCCCGCAGCACTCCATCCACGAGCCGCAATGCTCTCTTGTATTGATTTTCTGCGTGCTGCACTGTGTCTCCCGTGACCACTCATGAGCCACCATCTATTTGCATCCTGCTGGACACCAAAGTGTTTTGTGTCATCGAGTTAGTGCTCTTTGTCGATTCAAAAGTAATTCTGAAGCACTCTGGGATTCGTTAAAAAAAGTAATGTCTAACTATTATCAGCTGTATCCCTGGGAAGCCAAATTGGGCTACAAGTGGCCATCAACCCAAACACACCAGACTAACCAATTAGTATTTAGCAGATGTTGTTGAATCGGCTGACCATTGAGTAGAAAACAGGGGTCAGTGCTGGGAGACGCTTTCACTAAACTCTATGGCTAGGACTGTTAGTGCAGACATTTTATATTTTCCTGCTTTGTTTAGCATCTGGGACATGACAATTGACTTTATTTTCTACCCTTGAGTTTGTGTTTCTTGAATGCCACAAATCAGCTTTAATATGCTTATGATATATGTAGGAATTCATCTGTCCAACCATTTTTTGGTAAGCACTTAATATTGATCTAGATTTTCATAAGGAATTTGCGGAAAGGATAATATGTAAATTCCAATCTATCTGTTTAAACCGCCCTCTAAGACTTTTGGTGTAATATAGGGATTTTATTTAATGTTGTTGTACTGAGAATATGCAATGTTTACATTTTTCAGTTTGTATGGGAACGAGTTTGCATCCTTTAGTGATTACTTGAACTTACAAATGGCAGATAATCACATGCTCACTTTCTTTTTGACTTTTAGTTGACACCCTCTTGTTAAAAATGACTGATTTGGAGAATAATATGAAGAAAGATGTCCTAGGTGAGTTCACATTTTGTCCTTTGTGTTAAAGGGGTCTTCTGAAGAGTTTTCCCACTTAGAGGTCCTGCTGTCAATTGAGGTAATGTTATACGTGAGATTTAATGTGATGTACCATTATCTTATGTGTTGCTCCATGATTTTCAGTTGTCATTAGAAGGTTTGTGATATGGTATGGGGCCGATTATGAGTTTTGCGGTCCGAAAGCCCGAAGACTGTGACCGCAAGAAGACTGCAGCGCAGGCAGTCTTTCGACTGCCCTATTACGAGTTGACCGTAGGGTCCGCAGTGTGGCTGAGGCGGGCAATGTATTTCTATACATATTGATGCCTATGTGTACATTTTGACTGCATATGTGCCGAATGCACACATATGCGTGATATATGTGGAAAAATACCACCTACCCATTGCCGGAGTACGACCCATATGTGGGCAGTCCCAACAATGCGTATATGGTATAAAGAGCACTCACATGTGCATCGCCGCAGACGGGGTCGTATTCCTAAGGGCGAAGATGCTGCTGGGAAGGGGGCACCTGGAGAAAGGGATCCATGTTGAAATCTGCTGGGAAAAACTGGAAAGGGGTGAGTATGCACCCCAAATCCTTTGTTTCCGTTGACCTGAAGACGGCGGTCCAACCGCTGCGGTCAGCTCGCGTGCAAGCCAATTCGTAATATGGACGGCAGTGTTGCTCCTCTGTACTGCCCTATGGAAGCTGAATTCCCCCGACCGCGACCCCGTCGGTCGGCGGTGTGTTTGCGGTGCCAGTGGCCCAGCCACAGTCTTTGCAAAGGCCACCCTTTCATCTCGTAATATGGTGGTCGGACCGCAGAGCTTGCGGCGGTCGGGCCACGGGTATGGAGGTCCATGGACCGCCAAACTCGGACTAAGGCCCTATGATATGAATGTATGTTATGTAATAGTATGTAATTATAATTTTTAAGTCGTTTTACCAATACTAGACCATTATAAATCTGATGGTGTGTTACAGAAAAATTCCCCCTGGATCATGTTTAATCTGCTTTGTATTGAAATTCATGTGTGCAGTTTAAAATTAGGATTTGTCATTATTTAGGTACAACTACTAGGCACTTTCTAAATTGTTGACTTGTCTATCTACCTATCGATCTGTCTGTCTGTCTGTCTGTCCATTGACTTTCCAGCATTTTGCTTGCTTGTCAATCATACCACCCAGTGGGGTGTGGCCCCAGAATATCGAACCCACAAAATATCGGTGGGACAGAATATCAAGGACAAAATGTTGGGGAAAAATTGACAGGTAGATGAATTTAGATTTAGATTTCCTATACCTAACTCCACATATATGTACCTATACAGTACATATATCTTCAAGGTACGTAGATGTGGATTTAGGGATAGTAAATCTATACGTCCTCTATGCACTTACCTTTTGATATTTTGTCCATCGATATTCTCTCTTCAATTTTCTTGTGCCACGATATTGTTGGTGTCGATATTCAGTAGTACAATCGTCAAGTGTGAAACCTGATATTAAAATACACAGCTCCTGGGTCAGCTACTAATGATTAAACTATTAGTGGTATCTGACAAATAGTTTTGAACTTTCTTGGCAAACACAATAAAGATGTAAACAATGAGAGAGAGAATTGCTAAATGGCCTTCCAATTTCCATTGATATAAGCCTTTTGAGACCCATCCCCTGAGGCTGCCTCAACATTATCATGTGCCGTGAGAGCAGTGAGAAGCTCACACAGATTAATACCATAAACATCTTGTCAGCATATGAAGTTTTTTTTTATTACAAAATGTGTTTGGATCTGACTGAAGTTAAAATTTGGGCACTCTGTCAACATCAGAAGAAGAGGAATGGTGGGCCTACTTCATGACAAAAGGAGGGGGTTTGCTTCACAGAAGTGCTTGGCTGAAATCAAACTGCTGAGCTGGAGGAAAAGGCAATGGCCCTTTTTCTGAACTATGTACACTGTGGTTAACTTGTAGAATCCTTGAGGCATGCTTTTTTGTTCAGCACCTACCTATGCCAGCACAAAGAATAGAAGTATTTGGAGCTGAGAAATTGGATTCTAGGAAGCCTTGGGATATTAACTATATCCTAGTGGGTGGTTGGCTAACCTCATAAAATACTCTAATCCTGGAGGTTGGTCAACACAAGTCGTATCCAGGCCCCATTTTCAGGATATTCTTAAGGTATAAATTAGCATGCAATTAATCTAAAGATGAATTACTGACATAGTCAGTGGTAATAGTGAAAATCTTGCATGGGTCTATTGTCATGGACAAACAAAGAAGTCCTTGGTTCTAACTTTCAAACTCTGTTAGTAGAATAGCTCATCTATTGCAGAAATCTGCATGTAACTCAGTAGTTTCCACTCAGCCTTCATCATTCTGAAGTTGAAGACATGAACATGGTGGGACACTCGTACTAAGGCTGATGACATGAACATGGTGAGATAATCTTTTTTGGTGTTCCCTCGGTTACCTCTTTCTCTGCAGATTCCCTCATTACTACCCTCCAAAGGTACCCGCAATCTCTCCATGGATCCTCTTTCACATTTAATTTTGTTGATAGGACTATTCATCCTAAAGGAGGGTGTCAGAGCTCTTTACTTGGCACAGACATATTACAGAGAGACAATGAATCGCACAAGTGTGTAAACCAGTGTCTAGGAAATGTTACATAAGACAATGAGGGCTGCAAGGTCTAGGAGTTACATATGATCCATACTATTAAGCGTGTATGTTAAGAATGCTTGTTCAGGAGAAACACAAACCCAGGATTTAAAATGTAAGAACGTTGTTCGGGTTGTCTGCACTAGTAAGAAATTATTACTATTCACAGGAACCATTTAAACAACCTTAGAATAACAACAGACTGAGGAAAATGCAATAAGGTACTTAACCTGTGCCTTGTAGTTTGAATGCAGCTCTTTGATGCCCGTTCATAGTTCCCTGTGCTATAATAGGATTATAACAAATGAACTATAAGTAACAAAAGGATCTCTGTGACAAAAGCAGTAACCCACTGAGATATCTACAAAAATTACAAATCTGAGATCTACATGTTACATGCTGTGATTTGAACCAGGCACATTAATCTTTGTGCTGCTTTATCTTTGACTAGACAAAATATAGATCTCTTACAAAGTGCATTAATTACCACAGTTATCTTGACATTATTATTAATCCCCTGAAAACCTGAACTGGATAACATGTTAAAGGTTAAAATTGTCGAATTGTCCGTAAATGCAAATGTGAACACCACAGCACGGATATAAGAAGGGAAAAGTTTTAATCTTCCAGAAAATAAAAACACACAGCTGCTGTGAACCACGTTCAGCAAATATGTCATTTGCTGGAGAAATAATTACTATTGAAAGAGCCTGGTGGTGTTTTTCATTAGCAGTAATATGTGAAAGTAATGCAAGATTTCTTATATACTCCTTAGTACTGAGTGTGTATACATAACAAAGTGCCACAGTTTAACTGTGCTTTATTTGTTAAATAAATTATTGATAATAAATAAGTGCAGGGGCCTTAAAGTTTTTTCTAAGAGCAGCCAGCATTGCCAAATACCAAGGTTGCTTAGTTTTGATTCCACCATCAGACACTTCCTGTCTCTTTATCTCATTCTTGTAGGTTCTTGTTCATCCCTGCCTTCTCCTTTTTTTCTGCTTTTATATCATTCTCTTTCTTTCCTACTTTTCTGTTTTTCTCTCTCTTGCTCTGAGTTAATGTCAGATGAAAAATAAGTCCCGGTCTGCAAAAATGATTGCCGGTGTTCAACACTTGCAAGCGCTGGAACAAATGAACTACAGTATATTAATCTTTGTAGTCAAGATAGCAGTAGCGGCTCGTGGAGGGAGTGCAGCGGGCGGTGGGGCGGGCGGGGAGGAGCAGGGTGGGGGTAGTAAACTATGGCATACGGCCGAACAGAGTAAGTAAACAAATAAATAAATAAAACGAATTTCATTGCGCGCGCTGCATTGCCAAATGCGATGCAGCGCGCGCAACGAAATTCGTTTTATTTATTTATTTGTTTACTTACCTCTGTTCGGCCGTATGCCGTAGTTTACTACCCCCCACCCTGCTCCTCCCCCGCCCCGCCCACCGCCCCGCAGCACTCCCTCCACGAGCCGCTACTGCAAGATAGTAATATTGCCATCACTGTAAGACTCAATCATCAATTTAAGTGCTGTTTGCAATGGAAACATTTAAAAATGATAAAAAATAGATAATATTTTGTTGTCAAACATTTTCAATCTCATTTGAATTGAACTGGTATGTCACACTGCATTTGTCTAAAGATAGTGCCCGAGCCCTGGGATACCCACTAAGTGGAAGGAGTAAAATATATGGCTTTGCCAACTCTCACCACATGACAGAATAACTTTGTAATATGATGTCTATTGTAGATTTGGTCCACCTTTTAGGTTTCCCGTTCTTTCTTCAAATAACAAAACAAAAATATGCACTTCATTCTAAAGAGGGACAGATAAATTAGATAAAATATTAATTCTGTCCGCTTTAATTTTTGCTATAATTAAGGCTCCTAGTTTTCCGGTTTTAGATTTTTACTCTTAGATACAGACAGTAGCGGCTGGCATGGATCAGGGGTGGTGAGGCGGGGAGAGAGGGCGGGGTGGTGTTAAGGGGATATTTAAAAAAAAGAAAAAAACCTACCTTACCGCTGTGTCTCTCCATCATCTCTCCTCGCGTCGGGAATGAAAAAGGAAGCAGGCAGCCAGGCTCCCCTGACCAATCACAATGCAGCAATGCAGCCTTGTGATTGGTAAGCACCCAGGCTCCACTGACCAATCACAACGCTGCAATGCAGCGTTGTGATTGGTCTGAGCACTGTGGTTCGGTGCCCAGCCAGCGACTGGGGGCCTGGCCATGTTCTCTATGCAGGTCGTAATGCAGCCTTCGTGGAGAACAGGGAAAATGCGCATGACTGTTTGGCCGGCCTGAGAGGGCAGGCCAAACAGTTATTGCGCACTTAGGAGGGTGCTCCCACTCCTCCCCTGCTCTGCATCTCTGCCCTGTCACGCAAAGCTGCCACAGCAGGAGGACAAAATACAATAATAATAACAATACGTTATCATCTTATTTTTTCCTTTCTTTTACTGCTTCAAGACAGTGGGGCGACGCTCCAGTAGATATTCATAATGACACTGTCTAAAGTTAAAATAGGAGGAGGCGTCCTTTTGAAGATGGAGTTTCACTTGCTACACGTGCTTGCACTACAATATTAGTGTATTGTTGTGTTGTATATGGCTAGTTATAGCACTGACCACCTAAAGACATACAAGCCCAAGTTTAAATTTTGTTGATTAAATGAAAGTGGAAAAATACAGGTGTAGTTTTATTATTTTACAGAGCATAAGCTAAAAGAGACAAATCGAACTAAGTCAGAACCCTAGATTGATGTTATTTATGAGGCTTTGTGATGCTTCCCCAGAAGTAGACACATTTCCTGGGATTGACACTCTTTAAACTGATGTGATGTAATGTGATGCAATGTGATGTATATTGCTATGTACTGTAAATGATGAGCAATAATGTCATGGAATTCAATGGTACGTGAAATTATGATATATGAAGTTTCATGAGTATTTATGTTTTTTGATGTTGTGTGTTGTGAAAGTTTTTGGTGCTACAAAACATTATGTTTTAATATTAAACAAAATGAATGACTATACTATCCAAGCACACTCTGCCATTTGTCTGGTCTCTACACGATGATAACAGGAGATAATCATTACCATATTCAGTGGTACTCATTTTGCATACCTCGGAAGGATGAAATACCTCGTGGGATCCAAATCTGTGACCTTTCTTCAGGTTATAGACAAGGGGTGCACTCGTCCACAGATCTATCTTACCGGTTTTATGATTTTTTTTTTAGTTTTTGAATTTATGAGCTTTTTGCACTGTTAATATTTCGATTTTATATAACGTGCGATATATTGTTATACAATTTTATGCAGTGTTATTTTATTCGGTTTAACTGTAAGGTATTTAATATTTTGGAATGCAATGTTATGTTTTAAATGTGTGATTGTATGTCAAACTGTAATATTATGCAATGTGATTGTTTGTACAAATGTGATATGTTATTACTCGGTATGTAATGTTACACTGGTATTTAATGTTATGTGTCTCCGTATATTTTCCTACCTTCAATCTTGTAAAATTAACAGCACCTGCAATGTTTTCACCAGTTTGAGGGGCCACTTATTCCCGATGGGGCCAGTAACCCGTTACTGGCCCCAACGGAATTATGAGATACGCTGGAACACTGCAATCTGTTTCCTCTTACCCGATATTTTATCTGATGAAAACAGCTGAAATCTCCTGGTGAAAGTCCGCGGTAAAATGAGAAACTACTGGGGAAATAGGACACAGAATTACAGACTTTTTTCTTCATCATGGCACCCGCTTTATGGGCCGCCATGCACATAACTTACATATGCATGGGCGCCACGCTTTATATTTTAGCACGGCGCCCGCTTTCATTATTATTTTTTAATTACTGTGACGGGCGCTGCGCTTTATGTTTTGCACGCGCCTGCTTTTATATTTACAATGCAGGCGCTGCGCTTTATGTTTGAGCACGGCGCCCGCTTTTCTGTTTATGAAAGCAATAGCTTTAAGTCTCGCTAATGCAAGACCTATTGCATTGCAAATGCTTGTTTTCTTGTCTTTGCTACAGTTGGCCTTTGCAAATAATATTACTGTTTTTGTTGCACGATGGTACAACACCTTGCTGTGTTTTGTGGCATTAAACTATGAAGTAAGGTGTTTGTTTAGCAGTAGTGGCCCGTGGTGGGAGTGCTGCCGGGCGCTGACGTGGGGCGGGGGTAGTAAACTACGGATTACGGCCGATTAGAGGTAAGTAAACATATAAATAAATAAAACGAATTTCGTTGCGCGCTGCATCGCATTTGGCGATACAGCGCGCGCAACGAAATTCGTTTATTTATTTATATGTTTACTTACCTCTAATCGGCCGTAATCCGTAGTTTACTACCCCCACCCTGCCCCTCCCCGCCCCACGTCAGCGCCCGGCAGCAATCCCACCACGGGCCGCTACTGTTGTTTAGGGCTTCTGCTATCAATGGACCATTTTCATACATCATTCTTTCAATTGTCACTTCTGTGTTGCCAGCCAACCCTTGCGGGGCAGGTCCTGAGGCCTGGGAGTATTATAACGGGAGCTGCTATTTGTTCTTGAATGTGAAATCCACCTGGATGGCCGGAAAGTTGAAGTGCGAATCCATGAGCGCGATCCTGGCTGTCATCACAAGTGAGGGAGAACAGGTAATGGCGGCTACAGGATGCTCTGCATGCCTTTAACAGTACTAGTTCCCCATGAAACCATCTCCCTATCATCAGTGACTGCAACACTGTCTAGGAGAATTATAAACCATTACTTTTTTTATCCACCAGACCCCAAAATTCTCGTTGAGCCCTTTTGTTGGGTGCCTCTTTAATTGCATTCTATGGAAGCCTCGGAAGATTGACTGCTATAAAAGTAATCTTCGTCACATTGCCATGTAGTTCCCACTAATCAGTAGGATCTGCACGTTTGTGGACAACATAAACTTTGTGTGAGGTGCCTAGACTGATTCCATGCACCCCCATACTATATGTTGGCCTAGAGACCAGCTAGCTCACAGTGCCACCATAAGCTCCCCTAACCCAAACAGGGAGCGAATGGTTTCTGGCAGCCACTGAACATGACAACCCTGACCCCTCAGGGATCATGGTAACAGTTCTAGAACCTTTTCACTCAGTCACTCGCGCACTCTTGTTCTCAGAGAAGTATACAGAGAATACCACAGAATAGCATAACACAATATGTATATTTGGAGAGTGCACATTCGTCCCAAAAGAGGTCCCTTGGTGCTATCGACATGTATGTTTACTGACAGATATACAGTCATTAGACACAGTGTCGGCCATCCTGACTGTTGCTTGAGAGCGTGGAGGCATTCACTCAAATATCATGCCTTCTTCCACCTTCTCCACAGAGCTTCATCGCAGGCAAAACTAGGGACCAGCGCTATTGGATTGGTCTCACCGACATGGACAAGGAACAGGAGTGGCAATGGATAGACGGAACAGACTACAAATCCTCTATAAAGTAAGTGGCCAACGTGCTTGGGGATGTTTAATATACTGCCACTTGAGGAAGTAATGCCATTGACAGATTTATCTAATTAAAAACTTTAGTTTTACAGTTAAATTCGCCCATAGGCACCAAAACATATCAAGAGGGAGAGCATTAAAGAAAAATCCTCCAAAATCGGTAAAATTATTGTTTTGGTGAGAAACATATTAAAATAATGTAATTATTGAAATTATGTGAAGGTTGAGTTCATATCAAAATAAATACATGGATTATTTTGTTAGGCGTTCTTAACACAAATTCTACTAGCTATGGTAATACTTGGGCCAGTATAATCCAGGATTCTGTATACGTATGTTCAATAGGCCATTTAACCCTACATTACTCTTCCTTCTTCCCCACTAGGGGCTATAATTGATCATCTAATAAAGTACCACACCTGGGGCCATATCACGCATTGTCATTGTTTGCGCCCGGCGGACCTTTTATAAGGTGCATCAGGTGCAAACAATGACAATGCACCCTATAACCACATATGTACTGCCCCCAGGGCAGCTGCGAACTCGCGCTACCCTGGGGGCAGCGCATTCATGTGAAACCACAGAGCGGCTGCTGGCAGCCGCTCCGTATTTTCACAGTGCAGGCGGCAATCTGCCTGCACTTTTAAAGGGGATTAGCGATCTCTTTGCAGGCGGGTGCAGTCAGTGACTGCACCCGCCTGCAAGGGGATGTCTGGGGGTCAATAGGACCCCCTTTCCCCCCCTCCAGAGGGTTGCTCTCAGGGGGTGCACTCACCTAGAAGGTGGTGCACTGTGAGTGCGCCCCCTGAGAGCTTCTTTGCCTCTGCACCTGTGTCTGTAATATGGCGCGGGCGCGGAGGCAAAGTAATTCCCTCATTTGCATAGGGCACACCCCTATGCAAATGAGGGAATGCCCCCTGAAGGTAGCGCTGGCGCTTTAAGTGCACCAGGGCTATCATATTACTGAATGGGACGCACAAGCGTCTGCGCCCCCTTCTGTAATGGCAAAGTGCCCCGGGACGTGCAAAGCAGGCGCAATCGTCCGTTGTGCCCCTGGGGTACTTTTTGTAATACGGCCCCTGAAGGGAAATGAAATTGCAGGCTGCTTGTCATGGCATGGAGAGTTCAGATGCTTCGCCCTCAGAGTATATAGTTTTTTTCATGTCCCCTTTTTCTTCAGACATTTGCTAAACTAATACACAAAACGCTGAAAATGGATGAACAGCAACATCTCTAGATACAAACTGCACAAATTGAAAACTAATGAATGTGTTGTGACTCTCATACAGAAAAGATGACATAGGCAACAAGACCATTTTTGTCCAATAAACTTCCCAATAAAAGCTACATCATTATTGAGGAGCAAAGGGGGTACAGTATCTGAGATTTTTCCTAGGATGATTTATCGGTCCGGTAATTGTTGCCAATTGGCCTATGGAACTAAAAGAATGCAGTTAAAGCCAATCAAAATCTGACCCGAATAATATTTGAAGTCTATTTAACCCGGCAAATCCCTTGTAAAGTAGCCCAGGTTACTCAGTCTGGTTAAACTTTACTGTCTTAAAATGTGTTGAGAAAAGAAATGTATTTAACCGGAAGGGTCACATTAACTTTACTAGCTCACACCTCAGAAATGCTTATTTAGTGAACGGGTTATCTGTTAAAACCTGCTTTTCCTAAGTCAATGACATCTTTCGGCTAGAGAAGGCTCTTGGAAATGGCTTACAGACATATCCTTTGCAACACTACCACCCTTCTGTATTGAGCAACAGTTCTTTAGGGGAGGGGGTCATTTCTGGGTGTTTATTTGGGATAGATTTTCTGAGAGCCTCTCAAAAAACGTATGACTAAATCTCTGTTCTTCTAACGGGGCAAAATAGCAGAGAAAATCACACGATTGTAGCACACATACACCACTCGCTTTAGATAATATGCTGCATAATGGTCAAAGAGAGAGCAATGCCGGAGTGTTTCAGCATGGTCGATTCCTTGATAAAAACTCAGGGCGTCAATTATGAAAAGTGTTGCATCGATGCGGTAAAACAGTGATGCAACACTTTTCAGTGTGCCCTCCTTGCAGCACCATGGATGCGCCGTATTTACTGTTCGGCGCTTCATGTTGCAAGGATTTACAGCTACGTCAGTGTTCCTGACGAATCTGTAGGTTCAAAATTGACGCATTGCTGGAGTGTCTCTGAAAACAGATGCAACTCCAGCAATGTGTCTTTTGACATGGGGCAAGCCCCATGTAAAAAGCCCTGTGTCACTCCTTACGCCTGTTTCAAGCAGGCGTAAGGATTTGGGCGCCTTAGAAGTGGCGCAGTGAAATCTCATAGATTTTACTGTGTCACTTCTACGTGGCTTTCCTGCGTTGGAACACCCACCCTGCATACGATTTACCTGACGCAGGTATAATGTAGCGCAGGGGTTTGCAAAGTGACACATCTGTCTAGATGCATCACTTTGTAAATATGGCACAGTGCGGCGCATTTTTTATGGTGCCACAGCGTCATTGAGAGCGACGCAACAGCGGTGTAAGGGCCTCATAAATAAGGCCCTGAATCTAGCGTTGCCGGGTAGTCAAATTAAAAGCCAAGTAGATCCCAAAATATGATACTTGTTACATGATTACAGGAAGTATATTTGCTTAGCTACTTATTTGCTGGTTTTTATGGAGGTTGAGTTTGTATTTTCTTTGCTCTTTGAGCGGAGATACACAGTAGATCTCACTGGCTATATTCAAGGCCACTGTAATTATGAGACAGGAGAGGGACAAATTATGTGGCAGGGTTGAGTAAATCATGCGACAAGAAAAGGCTAATTATACGGCATAATGCGGCACATTTTGTAATAGTGTTATTTTACATTATTTCGTAATTTGTAAACTTGGTAACACTGTCTGGGCATTGATTGCACCTCATTAGTAATAGTTTAACACCCAAATATAGTAATAAGCAACAGAAAGGTGATCAGTCCAGCTTTGCAAAAGGCCTTCCGCTACGTGGCAAAACGTGTCGCTACATACAGTATCTTTTGAATCGTTTAACCCAGAAACAAATTTATTTTTTGGTTAAAATCTGCAGATTGTTCGGCAGATGATGGAGTATGTGGCAAATCTATATTTATGTGAAAACTGCTACGGCCAGACAATCGCATAATTCCAGTGGTCCTGACTATATTCTATATTGGGTTAACTCTTTTGTTGCCAAACGTTACCATAAAAAGTAATCGTGTTATGTGTTCTTGCCCCAGACTTGATGACACTAGGACTCAAGGGAGCGGGTAAAGTATTGGTAAATCATGAGTGATGTAACCAAAGCTCAACTAACAATTATCCACAGTATTTGTAGGCTGATGGAAACATCAAAATGTTTCTAAAACTCTAGAAAAGACATCTGTGTTCTGGCCGTGGAAGAAAAGACATAAACAATAAATAATGTTGGCCAACATTTTGAAAAATGTCACACAACTTTCCAGCCATTTGTTTGTCAGACGATTAATCGAAGTGAAAGCTACCAATAAAAGGCAATCAATCCTTTATCACCAAGAGTTTACTGTAACTCTATCAGCGATAACATCATTGTTTGTAGCTGATACGATGACATCATCAATAAAGGGATTGCTCTAAAACCGGGTTCTCCAAAGTCAGTCCTGGAGCGCCTGATCTATGCCAGATTTTTAAGATCACTACATTTATCTAAATGGGGATTTGCTAAACTTTTTGGCATGGATTCAGCCCTCTAGGACCGACTTGGAGATCCCTGGTCTAAACCTATGTATTAGACACAAAATAAATCACCTCTCACAAACACTACTTCCTTAAAAATGAAAGCTGTAAAGAATGGTGGGTCATCCCAGTGTAAAGATAACTCAGTGGATGAGCTGACTGCTACATAGATAGATGTCCAAACCGTTAGGTCATCTTTGAATCTCACGATTGGCTCAGCTTTTCATCAACGGCTGATAAATGGAACGCCTTTGAGTAGGGTAGAAGCATAATCTGACTTTTTAGATGGAAGCCATACAGTTTCCTAATAAGGCGCTATGTGAAATAAATATCAATTATACATTCTTTGAAAAATGCTGTAATTCTGAGCTTAATCTGTCTCCACTGTTGAAGGCAAGTCATGTTGGTGGTTTTTATTTCTAGGTTTTGGAAACCCAACGAGCCAAATGACAGTAACAAAAATGAAGACTGCGGCCATCTCTTGACGGGTGGAGAATGGAATGACGTGCGCTGTACTGACCAGTGTTTCACTATTTGTGAGAAGAAAGCGAGCACCTAGCAAGCAGGACTGCCCTTTTTGAAACAGTGACTTGTGCCCTTATGTGGGTGGTTTCTTACCCTATCAGCATCATAAGAGGAAACTTCCCTTTTCCTTTCAAACTGCAGATTTGTTGATATATTTCAATACTAACCCAACTTTGTAACTTTCCATTCTGAATCGTAATACAAAGTAACTGTGCAGTAATGGGCTCTAAATTGTCACAAATCTGAAAATGCTGTATTTGACTATGTGGTCAGTAGTTGTTGAATAGAATGTGTAGTTTAGTAGCCGTCTGTGGCATATCTTGATGATTCCTGGCTTGTGAAGACTATCCATGGCATATAAATTAAAACCATAGTTTATGATTACAAAGATAATTTAAAATGGCTCTTCCTGGCACATGTATTGTCCCTAGCATGCTGGCAACACCTAGGAAATGTCAGCGATACCAGACATACTATGATGATGCATGGGCATTTGAGGATGAGCATGGGCATAGACAGGCTCTTGTGGTATATGATGGTGTTACTTGGGCATATGAGGCAGTATGGATATATGAAGCTACACGTGGCATGGAAAGCTGAATCTGATGCAGGAGATCTCATGGCGGTCAGTGAAATATGAGAGTGCTTAATGGAAATGGGAAACGCATGTTTAGAGACATACATGTATGTGTAAAGACAAATAAGCTCCTATTTGTGGCCAAAACAATTTAATTTCAGAAAATGACAAGCGAATGTCTGAGGACAAAGTATTTCTATTTTCTAAAATTTTAACGTTGGTAATTGGGCGAGAAAATTGTGCGTCTTTAGAAAACAAGAACCTTCTGAGGAGGTGCAAAATTCGTTTTTTCACAAAACATGAAAATATGATCTTTTTAGACAAGGTATGTGGAATTAGCAATAATGTCATTGTAATATTTGGGGGAAATAATAATGTCCTGATTATTAAAGCTCATATAATAATGTCAGAAAAAATAAGATGATGAAATTGTAGTGAATTGTTTTACAAATGAAAAGCTGGTACTTTGGGGAGAGATTAAAAGCATTTTCGGAACCGACAGGGTAATGTTTGGGAGCAAAATTAGTTTACTCAAAATATGAAAACAATTTGTTTCTCTGTCTGCAATTAAAAGGAAAAAATGGGGAAAAACAGAAAGCTGATATTTTGATAACCTCCCATATGGTCAATAAACTTGCTAAGCTACTGATTGTACAAATTGGTGATAAGATAGTGTAAAAAAACTCTCAGAATTGCCACTGCTTGAAGACTGGCTCTGCAGCAATTCCAGTTCCCTTTCATTGGGTGTGTTAATTGGGGGAACCTGGGTTACAGGCTGCTCCCCAGGGATTTCCTTTTGGTACCCCTGGTACTTATTGCCCTTGCAGCCCTTTGCCTCAGGTCATGAAGGCAATGACAAGAACAGCAACTAAGTTATAGGCGCACCCTGTCTCCCACATGGGCTCACCTGGAGACTGGCCTCACTCGCACCCACTGGAACATACTATGGAGAAGGAAAAGCATGTATAAAGAGTAGCAGACCAGACAGTGCTCCTGGGCCGAATGGACTTCCAGCCTCTCTTTATAAACAGGATGCTGGTGCCTGGTCCAAGTCTTTTCAAAGCTTATTTGCTTTTTTTCTTACAACCCAGTCCATCCCAACATCGTGGCACGGCTCAATACTGCAACCAATTTACAACAAGCATTTGCAATGCAATAGGTCTCGCAGTTACCCGAGTTTAAGCTAATGGCATTGTAAATGACAATGCCTTTTATTTATGTTTTTAAAACCAAAACAAAAATAAAAGGCATTGTTATTTGCAATGATTTCACAAGGAATTTTTGCATACACACAGACAAAAATGCACACAACCTCTCTGGTTTGAAAGTCTTCGAAAATATTGGCAATTTAAAAAAATAGTGGGGCATATTAGCAAGGGCACTATCGCCGCTTTAGCGGCACTTTTTGCCGCTAAAGCGACAATATTCATATCGCCCTATCAGCAAACTGTCTCTAACAGCAGTTAGCGACAGTTTGCGGGCATTAGCGCCCGTTTTTTTACCGCTTTGCATGTCAGCGATATTTATCGCTAATGACATGCAAAGTGGGCGTTCCCGACGAACAAACCTGGGAAACACCCGCTAACAGGCCTATCGCCTATTAGCAAGGTGGCCATGGCCCCAGTTAGCGACGTGAAAAGTCGCGCTAACCAGGGTCATCGCCATTTATTTAACACCTGCAATTAGCAGGTGTTAGCCATACCTAACATGGGGGGTGGATTATGCTGATACGACCACAGGGTCGTATCAGCAAGGTGTTCTCCCTTCTCCATGCAACATCGCTGGTTTTTCAGCGATGTTGGCCCATTTCCCCGCTATCGCTGGAATATTCATCGCCATAGCGCTAATCGTTGCTAATACAGCGTTAGCGTGGCGATATATTCCAGCGATAGCCGGCGATAAAAAAAATCACGCTAAGCAGGGTTAGCGATGATTATCGCCTCTTCTTGCTAATATGCCCCAGTGTTTTTTCTCATCTAGCGCCCCCACCAATCTGTATTATTCTCCCTTAACACTGCTCCTAAAGCCCCTGTCATAAGCCCTGCTTGTTTGTATTATGTATTTTAACATTCCATCCGAAGTGATTGTTGAAAAACCTGAAGCTCACATCCCCCCTCCCCCCCCCAATCGTAGTGACCGAGCGACGCCCCTGATCAGACCCGCCTGGCTCTAGGAACGCAAGTCATACTGCCTTGTATATGGAGTCCGGAAAGTGATCCCTCACTGCTGCTTGCGTTCTTCTGCTCTCATAACACGCTTTTGCATGATGCGAAAATACTATGAAAATAAACCGATTTAATTCAAAACGGGCAAAGTGAAAACAATGTGCTCGGTGCCCAGGTGTTTTACACATTTCGATGAGATAATACACAGTATGGCGCGTGGAGCGTCAGGGCATCAGTGTTTGTAGGGGGGTCGGTGAGAGAAGCATCAGTGTTTCATAGAGTAGGGAGGCATGGTGAGGGTGTCATCTGGCGAGCGGAGTACTGATGGGTGGCAGGGTCACAGGTGACAGGGTGGTAGTCTGGGGAGCCTGTCAGTGTGGGTGCGTCAGTGATAGGGGGTGTGAAGGTGGGGTTTGTCGGTGTGCAGTGACAGGGTCGGGTGGCTCAGTGTGTGGGGAGTGTGAGGGGGAAGGGTGTTGCCTGGGCTGTTAGTGCTGGTTGGGTGAGGGATACTATGGCAATGGTGTAGAAGTGTGGGCAGTCAGTGTATGAGAGTCTGTCAGTTCTATTCGTGATTTCGTGTGAGCAATGGCTTGGTGTACCAGAGTGGGGTGTCTGTGTGTAGGAAGTAGTCAGGGGGGCGCCAGCGTGCGGGTGTCATTGTGGGAGTTGGCAGGTTGCGGTGCCTGAGTGGAAGGGGGAAAGGTGCTTCGGTGTCAGTGTATGTCGAGGTTATCGTTGACAGTTGTGTAGGAGTGTCTGTGTGAAGGGTGGCATGGTTTTGGAGACAGTGTGGGTGTCAGTGTGCGGGTATGATGGCATCGGATTGTAACTGCAGACCGTGACAGCATTGTGGGTGCTCGTGTGTGCGGGGCTGGGGGGGTCACTCAGCCTGTTGTGGTCGGGCCCTGCCCAGTGTTGTCAGGTATGTGGCTCTGCTTCCTCCCTCTTCCATGGTTCAGAGGCCACGGTACATCGAGTGCTACCGCATTCATTCCCTTGGCACCGCCACACTGCTCCGTGGCTCCCCCGACATTCCACGCTGCCAGCGCCCCTGGTGCCTGCCGACCACGGGCCCTGGGGGAGGCGCGGGCAGGGGATGAGCATGCAGAGCAATGTCTACCCCGGGGGCAGTACACAGGAGCCCCGCCCAGGGGCACGAACGAGAGATGGTGACAGGCACGTCCAGGGCCATCTAGAGGCGCAGCACTGAGGAACACCACCCGGCACAGGACAGCAGCCAGAGCTACTGCTGAAAGGCAGCAGGCCCAGAGGCGCTACATACATTCATTCCAGCCACCTAGGGGGCGAACCAACGGTGCTGAAGAAAAATATATTTTTTCAATATTGTATTTTTTTCTTAAGCAGCGCAGTATGCCACCATTATCTTAACAATGGCGGGGAAAGAAAGGAGGGCTGCCATTGTTAAAGTTGAAGGCAACATGCTGCGCTGCTTATGAAAACCTTATAATACGCCGCAAGCTAAAAGACACGCCGTGCGCGTGCCCATGTGCTGTCCGGGCCCAAACTGATGCACACGCCGTGAGCGTGTACATCGGCTGTCCGGGCGCGCACATGTTTTGCCTCCCTTCCGCACCAAAGCCACAACAAGCTGAGGATCGAGCGCTCGCCCAGGCAAGTACTACTCACGGCGAGTACACTGTGTGCTACCGGGGCCGCTGCTCTCTTTGCGCCGTCTGCTGGCGCTTGTGCTCTTCTGCTGCTGACAAAGAACAAGCTGTCCACACGTGTTCACGTAAGCGCGGCGCGCACAGACCGGAGATGTGCACGCGTATGGTGCGAGCAGGAGTTGTAATAACGCCGCGAGCCGTAGGCGTGCACATCTCCTGTCTTGCCATACGCGTGCACATGTCCTGTCCCGCATCGCTAAGAAAGTCGACAACAATAGATCTCGCTTAGCGAGCAGCGCATGGCGCTGCATCGCTAGGCGAGACCTAAAAAAGGCCCCACTGCTGGCTGAAGTAGCTATCAGCTAATAGCATTGCAGGACGTAAAATCAAAATATTGTGCCAACCTCTTATTGAAGGATTTGACAACTTGGGCCCAAAGCCAAAATTTGATACCATTCAACATAGCGGGTTTCCATAGAACTGCAAGTACCACTGACAATCTGGTTGCTTTATCAATGTCAATACAACAATAGATACACAGACACCTGGGTACAGGTCAAGCTGGGCACATATCAGTTTGCCTCAGCAAATGTTTACACCTATGGCGGCCTCAGGCAAGGATGCATCCTCGCTCCGTTACTTGACGCAGTCAATTCACACCCTCCCAGAATAGGTTCTCAGCTCATCACTTCATTACAGTATGCTGACGACGTTGTGCTTCTAAATCTAACAGGGTTAGCCTCCAGATGCTAGTAAACTTGTTAAACAGTTATAGCAAAACAAATCAAACAACGGTAAATCTTGAGAAAACAGAAACAGTAGTTGTCGTGAGGAAAGTGTTGTCATATTATCTCCAATGTTGTGTGCAGAACAGTGGGGATGTAATACAGAATGTGGAATGAAAGGGTGAAAGTTCTAGGAACGGCAGTTGGTGTTGGACTGGAGAGTTGGAGGACGTACGTTTGTACATGAGTAATAAAGTACCCTTTTACTCACATGACAAGGAGGAGTCTTGGATTTAATAGAAAGTCAACAAATCCGGCTCCTCGCACCCTAATGAAAGACGGGTGGGAAAAAAATCACTAAATACAAATATCTAGGAGTAAATGAATGAATGAATGAATAAATGAAAGGGTTTTGTATAGCGCGATAGTTGCTCCGAGGAGAGTCATGGTGTTGCAAAGACCAGGAGTATCAAACACAGCAACCCTAAATTTAGGAGTTTGGGAACAACCAGGTTTTAATACATTTTCTGAAATGCCATTAATTTTGTGCATGGCACAGAGATGCAGGGAGATTGTTCCAAGCTCTGGTTGCCAAAAAAGAGAAGGAGCTCCTCCTGGAACGCCTGAACCAGGAACGAGAGGAGCCTCCAGAGAGCGCAATTTTCTAACAGGATTATGGTTTGAAGAATGAGGGGGACATTTACAACATCTGAACTCGTTCAGATCAAAGGCCTTTCAAGTTTTGTTGTGCAAAACAGCTAACCTGGCGCTAATACCTAATCTCAAAGTGACAGAATCAATCCCCACTGTTGCATATGGCACAGAGGTGTATCCTGATAATTTTGGACCCTTTCTCAACATCACCCAGTGTAAAATGTATAGACTTCTGCTGAAACTACCTAAAAAATCATCACAAACCCAGATCAGACTAGAACTTGGCCTGATGGAGCAATATGTGGTCCAGAAAATAGCATTCTTAAAATACACTCACAAACTGAGACATGCTCACAAATCCACCCTGAAACATCATATCTGAGAAGAAATGAAACTAGGACCTGTCAGCACAAAGAATCAATGGTCAATTTACCTCTTCACTGTCTTACTCTCATTGGGCGTAGACACTTGGGGCCTAATTACGAGTCTGGCAAAACATGTGCCCCCTGTGTTCATTCACTCCAGTTCCTGCATAGCATGGAATTTACAGTACATGCCATGCAGGAACTGTTTTTGGCGTTCCCATTGCGGTGCCCATTTTCAGAGGCACTGCCATGGAACTGCCAAAAAAAGCCCACCAGACCCAAGGAAACTCGTAATCAGGCGGGTGGCGCGGGAGCGGGCTGCCGGCGTGGCGGTCCGCTCCCACGCCGTCAAACTAGTAATCAGGCCCTTTGTTGGAACATGACCTCCCATATGCCTCTTTCAAGACATTTGAACAAACTTGCAAAGAGAACCTCTCTAGAAACAGACA
The DNA here is from genome assembly GCA_963921515.1 of Calotriton arnoldi. Lineage (NCBI taxonomy): Eukaryota > Metazoa > Chordata > Amphibia > Caudata > Salamandridae > Calotriton > Calotriton arnoldi. The sequence goes on from CAWUFW010007687.1 coordinate 177,064, forward strand.
AATCAAGTTTCAGTAGAAGAAGTCATGCATGACTAGTATTAAACTCCTATAAACCGTTCTCCCCACAGAATCAAGCATCTGTATGGGAAGACCAGAATCTATCTAGCAGAAACCTATGAAGCATACTACAAAATTAAATTCATGAAATCACGCTTCGGGCTTCCTCCTTCTTTAGATCTATGCTGAAATGGGTGGAAAGAACACTCACGCAGGAATGTCAGATTTGCAATAGGGATCGGGAAACTCTGGCCCAGATATTATGCATCTGCACCACTTCATTCAATGAGCACGGATCATGGCTTCTACATGCCTTTAATCAGTGCGGCATACACACCTGATGCCATGCCATCACTGTGTGTCTGCTGGGAGATTACTCTCCAGTGGTGACCAGATTCAATAAAGTTATTAATCATGTAGACAGGCTGCCAGCAAGGCTATTAATGCGCTCGTCACTTTGACGTTTCATGTGTTTCTGGGGCAAACCAAAGTACTGACAAGCTTTACCCAGCCAGAGTCTGCTCGTTTTCAATGTGCTAGCCTATCTTTTATGTTGAATACAACTTTTAACCTTTTTGTGACTAAGTTTACCAAGGTGCAAGGAATCCATCTTGACCTGACACTTTTAGTAATATTCGCCCTTAAAGCACATTTATGCAAAGTCAAACATTGCCTTTTTGCACATAGTTTCAAATCTAACTTGTAAATGTCACACCATATATTTTTCTTGCAAAAAATACTATTTTTTTGCGGTTTTATCATTTATTGTTATATATAAATGTTTTTTATTTAACCGAAACAAATTTCAAAGTCAAAGTCCAAAGCAAGAAAAAGGGGGCTCTACGAATCATGTTTAAGGGGCTCATTATGATGGCGGGCGGACATCAGTCCGCCCGCCATCATAACGGTGATGGGACCGACCACCAGACATGCGGCGGTCCCACCGGCCCAATTAGGATGCGCCCGCCATACTGGCGGGTGCATCCTTGCTTTTTACCATTGCGGACGGTGCTGCTGGCTGCAGCACTGTCCGCAATGGTAAAAGGGCATGCACAGCATTTCCCTGCACCACGTGGCAGTGCACCCCCCCACCGCCCCCTGGGGGCCCGCAACGGGCCCCCAAATCCAAACCCCGCCAGCTTTTCCATGGCGGCATCGCCACCATATTAGTGGCCCAGCTCCACCCGGCCGGCAATCGTAACGATTGCCGACCGGCAAAAAAGCGGCGGACGGACTTTGCGTCCGCCGCGATACCCACCGCCATCATAATATGGCGGGGGTATTTCACGTTACGATGGCGTAACGATCGCCACCGTAATGAGCCACTAGGTTCTCTGTTTCACGTTTCTTGCCCCGCCCTCAGACCCTCTGCAGCAAATAAGAGGATGTTGAGGGGTTAAAGCAGGGACAGTGTCAACTCTGTTATGTCATCGGGGTCAAAGGGTGCATGGTGTTACTTCTGATACCCATGGCAATTTGGTGAATATAAGCCCATGCTTATATACGATAACAGTAGCACCTGCAATTTACAGAGCTTTGAGATGTCAGAAGTGTGTTATGAAGTGCTATATAAACAAGCATTGGTAAAAGCCAATAGGTCTCGCATTTGGGACATTGGCTTTCCTAATCCCTTTTGCCGATTCTTGCTGATACTGTGCAGCATGACCATAAGAACAAGCATTTGCAATGCAATATTTCTCGCATTTGCAAGGGTTTCAGCTATTGGCATTGTAAATGACAATGCCTTTTATTTATGTGTGGGTTTTCAAAACATAAGTTAAAGGCATTGTTATTTATAATGCCAATAGCTTAAACTCTCGCAAATGCGAGACCTATTAAGCAACGTGTAACTGGATCTGCCCCCTTGCAGCTGGCGATGTTGTCACGACCATGGAACCAGTAAGTTAGGAGAAAATAAAACTACAGTTATGCACTGCTACAATTAAGACGTTAGTAGTGAGCGTCTTAATTATAGCAGTGCATAATTATAGGTTTCTTTTCTCCTACCTTTCACAATGCACGCAGCCTTCAAATACCAAGCAGTGGGGGAGGAGGTGGCAGCTGCCGCGCTGGTATGCAGAGTCGTGCATTGACAAAGATGAAAACAGGAATACAAGTACCAGAGGGCAAATTTTACAATCAGACCTGGTGGGCAGCAGTATGTGCCTGCTAGACGGGGGGGAGGGGCAGGGGGGGGGGGTGGTATACAGATGCTCACAGTCCATAACATAATTATTTTTCTTTCGTGTATTATGAAACAAAAACATGCAGGGTCCCATTTTCAAATTTAATATAGCAATAAAAGTGTGCCAACCTCTGAAAAATCATGTTTTCATTAACCTACCCCTCTCTCTCACACATGCTACAATGGCGCTGAGAGGAAATCCGACGAGGGGGGGGGGGGGGGGTGCTGGGAGATGGGAATGATTTTACAACACAACCTGGTGTTGCAAAACACTTAACTTATCTCGTGTCCCTGCTGTTTTGCAGGAAAGCATGTCGTGTCTGCAGTAGGACAAAATAATTAATAGAAAATAAAGAAAATAGTGCTCACAGACTAAATAAACATACTGTGTAACCACACAAGTAAAAAGTTCAGTCCTCATGGGAGGTTACAAATGCAGACAAGGCGTTACTAAGGAGGGACTAAGAAGCCTATTAACGAATCAGAAGCAACCATTTACAAAGGACAGTAACAGGAGCCAATTGAAAATATGGGCGGAGAGTGGACGGAGCTTCAAGTCCATACCTGAATACAGCATGCCTCGCAGAGCAGCGCATGCACTGCCCAGGCTCGACCCAAAAAAGAAAGCAGGATGAAGCGACCTCATCATATTCTAGACGTGATGTACTATATGCACATGCATTATCACTCAAGGATACACATGCATTACCGCACATTCAAGCACTTACCAAAGTACATGGGTGTAATTTTTTCTAAGATAGATCGGTAAAAAAAAAAACGAATACAAAGAAGCCTTCATGTTTTTTTATAGTTGAGGGACCCGCAGCAATTTGTTGCCAGGCCCTCCTAAAGTGAAGAAAAATATTTAAAAAAATAAGACTGCATGGGTTGTGAGGGCATGGCAGGAGCCGGTCGGGGGAGCGAGTAGTGGATTTAAGTAAAAATAAAGGCAGGTCGGGGGAAGTGGGGAAAAAGCAGCATATGAGGAATGGAGCAGCACTGAGGCCCGGGAGAGAAGCACATGAGGGAGAGAAAAACACAGGGGCGATTGGAGAAGCATACTAGGGAAAGCAAACAAGGAGAGTGGGGGCCAAGGTAGAAGCACACTAGCAAGAGAGAGCAACACACAGCACGGGGGAAGAGAAGCACACAAGGGCGGCAGCTGTGAAACATGTACTCTCATGGAATTCTTAACCAAAAAGCAAAAAACAGTTCCCTAAAAGTGAGCACTGGAAGGGTAGAAGGCAGCCAATCAAAGATAGTAAAGATACTGTGCTACAGCTGAGGGACAAGCACAAGATGGACGAGCTGGGTCCACGACAGCCATTGAATAAGAAGTAACAAATCAGAGTGACAATCAAGAGAACCAATGGTAATCCAAGAATTGGTCATCAGAAGGCCATGTAAGCTCTTGGTATTCCCACAATAGGTCTTTCACAAGCAGACAGCTTTCCCAGTCTGGTAGGATTGACCTTAAAATAAGCTCATTTCATTCATTCCGTGAACAGCAAAAATCCTCCAGGGCATCTTTTTGTCATATTTCAGACTGGGCAATAACAGCAACTACACCTTGCATATCAAGGAAGAAGGCGTTGTATTGTAGTCGCATTTATAACAATAATTCATATCACTGACAAGGTCCCAAAGTGCATTTGCAGACAGGAGTGCTGTGGATGGAATACTATGCCAATATGGGTAGTGTTCTGCTGTCGTGAGTGAGAGCTGAAAGGATGCTTTTATCATGTTTAGTAACTGTCCCGGGAATGGCAAAAAACACACTTTACAGTGAGAGTAAGAGTGAGTTGAAACACGGGCAAAACAGGGGAAAAAGAGTGAAAATAGAGGAAATAGAGCGATGCACGGGCAAAAAGAGCATAAACAGAGCGATGCACAAGGAAAGAAATAGACAAACAGGGCAAAAGAATGTGAGAGATGCAAGGAATGAAAGAAACAAAAAGAGGCACAGAGAATAAGAGAGACAGAAGGACAAAAGAGCGAGAGGAAAGGAGATCAGAGAAAGAACTGGTGCATGCAGGAGTGGCAGAGGGGGGGGCAAGACCGGCCGGTGGACTGGTAAGTCTAGGGATTCATCAGCAGTACAAATGAATGAAACACTATTACACTCCCTCTGTGTTTACAGATAGCCTTTGCCTTTACCTGGGGGCCAAGACCGGTCGGAGAACTAGTCCAGGTAAGTCTAGGGTGCTAGGTCCAGGTACCTGCTTATTGTGTGCAAATTGCTATTTAGCTACCTTTCCTGCTTCATCACCTGGGCTAGCCTGTGATATCAAGCCAGCCCTTGCAATTATGTCCGACCGGCTGGGGGGGCAATGTGGGGGGGATGGGGGGTGTTTGCGGAGTGCTGGCGGGACCACAGCTGCTGCTCTTTTGTTACAAGGGGACAATTTTGCAGCACTGCTGCAAAACTGGCTCCCAGTAACAAAAATGGCCCCCACCAGTCGAGAACTAGCCCCCACCCTTCCGCCCACCTGGGAAACGCCTGGTGCCCGCTACGGCCAGTCCGGCCCTGTTCATCACCATATAAGGCCAGTTGCTATATTGAAAACAATTCCCATGTAAAGGTTTCTGTGTGTACCACAGTTGCTCACTATACTGCCTTTGACTGTACAGCGCTCCGGTGCCCCACAAGGTCTTGTGCCCACTTATCAAAACTACCATAACTACAAAATAAACATTTTTAAGGCTTGTTTACACTCTTAAACGCCATACTCGCACTCAAATGTAAAAACACGTGGGAAATACAATTTCACGTTTACTCTATCAGTGCTGGAGTAATGAAAGATTTCTTGTCAATCATACCTTGCAACTGCGTTATACACGCACCTGTCAATCAATCAAGTTTCTTGTAAAGCACAACTATTCCTCACCCGTAGGGGTCTCAAGGCGCTGAGTGGCGGGGGTGGATCTGCGGTTCAGTCGAAGAACAGGTTCCCTGAGTTGCAGAGGCAAGGAGTTCCAGGTCTTCACAGCAAGATAGGAGAAGAATCTTCCTCCAGCTGTGGTCTTGCAGATTCGAGGGATGGTGGCCAGAGCCAGTTGGGTGGAGCGGAAATGTCGGGTGAAAGTGTAGAAGGAGGAGCGGTGGTTGAGGCATGCAGGTCCGGTGTTGTGGAGGGCTTTGAAGGTGTGCATGAGGAGCTTGACTGTAATTCTTTTGTTGATAGGAAACCAGTGAAGGTCTCTCAGGTGGCCGATGATGTGGCTGCGCCGTGGGATGTTTAGGATTAGTTTGGCGCAGGCATTCTGGATGTTCTGCAGTTTATTTAGGAGCTTCTGGGTGGTGGCGGCGTAGAGTGCGTTGCCATAGTTGAGTCTGCTGCTGACGAGCGCATGGGTGACCATCACTTTAGGAAATCCAGAAATAAATATGCATTGTTGTTGGATAAGAAAGGGGATTCACCAGGGATGTCACTTCGCTCTAGCTGGGCAAAGCAACATGTTTGCATCTGTGAACTTTCAATTGTGTATTAATTTCATTTTGGGAATTGTAGGCTTACGTGCATCATTAAACATCAGGACTAGTATCGGAAAAGTACTTGCAACAGAAAACCCCATGTCTGGAAACCTACCAACACATAGCTCTGTGGCAGATTTAGTCCATGCATTCTGTGCCATACATAAAACTATCCAGTTGCCATTATCATGGTCCCCCTCTCTTGCATTTTTTTCATTTTTAAACAAACCGAAGAATGTACTGTTTAAAGGCAAGGTGTGCATAGGCACTCTAAACATCAACTGGAACGAAACGTGGGGCACCACGCGATCTCAAGGGGGGCATATCGCTAAGAAACAGCTCAATGGGTTTAGTTCATGCTTTTGAACAAATGGTGCGTGAGGTCGATTGAGAACAGATTGCACAAACAAAGATGCTATTGATGTGGGGGAGGAGTGGAGGTGGAAACACAAACATGACAGATTTTTTGCACCAGACAGGTCTACAAAAGCATCATGAAATGTAGTCCACTTGATGATAAAAAGCAAAGCTATTGGTGGGTAGTGGATTAGTTATTCTTCCACTAAGGTTAACATGATGTAGGTGTAGGAATGGATGCAGCACTTTTGAGATACAATACATTGCTTAATTTGTAAAACACATAAGTCCCAGGGCCCTCGTCAGGCGGCCACAGCAGCTTGAACCACACATTGCCCCTACTAGCACTGCCAATGACAGTGCCAACAAAACTACTAATCATCACACCATCACACTCCTGCAAGTGTGACAGTTCACACTGTTCCAGAGCTATAAGAATGGGTTGGGCGGCAGGTTTTAGTCATTATTAAAATATGTTGAATTTATAAACTACTGTTGTTGTGCTCATTTCTTAATAGATAAACAGCACCACCATGTGGCAGACTGCCATAAGTGCTGTCCAGTGCTGAGCACAGGAAACCACAGGCTCAAATTCGTCACTGGTGCGAACACAAATCAAACACCGCCACTATGTTTGAGAGAAGTCAAACTAGCATACACTGTAATAGTTACAAAAGTACAAATGCTTAGATTTTTAACTCCGATGCCAGACCTTGTAAATTACAACCTGCTTAGTGTCTAGAACAGTGGTTCTTAACCTGTGGTCCGGGGACCATTGGGATCCGCAGCACCTACTCAGGGGTTCAGCGACTGCTTAGAAAATTAAATAATTTTAACATATTAAAAAAGTGTATATAAATAAATAAGCAAATATAACACTGACAATTTTAATATGTTCTGCAATTTGAAGGAATTTGAAATAGAATGCTAAAAATTAAGTTGATATCCTAAGATTGTTTTGTGTGAGCTGTGCAAGTGCATCACAGAGAATATAGCATGGACGATATGTCCAAATGAACTTAGAAAAGCTCCAACCTTCCCATTAAAGTTAAAATGTTGAATTTTTTTCATATTCATTTGTGAATTAAATAAAATATTTCATCATTTGTGTATTTGCTTGATGAATGCTTATTTCCATATTTGAGTGTATTTATTTGCGGTTCAAATCATCAAAATTGCTTAGGCCATGGTCCCTGGATTCCAATGATGACCCAGTGGGGTCAACACATTCCAATAATGATTCAGTGGGGCTCCCCAGAAGTCAAAAGGGCCACTGGTCTAGGAAATTTTTAATATACAAGAACGAACCACCACAAGAATAACTTCTCTCACAAAAAAACAAATCACTAAATGTTATGCAGCAAGGACAAGACCAAAAAGATGATGGCCACGAAAGCCCTTGGTGAACTAGTGCCCATTAACCTCACTTGGAGCAAATAAAGAGGGTCGGGGTGCACTCGTGTCAGCTGTATCCTCTGCATTTGAATATTTCTTGATGGCCCTCTTTCAAGGAAAATCAGCAAGTTGCTATTGTTCAGGCTACATCCCAATCCATCGTTTTTCGCCCACCATGCCACCTTATTTGGGACCCAGCCATATGCAAATCAGTCTTGCCCCTGTTCCTTGTGGGAACAGTCCAGCCCGACTGCCAGGCCAGGTCTTCCCTGAACTGGAACTCAAGCAACCCAGAACTGGTTTTGCCCTTGTTATGGGCTCTTCAGCCAGGTATAGCTTGGTTCCAGTGGCACAGTGAGCCCTGAATGCACGTCTGGGCGTACCCAGGGCACATAGGGTGTCGAATGCAAAAACAACAAGGTGATGGAAGGAATGCTTGAATTAATCTCAGCCACTGGCAATCGCTTCAGGTCGCATCCCAATCCATCGTTTTTTGCCCACCATGCTACTTAAGTTTGGATCGAGCCATCTGCAAATCAGTCTTGACCCTGTTCCTCATGGGAACAGTCTAGCCCGAACTGCCAGGCCAGGTCTTCCCTGAATCGGAACTCAAGCAACCCAGGACCAGTTTCACCCTTGTTTTCAGGAAAGGGATATTTTTTACCCTAGCTACAGGCTGGGCTGAACTAGCTGCTTTCTCCTGCTTTGTTGTTTATCCTCAAAACACATTCCACAATGGGCTGGTGGGAGAAATAAATGCATGTTTTCAGTTTTAGATTAAGTAGTGATCTCTCCCACACAACACCCAATGTGGAACGGAATAAAGCAAAATCAGAAAAAATCACAATAAGCAGCACACATATGGAGGGAAGGACCTGTTGTGCAACATGAGGATGCTGTCTGCATCCTAACGATGCTTTGACACATCTCAGCTCAGCAATAATGCGCTTCCCTGCTTAATGCATTTGTTTTTGTAACCCGTAAACAAAAGGCAGATCGCAAGGGTGATGGTGGGCAGCAACGGAGGAGTTTGTGGGGGGAAACAATGGGCAGGGTGTAATAAAATAAATCTGAGTGGGGAGAAGAGGAAAATCAGCATACTACGGAGGGGCAACACAAGGGAGGTGGAAAGCACATGAGGGAGATGGAGCCGCTCCATGTGTTCATATGAGAATCATATTCAATGTTGGTTTAACAATATAAATCTGTGTGCATTTTATTAATCAAAGTAGTATGTGGTTATGGTTGCATTTAGAAAGAACCACCATTATTAAAATATAATCAATCAATGCATTTACTCATGTACTTGCTTGAAAGCCATGTTTCCAAAATTTGCCTAACTTGTAACCAGGCCTGAGTTGCATGTATTTTGCATTTATAAAATGTTCTGTAAGTCTTATGTTTTCTCCTTCTGCAGGTGCCTTATCAGGGTTCTCATTAGCTAGAATAGACTTATTGTTATCATACTGTAACTGTTAGTTAGACGTTAATTGCAATTTGGCTGGGTACACGCAGACTGTGGTGGTGGGAGAGATCCTTCTGTACCAGGCAAACCAGATCAGTGATACATCCAAGGTCACACAGATGCGTGTTTCATTGTCCAGCGCTGGGAAACTACAGACTCTACCTACTCCCAGAAAACGACAGCCTCTGATTTGACTGTTTGGTGGGAATTAATGCAGAGAGCCTTCCAGAACTTTCTTTCTTGTATTAATTATGTGTTTCATAGTATAGGTTAGCATACCCTGTCCTGATTTCGCTGAGACAAGATCTCTTCTTAACTCTGCTGACTTCCCCTGTCTGGGGTGTTGAGTTTTATGCTTGAGCACCTATGCGTATTCTCTGAACCTTAAACGTGGTTCTTCTGATGCTGACGTCTTCCTCTTGGATATCCCCTGCTCCCCTTTCGACACCTATTTAGAATAGGAAAGTTCCTTTATGGAACCTGCCTACCTACCTAATATTCTGTCTATTGATTGTCATCATATTTTGCATCTTTTTCTTCAAAATAAACAGATTCAGATAAGAAGATCATTTGAAAATAAATGCTTATATTATAAACTGACTAATTTGCTGATATTTGATTGTATTGCAACCTTGACTAAAATACTTTACTAAACCCTTATGATCTGGACATCACATTGGTTTCTCTGAAACTGACATGTATTGCTGATTCTTTCTCCTTTATTACACTTCAAGTTGACAATCAAAGGTCCATACAACTAGTGGAGGTTCCTTTTTTGAGGATTACAATAAGCGATTGAGGTTTACAGATCCCCACTCCATCAAGTGGTAGCAGAAAGAGAGTGGTTTGTCACTGAAGAGTAGGGAGCTAGAACGACCCAGAAAATATATAGAACTTCCCTAGATTCAGCCCCCGTTCCAAAGGTTCTTGGCAAGGTTTTGAGTATTGACAGTATTTCTGTGGTTTTGAAGGCGGTAACCGAGGAGTGAATTTATAAAGGGTTGTTCATCGCAATTTGCCTATGTCAAGTTTGCGGTGGTGTGTGGATACTGTGTGTTTTGCGGTGTCGTGATTTATATTGTTTACTTGTGTAAATGCATGTGCGCTTCTTGTTGAGCAGTTGGTGGTGTTATAGAACTTGTCGCAGTCCAAGATCCTGGAATAGATAAGACATATATTATGATCTCACTTGTTTGCTAAGGTTTGTGATGTCGGTCCGTGAAGTACCATCAGCGGCACAATTAAACTAGGTGCTTGTAACCAGTTGTTACGGACTGCGCAAAATGCCTACTTGTTAATTCTGCGGCGCAGAAGAGGCTGACTTTGCGCACTTGACCTGGCACTGTGCGGGAATTGGGGCTCTCTGGCGGTCCATCCTTAGGGAATGAGAGATCATCACTGAGACAACATTAGAATTGTCCCCGCTAGTGACGCTGTTGGGGTAGGACAAGGAGATACATCGTAGTGTGAGGCGCGCAATAACTATAGGATTACTGCTAGCGAGACGTCACAATGCGATGGGGCTGGGACCCACTACCAACACTTAAGGAGTGGCACAAGGACATCACCTACTTCTATATACAATCAGACACTTACCAGGAACTTCTCAAGCCACAAAGTCATCCAAAAGAAATATGGGGGCCATATCAGACATACCTGGCGGGCAACACGCAGAAGACTTGGGGAGTGATAAACCTCTAGAACAGGCAAGTGTAGCTAGCTGAATATAAATATATATACTTATATAAATATAATGTAAGGCCTGCCATGGCAGCAAAAGAACAACATCCTACAAAGTCCCAGGCTTAAAAAAGCTCGGACCCATTGAGAAATTTCAACATGCAGCACTCCGTATACAGTATATTGCCTGCTGTGCCAGTGCGGGCTAAGATATATTGGCAGCACTATTTACCCAACAAAAATACGCATCTTAGTACATATGCAAGCTATAGCTAAGGTGGATGCGTCGTATCCAGTAGCTAGACATTTCGGAGAAAAGCATCAAAGTAACAGGGCTCTATTGAGATTCTTCAGTCTAGATCACGTACCGAATAGCTGTAGAGGGGGTGACAGAACTTTGAAATTACGAAGGCTAGAATTTCGCTACATCATTGACTTACAAACAAAATTTCCAGAAGGCATGAACAGTAGCGAAGAGCTATCGGTCCATCTAGGAGAGTAATGTAGATTGATACTTTCCCAGACAGAAAATGTACATCATTAGTATTTACACGCTGCTAGTTGACTATTGTTAGAAATGGGATCTCTAGTTGGCAAGGGCTTCCACCTTTGTCACCACACCAGTTTAGAAAAATAACCAATATTTTATATACTCAAGACAAGACCAATTACGACAAAACTCCACAATACTATACTTTACGAATGAATGCTTGATACGGTAACTTCTTCTTTGCAGGAATAGCACAAAAGCAAAGTTCGTACTGAGTCGGTAGCTCCGTCCGAGTCTACCGGGATGCTGAAAACCACAGAGTCTAACAGTTCCAGCCGACCGCGTCGATACCGGGCCGGCAGAGTCATGAACAGACTCGGTTGCAAGTACCTTCTCGTTGTGGCTGGTACGGAGTGCACGAGCCGGTCGGCGTTCGTCGCGGCTGCGGTGCAAGACGGAGCGATGCAAGGTGCGGTGTCCCTCGATGCGGTGCAGGCAGCGGCTCGATGAGCGTCGTGCAGACGGAGTCGGTGAGTCCAAGGCGTGCGATGCAGGGCGAGACGATGCTCGATGCGGTGCTGACAGGTTGCGATGCAGGCGACCTAGCCGGAGTGCGGGAGCTGGCGTCGGACAGCGGTGCGAGTCGGAGCGGTGCGTCGCAGACGTGCGAGCGGTGCCCCAAATGCGGTGCGGTCTCGACTCTTGAGCCAGTTGCAGCGACAGTGTCGGTCTGGTCCGGCTGGCCCAGTGAAGCGATGCGATGCGAACTGCGGTGCCCACAGGTCACGGTGCAAGCAGCGGCTCGATGTTGGCGGCGTCGGACGTCGCCCACGGTGAGACCAGGGTTGCGATGCGAAGCGGGGCGATGCGGTCTGCGGTGCAAACAGGTCACCGGCCAGGGATGGATACGGTTGGCGGAGTCGGTTGCAGTTCCCTTCCTCTGTGGCAACTGAAACAGCGTTCCAGAAGCGGTACCCAGAGGCTTGTGAAGTCTTTGTAGTCCCTGAGACTTCTAACAGGAGGCCAGCTCGGTTCCTGGCCCTTGGAGATACTCAGCACAAGTTTGGAGAAAGTTCAGTCCAGTCCTTTCACTGCCCAAGACAGAAGCAGCAACTGCAGGCCAACCCAACAAAGCAACAACACAGCAAAGGGGCAGTACTCCTCCTGGCAGCTCTTCCAGCTCTTCGTCTTGGCAGGTTCCTTGATTCCAGCGAGATCTAAATTCATGGGGTCAGGGCCCCAATATTTATATCCCAAATTCCTTTGTTCTCTGAAGGCAGAGAGGCCTTCGCCTAGTCCAAACCAGTTCTGGAGCACTTTGTTGACAAGTCTCCGTCCCTTCTTTCAGTGAGTAGGCCAGGGACATCAGACGCACCACAGGAGGTGGAGCCAGCATTGTGGAGGGAAGGCACTGTCCTATTCAGGGCCCAGGTGCGACCCCTCCCACCCATCTACAGGTCGATCTGGCTATTCAGCCCTGCGCTGACTCACCCTGTCTCCCGGCATCCCCCAGCCCCTGTCACTCACACTCCAGACACGGAATACACAACCTCGCAGAGGCAGGCTTGGATGGTTAGACAAGAAAATACCCACTTTCTAAAAGTGGTATTTTCAAACACAGAATGTTAAAACCAACTTCACTAAAAGATGCATTTTATCATTCTGAGTCCAGGCATACTAAACTCGAATTTCTACCATGTTCCCGGGGTCAGTTAGGATTATAAGCTGTAATAATCAAAACTGCCCGTTCTGGCCTAGGGGGAACAGGTAGCCTTGCAATAGTGAAAAACGAACTAGGCTGTAATTCACTATCAGGACATGCCGCACACACCCGGGCATGTCCTACCTTTCGCATACACCGCACCCTGCCCACAGGGGTACCTTGGGCCTACCTTAGGGGTGACTAACATGTAGCAAAGGGAAGGTTTAGGGACTGGCAAGTGTGTGCACTTGCCAAGTCGACATGGCAGCCCCAGGCTGCGCACAGGCTCTGCGTTGGCAGGCCCGAGTTACACTTTACGGGCTGTTTGCGTGGGTGGCACAATCGAGTGCTGCAGCCCACCAACAGCATTTGGTCTATAGGCCCTGGCACTCGCAGTGCACTTTACAAGGGGCTGACAGATAAACCAAATAGGCCAATCATGGAAACACCAATCCATAACACATTTTATACAGGAGCACTTGCACTTTCCCACTGGACCGCAGTGAGGAAAGTGCGCAGAATCATTACACCAGCAAAAACAGAGTCAAAACCGGGAGGTCAGAAAGCAAAAAGTCAGGGGAAACACGCCAAAAGATGCCAAGTCTAACACATGTCCCCTCCAGCTGAAAGTAGGGAGAACTACCCAACCCCATTGGAGTTCTCTTCACTAAGGCGGAAGAACCTGGACAGACCATCTGCGTTGGCGTGTTCTGTACCAGGACGGTGTTCCACCGTAAAGTCCATTGCCTGTAGGGAGATGGACCACCTCAGCAGTTTTGGATTCTCGCCCTCATTTGCATTAACCATCTGAGGGGCCTGTGGTCTGTCTGAACCCGGAAGTGAGTCCCAAACAGGTATGGTCTCAACTTCTTCAGCGCCCAGACCACAGCAAAAGCTTCCCTTTCTATGGCACTCCACCTCTGTTCCCTGGGAAGTAGTCTCCTGCTAAGGAAGACTACAGGCTGATCCAGGCCCTCTTCGTTCAGTTGTGAGAGCACCGCTCCCACACCATGCTCTGAAGCGTCAGTCTGCACGACAAATTCTTTGGAGAAGTCAGGTGCCTTGAGCACGGGCGCCGTGCACATGGCTGCCTTCAGGGCATCAAAAGCTTTCTGGCAGGACTCAGTCCAGATCACTTTCCTGGGCTGCCTCTTGAGGTCAGCTCTGTTAAGGGGCAACGATGGTGCCATAGCCCTTAACAAATCTCCTATAGTAGCCGGTGAGACCTAAGAAGGCTCTCACCTCTGTCTGGGTCTTGGGGGGCTCCCAAGCCAGAATGGTGTCAATCTTGGGTTGTAGGGGCGCCACCTGGCCGCTCCTACCTGGTGTCCCAAGTACACCACAGAACCCTGCCCGATCTGGCACTTACTGGCCTTGATCGTGAGGCCTGCACCTTGCAGAGCCCTCAACACTTTCTCAAGGTGCTGTAAATGTTCTTCCCAGCTGGAACTGAACACAGCAATGTCATCCAGGTAGGCGGCACTGAAATCCTCCAGCCCAACCAACACCTGATTGACCAACCTCTGAAAGGTGGCAGGGCATTCTTCAACCCAAAGGGCATCACCCGGAATTGGTAATGACCTTCTGGGGTTGAGAATGCTGATCTCTCCTTGGCCCCATCGGTTAAGGCAATCTGCCAGTACCCAGACGTTAAATCAAACGTGCTGAAGAACCGGGCAGCTCCCAACCGATCAATGAGCTCATCAGCTCTGGGGATGGGGTGCGCGTCAGTCCTGGTGACGGCATTGAGCCCACGGTAGTCCACACAAAACCGGAGTTCTGGAGTGGCACCGGGCGCCGCAGCCTTTGGGACCAAGGCCACTGGGCTGGCCCAAGGACTGTGGGAGGGCTCAATCACCCCTAACGCCAACATCTTAGAGACCTCCTCCTTGATGCTGGCTCTGACCCGGTCAGTCAACCTGTAAATCTTGTGCTTCACAGGATGGCTGTCACCGGTGTCCACGTCATGGGTACACCAGTGAGTAACACCGGGGGTCAGAGAGAACAGTGGGGCGAACTGTCCCAACAACTGGCGACAGTCCCCCTGCTGTTCCTGAGTCAGAGTAGGGGAGAGGATCACACCCTCTACTGACCCATCATGCTCCTTGGTAGACAGGAGGTCAGGGAGAGGCTCGCTCTCCTCTTCCACCCCATCATCTGTCGCCAAGAGCATACTCACTTCGGACCTCTCGAAGTGGGGCTTGAGGCGGTTCACGTGAAGGACCCTCAAAGGGTTCCTGGGAGCCTGCAAATCCACCAGGTAGGTGACGTCACTTTTGCGCTCCTTTACCTCATATGGCCCAGTCCACTTGTCCTGCAAGGCACAAGGTGCCACTGGGGCCATTACCCACACTTTTTGCCCAGGTTGAAATTCGACCAGAGTGGCGTTCTGGTCATACCATCTCTTCATTTCTTCCTGGCTTGCTTCTAGGTTCGCCTGAGCGAGTTTCCTGAAGCGGGCAGTTTGGTTTCTAAAGGCCAGCATGTAGCTAAATACATCCTGGGGAGTTTTCCTGGGAGCCGCCTCCCAGCCTTCCTTCACCAAACTCAGAGGTCCTCTGACAGGGTGGCCATACAGGAGCTCAAAGGGGCTGTACCCAAGAGACTTCTGAGGCACCTCCCTGAACGCAAAGAGTAGGCATGGCAAGAGGACGTCCCACTTACGCCTCATGGGTTCTGTTAGACCCTTGATCATGCCTTTCAAGGTCTGGTTGAATCTCTCCACCAGACCGTTTCCTTGTGGGTGGTAAGGAGTGGTGAACTTGTAGGTTACCCCACACTCCTTCCACAGGGATGTCATATACTTCGATATGAAATTGGTCCCCCTATCGGAAACCACCTCTCTGGGGAATCCCACACGGGAAAAGATCCCCATTAACGCCCGGCCCACCACTGGCGCCGTCGTTGTCCTGAGAGGGATTGCCTCCGGGTACCGGGTGGCATGGTCCACCAAGACCAGGATGTACCTGTTGCCCATGGCTGTCTTGGGATCCAGTGGCCCCACAATATCCATCCCTACCCTTTCAAAGGGTGTTCCAACAACCGGAAAAGGTTGGAGAGGAGCTTTGACCTTCCTCCCACTCTTACCACTTGCCTGGCAAGTTTGGCAAGACCTACAGTGTGCATCTGACTGCCTTCGCATTTGGGGCCAAAAGAAGTGGGTGACAAGCCTGTCAAAGGTCTTGTCCTGCCCCAAATGTCCTGCCAAAGGCACGTCATGAGCCAGACCCAGTAGGAAGGTCCTGAAGCGCTGGGGTACCACCAGCACACGGGCTGACCCAGGCTCAGCAACCTTAGGCTCACTGTATAGGAGACCGCTCTCCTAGTAGATTAGATGTGACCCGGACTGATTACCAGCTGCCTGGTCTGCAGCCTGCCGCCGCAGACCCTCCAGAGTAGGGCACTCGTTCTGCTCCCTGCAGAACTCCTCCTGGTGGGACCCCCTTCTTGCTGCCAATGGGTCAGCTCAGAGATGTCTCCCAGTTCGGCTACCTGCTCCCCTGTAGGCACCGGGGCGTCCCCCTCGAGGTCCGCCTCCTCCCGGTCCGTGGGAACTTCGGGGGCCGGTTTCCCGCGCCCCTGCCCTTTCTCTTGGCAGGGACTTGGGCCACTGTTTCAGGCTCCAAGTCCTCTTGATCACCCTTTCTGGCTGCCATTGACCGAGTAGACACGCATGCCCACTCTGGCAACCCAAGCATCTCCAAGTGAGACCTGAGCTCCACCTCCTTCCATAAGGACTGCTCCAGGTCGTTTCCTAGCTGACAATCTACAGGCATGGTAGGGCTCACAACCACCCTCAAGGGACCTGAGACCCCCCCCCATTCAAAGGGAACCTGCGCCACCATACACTGGCGCTCAGAGTTGTCGACAGCAACTACTTGGTGGAATGCTCCTGGGACTACTTGCTTCTCAGACACCAGGTGACACCGGACTGAGGTCACACTGGCTCCAGTATCTCTGAGAGCCTCTACCCTGTTCCCATTAATGGTCACCCAGGTGCTATATTTCTTTGTGTTAGGGGCACCTGGTTTCCTGGGACCATCTCACTGTCCCCGAGTGAGACAAGGGTCATTTCTGCGGGATCCCCACCCTCCTGTGGGCACCCCTCCTCCCCAAGCGCTACACTAGCCAACACTTTGGACTGTCCACCGGTGGGTGGCTGTGTCCCCTTTGGGCACTTGGGGTCCTCCTTAAAGTGACCTACCTGGTCACATGCATAACACTTGCGGGGGCCGGTCTCAACAGGCTTCCCTGTAGAGACCCCTTTCTTCTTATCACCGGGGGGCTGGGAACCTTTACCCTGGGTACTAGTTTGGGGCCCTTAGAGAACTCCTGTGCTTTACCCTTGTCCCCCCACTTTTCTGCTGGGGACCCTGCCCACCTTTGGCTGAGTCTCCCCAAACGCTTTCTTGTGGACCCTGGTACTCACCCAGCGGTCCGCTTCCATAGCAAGCTTCCTGGGGTCAGTTAGCTTACTATCCACTAGGTGCTGGCGCAGATCTGCAAAACATAGACTAGACAAGTGCTCCCATGCAATCAAGTTGTAGAGCCCCTGAAAATCTGTTACACTACTGCCCTTCACCCAACCATCCAGAGACCTGCAGAACACATCCACACATTCCAACCAAGTGTTGGCATCAGACTTCTTACTGGACCTGAACTGATCCCTGTACTTTTCAGGAGTAAGACCATACTTCGTGAGAAGGGCATCCTTCATGTCAGCATAGGTGAGGTGATACCCTTACCCAAAGCTATCAGAGCATCCCTTGCTTCTTCAGGGAAAAGTGGCCACAATCCTGCTCCCCAATTCTCCTCAGGGACCCCATTCATGTGTATGGCTGCCTCATAACCCTGAAACCACCTTTGTATGTCATCCCCCTTCTTGAACTCCTTGCCTACGTTCTTGGGAATGTGCACAATCCTGTCTGCCTTTCTGGACGAATTGCTGCCACCATCTGAGCCTGACTTACTCCTAAGTTCTAGCTCCTTCAGTTCTCTCTCATGCTCTAAGAGCATCTTCCTCTCCTCTATGGCCAATCTCTTCTCCTCCCGCTCACTCTCCAGCCTGAGCTTCTGCAGCTCAAACTGCCTTGCCTCCCACCTGTCCTCCAGCTCCTCTGGGGACAGACTGCTGCTGCCTGACCTGGCGGGTTCCCCCTACCCAAAAGCACATCCACCCTGGAAATAGGCTCCTCCGCCTCCTCACTGAGATCACCAGGCTGCCCATTGGCATGTCTGGCTGCTACCCAGGCCCTCAGCGCCTTCTGTAGCTCCTCCTTCCTTGTGAGGACTTTAATTTGGACTTTCAAGTTTTTACAAATCGCTCGTAACTCCTTTACGGCGTAGGATTCCAACCTGTCCTCCTCAAAGATAACTTCCAGAGATGCAACGGATGATGCAATTGATTCAGGCATGACAAAAGTCGTGAGTTGAAAACTGGCAAGATCAAAAATAGGCCAAAAGAAAAAGAACCAGTATGTGGTACGTAATGGTTCATGCGATATGGTAGTAGTGCACACCAATCACTGTAAGTCAAGTGCAAACACAAGTCCTATCCTCACCGCTGACAACCAATGTTAGAAATGGGATCTCTAGTTGGCAAGGGCTTGCACCTTTGTCCAAGTAGGGACCCTTCTTCCTAGTCAGGGTAAGGGTTGTTACACTCGTGAAGTAACCCCTGCTCACCCTCGTGGTAGCTTGGCACGAGCAGTCAGGCTTAATTCAGAGGCAGTGTGTAAAGCATTTGCACATAACCCACAGTAATACAGTGTAAGCACTACAAACGGACACCACACCAGTTTAGAAAAATAACCAATATTTTATATACTCAAGACAAGACCAATTACGACAAAACTCCACAATACTATACTTTACGAATGAATGCTTGATACGGTAACTTCTTCTTTGCAGGAATAGCACAAAAGCAAAGTTCGTACGAGTCGGTAGCTCCGTCCGAGTCTACCGGGATGCTGAAAACCACAGAGTCTAACAGTTCCAGCCGACCGCGTCGATACGGGCCGGCAGAGTCATGAACAGACTCGGTTACAGTACCTTTCTCGTTGTGGCTGGTACGGAGTGTACGAGCCGGTCGGCGTTCGTCGCGGTTGCGGTGCAAGACGGAGCGATGCAAGGTGCGGTGTCCCTCGATGCGGTGCAGGCAGCGGCTCGATGAGCGTCGTGCAGACGGAGTCGGTGAGTCCAAGGCGTGCGATGCAGGGCGAGACGATGCTCGATGCGGTGCTGACAGGTTGCGATGCAGGCGACCTAGCCGGAGTGCGGGAGCTGGCGTCGGACAGCGGTGCGAGTCGGAGCGGTGCGTCGCAGACGTGCGAGCGGTGCCCCAAATGCGGTGCGGTCTCGACTCTTGAGCCAGTTGCAGCGACAGTGTCGGTCTGGTCCGGCTGGCCCAGTGAAGCGATGCGATGCGAACTGCGGTGCCCACAGGTCACGGTGCAAGCAGCGGCTCGATGTTGGCGGCGTCGGAAGTCGCCCACGGTGAGACCAGGGTTGCGATGCGAAGCGGGGCGATGCGGTCTGCGGTGCAAACAGGTCACCGGCCAGGGATGGATTCGGTTGACGGAGTCGGTTGCAGTTCCCTTCCTCTGTGGCAACTGAAACAGCGTTCCAGAAGCGGTACCCAGAGGCTTGTGAAGTCTTTGTAGTCCCTGAGACTTCTTAACAGGAGGCCAGCTCGGTTCCTGGCCCTTGGAGATACTCAGCACAAGTTTGGAGAAAGTTCAGTCCAGTCCTTTCACTGCCCAAGACAGAAGCAGCAACTGCAGGCCAACCCAACAAAGCAACAACACAGCAAAGGGGCAGTACTCCTCCTGGCAGCTCTTCCAGCTCTTCGTCTTGGCAGGTTCCTTGATTCCAGCGAGATCTAAATTCATGGGGTCCGGGCCCCAATAT
The DNA here is from genome assembly GCA_963921515.1 of Calotriton arnoldi. Classification (NCBI taxonomy): domain Eukaryota; kingdom Metazoa; phylum Chordata; class Amphibia; order Caudata; family Salamandridae; genus Calotriton; species Calotriton arnoldi. The sequence goes on from CAWUFW010007687.1 coordinate 196,719, forward strand.
TTATATCCCAAATTCCTTTGTTCTCTGAAGGCAGAGAGGCCTTCGCCTAGTCCAAACCAGTTCTGGAGCACTTTGTTGACAAGTCTCCGTCCCTTCTTTCAGTGAGTAGGCCAGGGACATCAGGCGCACCACAGGAGGTGGAGCCAGCATTGTGGAGGGAAGGCACTGTCCTATTCAGGGCCCAGGTGCGACCCCTCCCACCCATCTACAGGTCGATCTGGCTATTCAGCCCTGCGCTGACTCACCCTGTCTCCCGGCATCCCCCAGCCCCTGTCACTCACACTCCAGACACGGAATACACAACCTCGCAGAGGCAGGCTTGGATGGTTAGACAAGAAAATACCCACTTTCTAAAAGTGGTATTTTCAAACACAGAATGTTAAAACCAACTTCACTAAAAGATGCATTTTATCATTCTGAGTCCAGGCATACTAAACTCGAATTTCTACCATGTTCCCGGGGTCAGTTAGGATTATAAGCTGTAATAATCAAAACTGCCCGTTCTGGCCTAGGGGGAACAGGTAGCCTTGCAATAGTGAAAACGAACTAGGCTGTAATTCACTATCAGGACATGCCGCACACACCCGGGCATGTCCTACCTTTCGCATACACCGCACCCTGCCCACAGGGGTACCTTGGGCCTACCTTAGGGGTGACTAACATGTAGCAAAGGGAAGGTTTAGGGACTGGCAAGTGTGTGCACTTGCCAAGTCGACATGGCAGCCCCAGGCTGCGCACAGGCTCTGCGTTGGCAGGCCCGAGTTACACTTTACGGGCTGTTTGCGTGGGTGGCACAATCGAGTGCTGCAGCCCACCAACAGCATTTGGTCTATAGGCCCTGGCACTCGCAGTGCACTTTACAAGGGGCTGACAGATAAACCAAATAGGCCAATCATGGAAACACCAATCCATAACACATTTTATACAGGAGCACTTGCACTTTCCCACTGGACCGCAGTGAGGAAAGTGCGCAGAATCATTACACCAGCAAAAACAGAGTCAAAACCGGGAGGTCAGAAAGCAAAAAGTCAGGGGAAACACGCCAAAAGATGCCAAGTCTAACAACTATCCTGTACACATGTATTTTGTTTATTTGACGAACACTTTCTTCTCTTCCCTTCGCCCTCTTTCCTATGCCTTGCACATCATTCTCGCCATATTTCTGGGAGAGACAGCCCATTAGGGGCATTTGATTAAGGGATGAGAATTTCACACAGACATTGATCATATTTGGGAAAACGCCCATTAAGGGCTATACAAACGAGTTGAATGCTAACTAGCGTTAAAAATGTTTGATATTTGCACAGCTCAATATTGCACAAGATGAAACTTGAATATTATAAATGTGACTCTCATACTTATTGTTCGGATCATTCAGATCTCAATGAATTGTGTTGTTAAGGAATGAAATTATACTGCTATTTGAACCGGTATTTAATTATGATAAACTTTTCTTAGAGAACATTGTCAGATGTAAACAGGCAAAGATGGCGTCCAGGAGACTCATGAGGCATTGCTAGCCCGTCTTTGATTTTCATGTATGAAGAGATGTTTGACATTAATAGTCCGTCATTGATTGCCATGTATTGTTGATTTTATTTAAAAAAAAGTGTTTGCTTCCGACGCGTTTTAACACATTGATAAAGGCGACTGCTGAAACGCGTCTGTGTTGGTAGATTCTGCGGAGTTCCTAATAAACTTTGTGAACTTGCCCCCGATAGAGTCCCTTTTCCTTGTTGGATGGTGACGAGGCTAAGGAGCAGCAATATAAATATATAATCAGTAAATGAGCAGGATAACATCATCATTAATCTAACCCACATCACACTCACCAAAGCGGAAAACCAATTGTTAGCTCTGGGTTTGTCTTTCTGTCCAGAGTCAAACTTTTCATACAATCAGTCTCGTATTGATATATACAAATTTATACGGAAAATCAAGCTAAAAAAGTTTTTCCAGTTGAACAAACAAACTCACTTGCCTAATGATGATAACACCACTCTTGATAATCTTCAAGTCAGAGATCTCCATGCATTACGAGTGCTGCAATCACTGGCCAATGAGGACTCTGATAATGAGGTAACCGATATGGACTCTATGCGCATTGAGGGGATGAACACAGGAATGGCGGCTGCCAGTCCATTTCGTCCCTCTTCCTCGTTCTACCCTGTGATGCCAAAATATTCTGTGGATGTATTCAGCGAGATGGTCATTGGGGATCTAAAATAGCTGAATATTTCTGTTAATTCCCAACGCCGTAAGCAGAGTTACAGAGTGAAAAGCTATTGGGCATTGGTGAAGAAACTACGAGAAAAGAATGAAGTTGTTGTCATGGGTGCCGATAAGGGCGGCAATATAGTGTTATGGCCGAAATGCGATTACCTCCAAGAGGCTCAGCGCCATCTTTCAGATTCTAGCTGTTATTCCAAAGTTGGTCGTGAACATTTGACCCAGGTGAATGTGACTGTGATCAAGCATTTACAACAATGGAAGAGACAGGGTTTATTATCAAAAAATGAATTTTTATTTTTAAAAAATGATTTCCCCACTACACTTACCTTGTATTTCATTCCCAAGGTTCATAAGGGTAGTTCCCCTGTACCTGGCAGGCCAATTATTTCAGCTAGGAACAATGTGCTAGAAGCTATGTCAAAATATGTGGATTATTTTCTCCAGCCACACATGATGAATCTGCCCTCCTTCATAAAGGATACGGGAGATTTCCTGAAAAGAATACAAGAAGTGCAGTGGCAGCCTGGTAATGTTTTAATAACACTGGACATTGCTTCGCTCTACACCAGTATCCATCATACACAAGGTGTAGAAGCTGTAAGGTACTTTTTAAACAATCAGGCCATAAACCTACATGACCACAACTGTATGTTACTCCAAATGATTGACCTATGCCTTAACAACAATTTATTTTTGTTCAATAAAACTTTTTACAAACAATTGAGAGGGGTTGCAATGGGTGGCGTGCTTTTCCCCTACCTATGCCTGCCTTTTGGTGGGTTGGTGGGAGGAGCACGTCCTCAAGGTAACCCACAAGGAGGCCTGGGACACCCACATACTATGGCAGATACATTGATGATATTTTCATTATATGGGAAGGCACAGAACATGATGCTGCCCAATTTGTAACATCTATTAATCATAATGTGATGAACCTACAGTTCACTGCCACCCTTAGTGCACAAAGGGTAGAATTTTTAGATGTGGAGGTGTTTATTTGGGGGAACAAGATCCAAACCAAACTCCATAGAAAAACCACAGCTGGCAACTCCACACTACACGCCACTAGCGCCCATCCCCCCCATCTTATTCACAGCATACCCTACGGTGAATTCCTTCGGTTACGACGCATATGCAGTCGTGAGTCCAATTTAGAACACTGTCAAAACGAGGCTCTAGATCGTTTTTTGTCCCGGGGGTACAAACTGTCGAATTTACAGATGGCCTTGGACAAGGCCAATTCCCGTCCACGTGAGTTATGTTTAAAAACCAGAAAAGAACAGAAAGCAGAAATTTTGAGTAGAACCATACCAGAAGACAAGCAGCCTATTAGACTTATTACCACTTATTGTAAACAGAACAAGATCATTCGTAAGATTGTTTACAAGCACTGGCCCATTATTTTAACGGACTTAACATTGAGATTCCTGTTACCAGACCTCCCTGCCATTACGTTCAGGAGGGCACCTTCAATGAGGGATCCCTTGGTTAAATCTAGCCCTGAACAAACTTTTAAAACCACCTGGTTATCCAAATCTGGCTTTTTCAAATGCTCATCGTGTCGGGCTTCGAAATTTAGAGTCAATTTATCCGAGTACCACACAGCTTTTAGCGACATTCCAGTCCCAATTAGAGATCACTTTACATGTCGGACGGAATATGCGGTGTACATGCTTGAATGTACGTGCCATCTTAAGTACATCGGCAGTACGAAATTACCAGTCTTTAATCGGATATTGCAACATTTGCGTGCAATTGTTAACTCGGACTCCAATTACCCAGTTGCCCGACACTTTGAAGCCATTCATGCAAACAAAATCAGTGATTTACAATATACTGTAATTGGGGCAGTCCCTCGCTCTATTCGGGGGGGCAACAGGGAGAGGCAATTGCGACAGTTAGAGTCTTTGTTCATTTTAACTCTCGATACCAGAATGCCAAATGGCTTGAATGCCAGCGAGGACCTACACAATTTTTTATAATCATTTTAATAGTAAGGTTCTCCAGGTATCCTGAGATAGTCTGTAAACTTGCATAGGGGTGTCAACTCACGACTTTTCCTGATCCAATTTTGTATAGTGACCAGTGCCTGTCTAATGGTTTGATAGTATCTGATATTTTCTGCTTTTAAGAACTTATATAGAGTAATTTGCACTGACAACATTTGTACTGTATTATTGAGGGCAGCGGCAATGAGAGCGCTAGCACTTTATAGGCTGAAAACAACAGTATTTGCGACCTTTTGCACTAGCCCCACCATCTTTTGTGTTATCAGTATTTATTGTGGGTTTTATATCTATTTTGTAAGATAGCACTTTTGCACTGTTTTTGCACAGATTTTAGGGAGCATTGTTTTATTCACATGGAGCCCTTTCATAATTCTGTATTTATACTGAACTAGAATGCATTTTGTATATGTCATTTTTTGGTACCTATTTATCTTTTTATGAGCAAGATTTCTTTTATCAATTATGGGTCTTTTTTTTATTTTTTAAATTGATTGGTTAGTTAGGCACTTGCCATGATTTTAGCCAATGTAGGCCTATTTAATGTTGCATTTACTATTTCATAGGGAAAAACGTATCATGTAATTAATTAGAGAGAGAGATAAAGGGTACTATGTATTCGTATTACAACTCGGATTATGAACTGACAATTCTGCATTATTATCATTATGAGGGCTGTAAAAGCTAATCGAGTTAAAATGTTCCAGTGGTTTGCTCCCTATGCAGTATGTTTTTTATGTTTATCTTTCACTATTACCAATCTCTCAATGTGATTGGATGCACTGAGTTTAAATGTGATGGCCCGTTATCAGCGCGTCATGTGAGCAAGATTGCGGAGGCGATCGAAACGCGTCTGGGGCGGACACTTGTCTGTATTATTTGGGTGAATAAAAATATGGAACTGTGAACCCGCATTTTGGAATTTTTGAGAAATACTTCTGGTGGTAGGTACCTGCGGTGTATTCCCTCTTGGTAATTGGAGGGTCAGGACTTTGGTTTTATATATATATATATATATATATATATATATATATATATATATATATATATATATATATATATGTCCAAATCCACTTCGCTTCGCGAAATAATGTAATCTCCTGACCCAATGGAAATTACCAGTTCAGGAAGTTTATTATGCTTCCACGCTACGCGTTTCAGCAGTTACGCCTTGCTCACACGAAAGAAGTGATAATTCAGTCACCATTTTGTGTATACAATGACCATATCGTAATGGGTTGCAATAGACGAGGGACTAACAATACAGATAACCTTCTATCTGAAAATTGGCGGCCATATTAGAACTTGTTTCACACCCGATATTAACATGTATTTCATAATCATTAACACAGTTAAAAACCATTCTGTGCTCCCTGTGTTGGATGACAAATTACACACATGGAATTCTGATTTGGACACAGAGAGGGAGTGGAAAAAACAAAACATGAGGACATGGTGCAGACACCGTCCTGGATTGTGCTGAACGGATCTAAATGAGCCTTGGTACTAAATGGCCATCAAGGGATAAATCCCTTTAAGTGGGTTACCTATGGCAAGGAAGTAAACTACTATCCTCGTTCGGTATCTACGGCAATCGAACGTAGACTGCCAGACATGGTGTCAGAGGGATGTGGTCACGTGACTCATGAAAAAAACCTGTGTATCAATAAAGAGAATTGAAATTACATCCAAACAAAAAAGTAACATTAAACATGAGCAAATAAATTTGCGCGTTGCAGCTGCACCTGTACATAGTCATGTGGACATAGATTGACAATGGAGTACCACATATTTTACATGCGAGGCCGTCGTGTTCAAAGAACAAGAAAAGAGCATCCTAGTACCGTGACATGTGATGTAAGAGGAGATAGAGCAGGGGCCAGAAGTTAACATACATAAAACTCCCCACCTCAGCTTTTAGGTAAGTACACATATATAATCTCCTCGACATGTTCATGATCCTGGGCCAGTGCCCAACATAAACGGATCTGACACAACGGCAACAACTGCTCCCATCAAAGTAGTTTGCAGGAATTGTGTTCAAACAGTACAGGGCCTGTGCCCAAAACTATATATAATCCATCGGCTAGTACAGGAGAAAAAGACTAAAAACAATAAGAAAAAGAATCAAAACACAGGTAAATGATCTTGACTGACGTGATACAGCATCGCCATGTGCCTCTGCAAAAAAGGTTAGGGAAGCCGTGAAGTTGAAACTACCGGAGTAGTGTGGGCCCCTTCCTTTCCTCCTGCAGTGAAAAGGGAAAAAGAAACATGAATTACAGACATCAAAAATACGTGATTACATCATAATACACTTATTAAAAACACATCTTTACATCTAAGTAATCTCTAAGAAGCTAGGGAGGAAAACACGAGAGCTAAGGAGAAATGTAAGTTTCATACAGATGTATTCGTAGTTCTTCGTCAAGGTTTAACCCACCCGGGCTTTTGGTCTGCAAATCAATAATGTACATGGATTCCCGTTGTCTAAGTTTCAATGCTCTATTACCCCCCCTTGGGGGTCATGGGACATGTTCCATTACATAATAACTCAATAAGGCACTGTTGGAGAAGTACCACATGTGAGGAACTGGGTAATGGCTTTCATTCTACCTCCCCCACCCGGGAATTCTTTCTTCATAAGGCTGTTTTTGCAGGCCTTACAGTGCCCGCAAGGAAAGAAATCCTTCAGTCATCTACAAGAATCAAATGCCGGGAACAGGTCCCTCAACGAGAATCTCAGAGGGTTCGGTGTCAGAAGAAACATCCATTAGCGGCAATGAGACCGACAACTTGGCTACATCAAGTAATATGTCATCTGAAAGGGAACAGGGCAGCCGTCCTGTTACTTTTTTAGACGAGTACAGGCTCCTCCGGAGGGGCCACCAAACCCCAAGAAGACCACCAACAACGAAGCCAAAAGGACAAAGAGGACGCGGAAGAGGAAGAGGCACAACAAAGAGAGACGAAAACAAATCCAACAGAGGTGGAAGAAGAGGTAGAGGACGGGGGCGCATGGGACTACAGGCGAAAAGCTCCACGACAACAGAATGATGGACACAGAAACGGTGAATACAACAATTATAAACTTATCCAAGAGAAACATCAGTGACATTGAGAAAGGAACTCTCTGTCTAGGCATGTCATTTTGCCCCTCACTTCCCTTCAACTATGCTGAAACTCACGTTGACTTATTCAAGTTCATTCGCAAATTAAAGTTAAAGAAATGGCACTTACTCAAACCCAGTAGACCTCGAGAACATCAGGGAGGGGGTACTATGGAAAGGACACTTGACTTGAATATAAGTGATGTTGATACCCTTGTTGCATTGTACCAACTTGAGTCAAATATTGAGGGTGAAGATGTAATGAGAGGTAATGTACCAGATAATGTACTAGATGATTTGAATATAGTATATAATCAAACTGCTAGGACACAGTTTAAACCCCGTTCTACGTTTTATCCACCATTGGGACACGACAATATTGACACCTTCCATGATGTAGTTAACACTCATCTGGTAAAATTCAGACACAAAAAATGAAGAAAAAAAAAATGGTTTAAAAGTCAACAAGCACACAACCTCACTTTCCCCCAGAAACAAGCATTGATATCCCTACCGGAGGATCAAAATATTGTAATCCGCCCCGCGGATAAGGGTGGTAATGTTGTGATTTTGGACAGGGTGAAGTACGTTGCAGAAGCTCAACGCCAACTGACTGACCAGAATTTCTACATAGTGGTTAACAGGGAAACATATTCCAACAGTGTAGAATGTATTTGGGACAAACTGAGAAATTGGAAAGACCAAGGTATACTGGAATGGGAGGAATATTGTTATCTCAAACGGGATTATCCCATCCTCCCAGTGTTGTACCTTCTACCAAAGGTGCACAAAGATTTGATGAATCCTCCAGGGAGACCTATAGTGTCCTCTAAGGGCAGTGTCACAGAAAACATCTCGAAGTACGTAGATTTTTTCTTATGGGATTTTGTGAGCAATCTCCCCTCCCATGTTAGGGATACAAAGGATTTCCTTAGCAAAGTGGAAGGCATACACTGGGAAGAAGATTTCTTACTCGTTATGCTTGATGTGAGCTCACTCTACACCATAATCAAACATGATCATGGTGTAGAGGCATGCAAACAATTTCTCCAGACCAGGCACATTAGATTTAAATCACATACCACCATGGTTCTGGAGATGATGGAATTTTTCCTAACAAATAATATCTTCATGTTTGACGGAACTCTGTACAAACAGATCACCGGTACCGCGATGGGGACCTGTTTTGCCCCAAGTTTCGCGAACCTGTTCTTAGGCAAGTGGGAGAAAGAGACCCTCATGGACAATTCCAACTTTCCGGAGGTAGAGCGGGTTGTACTTTGGCTCCGCTACATTGACGACATCTTTATGGTGTGGAAGGGCAATGAAACAGAGGCCACTGAATTCACCAACAAATTAAATGTCAATGATTACAATATCACGCTCACAAGCACTATGAGTAGAACCTCAGTAGAATTTCTGGACACCATGGTTGAGGTTATTGACAACACTGTACAAACAAAACTTTTTGGGAAAGACACGGCAGGTAACACCTTGCTTCATGCCCTCAGCAGTCACCCTGATCCCTTAAAATGGAGCATACCGTTTGGGGAACTGTTGAGGGCAAAGCGCAATTGTAGTACAGAAGCAGCCTTTAAGGAAGAAGAATCCACCATGGTGGAACGGTTCAAAGCTAGAGGGTACCCGGTTTGGGTACTCAACAAAGCCATGAAGAAAGTGGAACAAATACAAAGAATAGACACTCTGCACACCAGAGTAGAAAGTGAACCTGAGACAAGTGAACAAGATAACAACACCAGGATCATACTGACATACAATAGGAATGCCAGCAGCATCAGACGCATTTTCACAAAACACTGGGACATCTTAAAAAGTGACCCGAACACAGGTCCCCTCATGAGTGAAAAACCCTGCATCAGCTACAGAAAAGGATATAGTCTTAGGGACAAACTGGTACATAGTAATATATCAACTTACAGTACCATGAAAGATCAAGGACTGAAGGGTTTCTTTCCTTGCGGGCACTGTAAGGCCTGCAAAAACAGCCTTATGAAGAAAGAATTCCCGGGTGGGGAGGTAGAATGAAAGCCATTACCCAGTTCCTCACATGTGGTAACCCGTATGTTATATACTGTCTGGAGTGCCCATGCAAATTGAAATACATAGGCAGCACCATCCATCCAGCCAAGAAACGTGTGCTTGAACACATGAGGGCAATCACCAATCATGACCAACAGTACCCTGTGGCATGCCATTTTCAGCAGCATCACTTCTCCAACAGTGCCTTATTGAGTTATTATGTAATGGAACATGTCCCGAGACCTCCAAGGGGGGGTAATAGAGCATTGAAACTTAGACAACGGGAATCCATGTACATTATTGATTTGCAGACTAAAAGCCCGGGTGGGTTAAACCTTGACGAAGAACTACGAATACATCTGTATGAAACGTAAATTTCTCCTTAGCTCTCGTGTTTTCCTCCCTAGCTTCTTAGGGATTACTTAGATGTAAAGATGTGTTTTTAATAAGTGTATTATGATGTAATCACGTATTTTTGATGTCTGTAATTCATGTTTCTTTTCCCCTTTTCACTGCAGGAGGAAAGGAAGGGGCCCACACTACTCCGGTAGTTTCACCTTCACGGGTTCCCTAACCTTTTTTCCAGAGGCACATGGCGATGCTGTATCACGTCAGTCAAGATCATTTACCTGTGGTTTGATTATTTTTCTTATTGTTTATAGTCTTTTTCTCCTGTACTAGCCGATGGATTATATATAGTTTTGGGCACAGGCCCTGTACTGTTTGAACACAATTCCTGCAAACTACTTTGATGGGAGCAGTTGTTGCCGTTGTGTCAGATCCGTTTATGTTGGGCACTGGCCCAGGATCATGAACATGTCGAGGAGATATATCTGTGTACTTACTGTTACCTAAAAGCTGAGGTGGGGAGTTTTATGTATGTTAACTTCTGCCCCCTGCTCTATCTCCTCTTACATCACATGTCACGGTACTAGGATGCTCTTTTCTTGTTCTTTGAACACGACGGCCTCGCATGTAAAATATGTGGTACTCCATTGTCAATCTATGTCCACATGACTATGTACAGGTGCAGCTGCAATACACAAATTTATTTGCTCATGTTTAATGTTACTTTTTTGTTTGGATGTAATTTCAATTCTCTTTATTGATACACGGGTTTTTATCACGAGTCACGTGACCACATCCCTCTGACACCATGTCTGGCAGTCTACGTTTGATTGCCGTAGATACCGAGCGAGGATAGTAGTTTACTTCCTTGCCATAGGTAACCCACTTAAAGGGATTTATCCCTTGATGGCCATTTAGTACCAAGGCTCATTTAGATCTGTTCAGCACAATCCAGGACGGTGTCTGCACCATGTCCTCATGTTTTGTTTTTTCCACTCCCTCTCTGTGTCCAAATCAGAATTCCATGTGTGTAATTTGTCATCCAACACAGGGAGCACAAAATGGTTTTTAACTGTGTTAATGATTATGAAATACATGTTAATTTCGGGTGGAAAACAAGTTCTACTATGGCCGCCAATTTTCACATAGAAGGTTACCTGTATTGTTAGTCCCTCGTCTATTGCAACCCATTACGATGTGGTCATTGTATACATAAAATGGTGACTGAATTATCACTTCTTTCGTGTGAGCAAGGTGTAACTGCCGAAACACGTAGCGTGGAAGCGACAATAAACTTCCTGATTGAACTTTGCACAAGTCCTGAGAGTGCATTATTTTCGTGTGTTCACGAAGGATTCTTTGAGATTAAGGTACCGGGTGCTCTCCCGGGGTATGCACCACCCTCCACAGGTCCCGAGGTTTCGACAAGCGTTTTTCTGTGGAATATATATATATATATATATATATATATATATATATATATATATATATATATATATATGTGTGTGTGTGTATATATATATATATATATGTTACTCCTTCCTTAAAGATAGGTAAGATGGGGATGTGTCATGAATGATGGTAACTGTGCAGGATAATGAAAAACCCAATAAAGAGAGAAGTATTATTTAAGTGTAAATGAGCTCTGGATTACGGAGCTCTTTGTTCAGCCCGGTAGGTTGTTATGCCACCACTGTGTCTTCTATATCTGAAGAACCTGAGTGTAAATGGTATAAATGCGAAATCAACATGCAATGTAAACAGTCCTATGTGCAGCTGCATCTGCTACCAATAGACATGGTGCTATGTGTTTGGAAAATCATAAATAAACTTTTTTTTTAAACAGTTGTTGTGAGTTAATTGATTGTGATTGGTGCTGGTAGATCCTGTTTCACAGAGGAGAAGCCGTATTAGTCAGAGTGATTTCCTGCTGGTCAAGATCTCACTATGTGCGTGTTAGTGTTGGAAATCATAATTCCCCACTATACTCTTGAATGAACGTTTACTTTAAACTTTGTTTGTGGAGCAGACAAGAGTTATTTGCTAATTGTGCTTGCTTTGGCATTTTTGTAAAAGTTATACTTGCACAAAAGAAAATTGTATTGGAGGGAAAGGTGAGGTGCCTTAATCCACATTATCAGGTATTGCACTGGAATTAGTCATTTGGATAAGGTGACACGCTGGTATTGCTTGTTGCGTCATCAGGTGCCGCGCTGTAATAGGTTTGCATAGAGAGTGTCGAGCTGAGATTGGACACTGGTACTGCTACGTATTATATTGTGATTTGGTGAAACCACCAATTGTCTAAATTCTGACTGCTCCATTCCACATTGCTGAAAATCGCTACTAAAATGAAATGTTTCAGGGTCTTGAGACATTTAGTAATGGGAGATGTGACAGATCCAATCTGACAGGGTGAGGAAGCTTATCCTGAAGGAGATTTTAGGTCATTTTATGGCCATAAACATTGGGCTTCACACATGCATTTGGCTTAACCAATGGAACAAGATCACTAAGAAAGAAGGGTCCTTTCAGTTTCCCAAATATGGTACCTTTAATGTGATGATAATTGAATATTTGAGAGAGGTGTTATATGAATTTAAATCTCAACCCAGACTAGTACAGTATGAGAATTTGAATGTTTGGGAGCGTGCTGCACATGCAAAGGGCAAGGAAAAGTATCAGAATAGAGCAAAGAGGGCTGTTCGTGGTTGGGTCGATGCTAAGTGGCAATCAGAGCATCAAATGTAGAAGAGAGACATGACTGAAGGAGCCAGATTGTTTCTCGTATTCACAAATGAGAAACCCAAGAAGAGAAAATCCCAGGGAGAGAAAGACACAGATACACAGGAAAAGTGCAGCTCTGACAGTGATTCTAGTGATTTCTTTTTGGAGAATTTGTTGTCTTCCAGACTGTCACCCTAGAATGTTGTTCAGCCCACTGATGGTGGAGGTACCCCAAATATTATTGCTGGTGTTACTGCACCTGTTGACCCTACTGCAACCCAAACAGGAGGACTTGCCTCAGTCATTAAAGTTGTGACTGTCCTGAATTGGACAGCCCCTTTTGTGACAGACCTTATTACTATTGCCCCAGTTGTCCCAGTGCCTATAGTAATGCGCCCTGTCATATTGGCCCAGGCGATGACTGTTCAAGCTGTTACTGCCCCAATAACCATGGCACCATACCAATAGTAACAGGAGCTACTGCTGGTGTGCCCACTCTTACTACTGTTCCCATAAAACAGAATTCCTAAGGAGTCCTTTGGAACCCTAACCCATTCACCAGAGGTGTAGGCTCCAGACAAACTTCAGTATTTACGATACAATGTTGCTTATGGCACTACTGGATTTTTTAATCTAGGAGCAATACCTTGAATATCTAGAGGGTCCCCGGACAGTGGCGACACAGAGGAGATGGGTGATGATTCGATGATTCGGTTCATTTTAAGGCCCTCGGATGTCCTCAGATTGCTTGTGGAATTGAATGAACTTAATAGGAGAAATCTAGATCCGAAATACATAGACAAGTATCAGGTGAATGAACTTATATATCTGAGTAAAGAAATCAATTGCCGTGCTGTACAAGGCAATGATAAATTAGCAGAATTGGTAAATGAGTATAATGTGGACATTTCCAGAAGCACAGCTTTGCAGAGGTGTTTTAAAGCACATGTGGATGAGGTGATAATCATAAACAAGAGGACTTCTGGAATAAATAAACACATTAAGGAATTGATTGGTAGCATACAGAAATGAAGTAATTTAGGCAAGTTAAGAGATTGATCGGCAAAAACGGAGGAGGAATGGAAAAAAAAGGAAGATACTGGGGGAACGAGAAAGATACCCACCAACACTCCCAGATGGTGCCACTGTGGAGAATTTCCCCCTCAGGGAGGTACATGGAGGGGATATGTGCATGTGCCCTGGAGCCAAGGTGATTGGGTGACCTTTACAAACCAGTTGCCAAAATTGAGGGAGAATTCCGAATTGTGGTACACTCAGGTTGGTCAATTTGTCAAGATTTCAAATGTTTTGTGGGAAGATTTTAATAACTTTTTCGGCATAATAGTCCCCAATGATTTGTGGGTTGAATGCAAGGTGTCAGTACAGTGGCCCAATGCTGAGCCACAGAGAGTAGCTCAGATGAATGGGTCATCTCCAATAGTGATTAAGAAGTATATGACCAAGAAATCACTTTTCTGAAAAGTAAGGTTCCGCAGAAGGATATTGATTGGTTAAAGATCAATCAGACTATGCAGGAGGCTAAAGAATTGGGGCATGCTTTTTATGAGCGATTGTTGAAGGTGTTTCAACAGTATAGTGGTGTTGATGACCCAGAGAGGAGAGACAGGAGTAATTTTGTGTCATAGTTTGTTGCTGGAGTGAGCCCGGAGATTAGTTTACATATTCAGCAGAATGTGATTTGTTGGCATGTAAATTATTGCAGTGATGAACAAGAGGTGAAACAGAAGAGGATTAAGGAGAAGTTAATGCTTGCTCAACCTAAGCTTGAGCGAAGGGTTTTCAAAATGACCCCTATATGGGAAATGTGGGTGGAATGCAAGGTGTTGGGTTTCAAGGCAGAGGCCAGATGTGCAGGGCAGACATGGTGTTCTACAAGGTAGATGTTTTGTCATCCAGATTGATCCGAGAATGGTGATAGATGTGGTGACATTGAAGAGGTCTAATCCCTGTCATTATTGTAACAAACTGGGCAACTAGAACAGAAATGCTGATTGAATCCTAACCGAGTGTCTGGTGAGGGCCAACTGCAGATTGGTAATTCTATGCAGATGCTAAATGTGCAGATGCAGAAACCACAGAATCCTAATATGCCACAAACCCCAATGATGCAAGTTCCCCAAGCCCCTATGGCCCCACAGAATATGGGGAATCTGAGGTTCAGTAGTGAACGAACCAGGTTCCAAGAGCTAACTTGACCCCTTTTGAGAATTAAGCTACATTCCAACAGTTCCCAGTCTTTGATGCTGCTGGTGGTTACCGTTCTGATCAAACACAATGACAGTGCCTGAGGTGGGTTTTGCATACTTGGGACAATCTTGGAGGTAGACCAGATGCAAATTGTGGAAGGTGAAGTGATTGATCCTGGTGCTACCGGTTCCACTGTTAGAATAGTGGAAGTTCCCAACCTACCCCTCTCGTGAAAGCAGATCCAAGTTGTAGGTGTCGCGAAGAAACAGATTACAAAATCTATGTCAGAGAAGGTCCCAGTCAGAAGAGGTTCTTTTGAAGAAGACCACCAATTTTTGATATATGATTCCAGTCCTGTCAATTTACTAAGACGTGGCCTATTGTGCAAGTTAAATTGCACTATTTACTGTACACAGGAGGGTGTCGAGTTTCAAACTCACAATGAAGATGTTGATTTTAAAATAGCTAAAGAAGGAACGGCCGTTGGGCTGTTCCCCCTAATGATTATGGACCAGTTACCACCTGACCTGAAAAACACTGTAAAGCCTCAGGCCTGGGATTTCCCAGGCAAAGATATCTGTCTCATTAAAAGCGTAAACCTGTTTGAATCACTGTTAAGCCCAATGCTGAATATTCCAGAATGCCACAGTATAACCTCACACCAGAAACAATAGCTTGAATTGCTCCAGTGATTGAGTCCATGATTCAGCACGGAATATTGAAAAGAGATCATGGGAAAGCCATGTGATTCTCCTATTATGGCTTGCAGAAGCCTAGAGGCAAATACTGCATAGCGCAGGGCCTTAGGAAAATTAACAACATTATTGTCCCATGTCACTGAATCGTCCGTGATATTGTTTTAGATTCCCTGTGAAGCTAAATGGCTAACAGTTGTTGATTTGTGTCAATCATTCTTTTCCATTTCACTGTACAAAGAGAGTCAGTTTGTCCTCACATTCCGGTTCCAAAATAGAATTTTGGCATGGTGCTGAGGTCCACAAGGGTATACAGAAAGTCCCTCGATCTTCAACCAGATCTTGAAAAAACATCTGGAGACATTGAAATTGCCATGTGACTCAGTCCTTGTGCAGTACATCGATGACCAGTTGGTAGCGTCGATATCACAAGAAGCATGCAGACAAGATACTATCATCTGGCCAAAAATGGACACAAGGTGTCCCTAAGTAAGTTGCAGTACTGCCAGAAAGAGACCCTGGGGCAGATTTACAAGCCCCTTGCACCACTTTTGCGTCACTTTTAACATGGGAAAAGTGACACAAAAGTGGCGCAAGGGGCTTGTAAATCTGCCCCCCTGTATCTGGGATATCACATTGGGAATGGAGCAAGGAATGTGCCAAAAGACAGAATTTCAGCCATTTTGCAAAAGAACCATCCAACTACGCAGAGAAAGGTGAGGATGTTTCTGGGAATGGTGGGCTACTGTTGTCAGTGGATGCCCAACTTTTCCTTAGTGGCAAAGCCACTACAGAGGTTGACGTACCAGGATGTGTCTAATCTAGTACCATGGGACAACAAAAGCATGAATGCCTTCCTAGAGTTCAGAGAAAGTCTTTGCTGAATCCCAGTCTTAGGAATTCCAGATTAGAGCAATAATTTGTATTGTTTTGCACTGAGAGGGAGGGCTGCACTCTCTTAGTGCTTGTCCAGACACATGGTGATGCCCGGAGACCCGGTGGTTATTTCTAAGCTACACTTGACCCTGGAACTGCAGGACTTCCTGGCTGCCTTATTGCTGTTGCTGCAGTAGGTGTCAGCATCGAGCAAAGTAAAAACATAGTTATGGGCTATCCTCTTATTGGGATAGTACCACACTCAGTTGAAGTGTTTCTTCCTTGTACTAAGACCCAACCTTTGACCAGTAGTAGGCTCACATGGAATGAGCAGGTTATATCAGCTGCTGAAAACATTGCGTTGAAGGTAGCTGTTGTAGCTTCAATCCCACTACACTTTTACCCCTGATGAGACTGAAACTGATTGAAGGGAAGTTGAGCATGATTATCATAGAATTGTGCATTTAGCCAAGGCCCGATATAAAGGATGAACCCCTTAAGAGCTCGATTATGTATTATTTTTAGTTTGCTCTTGCCTGACAGATGACGGCAGAAACCTGAGAGCTGCATATTCAGTTAGCATCGTAAAAAGTGTAGTGGAGGCTTCTTGTGTCTGTGGTGTAACCTCAGCCCAAGTCACTGAATTGGTCATTCTTACTAGAGCTTGCTGTGTTTCATATTAATTGAAGGTAACCTTCTTAACAGATAGTCAGTGTAGCTTTGGTGTTGTCCATGATTTCGGACATTTATGGTCACAAAGGGTATCTATTACATTATCAGGATACCCTTTCAGAAATGCAGAATATGTTATGAAACTGCTTGTGGCATCAAGAAATTGCTGTGAAGTGCACAGCACACAGGAGTAGAAATGATTACGTAACAGCTGGTATCCGGTATGCTGATTATATTGCCCAGTACTGTGCTCATGGCTCCTGTGCATTTCATGGGGACTATTCAAATGATGCTGAGAATGAGACAAATTTCAACATGTTGTTGGCTGTTGCAGATACATGGGATGCGGTCAAAAGATTACAGGAAGAAGCATCGGAGATTGAGCAGCAGGTTTGGCTCAGAGAAGGTTATGTGGAGGATGAAAATTAGATTTGGGTTTCTGCAGATGGAAGACCTGTGTTGCCAACTAGTTTGTTATCCCCGATGGCTAGACACCTTCAGGGTCCTGCACCCCTAGAGAGGGATGCTATACTTAAGCTATTTAGGCAAAACTGGTTTAATCCCCGTTTCAGAGTAATGACCAAGAGCCTTTGTCATCGATGCATGACCTCTCAGCAGCTGAATGTAGGGAGAAAGACCCCATAACAATGAGTCACATAGAAAGATCAGGAGGTCCCTTTAACATAATGCAACTTGACTTAATGAAGCTGCTTGTGTGCAACGGGCTGTGATATGTCCTAGTTATAGTGTGCATCTTCTCCCACTGGGTAGAAGCATACCCAACTCAGAGGAATGACAGTCTCACAGTAGCAAAATTGTTGCTGCATGAATTAATCCCTAGATTTGGATTCCTGGTTTCTCTTGAGTCAGACCAAGGAACTCATTTAAAAAATGAGGTCCTAAGAATGTTGTGTGTTGCTCTGCATGTGGAGCAGCGATTGCACTGTAGTTACCGACCACAACCATCTGGCATAGTGGAACAGGTGAATGGGACGTTGAAGTCTCGGCTTGTGAAAGTGTGCGCATCTACCTCTCTGAGTGGCCGGATGCCTTGCCTTTGGTGTTGCTGAATCTCCGAAATACGCCTGATGACTGAACAGGACTGTTGCCCCATGAGATTCTTATGATGAGAGACATGAGGTTGCCTGTTCTGCCTTCAAATGTGCTTGTGAATGTCTCAGATGATATGATCCTCGACTACTGAAAAGGGCTGGCTGATGTGGTGCATTCTATCTCTCTCCAGGCTGAAGCTGCAACCGTTTCCCTGCATCAGGAGCAATGCCATCACCTCCATCCTGGGGGATTGGGTCTTTGTGAAAAATGCAGGTTTGGAAGTCATGCTTGGAACCTCAATGGAAAGGTGCCTTCCGGGTCATTTTAATGACCACAGCCATCAATGTGTTGGACTACTGTGAGAAGTTGGCCTGGTATATGATGTCTACCAATTAAAGTGGGCACCTTGCACCAGTCCAAACAACCCTTATGGTGATTTAAGAGGTCAAAGATAACCTTATGAAAGCTATCCAAGTGGTAGCTGTGGAGAGCAACTTTCAGGCTTAGTCTTGAAGGAATGTTAAGCAGCTTGTTTTACCAGAATGTAATCTTATTGTATTGGTTAAATGAAAGGAGAACCACACAGTAGTTATAAGAATATATATTTATTATTATAACACCTTAAATACCTCACAGAATCTGCTACACGCAGATAAACACAAAGCACACAATACTTTAGCACAGAAACAATTGTAAGCAGCACTAATACACAGTGGGCTCCAGGGGGAGACCAAACCATATACTAAAATAGTGGTATAAGAACCACGACTCGAGTCAAGACAGTGTCTAGAATGTGTAGAATCGCTGGGACCCCAAGGAACCACCCAAGGTGAGTGAGTAGGGACCCCACGGAGGATGGGTGCAGTGTGAGAACACGACCGCGTGCTACGTACAATTCAAAGGGAGAGTCGCGGTTGCGATTTTAAAGTTAAAGGACCCTTCCCAGTGGATTACGAGGAAACCCTTTGGAACATAAAAGGATGGAGAGCCACCCCACCAGTGGATACTGAAGTACCAGAGTTACCTATCCCAGGGAAGCCGGGTGCATAGGTCTGAAGTGGCGTCGGAAACCGCCGTCACTCTCAATGGGAGCCTTCAAAGAAATGCCACTGCTAAAAAGAAGAAAAGTGTCCGGTGGAATCCGCAGGTGGATTCTTGATGGAAGGAACCTGAAAGCAGATGGGACAGAGTATGGGTCACTCAGGAGTGACCAGGGGCTCGGTAGACGAATGCTGGGTGCTTCAGGTGCGAAGAAGGAGACCTTGACTCTACAGCTGCAGGGACCAGGAGACTTAGAGGATGACCAGGAGACGGATACGAGCTGTCCCACGAAGGATGTCGAGTGCTGAGGGGTCGGTGTCCGGCGGGAGCACCAACAAGCCTTGGCAACAGCAACATACGAAGAAGGTCAAAAAAGGTTGCGGTCTGGTCCGGCAAGGACCAGGGGACTCACCACAGCAAGGGGAGTCAGGGCAGGCCTGGAACAACCAGTGGAGCCCAAGAAAATCAGGATTGTCCCTCAAATGGACCCACAGGCCGAAGGCACAGGAGTCGCGAGGGGACCTCTAGCAGTTTCACCAAACAACAGCTTGCAGGGCACAGAGTGCGAGGAGGCCAAAGTCCTTGGTATGAAATGTGCGCAGAGATTGGGGCTATTGACAGCCTAATGCATGAAGTTGAGGAACACCAACAAGCATATGCAATTGCAAAAGTACATGGTGCACAGGGGTTTGGGTTATGCGGTCCCCACGAGGGATACTGGCCACAAACTCAGTGAGAGGGCAGCTCAACCTCAAGGAACATAGGAACCCACCTCCTGTTTTGCTGGAGTCTTCAGAGTCTGTAGGAACTCAGGTTCAGCAGACCAGTCAGTTGCGTTACGGTGCCTGCGAATGCAGGGGAGTGAATCCTTCACCCCAAGGGAGATACTTCAGTTGTCCTTGATGCTCCACAGGTCCTGCATGGAGCCAGTATGGTGCACGGGCACAGACGATGCTTTGGACGGAGAGGGAGACAAAGTCAGGCCCAGTCGAAGTCCAGCAAAGTCCAGAGTGTCCAGACGGTCGAAGGTCAGTGGTTTCTTGTTCAGAATCTTGTCCACATCAAATCTAGGGTCCTACAGCCAGGTAAGCCCTTTTGTACCCACGGGAGAGGGTTGGACAGATTCAGGGGACCCTCCCAGGGCAGGGTCAGGACAGGGGGGTGGTTACACCCATGTCCTTTGTCCAGTTTTGCACCAGAGCAGGAGCCAATGGCTCCCAGAACTGGTTTGAGCTGGACTATGCACAGGGACACCAAATGTGCCCCTCGTGCAGACTTTCAGGCACTTTGGAAGTGCACCCACCCAGCTCCAATACACTAAATCCTGTCTGGGAGGTGGTACACCTCCCTGTGACAGGATGCCTATTGTGCTGCCTTCCCCTGCTCGAGCTTGGCTCAGCAGCAGGAGGGTAGAAATGTGTCTCTCGTTGGCAGCATCCATTTTGTGCTGTCCGGGTCGAGAAGGCTGGTACCGGGAAGACCAGGACCCACGAAGCTTGCTTCTGAGGGGTGGAATCATACCTCCCACACCGATTACACGACATGTTTTGTTTCAGCCGTTTTCGAGATAGCATTTACCGCGAAGTTATAATGCACCTCTACCTATATGTCTGGCTGAGTCACAGACAACCCGGGAGAATGGTCTCCAAAGGCTGCAGAGGGGCTCTGCTCATGCAGGGGCACCCTCTCACGTAAAACCCAGCACCCTGCCTTCAGGATTGTTAAGGCCTGCTATAGGGGTGACTTATAGTTTTTAAGTGTAGTGACCTATAGATATAGTGAACCTATATCTATCGTAAGTGGTGCTAGCACCAGCTTACACAGGCTGCAATGGCAGACCTGTAGTTCTATTTTGCATGACCTCTCATGGGTGGCATAATACATGCTTCAGCCCACGGGAAGCCTCTGGGGTACCTATGCCCTGGGTACATGTGTACCATATACTAGGGGCTTATAAGGGTACCCCAGTATCCAATCTGGAGTGTACCTAAGTATATGTCAATACATTTTTAGGAGAAAGCAGATAAACTGGGGTCCTGATTAGCAGGATCCCAGTCAGACTAGTCAAAAACAGTGTAACATCAAGCAAAAAGTGGGGGTAACCATAAGAAGCAGATCCTACTTTTCTACAACTACCCCACTGGATACATGCATCTCCCACCCAGTGAGTGAGATGTCTGAATGAAGAAGTGGTAACGCCTACCCCTGATTCGAAACCACAGTCCTGTGGTCACCCGGAAGGAGCAGAGCGGGGGTGAAGTGAGCAATCAAGAGGCTCAGAATCTCCCTGTAGGTTAACGACACTTATCCCGGCGAAGGGCCGAGTAGTGTGAACAGGGGTGATCGTGAAAGAGAAGAGCGGCCAAGAAGGCAAGAGAGACTGAGAATGAGCCTGCTGGTTGAATGTATTCTGTAGACTGTCACTGAGGAGACTGACGCACAGGGTCAGCGCAAGGCATGGGAAGTGTGGGCAGCTGCCCAGGGCCTCGCACTCTGCCAAAAAACAGGGGGCCCGCATCACTGTGAAAGGCCACACTTTCACAATTAGCCCACCTATTCCTACAGGGCCCCCTGCCCCACCAGATCACATTACGTCTTGACCTTGCTGGTCATGGCGTGGTGACATTCCTGGGGGTGCAGGGGTGGGGGGAAGGTACATACAGAATGGGGGACAGCACAGCAGCTGGGCCGGCAATTATGTTGGCTCACAGTGTCAGGGGTGGGGCAGCGCCTCTGTTAAGTACTGGCCATTCTAGGCACCCTTT
Organism: Calotriton arnoldi; assembly: GCA_963921515.1. NCBI lineage: Eukaryota > Metazoa > Chordata > Amphibia > Caudata > Salamandridae > Calotriton > Calotriton arnoldi. The sequence continues at coordinate 218,492 of CAWUFW010007687.1, forward strand.
GTGCATTTTGTATCCAGGGGACAGAAGGCCCCTTTGTTTCCAGGACCAGCCGAACACAGGTAAAAGGAGGTGGGTGAGGGGATAAGGGAGCAGCCAGATCAACTGGCTTTTGTTAACCTTAACCTTTGTCTGTAGAACTGCCTTGTTCTGAGAATTGCCTCATCACTGTTTCAAGGCCCAGGGGAGGGGGCCCCTCTCCCTGGGCCTCGAAGCACTGGATCAAGCAGCAAGGTCCAGGTGTGGGGGTCCACTTCCCTGGGCCTTGTAGCCATTATGTAATGCCATGGTGGGATTGGGAAGGGCGGTATTCGGCTGGCGCTCGAGGCCCAGTCCCCGAGGCTTGATGTGGGCCGGTTTTTTTTCTCATTTTGGACTTGCTCTGCCGCTGTGAACTGAAGGGGCCTCAGCAGCCCCTTCCATGGCCCACTGTCATATAAAGAATACGTTTTTCGATTTTCCTTGGACAAAAGAACTGAATGGATTTTTTGCACTGATTTACATTGAATGTTGAATCTTGGTGCTGCGTGTAAAACAAGCATTTACAATGCAATAGGTCTGGCATTTACGCGAGTTTGAGCTATTGACATTGTAAATGACAATGCCTTTTATTTATGATTTGGCTTTTGAAACATAAATAAAAGGCATTGTCATTTACAATACTAATAGCTTAAACTCTCACAAATGCGAGACCTATTGCATTGCAAATGCTTGTTTTTAATGCCCTTTGACCGCTGATTAGTTACTGTGGCAGGACTGAATACAGTAACAGAAAACCCACAGAGGCACCTATATGCTGGCTGGGGCCGTGCTGTGAGAAGCTATGTGTTTTCCTATTTTGGAAGGCAAAAGTTTCAATGTGCTCTATTGTCCCTCCAAGTTGTGAATGCGGAAGCAATAGCTTTTATGATTAGTAACAAAAATGGTGACCTTAATGGGTGTTATATGATATTCATGGGTCCACCAAACTGTAAGAGAAAGTCACATGCACCATGCAGTTAGGTACCTTGTCTGTCGTTTAAAATTGTTCAGATACAGATTGGTATGTCCAAATAATTAGCAATCAGCTGAGAAAGGCAATTATTATATTTTATCATAATCAAGGTTCACATGTAACAAGAAAGTGTGGAAACTAATCTGCAGTGGAAAGTCGTTCAATAAGCAGCAACACTGAATGGCCATAGTTGCAGCGTGAGGCAGGAATCACGGCGGTCATTTATGTTACAGGAAGTAGAATGAGGACAGGGAATTGTGTATGTAGAAATTTAGAGCACCAAGTTGGAGGGGTAAAAGAGGAAAGCATTATCACGTACATCACATACTCAGTACATGGGATGTTGGAAATAAAGAGCCACATGAATGTGATATTCTAAGAAGTGGTGCAATTGCACTCCTAGCAGGAGATGGGCAAAGAACGAGAAGAAAATTCTCCTTACATCTCTAGTAGAAGCAAAACCATTTGCATTACAACAAAGACTTCAAGGTTCACTGAAGCTGCGGTGTTTATGCTTGCAAGGAAGATACAGCATACATGGCCAAAGGTATACAAACATAGATTAATGTATTTATTGCACAGCAAGATAACACAAAATTCAAAAGTTTTAATCTTGAGCAGGACCCAGTCTGTCTCTCATCCTGCCAAAGAGGGTAACAAGAATACCAATTATTCATACACACGTTCAATAATAGCATATCATTATTTGATGGCTGTTTAACTGGCAAGAATAAAGCGCGCCTTGCTGAGTTATGATAAGCACTTGGCCACTGAAAGACAAACTATTTAGGTCTGGAAAAGTATGTTGAAAAGGACCAATCTCACCTATCTCACACCTGAGCCCTTTTATGACTTTAAAGAAGCAAGTCAGGGGAAGCAAAAGAGGGGAGCACTAGATCACCTTGCAAAATAAGAGTATGTATCAATAATTGAATTAAATATTGAGAAGCACCTTTTATTCTCCTCTTTGTCCTTAAGAGCAAAATGCAATAAAAAACAGAAAAGCAAAGAAAGGAGACACTTTTTCTAAATAGGGACTGCCAGATGATGTGTTGTATAATATGAATACTCAAATTCCTCTATCGCTGAAGGTGCTGATTTGCGAGTAATGGTGGATAAAATACTGTTTGTGCCTTTCTTTCAGTTCATTATCCAAGCAGGCACTTATCAGTACAAAATACTATCAAGCAAGCAGAAATGGCAGTGTATGGGGCACTCCGTGATCTCTCTGCTCCTTTCAGCATTGCTGTTAGATTTGGGGGTCTCTAGTTGGCAATGGTTTGCACCTTTGTCCAAATGGGGACCCTTGCGTCTAGTCAGGGTAAGGGGCTACACTCCTAAAATAACCCCTGCTCACCCCCTTGGTAGCTTGGCACGAGCAGACAGGCTTATCTCAGAGGCAGTGTGTAAAGCATTTGTGAACACATACAGTAAAACAGTGAAAACACTACAAATGGACACTACACTAGTTTAGAAAAATAAGTAATATTTACTAGACTTAACACAAGGTCAAACAACAAAAATCCACAATACTGTAATCAAAAATGAGTCTTTAAAATGGTAGAAATAGCTTAGTTCAATGTAGATGGTAAATGCGACACTTTACTCTCAAAGTACCTTGGATGCGTCACGCAATACAAACAAAAGGGTCGCAGGGAAGGTGATGCGTCGGTTCCTTACACTCAGGGGAGTGGATGCGTCGGTTCCTTACTGCTGCGCAGGGGAGTTGAGGCTTGCTTCCTTACTGTGTGGGGAGGTGATGCGTCGGTTTCTTACTGTGATCTGGTGCGATGCGACAAGATGGCGCCTCGATGCGATGCGACAAAATGGCGTCTTGGTTACGGTGCGACAATGTAGTTGCGATGCGTGCACGCCCGACGGCTGTGCGGCGACTCGGTGAACTTCTGAGCCGCGACAGGCCCTGCGACACGCTTCTCCGGTGATGCGACGGCGACCTCTGCGGCGGCGGCCCGCTTCTCCGGTGATGTGATGGCGACCTCGGCGATGATGCGACGGCAACTGCTGCGGCGGCGACACGCTTCTCCTTCGTTGAGTCGCGCTTCCAGCTCCCAGCGACACGCAGTCTTCAAAAGGGCCCAACATAACAGCAGGCACCTCTTTGCAGGTAGAATTCCCAGCAAGGGAATTCAGGGGAGCTGGTTGGTGAAGTCTTGTATCCCTGAGACTTCAGGCAGGAGGCAAGCTCAGTCTTCAAGCCCTTGGAGATCTTCTTCAAGATGATGAAAGTACACACAAAGTTCCTTTCTCCTTTCTTTGGCAATAAAGTAACCACTGCAGGCCAACCCCAACAGCACACAGCACAGGGGCAGTCTCCTTCAGTTTCCTGGTTCTTCTCAGCAAAGGTTCGTCTTGGTTCCCAGAAGTGATCTAAACTTCTGGGGTCTGGGCCCCAATATTTATACTCAGAAAGTCTTTGTTCTCTGGAGGCAGAGAGTGTCTGTGCCTGACCAAAACCAGTTCTGTGCAGCTTCTTGTCAGGAGGTGGAGACAGCATTGTTTGAGAGCAGACCTGGCCCAGGTAGCTGAAAGGAAATCTCCTCCCCCTACTCTCTATTCTATGAGGTCTCAGGGGAGTGAAAGGAAATCCCCACCCCTACTCTCTATTCTTTGAGGGCTCAGGTCAGTGAAAGGAAGTCTCCTCCCCTACTCTCTATTCTATGTGGGTCCTATTCAGCCCAGCCCTGACCCATCAGACTGCTGGAGCCAAGACCCTCTCCAGTCCCCTGTCACTCACAAACCAGACAGTGAATACACAACCTTAGCAGAGGCACACTGGAAGGTTAGGCAAGAAAATACCTACTTTCTAAAAGTGGTATTTTAAAACACAGAATGTAAAAATCACCCACACTAAAAGATGTATTTTAACATTCTGAGTTCAGGCATACTAAATTCGTTTTTCTATCTTGTTCCTAGGGTCAGTTAAGGATTATAAGATGTTATAACCAAACTGCCCATCCTGGCCTATGGGAACAGATAGCCTTGCAATAGTGAAAAACGAAATTGGCTATAATTCACTATTAGGACATACCACACACATCAGGGCATGGCCTACCTTTTACATACAATGCACCCTGCCCTTGGGCCTACCTTAGGGGTGACTAACATGTAGAAAAGGGAAGGTTTAGGGACTGGCAAGTGGGTGCACTTGCAACGTCAGCATGGTAGTCACAGACTGCACACAGGCTCTGCAATGGCAGGCCTGAGTCACACTTTACAGGTTGCTTCTGTGGGTGGCACAACCAGTGCTGCAAGCCCACCAGCAGCATTTGATTTATAGGCACTGGGCACCCAAGGTGCACTATACTAGGGTCTGACAAGTAAATCAAATAAGCCAATCATGGAATCACTAATCCATTACAACAATTTGCACAGAGAGCATATGCACTTTAGCACTGATCAGCAGTGGTAAAGTGCCCAGAGTCATAAAACCAACAAAAACAGGTCAGAAAAAGTACAGGAGGAAGGCAAAAAGTTCAGGGATGACCCTGCAAAAAGGGCCAAGTCCAACAATTACCCATTACATAAACCCCCTCAATAACTCTACCTCCACTCAGAAACAGTGAGGATAATGATAGGTTTCGTCTCAGGTCTCTACAGAAGAGGCCAAACCTGGAAAAGAGGGCCTACAGTAAAAGTACAGTGCTCCTGAGTAACATAAAATAGGAATGTGTCTGACTGCAAAAGGCGTTTGTTATTACATCGGTAGCAGGGATTATACTTAGTTTCACATCCTCGTCAAGTTTGTGCATTCTAGAAGAGATGTAGGTACAATGACAGCTATATGAAGATGTGGTGCAACAATGTGATAGTCGAAACAAACTGACACACCCCGTGTTTTGTATGGTGGGCTCCTCAAGAATTGAGGGCCCACTAAAATATCAAACAGAAAGGTTGCAGCACACTTCAAATTAGTTTCAAAGTGATTATAAGATTTGTCATAAACGGAGGTTTACTCCAAAATTCTCGATTTATTTTTCTTCAAAGGTGGGCGCAGCTGTTAAAGATGAACAGGTGGTTACATACATCAATCAGGGCAGTCCCACTATGTATGTAAAGTCCACATTCAAACCACAGGGGATCTTAGTGTCAATTACTTAGTTTAGCGTGAGGTTGAAAGGTTGAGTGGACCTGCTGGGATTCAAACCTGTGACTGAGAGGTCATTTCAAACCACTGCAAGGGCTGCATTGGTCTAGCAAGCCACCAGACGAGATAGTTAATCTACAAAAATGCCCAAAGAACTATTTAAAATAGAACGTGGGGGTGCGCTGCCACCTACGAAAAAAACTGCAGATTCGACCACTGACCTCCAGATGCGTACAGGACATGATATGAAGATGGCAATTTCTTTTTTTTCCCATTCCTACCCCTACCCCAATTTTCCTCAAGTTGGACAACCCCATAAAGTTGGAAATATAAACAACAATCTGGCCCATGCATCAAGCAAAATACCCCTCGCTAAATTAGCGATTCGTTAAAATAGGCCGTTAGCGAGCGCAAAACCCGCAAGTGCAATGCATCAACCCCAATAGCGGAAAAACTACACATTCGCAAAAAATGCCCCACTAATTTACCGATTCGCACATTTGCGAATCGCAAATAGCGAATACATCAATTGCGCACGCAAATAGCGAGTCGCAATTAAAGAATCGCAAAGGCATGCATCAAAAATCGCTATTAACGAATATCCACAAAGTCGCTATTTAGCATGAGCAGAATAAGGGGAATCTCAAACAGGAGGTAAATCTGATGAAACAGACAAAAAAAAAAAAAATTCAAACACAGGTGTAAACTATCTGAAACCCTTCAAAATGGCACTGGAGACCCCGTAAGGTTTCCAAAATGGCAGCCCTCTACGTGCTTGCAAGGAGGATGAGACTTAATGCAGCAGCACAGCGCAGGAGGAGGATCCAGGAGAGGGTATTCAGAGTGCGCATTACATTGCTTGGCCAAAATGAGGAGGAAGTATATGACAAGTATCGTCTGGATCGTGCCATGATAATGCGCCTAATTGCTGACCTGGAACCACTACTGCAGCACCAGACCCGTAGGACAAATGCCATTCCTGCGCACGTCCAAGTCCTATGCAGCCTTCACCTACTGGCGTCCGGTAGTTTCCAGGGGGTCGTAGCGGTGGCCTGAGGCGTCTCACAAAGCGCACTTTCACGCTTCTTCCGTCGATTCATTGATGCCATGCTGACAATGATCCATACCCACATCACCTTCCCACAACCCCACAGCAGTTGAACCAGACCAAACTGGAGTTCTACCAGTTGGCACAATTCCCCCATGTCATAGGATGCATTGACTGCACACATGTCCCCATCTGTCCCCCTCAGCCAACGAGTACATCTTCCGCAACCGGAAGTCCTATCACTCTATCAACGTACAGGTCCTGTGCAATGCCAAGCACATAATTACGGACATAGTGGCACAATTTCCGGGGAGCACACACGACTCATATATATTCCGGCACAGTGGCATCCACAGGCGTCTGCTCAACGGTGAATTTGGAGAGGGACACCTACTCGGTACATACATATTCCTATTTCTTACATCATGATCCCATATGTAATTGCATTACTGCGGCTAATCCTTTGCTTCCCACCCTGTAGGTGACAGCGCATATGCCTTGCGGGAATATATCCTGACACCCCACCTCAACCCAGCAACACCACAGGAACGGCGCTACAATGCGGCACATATCAGCACCAGAAATGTGATTGAGAGAACGTTTGGGATCCTGAAGAGTCGCTTCCGGATCCTACATAAGACTGGTGGTGCATTGCAATATGACCCTGAGACCTGCTGCAGGATTGTAGCAGTATGTGCCATGCTGCACAACATTGCAACCCGAAGGGGGATCCCCATTGTGATGGACGGAAATGCCAACTGCCGGGATAACCAACCACCCGCACAACACCGACAGTCACATGTGCCAAACACAGCTGAGGGTCAGAGGAGGCGGACATACATCACACAACATCACTTCTGAGCCTGGTAAGAATGAGCCATCACAAAATGTCTTTGGATGCTAATGTTTTATTCACATAGGCACAGGTCAAAGTAAATATTCATGTTTCTGAAACATAACAGTGATTGCATAGGTTGATGAAATGAAAAGTAATCGTTAACAGCACGGGAGTGCAATCCCAATATCTAAGTGGAACATGGGTACCCCACCATGGACAAAGAGGCAGGAATGCATGTCTAGCGCCTCTTGCCACGTACCCCCAACCTCCTGTCGCCTGGCTCCTCGACATCACCCTGATGTGTGCCTGTGGCTGTTGAGCTGCGCGAACTGCGCCTCCTGCTAGTGGGCTCCGGCACGGACACGCTACTCATGCTCGATGTCTCCTCACTACCCTCCTCCCCCTCCAAGTTGCTAGCACTCACTGTCCCAGTCTGTAGTTGTTCCACAGCAGTGGTCACTTGGCCTAAGGCCTTAGCAACATCCCCGCAGAAATGTCCTAGGTCAATCTGCAGTGACACGGAGCGGCGTGACAAGACAGCAGTGCTGTTGCAGAGCTTGGTGATGGCCCTAGTATTCGCAGTGAGACGAAGCAAGCCCTGCCGATGCCTCCTGCGCTTAGTGCGTTGTCCTGCTATGACAGCACGGGTGAGCTCCTGTAGGCTCTTGTTCATTTCCTGATTCCCCTCTGCAACAACTGTGGTTAGGTGACGCAGACAGTCTGACATCGTGCTCATGTTTTTGGCAAGCTTGGAGATATGCAGGTTGATTGTGCCCATATGTCTCCCCTGCAGGCGCTGAACACGTAGCATCTGCGACTCAACCCCAGCATAGACATTCGGAGCCTCTCCTGATTCTGTCGCAATACTGCTCCTGGACCTGCGCAGTTGTCTGACTCGTCCACGTGCTGGTGTTGGAGCTGCTGAAGGAGAGACGTGTCTGGCAAGGGACTGTTGGGGGTGCTGGGGTCGAGCTCAGTTTCCATTTCCTGCAGTGCGGGTACATGTGGCCTGCGTTTTGGTGGTGGTGGTGGTGGTGGTGGTGGTGGTGGGGATTGAGGGTCCAGTGGGGTCTCTCCATCCGTCTCTGCTGGTGTCTCTGAAATCATGAGGCGCTCACTGTCATCTGAGTCCACCGGAGATGCATCTGTGTGTGAAACAGTGCATTGTTATTTTAGTTTGTTCCTCTATCTGTTTATCATTTTGCCTATTTTACACACTATAAATCACAGATTTGAACAAACTGTTCGGACATGTACTGCTGGTGTCTATTCTTGCGCATTGGTGATTATCCATGCACACTTGGCTGACATGACTACAACTCCCATGATGCTGTTCGTATGTGAGGGTATATGTGTAATGGACTTCTTCCAGCACACTGTGATTTGCCTGAGGGGATGTGCATGTGTATACAATTCGCAGCGTATATGCGCAGGCATGCTTCTTACCTTGTTGTGTGGTTGCTGGGCCGGAAGTGTCCATTTGGGTGACTCCCACGACTGCCTCAGGCTCAATCGTCCCCTCAACGAGGTCCTCCAGGGCTGTGTTGGCGGGTACTTTTGATGGTCCCCCTCCTGTGCCAGCTGCTTCCTTCACCCTTTCTGCCATGCGCTCCTTGGCACGTTTTTGAGGTCGTACCACCTTTTCTTCAGGTCGTCAATGCTGCGGTGTGTGACTCCACAGCATTTACCTTCTCCTTAATGCGCAGCCATATTTTGCGCTTCTCAGCCTCTGGCACCTTCAGGGACAACTTGCCAAACAGTTTGTCATGGCTGCTGCTCACCCCCTCTATCAGGTGTTCCAGTTCCCTCTCTGAGAACTTTCTCTTCCTCTTCCTGGGCGTGGCAGTTTTCTTTGCAGCATTGTTGTCCATCCTGGCTAGGTGTGGTGTAGCTGGATTGTGAGGGTGAAGTCTCTCAGCTCAGCTTCAGTCCTCTGCCTCCTCCTCTGAGCTCCTCAGGGCACTGAATGATGCATGGCCTGGATGACTTCCTGGTTGTGATGTCATCAGCCTGCTCCTGCTGCGACCCGTTTTTTGAATTCGCTAATACCGATTTCGCTATTACCGAAATCGGTAATAGCGAGTCTGGTATTAGCGACTCTCTTACTTTGCGAATCGCAATCGTATAATCGGAGTTTATTTAGCGATTTCTAGCGAATCGCTAATTATTACCGAATATGTACATGCATCCCAAAGAGCGATTTCTTATTAGCGAATCCTTATTTTTCGCTAATAAGGAATCGCTTTACCGAATTTTGATGCATGTGCCCCCAATGGTGCTTTCTTTTTGGGGAGTTTGAGGATGGTCATCAGAATCCTGCCATCCTGCCTCTACCACTTCCTACAGTTCTAACACCAAATTAAAAACAGTGATTTGAAAACCCCTTGAATCTGCAGCATACCTTCACTTTAAACACACCCAGATACTTGGCCTTCCCTAAATGAATCGATACAAGGGAGCCACTCAATGAGAATAATCTAGAACGTTGTAGTTACTCTATTTATGTTTCACTGGAATTGTATTTTTATGTGTTCATTTTCTCCCATTGTTTGATTGCAATCTTTCCTTTTAAGAAATGGATATTTGCTCACCTGTTTTCTATCCCCTTATCTTTTGTCCATGTTACTGATATCCACATTAGGTCACTTCAGTTATGCCAAATAAGATCAATAGTCCTGCGATGTCACTTTCTGTGATGCCACTTCTTGTGATGCAATATGCAGTTAGAGGGGCCTCATATCTTCCCTTTCGCCCGGGGCCTCAGAAGTCCTAGGACCGGCCCTGCTGACGCAGTATCTGAATGGACATACTATGCCGAAAGTGAACTTGATCTAATCTTTTATACATTGGAGGAACAGAGAACTGTGCCTAGAGAACCTCGATAATTGAAGGTGTTTCAACGAAAGCCTTAGACCTGAGAATTGATCATCATCATTCTAATGAGCTGTGCCCAAGATTTCTCAGACTTTCAGTTTGACACCTTGCTGCACCGCATGAAAGGGAGAGGGCAGGAATGTGTCATATTTAACATTACGTGGAGTATTCCTGTCCACTCCTTGTGCTGCCGCACAATGTGCTGCCTTGCGCCAATGCAAGGGCGCAAGAGGGTCTGCGCTGTAGACAGGATTGCTTTTGAGCAGGAAGGGACATCTTCCTGCACCAAAACAATCCACTGAGGCTTTTTCCTCTTTCTATGTGAGCTGCAGGAAGCTGCACATGCAGAAAGATGAAAAAACTAGAAGAAATAAATATATTTCTCCTTATTACAACTCTCCAGGGAAAGTGTAGCATTTGGACGCATTCCCAGATCATCTACTCATGGAAAATCAGGGAAGGAGTCAAAATCCATGCATGGATGCATGAGAACACCCACACTCGAATAGGACACGTTACAACGCAAACATTTACAACGCATGCCTTTACAACGTGGTTTTTACATCGCAACATCCATTACAATGCATGCCATCACAACACACTTTTAGAAACTACATTTACAACGCATTCCATTACAACGTATACCATTACAACGCATACCATTACAACGCATAATACTTTTAGGGCAACTGTAGGGTAAGTGTTGGATAGTGTAGGGGTAAAAATTACTATTCCCACTCCAGTGAGTGAAACAGTAGGGTAAGTGTTGGATAGTGTAGGGGTAAAAATTACTATTCCCACTCCAGTGAGTGCAACAGTAGGGTAAGTGTTGGATAGTGTAGGGGTAAAAATTACTATTCCCACTCCAGTGAGTGCAACAGTAGGGTAAGTGTTGGATAGTGTAGGGCTAAAAATTACTATTCCCCATTACTTACCTTATAATGCGTTGTAATGGCATGCGTTGTAGTGACATGCGTTGTAATGGCATGCGTTGTATTGACATGCGTTGTAATGGCTGTGTTGTAATGACATGCGATGTAAAGGCAGTCGCGTTGTAATGACTGCTTTGTAAATGTAGTGCGTTGTAATCGTTGTTTCCCCCCACACTCCATACATAAAACTCCTCCCCGGTGCAGAGTAAGTCATGGCTGCAACTTGCGCTGCCTTTCATTACTCAAGATTTACCAAACACCGCACGGCCATGCAACGTCTTTCGTTGCTTGGTAAATCTGACTTTAGTGTTGTGTTGCCCTTCCATTGCCTTGTGTGACACTATGCTAATTCTGCCGTTGTGTTTATTGACTGAACTTTATTGAACTTTGCTTTATTCAGAATTTTTAAGGTTCCCTAAGCCCAAGGTTCCATTGGAAGAGTAAGGTTGCCATTTAGTAGAAGAAGGAGTAGGGCTAGGGATGACTCGCAAAGACGGCTGTACTTAAGTTAATCCTGAAGTTTACCTAACAGTTTTGCTTAGTTGCACAAGTTGAAATATTGTATATGTCTGCTTGCTGTTATTCTACCACACGTGACTCTACACCACTCCACTGTACACCATTCCACTATACGCTATTCCACTATATGCCACTCCACTGTACCACACTCCACTCTACTTCACTCGACAACAGTACACTCTACAACAGTACACTGTAAAACACTCTCATCCACTCTACTGTACCTCACTGCACTTATAACCACTCCTCTTGACGACAGTAAATTTCCCGATTCGGAATAGATTTTTTTTAAATAAAAAAACATTGAAGTTCAATTAAAAAAACCAAAGGTTAAAGCTTTTATACTTAAGAAAACTTGACTTATTCTATGCAAACCAAACTTAAAATACACAAACATTACAAATTCTAAAGGTATGGTTATACCTTACATTTATAGTTAATGCACTACCTTCAAATTAATATAACTTTATTTATTCTTTAACTACAAACCAAACTTAATTGACACAAAAATGTTAAATTGTAAACTTATACTTTTAATTTATAATTTATGCAGCATCTTCAAGCTATTATAATTCACACCCCCCCATACACAGTGTATTCTACTCGATAGCCACACTACATTATCTATAACTTGGCACTCTACCATGCACTGTGTTCTCACAAAAGTCATAACAATTATTGTAACTAATGTTATTTTAAATGGTATAAGTAAGATAATATAAAACGGTATAAGCAGTGCATGGAGATGGCGTGAGTTTAGTTCATGTAACTTGGCCACTGAGTGTCGTAGAGTGGAACAGAGCGGAGTAAAGTGTTGTACAGTGTAATGGCATAGAGTAGATTACAGTTGAGTACTGTGCCGTATAGTTAGACTTGTTGAGTGGAGTGTAGTACAGTAGAGTGGCGGAGAGTCTTGTACAGTGTAGTGTCATACAATGGAGTGTTGCAGAGTGGCGTGTTGTACAGTGAACTGTCATTGAGTGTCGTACAATGGAGGAGAGTGTCATAGAGCGGAGTGCAGTTTCTCATAGTGGAGTGGCATGTAGTAGAGAGGAGTGGAGTGGTATGTCTTAGAGTATGGTAGGATGGTGTAGAGTGGATGGGATTAGAGTGAAGTAGAGTGTTGTACTGTGACATACAGTGTATTGGAGTGTTGTACAGTGGAGTGTAGGGGTATAGAGTGGAGTAGAGGGTTGGAGAGTGTCATACAGTGTAGTAGAGCCTTGCACAGGGGAGTGCATAGAATACAATAGGGTGTCATACAGTGGAACTGCGTAGAGTGGATTGTAGTGGAATAGCATAGAGTGAGGTAAAGTTTCGTACAGTGGAGTAGAGTCGAGTAGAGTCGAGTGGAATGGCTAACGTAGTGTGGAGTAAAGTATAATAGAGCGTATTGGTGTGACATTAATAGAGTGGCGTGGAGTAGAGTGCAGTTGCGTAACATAAAGGCAAGTAAACTGTCATAAATTGAAGTGTTGTCTATTACAGTAGAGTGGAGTGTTGTATTGTAGAGTGTTGGACTGTCTTGTAGAGTGCAGTTGAGTGTTGTACAATGGAGTGCATAGGCATGGAGTGGAGTACAGAGTTGGATAGTGGAATGTACAGGATAGATTGGCATATAGTGTAGTAGAGCTTTGTAGAGTGTAGTTACATAGAGTGAAGGAGAGTGTTGAACACTGAAGTGGCATAGAGGGGAGTAGAGTACAATGGAACGGCATACAGTGGAATAGCGAAATGTGGAGTGGCATACAGGGCAATTGACTCGCGTGGAGTGGTGTACAGTGGAGTGGCGTAGAGTGGAATAGTGTGGGCCTTAATAGTGTAGAGTGGAGCGGCGCACAGTGAAATGACATCGACTTGGGTGGTGTACAGTGGAGTATGGTAGAGTGGAATAGCATAAAATGGAGTGGCAAAGGGTGGAGTGGTGTTTAAAGTAATAGCATAGAATGGAGATGCATAGAGTTGAGTGGTTACACTGGAGTGGCATGGAGTGGAGTAGCTTACAGTGGGGAGGTAAACAGTGGAATAGCATTTAATGAAGTGGCATACAGTAGAATAGCATAGAGTTGAGTACAGTGGAGTGACATAGAGTGGAGTAGCATAGACTGGAGCTTCACTTCCCCCTGATTTTCAGACTGCAGGATGCACAGGTGTGAGAATCCTTACATACATAAGAGAACTTCACTGCTCTCGCACCTTGGACTTTCCAGTTCCCAGCAGCATTTTGAAGCAGCCTAAAAGCAGCATTAAACAATATGCATTCACTAACATGGCATAACAAAACATTCCCTGCGCTCTCCCTTTTCCCATGTCCTGTTACCCTCAGTTCTTTGAAGTCGTATGGGTGTGGCTTAAGGCCTTCACAAATTCCATCTTGAAAATATCGAGGAATGAACGGGGGACTTCATGGTTCCTCATAGGATGCGGATGGTCTGACAGAATGTGTCTTGTTTTGTACAAAGTTTAGAGGATGGTTTCTCCTATCATTAATGAGCTCTGGATATAGCCTTCCTCTCGCAATAGTATAATGAAAGTGGGAAAGCTGCATTGCCTTTGAGCGTTGTTTATGTTTAAGCGATAAAGCCATAATTGTAGCAGCCCTAACTTTAGATGATGACATACACATTTTGCTAAGATCCATGAAGCTATAAGCTTGATGATTCTAATGTGAAATGTGAATACCCCCAGCTTCTATCTTGTTTCCAGAGAGAACACCACTTGATAAAGTGCACAGTGAGCAATATGGTGTGTAGGTAGATTTTCACAGAGACAGTTATGTTTTGTACAAACATACACTGAAGGATAACAACCATCTATTTATGGAGCCCAATATTCGTGCCTTAAAACTTTTACAAGCACTCTTATTTTCAGCAGCCATTGGAACACATTCACAGAATATGAAAATATTTGTTCTTGACCACAGAATGGCTATGGCCTGTATGTACCCACTAGGAAGCACGTTGATAGAACGTGTTACAGCGCAAAGTACGTTTTTTTCCCACCCTTCCGATATTTAAACCTCCCAGAGAATGTGCTTATAAAATCATCTAACACTCTCAGGGGTCAGGGTGCAAGAGGTTTAGGGCACTGGTGCCCGACAGAAGTCCATGCCAGATCTTCAGGATAATCAACAATTATGCAATGTGCTCAATTTAGATTAAATTGATGTGATTTATGCAAATTTATCTTTGTGGATATTTATATACCAGAGGTACTGGGTGCAGGCTATATCCTAGTTTTTTTTGGAAATTTTAGATTGGAGTGTGCATATGTAATGGCGTCTTACAAGGGGCCAGAAGGGCTGTTTGCCATGTGCACAGCCCACCGAAATGCTCCAAACACAATGTTTTCTAGCAGTGCAGCTCTTACCTATTTATATCTAGGCAGTGTAATAGCAGGGATTTGAATACAAATCGCTAGATTCCACATAAAGCAACTTAACCATTAAAACTTCCCGAATAATTAATAGACAATCTAGAGAGCATAATACATTTCTCTCCTTTGGTGAGGCTGCACTGCTCTGGGGGCGGTCATGAGTAGGAGGTATCTCATGATTTCAAATGACTGCATCAGCTCCTGTCTTTCCTGGAAGTCAGCAGCAAACATGCCAAGGGATGTTAGAGAAAGGTTTTCAGAGGATGCAGTGTCTTATCTTCCTCCAAACTCATTTATGCGGCTACGATTCCCGACTCTATTTGGCCACATGCCCATCCGACAAGTCGCAGCTGCACGTGCAAGTATTTGGTGCGGAAAACACAGCAATACAACCACGTGACCTAAAAGAAAAAGAGAACCTCTGTAAATCAGGAAGTAGATGTTGTTTTACAGCAAGATAGAAAAGCTACAGTTTAACATGACACTAGCCCACTTTGACTATCAGACAGGAAAAATTGAAGAGATTGAGGAAAAAACACAAAAACACGCTTCCAGTTTGATGGGTTCATTAAACCAGCACCAATCACAACCAAGCAGGGGCGCAACTAGACCAAAACTTCGGGGGGGGAAGAGGGGGGAGGGGGGGGGCTAGTACTTCAAGCCACAGTGGTGGGGTTACCACTGCACGCAGTGTGGGCAGTGACGTCCTCAGAGCCAGTATGAGAGCACGCATTGCCAATATGTCTGGCTTTCATGTGCTAAGTGCTAACGCATGCAAACAGCATTTGTGCATGCCTGTATTTTCATGCTCCATCACATTAATGCTAGATCTATTGGCTTTGTTAATAATTTGCACTCAGACAGTAAGCAATGCTGGAGCAGTTCCACCAGACCTGCGAGTATCGGCTGTCAGCAAGATGTTTGGTACAAAGAGAATCTTATGCTTAAGTGCATATCTAACACATAGAAAAGAAAGCACTGAAGACTTATTGAAAGGTGCCTTTTCATACTAAAAGCAATGTAAGACACATAAACAAAGGGGCATATTAGCAAGACCGGCGATAAAATTATCGCCGTTTTAGCGGCAGGAAACTGCCGCTAAAACGGCGATAATGGAGCTTGCTAATATGCGTTATAAATTCCAATAGAAGCCCAGGTTAGATGTCCTGCACATCTAACCTGGGCTTCTATTAATTCTATAGCGCATATTATTAAGCCCATTATCGCCGCTTTAGCGGCAGTTTCCTGCCGCTAAAACGGCGATAATTTTATCGCCAGTCTTGCTAATATGCCCCAAACTTTCCATGGAACAAGAAGATGAGTATGGAGGCGGATCTCCTGATAAACACAGGAAAGTGCTCCCACAGACATTGAGAAGTAGACTTTTAGGAACCGTATTGAAGGTGTGGAATGTGTACTAAGATAAAGAAAAAGATACTGGACTTCTATCAGAATGGCATAAAATGAGGGGTTTTCAAAGAGATCAAAAGGAAGGGGCATTTACAGAGTGGAATAAGCGGATTAAATAAACTATGTAAAACATGCATGTGTTTATATTTATATAGCACAGACTTAGCTGGGGAGGATGGGAGCATTGTACATTTTGGGGAGTGTGACTGCTTACATCAAGTGAGGGTTTAAATCTTTGAATTATCCAGTTACACACAAGTACACCATTATAACAGATTAAGGGCCTGATTAGGATGTCTGTCGGAGTTGCCTCTGACTGACATCCCTGTGGTTTCAGAACTGACCGACCTCGAGTCGGCGGTCCGAAACCACAATTACGATGTGACTGCACATGGGGCGGTCGCAGACTCCCCTTTCCCTATGGGAGCTTGCGCAGCAGTCAGAAAACTGGCCGCAGCACAATCTCCCACTCGGTGCAGGGATTTACAGGGGGACACCATAGGTGCCCCCTCGGCACCCAACCTGAGGCCGCGGAAGAAGGGGGGCCCCGCTAAGGGCCCCCAAAGTGGCATTCCGTCAGGCTCTCCATGTCGGAAAGCACGACATTGAAAGCCTGTCGGAAACCAACTTCATAATCCTGATGGTGGAAACGCCGTCCGTGCGGGATTATGTGGAGTTTCCGACTGGCCGACGGGTTCCTTGAGCATTGACCTGTCGCTTTTAAAACTGACCGCCGTCATTGTAATACGGTCAGATTTGAAACCTTGGATGTGGCTTTCCAACCGACATCCAAATTAGGGCCTAAGTGATTTGCCCAAAACTGCACAATTTCCAGTGAAGTGCCACTGTGGATTCAAAACCAGGTCCTCAGGTTGACTAAGGGCCTGATTACGAGTTTGGTGGCATTGCAGCAGGCCGTCACGCCAGGGCCCCGCTGCAACACAGCCAAACCTGTAGTCAGCCCTCCTGCCGTATTCCGACTGGAATACAGGTCGGGCAGTTCTGCGGCAGCGGTTCCTTTCTAAGGCTCATAGGAGAGCCTTAGAAGGCCACCACTGTGGGAGCACCGCAGCACGTTCCTGCACGGACTGAAATGCACAATAGTGTGCATTTCATTCTGTGCAGGAACAGGAGGTGCATATAGACAGGGGGGCACACCATGTGCCCCCTGCATGCAAACCCATGCACAGAGGCAACAGGGGGCCCTGCAGGGCCCCCTTAGTTTTCTCACCACCACCATTTTAATGGTGGGCTCACTGCCATGAAAAGGGTTAGAGTGAGGAAACTCGTAATATGCTTGGCGGTGCGGTAACTAATAATACATTAATTATATTATATTAACTTCCCACCCTGTTATCCCCACAAATACAACAACCCCCACCTGATACATAACTTAAAAAATATTTTAATTACACAATTTACATGTTTAATTATCAATTAAATAAATATTAATAATTAACATTAATTATTAATTATTATAATTATCTTCCTTCACACCCTTTACCCCTACAAAAACCAGAACCCACACCAAAAGTATAAATAAAAAAATTAATTATTTACACAATTTACATAATTAATTATCAATTACATAATTTATAATAATGACAAATTAATTATTAATTAATTATAATTAAATTAATTCCCACCTTATACCCGTACAAACCCCACAACCTGCACCTACAGCTTAAAGTAATCAAAAAATGTATTACACAATTAACATAATGAATTATCAATTACATAATTAATATCAATTAAAAATTAAATATTAATTGACTACTTTACTTCCCACCCTGTACCCCTATAAACCCCACAACTCACTATGGCACGAAAGATAACAATAAGCTATTAAATTAAATTTAAAAACAACTAAGAATTTACAAACTATATTAAAAAGCATTAACAATAATTATACAAACAACTTATAACATATACAATTAAAATATATACTAAAATACATAAAAATAATTAAAAAACAATATTATTAACAAAGGGGGTCATTACGATGGCGGGCGGAAGCACAACCGCCGTGCTGGCGGATGCAAAAACCACCAGTTACCGTTCGCACGCAGCAGTCCACACGCCCGCCCGATTACGATGCGAAAAGTCAGCCAAACACCGCCGGCAAGCCAGCGACACCGTCCGCCATCAAAGTGCGCCCGTACACGTAGCGGCGCAGCCCAATTGACACACACCGTCCGACGAAACACGTACCGCCCGGCGTACAAATTACGATGCCGCAAACAAACGGCTCCCACGGCTAAGAGACACCGTACGACAAACCGAAGCGGTAACACGGACGCCGAGCACGGACAACGAAGAAGCGGCTCCCGAGCATGAATCCAGCACTGCAGGCCCTCCCCATGCTCTTGCTGATGCACCACCAAGGACGCAACGTACCGCGGAGACGCAGGTAGGCACACACACAACAAGTGCACGCAAACAGCGCACACAGTGCAAGGGCGGAAAAAGCGGACAACCCACCACCCCGCGTGTACACTACACATCCACCATTGCATCCACATATGACACACAGGCCAAATCGTAACATCGCGTAACACATGTGTACACACCACCTGGGACTAGGAACCAACGACCCCGTCACGGCCCCAAAGCGGCGATGACGCCGCCACACATGCGCACAACGCAGAGGCCAACCGCAGCGCCATGCAAGCGTCGCACACAGACACAGGGACACAACCAAGCAGCACACACATCAGCCCCACCCCGAACGCACATGACACGTGACAGGCCTGCCACAGACATGTCCCCAACGCCCAATTCACGGTCAACACCCAACGTCACACAACCGACGCACACATGTCAGTGAAGTCACGCAACAGCAGGACACACCCCAGTGTAACAAACATGGCGTAGCACACAGCGGCGGCAACACCAACTAGGAGAAGCAGGGCCCCTTCGGGAAGAGGATCGCCAGTACCACACTGAAACACCCATACCACCCTGCACATATGAACAAGACATATAAAACGGAACACCAAAGAGCCCGGGGACCGACAACAGGTGGCCCAAGAATAATATTCACACACAAGGCCCAACGCAGAGCGGAAAGGCAGCCTGCCGCCCACACAAGGGAGAGCAGACAGCACTGAATGACCTTCCATTCCAACTCCGAAACCACAGCCCTACGAAAGAAGCCGGTGAATACAGCCATTGTCCAAGAAAAAGACCAACACAGGCATGCCGAGGAGACCGACCACAGGGCAGATAGCGCATATCACAGAAGCACACAACGGACGGGGAAGAAAAAAGAAAACACTCCCCCATGTCGGCCACATGTAAGTTAATTGGAAGGAGTCACACATCACTGACCTTGAACTGTCTGAGAAGCATGTGGGATGAGGGCCCGTGTCCTCCAAACAAGCCAACAGAACACAAGTCCTGTCTCCCTACGACTACACAGAGCTCACAGCAACCTCGGAGCGTGCACATTGCAGACTGCACACACAGCCGGAGCACGCCACCACAACGCACCGCTGCAAAATGGCAACCGCAACACACCTACCCAACTACGCCGGACAGCTCAAGCTGTACAAAACCAACCTGAAACATATATTGGGATGCGATCTCCTGTCCCTGCTGAACGTAAGTTACCGACTGACTTACCGCATCACATTGTTCAGCTGCGTCATGCCCGTCTTCTACTGTCGGAGGTGTCCCTACCAGCATCCCGTGGAGATGTGCCTCTCCAACCCGGCATGTCTAAAGGCGGACCTGCTACCACTACTCCTCCCTCTGGACGCACACGACAGGGCCTGCTCTGCCTATGGGGGCATGGCGTATGTGGCCAACATCGCACCCGCACTGAAATGGGACCACTGTGCCTCCACACGACGGATCATCGAGAACAGCTACATCGAATGTCACCCGGCATGCCCCATCATGGTCCTCCAAGGGACAACTTACGAACAACACCTTGACAGCCACCATCCGCTACATTGGCTGGCAAACATGTACACCACCAATGACATGGAAGCCCTGCTGGGCGGCATCGCATACCTGACAACCTGTAAATTCGTCGGACCACAACGCAGGTTCCCCGATTGACCTATGATGTCCAACCCCGCACCCATGCTTAGCTTCCGCACGGACTGGCCAGTCACCACCACAACAGCCATACCAAACGACCGGCAACTGTTACCACACCATCAACGACATCGCCATGACATCGGATATGACCGGGACATGCACACTGTTCCCCATCACATCCAGGAACACCGCATGCATCGTGGGAGGCAGTGGCATGGGGTCTGTGTATCGCACCCACATGGACGGAACTGCACGAACAACCAGGACACGACATGGATCTAGCGCACATGGACACACACACCGCTCAGTGGACATGAATAGGTCGCCTGGAGTCTGTGGGTGCTGCACCCCTCCCACCCCCGCCCGGGAATCCCATACCAGGACCTTTGCATGGACGACAAGTGCATACAACAACAACACGACCCCAGTGACTGTGACATGTCCAGTAACCACCACATTGCAGCAACAAGTGGCACGCCGCTGCATGCACGCAAGCACATGCCCTGATGTCATCTCACATGCACGCGTGCATGAGGAACAACCGCAGCAAACCTGTCACATGGAACTGAGATGGACTGTGCCCATGATGCCAAGCGGTCTGGTAGGCTACATGTATACCGTCTGTGTCAAAGTCCGCAGCTCCGCAGCTATACGTAAATGTACATTAGCACAGCCTTGGCCAAGCAGATGTAACTCTGAAGCCCACATCCCACATGCAACAGCCAATCACATGTAACCCCACACCCTATCCCATTTGTAATCATGCTCAGTATATCCTCAACATGTATTCCGCTGCCAGTAGTGTCCACTATACTGCATCACAGAGGACAGAAGACTCAATATAATGTTTGAAACCAAAACTGTCTCCGCTGACTCATTTCACAAGTACGAATGAGAGAGGATGAGAGTATGTGAAGTACACGGCAGTCGTGACATGACCATGTAGTCCACTGGTATTGGATGTCAACGCAAATGAGTAGCACAACTGTGGAAGACACACATGTGTCGTGTGAAGTCGTATGGACGCAGTGCTCAGGTGGGTGGGTGTGACGGGTAGATGCGCACATGCCAAGTTGGAGCACGCCGTGTTGGGAGGGGTCATGAACAGTACACCACCACTTCCCTGGGCATTGTGAGAGGACACCTGTCGGGGGGGGGAGTGAACACGTGTGTGCACAGCAGCCGGGCACACGTACAAAGCGGTACCAGGCGCACCTCAGCCCACCCTCTGTGGACAAGCTGGATCCTGATGTGCGCCCGCCATGCCCCTTGACAAGGCACACACAGCCCCAGTCGACCAGGTGTAACCCCAACATAGTCAATCCGCACAGGCGATACAGGGCACGGGATGGCAGTGGAGCATGGTGTGTGAAAGGTCTCCTCGCGCTCCTCCTGGTCATATCACGCAGGCAATAGAACCTCAACGTCTAGCATGGCACAAGTCATATGGAAGTGTAGGGGGACGCACCACAGCACGAGCAGCACTGACGTCACGGGAGGTGGCTCGCACCATCCCATCCATTGCCCATTATACCAACCACGCCACATGCCATTGCGACTAAGTGCAAGCGCGTGCGCCACCACCCCGAGCCCTCCCCAGAGAGGCCAAAGAGTGAATGTGTGGGCCATCAGTCACAGACGGACGCGGCCTGGCCGCAAGGGCAGCCACAGCCACTGGGTGTCGCAGGTGGCGGATCCGGAAGGCGAAGACTGTGGTGCATAGTCCATGCAGGCCGGGTCTCCATTTGGGGCACCACACAGGTGGACGGCGTCCCGCAACACATCATACCCTGAGACAGCCCACTCGTGCAACTGGACCCACACATACACTCCTTGCCCTCTCTGGTGCGAGCTTGGGGCTGCCTGTGCAAGCGCTAGCCTCGCAGGTGCACATGCATATTGGGGGAGCGAGGGGAGGACATGAGGGCTGGGGCGAAGATGACTGTATCACCGTCAGTGAGTACAAGGGATGACCCAGATGTGGAAAGGAAGAGACGTGTCCCGTGTGTACTGCAACTAGTCGCCAATCCAACTACCCCCATGTCCGGAATGTAAGCCCGCACCTAGGCCCGCCCATCCGCCACATCGAATATACCACCAGCACGACAACCTTCCCATTCGAAACACTGACTGGGGGTGGCGACCAGTGAACAATCATGTGTAGCCTACCCACGCGTACATGTGGGCCCTCCATGATCCATGTCACCTGCGGCAAAGTCATGACATGCGCAATGAGGGAAGTGAGGAGAGCTGTCCGCCCCACGCACAGAAGGTGCATCAGCTCCACAGACCCAGCAGCGAGTCCAGCAAGGGTCACATGTGCAGGGGCAGCTGTGCCTGGTGTGAAGGCACATGCATATAGACAGCACATCGACCAATGTGTAGTCTGCCCACATCTACAGTCCATCATCATGCGGACATAGGAATTGAACACAGGGCAACACATCTGAGTGGGTGCACCCACCGTGACCAACAATGCGCAATCATCGACGTACCCGCCCTGGGCATGGCCCCCACCCAACGGAGGCACATCCAGTGCCACCATCCCCACACACAAGCCTTCCACGGAACATGCTGTGTCCAATGGTCAGTACAGAGTCAGCGCCCATCTGGTGGATCCTGAACAGGAGACACATGCACACACATGCCAGCTCCCACTATGTACGTCTGCCACCTGGCACGTGCAATGTAACCTCTCACCTGTGACGTGTGACTGCAAGCACACAGCCGTCTTGGCATGGGGCTGTCAATGTGGACACCTGTCAATGTTTCGGGAGGTGTGATCCGTACAGTGCTGTACATAGGGTGCAGTGCTGACACCTACTACTGTCTCATATCCCCTCGTGCCACCGGTCCCACTTGTTTTGGCCGCTCAGCCTGTGCCCACATCGTCGTCGTCGTGTGCCATACTCATCCAGCCTCGGAAGCAGTTCCATGCTCAGCAGACATTCATGTTGCCGTGGCGTTGCCGCTTGACGAATATGCAGTCAGTCCCCATCAGCACGCCCCGCAAGTCATTGGGGCCTAGATCCCCATGTGCATGCACATGGCAGTGGTTTGTATCACTAGCCATTGCCATTGTTGGGAGACCTGTGTAAGTGTATTGTGGCCGTGCCGTCCCAGCTTGACAGCTGGGCTGTGGCTCATGTGCTTGCTCAGTCATGTCAGTGATGTGTATGCGAAATTGCTATGTGTTGTGTTGCTTTGACATGTGTCCACTGCCATTTTCCCTAGGCGGAGACCGAACATTGACCGCCCATACCAATTGCTGGCGGACATGGACGATACAGAGGTCATTAGGAAGTTTCGGCTGGACCGGCCAACCCTGCATCGACTGTGTGCCATGTTGGAACCCCATCTCCGTCCCCGCAGGGTGTATCCGACAGCTGTCACCCCCACGGCTAAGGTGATGGCCGCCATGCATTTCTTCGCCACTGGGTCATTCCAGCACACAGTGGGCAGTGGAGGAGGGATGTCCCAGCCCATGTTCAGCAAGGTGCTGAGGGATGTACTGGCAGCCATGATGCTGTACCGAAACAGGTACATCCGCTTCCCCAGGGCTCGTGAATTGGCGGCAGTGAAGGGTGCATTCTATGCCCTTGGCAGAATCCCACACGTCGTTGGAGCCATTGACTGCACACATGTTGGCCTTGTTCCACCACAGGCCACTGAGCACCTGTACTGCAACAGGAAGCACACGCACTCCCTGAATGTGCAAGTGGTGTGCCTTGCGGACATGGTGATCACCCACGTGTGTGCAAAGTTCCCAGGCTCGGCCCATGACGCACACATAATGCGCAACAGCATCTTGCCACGACTGATGTCCAATCTGCAACAGGATCGTGGCTGTATTGTCGGTGAGTATGTGGAGTGGTGTAGCGTGCTGGTTGTGCGATGCTGTCCCCTGTCCAGTTGGAATAGCAACGGTTCTCTGTGTCCCTCACACCCAGGTGACTCTGCGTACCCGAATGGGGCATGGCTGCTCAGTCCATTGAGGACTCCTCGCACCCCAGCAGACGATCGCTACAATGAGGCACATGGGAGGACCAGACGTGTGGTCGAGCGTACCTTTGGCCTCCTCAAGTCCAGGTTCCGGTTCCTGGACCGCACCGGGGGTGCGCTGGCGTACTCCCACAGAAGGTGTGCCAGATAGTGGTGGCGTGCTGCATGCTGCACAATCTGGCCATTCGGAAGCAGATCCCCCTCATCGTGGATGACGGAGATCAACAAGGGCCCCAGCCCGCAGACCAGGACAGCTCGAGTGAGGAGGACAGCGGAGAGGAGGAAGCTGGGAATGTGCGGCAGCAGCTCATCGCCCGCTACTTCACTTGACGGTGAGTGTCCATGTACGACGGCTGATGTGGCTGTATCTGTGCAAGTGTGTGTGTGCTGTGTCAGGGTGGCCGTTTGTTCCCTGCGTGCTGTGTGTCAACGCTCCATGGCCAGGGTAGTATGCCACTGTTGGTGGCTGTGGCATTGTGCCCTATTGCTCTGTGCGATGTGTGTACATTGCTTGTAGTTGTTGACATGTACTGTGTGATGGGTGTGTGACACACTCATTGAATGTGCTCCTGTTCTGTCTCCCACCCCTAGGTCCCTACAGGCCCTCCGGATTCCATTGCCATGCCACGCATCAGGTGCCTTTCCGCCCAAGGTGGCCGTTGTATTCCGTACAAATAAAACACAGGGCACAAACAGCAGTTTGTGTAAGAGGTGCATTTATTTCAAACTGTGACATGTGATTGTGTGTAAGGTGATGACAAAAGTGGTGCGTGCAGTGACAATGAGCTGTCGGTCATGGCTGCGTGATGCTCAGGGTGTACCCACTGGTTCTATGTCCATAGTCCAACACACACATGCCATCCAGATGGCTGTGTGGAGTGGGATCGTAGTCCAAGTCAATGCAGTGGGTGGTCAAGGAAGGCTGGCTGGCTGCCTCACTTGCGTCTGGAGCGTGCGAAGTCCTCCCGGGAGATCGGTTTCCACTCTCGGACGGCCCCTTCCACGTTTGCGAGGGGGGTGCCTGCTTGCGACATGCTGGTGGTTGAGGTGTGCTCACTGGCTGTGGACGCAGGGGAACTGGACGCAGCTGCACGACCCTGCGCCCGGCAGGTGGTGGCGGTGGTGGAGCTGCTGTCCCTGGCTGTGACCTCACCACCAGCTGGCCCATGAGGTCCACGAGTTGACCTATACGGGCGTCCATGGACCTCAGCACCCCCAGCACCTCCCGCGTGTCTGAAGCAGACCTGACCCATTGTTCTTGGGCCTCTTCATAGGCCCCAAGGACTCTGGCCATTTGAGGCAGGGCATGGCTCCCAGGGGAGACTTGTGTTTCCCTGACCCTGCTCCTCCTACCAGTACTGCTGCCACCGGCCTGCCCACTAGCCACATTGCTCACCACGGTCCTCGCTGTGGCTCCCAGGGTGGATCCAGTCGGCCGGGCCACCACCTGCGCTGGGGCTGGTGCCAGCGAAGACGTGGTGGTGGTGGCGGCGGTGGTGGTCGGTGCGGCAATGGTGGCGGTTGCGGCAGTGGTAGTGGCCGCAATGACCGTGGGTTTGGCCGCAATGACCGTGGGTGTGGCCGCAACGACAGTGGCAGCAGGGGGCTGGGAATGTTCAGCAGCCCTGGATGATGGGTTGGTGGGTAGGATGGGTCCTGGGGAGCGGCTGGGCCCTGCCACACCAGATGGGCCTGCTTGGTTGTCCGTGTCCGAAGAGGAGGACAGATCCTCCAGATCCGTGTGTCCTCGTTGGGGGCTTGTAGGCTGGCTGTGCTGGCTGCTGTCTCCATCCCCAGCATCCAGCAGTTCGTCACCTGTGGAGAGAATGAGATTTGTTATTGTGTTGCACCTGGCGAAGTCTGTATTTGTCGTCTGACATTAACAGTTCGTGCAATCTCGTACATGGGTTTCCCGGAGGCGTGTGTGTGGCTGTACCATTTGTGGTTGTGTGTGCTTGGCAATGGGACTGTGTGCTGTGCACATGTGGCATGGGACGGATTGGCCATGCCGATGGGTGTGTTGCTGTGCCCCTACTTATTGTGACTCTGGTGTATGCGGGCTCCTGGCCCATCCTGGGTCTGGTTTGTACTTTGCTTTTGGTGTTCAGATGGGACGCTTAGGAACGCATATGGCAACATGGGGGCCATGCCCCAGATTCGCATTTGGGAGGGAATATGCTTTTGGGGTTCAAATGGAGCAGCTTAGGAACGCATATGGCAACATGGGGGCCATGCCCCAGATTCGCATTTGGGAGGGAATATGCTTTTGGGGTTCAAATGGAACGCTTAGGAACGCATATGGCAACATGGGGGCCATGCCCCAGATTCGCATTTGGGAGGGAATATGCTTTTGGGGTTCAAATGGAACGCTTAGGAACGCATATGGCAACATGGGGGCCATGCCCCAGATTCGCATTTGGGAGGGAATATGCTTTTGGGGTACATGCTGTGAGCCATGGGTGCCGAACGTGACATGTGTTGTGGCAGCATGACAGTGCATGGTTTGAGGTGTGTGCATGCTTGACATGGCCTGCATATTTGCTGTCTGTTGTGATTACTGGACATGGCATTGGACGCATCGTTATGAGTGAGTGATGGTTGTGTGCCAGCCAACGTATTGCAGTTGTCCCATCTCCTTGGTGTGCGTGCTGCCCTGTGCCATGTGCATCACTGCAGTGCTCGGGGGGGTGTGTGGCCCATGTTGTGTGTTGTTGCTCACAGTGTGTCGTGCGCTTCATTGACTTCTGGCACATGGTTGGTCATGGGCATGTATCTTAGCGTGACTGCTGTATGTGTGGCAGCTGTGCGGATGACATGCCTTTCATGAGACTGGGGCTGACGGATGGGATGGATGGTATGTTGTATGTGCATGGTGTGTCTGTGTGTTTGATGGGTTCAGTGGTGTTCGTGTGCATTTATGTTGTTCCGCTCTGTTGCGTCTAGTGTTGTTTGTCTTACATAGGCGTAGTTGTGGGGTGTGTGGTTGACAGGCAGTAGGGGCTACATGGACAGGACTTCAATGGTGTTTCGGTTGTGTGTGATGGGTTGCACAGTGGCTGCCATGTGGTACTATATTCAGTGTGGCTTGTGCATGCAGACGTGGCTCCTTGGGTGTTGCTGTGTCTGTGATGGGTCATGTGAGGTGTGAGTCTGTGGTTCATGTCCGTGTGCACATTGTTCACTTGTTCGTGACGGTGGGCGGTGCTGCGTGTTCGTCTGCTACGTGACATGTCCCATGTGTTGGTCGTGTTACGGTCCTCATGCCTCCAGTAATCCAGCCCTGTCCAGTTTCCCACCTGCAGGTTGTTCGGGCGTGCACTGTACTGGATGCCACATGGTTCTAAGCGGGGGTGCTCCATGTTGCAGGTCTGTGGGGGTGGGGGGTGTTGTGGGTCGTGGTGGTGGCTGGACACCCACTGACACCGATTGCTGTGGACCGTGATGTCTACCTTTCGGCTGTCGGTGTGCACTGCGGTGGCTGACACGTGGCTGTGAGGTGTGGGGGATGCTCCTCCTTGCTGTGCTGTGGGACTAGGGGCCTGGTGTGTGTTGTACTTGGGCTGTCCACCCTCCCACCCACTGCACTTTGTGTTCCTGCCACTTACCTGTTACTTGTCGGTTAGTGCAGCTATGGCGGACACATGGGTGTGGTGGGTGCTCGTTGTGGCGCTTCTGGCATATTTGGGGACCTGTTGGTGGTTACGTGGCTGGCTGAGTGTACACATGTCCCCACGCATCTTACAGTTGTTCGGTTTGGGCTGTGTGTGGTGGTGTCTGTTGCATGTGTGTGTGATGTGTTGTGTATTGTGTGCTGGACATGGGGGTGTTTGTCCCTGGGAGCTGTGGCATGGTGGTAGTGCATGTGAGTACATAGCGGTGTGCTGGTATACATTAGTTTGTACTTACCAGCCTCCACTCCCCCTGCTAATCCGGCGAGGATCTCGGGATGTATGATGACTCGCACCTTCTCCTCCCACGCTTTGAAGGTCTTGAAGAGCGCGGGATTCCCTCCGCCAGTGACGGCTGCCAGCTCTCTGTTCTTGGTCTCCTTCTTCTTGACCAGGCTCTTGACGTCATTCCACCGTTTGTTTATTTCGACTCTGTTCCTGGGCAGGGTCCCGACTGCATTGACCTGGTCTACGATCCGGTTCCACATTCTGTTTCTGGTGGCTAGTGGTGTGTGCTGGACCAGGTTCCCATAGATTTGTGGGTGCACCTTGATGATCTCGTCGACCATGACCGTCAGCTCCATGGGCGTGAACTTGGGCATTCTTTGTGGTGCCATGGTGTTTGTGGTGCTGGTGCGGTGTGTGTTGTGTAATGTGCAGTGGGTTTGTGGTGCCGGTGTTTGGTGGTGGTGGTGGTGGTGGTGGTTGTGATGTGTGCGTTTCTGTGGTGTGCTGCTGTCCTTGCTGTGTCACTGTGTCCTCTCCTCTCCTCTCTAGTTTGCAATGTTGCAAGGGGTTGTGGTCTGTGGGAGTGCTGCTTTTGTACTTACCTATGTGGGTGTGTCCTCATGGTCTGTTGTTTTCAGGTGTGTTGTGTCTGGGGTTCTGGCCTTTGTAGTTTTTGTTTGTCCAGGGGGTGTTTTCGGGATGTGTACTGTGCTTGTGTATTTGTGCGTGCCTTGCTGTGTGGACTTGTTGGCCATGTTGTTTGCGATTGGTTTTGTCAGCGGATGGTTTCTGTGCAGGGACGTGGGCGCCATGGCTTCTTCCGTGTCGATTCTCATCGGCGTTGTTTGCGCTGGCGGGCGGTATTTTTGTAGTTTTCCCGCGCTCATGGCCGTGCGATCGTAATTTCACGTGCGGTGTGTCGGCCGTGAGGGCGGGCGGTTTTGTGTTGTCGTGCGTGTTTCCGTCCGTGGCGGGCGGTTTGACTCCGACTCGGACGATGGCGGGCGGTATCTTGTGTGATTTTTCCGCCGATGGCGGTTTTCGGTTTGTGTAATCGTAATGGCGCGGTCGGTGTTCAGACGGTGTGTGCGGGCGGATTTTTGCCGCTTCCATGCCTGGCGGATTTTTTTACGCCGGGTATCGTAATGGGCCCCAAAGATATTTTATTCAATTATATTAACAACATAGATATTTTTAATATCGATCTTAACAACATAGATATTTCTAACATCAATATTGCTTACCTTAAAATCGATATTCTTGTCAACAATATTTATGCCTCTCAATATTTTTTGGGGATATTTTGTCCAAATACCATATATTGTCTTTCCTTATGTTCACGCTTTGTTTTTATCTCTTTGCACATTTTTCTGTAGTTTTTCATATAGCGCAAACTCGACTCCGCGGTATTGAATCGCTTTACATCAGAACCAATTACATTACACAAGGTACTATTCATTATTTATAGGCAGGGGGATATGAAGTGATTTGCCTAGACTCACGGGATGTAGAGCGACACCAAAACTTGAACCTGGTTTCCCAGCTCCAAAGTCGGCGGCTATTGCTGCAACGCCACATCCTGAGTGGAGTGAGGGTGGCAAGCAGAAGTCACATGGAAATTTAGCTCGTAATGGGCTCGAGGTTCCAACAGGACTTCGAGCTTAGTGAGAGCCGAGCTTCAGGTTTGAGCCTGGCTCGGGCATTCAGTGGCTCGCCCACCTCTAACACAAAGATCTGTGCAGCAGGTGCCGTAAACACATAGAATATTTAAAAATGCATCCTTTGCAACCAATTAAGCAGACAGATTTACTGCCACATTTCTCTTTGTTGCCAATTTCTTTGTGGCAGTATGTGGTAAATAAATGTATAGGTTGAGGTCCTGATTTTGCGTTGGGGTTGCATCACTTTTTTGGCACAACCCGACGGAAAATCTAATTTGTTAAATATCGTAATGCACTCAAATGTACTCATGATAGAGCTGTTAAACATATGTGTGGGGTGTTAGGATCTGATGTCACTTCTTGTGGTGCCACTTCCTGTGAGGTCAGAAGTTCTGATGCCACACACCATGATGTCATGTGCCGTGATGTTATGCGCCATGATGTCACTTGCACCTTGACTTACTTGGTCAGCCCCCCCACTTCTTTTTTAGGACTTATGCCCTAAAAGATGGGTAGTGGAGCAGCAGTCTGCAGAAGGCTGGTATTTGGGTGCTACAGCAATTATATTTTGGCTGCCCATAGGTGCTTCTTTAACAGGACCTCAAGGTGATTTGGGAGATGCTACTAGCGCCAAGGGACCAGGATATGGCTGACTTACCCAGGTCCATCTTCCAAAGGGTAATTGGAGAGCCCAATTTTGGGTTGTCCTGGTATTGTTTAGGGTTTAACCTACTGGTTGGCTGAAGGGGGCTCCCCTGGTATGAGGGAGTGGCTGAGTTCACCTTGCCAAGTACTAAGTAGGGGCCCTGGTGGAAATCAGGGGAGACCAAATCAAATTTTCATGGGGATGGTGCTTGATGGATCAGCCTGGTGGGTAACCATGATTTTGAGAAATTTCAGACAGAAAATGTAATGTCTAGCATTGTATTGATATGGATGTTCAATGTACATGATATAAATATTTTGAGATGTTTCAATTTCAAGAAATTATTCTTCTGTGTCTTTTGGAAAATAAATACAGTCCAAGAATGTTTAATTCTCAAAAAGAAGTTGTGTAGTCTCAAACTACTTAATTGCTCTGATGCTGGGGTGGGGGATGGAGCTTATTTACTGTATTTACACAGATGTCATCACCACTCAACCTCAGTGGGTCCATCACCTATGTAAAATGTGAAGTCTTGTCTCTGGCATCAAGCTTGAGCTTTAATGACCCCTCTTCAGGCAGACATTCAAAAGAGGCGAGGCATCTGGACTGTGTTTCTGCAGAAGGTGCATTAACGCATTAACGCACAAGACTGCAGTTGCCAATTTGAAGTTCGCAGAGGGGAGTGAAAGATAGGATGGGTACCAGCTGATTGCAACAGTGGGTCAGGTTAAGGGACAGCAAGGTCCAGAGGTTGCACAGCCTAGAGGCATTTCAAATGAGCCTTTGAAATGTGTCTGTGTCTTTAAGTTGGAACTGGGTACCCTTTTTCTCCATGTTGTCCAATCACCAACTGCCACTCGCAGAGATGGTAAGAAGGTCCAAAAGTTAAACCACACAAGTCCAGAGCAGTCTGGGGTACACCATGCTGCTGTGGCAGAAAGCTTTGTTGGGCACATTGCCAGGTGCTGCTATGGCAGAAAGCTTTGTTGGGCGCATTGCCAGGTGCTGCTCATGCACAGTGCCATGCTTATCCACTCTGCCAGTCTACTATATGTTCACCCAGGGCAATAGGCACACACAGCGTTCTGTGAGCTGGACTGGGAGAAGTCAGTACCCAGCAGCCCTCGACAAGGCGCAGTGAAATATTGCGCCCCACGTACTGTGTTGCATGTGTCCCGCCATACCAAAACCAAAACTGAGCAATCAAGAGGTACAGGCACACAGTGATGGGCTGCTCTCCTCTGCTGCATGTTTACAGACTGCTTCAGGAACTGTGTGGCATGACAGGCAGCGAGGAAAAGTTTACTCAGAGTCTGCCTGCAGTACCATCTTTTAAAAATCCCTTCCCAAACTATTAAGTGCTCGTGTCACCCACCATCAACCATCAAAACAAACTAACTGCCCAGACCCCTACTTGCCAATATCACTATGTACGTTCTTTGTTGTTAGCCAGGATTTGGAATTTTTAGAAGCAAAACTACAAACGCTCCCCTAGAGAATGCAAGATGCTGTTGGTAAAACATTCTGGACTGCCTAATGGACACTGAATCATTGTAGCACCATTTAAAAAAGAGAAAAGAAGTTCTCCTCGTTTTTTCATTTATATAGCGTGTGCTACCACTTTTCATGGGTAAGAAGTGCTATATAAATGCAAATTCATTCAATATGATCAGGGCCAATGGAATTATGTGATTGTGCGGCTGCTGCATTTTTCGCATAATTATGAATCTCCCGCATTTGCCACATAATTCATTATCTTCTGCATAATTTGCAGATTTTATAAAAATAAAATGGATTCTAGCTCTAACAGTTAAATCTTCACCCAGGGCAAGAATCACACACAAAGTTCTGTGAGGTGGACTGCGAGGGGTCAGCACCCAGCAGCCCTCGACAATGCGCAGTAAAATTGCACCTATGTCCCTACTGTTTGTCACGACTCGCTCCCTGCGCTCTCGTGTCCGCCACAAGGGGGCTGAATTGTGGGACTCTCCAGTGTTCGAATACATTTCTGGACCTTCCCCTGTATGCATATACTGACTTCCAACCATTTGGACGCTATCTAAAATTGCCATCCATTCTTAATCCATGCCGGGTTTTGTGGAAGCCAGTCTGCTCATGCTTGAACGTACATTACCTATAATCCTCTACTTACTGGTTCATCTCCACCCCTGCAGGCCAAGGATGGGTGGAGGAATTCAGTACACTTGTGGCTGGGAGCTGCTAGCCTGCTCATACCTTATGTATGTAATAACTGTGAGCTCTTTTAAGGCCCAACAACCTTCAGTCCAGCATTGGTCATTGCAGCTGTGTTCCTGTGAGACCGACCCTTGTTTCTTGAGCTTTTGCAATCATTGGGGGATATTCTCAAGAACGTGCGATAATCATCGCCAAAACAGGTTAACGCAATTTTTCATATCGCCGTCTATTGCGGGAAAATAACTCTGCGTTAACGTCGTATTCTCAACATGGCGGTAACATGCGATAGTTTCCCGATAACGCGTCAAATGTCCGCGATAAGATTACCGGGACGGCGATAAAAATCTAAACCCGAACGTGAAAAAAGTTGCAATGGGCCCAACTGCGATAAAAAATCCAGCGATAAGCAGCGCCAGGCCTGCAAGTCCCACAAGTCAGGCGGGAAAAACCACTATAAAAGCGGCAACAAAAAACACAAACAACTGCGAAGCACCATGGAGGTAGCCGGGGCAAGTACAGAGGACAACCAGAACCCCACAAGCCCCATGGAGGACCAGCCTGGGACCTCGGGTTCAGGGAAGGAGAAGAAGAATAGGAACCCGCGTTTCAGTCCGCAGGATAACCAGATCCTCATTACGGAGGTGATAGAACACCACCACCAACTGTTCATCACCTCCACTTTGTCATTGGCAACTAAAAATACAATATGGCAGTCCATCTTGGCCAAGGGGAATGCAGTCGGAGTGAAGAGAAGGGAAGTGGACGACTGCAAGAAGCGCTGGACTGATGTGAAGCGCAAAACCAAGCTGAAACTCGCAGCCAACCTGAAAGCTGCAAGACTCCAGAGAGACACCAGGAGCTGGATGAGATGGAGGAAATGGTGACCCGAGTCATCATTGGGGAGACAGTGGCAGGAGTTGGGGGACCCGACACTGCACAACATGACCTGAGCCAACAGCAACAGGGTGAGTAACGACCAGGGACTGGGGACACGGGGGGAGAAGGGCACAATGGCACACATGCACAATTAAGTATAGCACATCTGCGGACAAACCATGCCCAAGAGTCACAACTCCGACCAAGAGCCCAATTTACCCAAGTCTGCAACATCTCAGCACTGTATAAGCACAGAAGTGAAAGGCACACCGCCTGAAAGGGATAAGGGCCAGCCAAATCAGAGCTGAAGGGGCAACACACCCACAATGCAGCACACACACATAAGAATCAGAGCACCTCAACATTGACAACAATGTGGTACAAACTGCAACACTTTCACAACAGAACAGAGGACACAAGTGCTGCCGCTTGTGTGTAGAAAATGGCCATTTGCATTTGGCATAGCAGGAAACTGTGAGATGACAATGTACAAGTACAACCTCACATCCCTGGTGGTGTAGAAATGTCAACTGTCCCGCATCAAATAGGCATCTCCTCACAAACAGTCACAATGTACATTGTCATGCAGTCTGTTAGTAAACTTGTACAATGCGTGAACATACATGTGAACACAATGTCAATCTGCATCTCCCCTTCACATTGCAGAGGGAGAATCAACACCTCCTGCAGAGCAGACCCAACAACTCAGCACTGATGATGAAGAGGACCTCCCCAACATCGACACCGACGCCCTCCAACAGCTCATGGACAGCTTCGGCACCCCACCTCCAGGAGCAGGGCAGCCCAGCTGCATCGAGGAGACCCCACCCCCTGCATAGACCACACAGCAGGAAGCACCCACGACCACGGCTGTCTCCCAGGACCCCCACGACCAACACATGGCATTTCAACGCCGTGTGTTAGGGTGCCAGGAGAAGATGGCTGATCAGTTGCGGGTGGGGTTCGACCTCATGGCAGCCAAACTAGATGCCATACGTGGGTGTCTATGTCCCATCAGGGACGACTTACAGTCCCTAACGGACACCCACTGTCCGCTCCATGCTCACCAACAATCCATGGCTGACATCGCTGGAGTCATGACTCTGAGCCAAAAACAACTGTCTAGTCAGAGTGGCTCCAGCAATGTCAGCCGGGAGTTGGGACACATAAGGAGAATGATGGAGAGCTTGGAGGGGATGCAGGCGGAAAGAATGTTTGCCACGGCTGCACACCAGCGAGATGTAGCTGTGATCTTCCATGCCCTGCAGATCCTCGTAATGGCATTGCCCCCACAAGGCCTGGCGCGGATGAATGCTGCTGCTACTACTCCATCCACATCTCCGCCCCCTGAAGTGTCAGTGCCACACAGTGCGGCAGACATTCCACCTCTGGCCCCTGATGTGTCAGTGCCACACAGTGATGCAGACTAAACACCACCACCCACATGTGAGGCACCTGACACATCAGAGGACGAAGATGATGATGAATCTGGCTTTGTGGTAAGAATGAAGTGGTAGCATTCATCTCCGCCATATGGCCTGTTTCAGCTTAGTTCTGCCCTCTGCATCATGCCATGGAATAACACCTTCCACTGTCCCCCGATACACTCAGTGACACTCACCTTGGACCTCGACATGGACTGCCATATTTTGTTTGGTTACCAATGACACAGCAATCACACTGCGGACTGAAGTCTTCCTCTTCCGATGAACTTGTCAATCCCTAAAGGACTCTGGCTGGCCCTCCACGGGGCAACAATGTAAAGTGGGGTTTGCATGGCCCTGTACTGGTCCAGCTTCAACACTCCACTGAATGCGAATAAAACATTCTAATTCACACAGATGTGTCATGGCTATGATCAATCAAGTATGAAAGTATGGATGAATGTAGGGACAGTGATTCCACAAAAAGGTACTCCTGGGTAATGCTATCAATGTGCATGTATGGCCGGGACCCAGATAGGCAGTGAGACACACATTGTCATTCAAATCAACACTCATCACAGTTGAATACAAGTGAAGGTGCGTAGACTTTATTAGCATATGCGTGTCAGTACGGGCAAGATAAGTGCCACAACATGCAGACCAATGCAGTAGTATGTCAGAATGAGGAACGTTGCCAAGCACCGCTGTCCACTCCGGGGGAGTGCCTCACCTTTCACAGGTGTGTGTTAACCCGCGTTGTTGTCCGCTCATGTATTCGGAGTCCAGGCGAATGCAGCCATGCCCACTGTTGTCGTGGGATATGTGACCAGATCTCCAAGATGCAACAAGGTGTTGGGACATGTGCAATGGGTTCCAATCTGTTGTGGCTGCAGGTACGTAGTTACTCGTCCATGAAAGCGATTGCAGCTTCGTAGGCTATCATTTCCAACATGAGGTCATTGTCGACTTCATCAAACAGGACGGCGAGGCAATCCATTAGCAGGTCCGGACAGATGTGCTGCGTCCACCCCCTTTCACCAATTAGCACTACAGCCCAATAGGGGAGCGGTTCAATGTGGTCACTGCACACGAGGAGTTGTGCAATCTCCCAGGTCCAGCTGCCAGCATGTATGCCAAGTATCAAGGCATCCCATAAACGGGTATCACGGTGACACTCCTGGTCGTGAACCAACAGGGGGCGCACACACATGTCAAAATCCAGTTCAGCTACAGGACGGTAGGCAGATATCCATAGGATAGGCAGATATCCATGGACCACTTGAATATGCACGATCGACAATGCAACACAGGCTGAACGCAGGTGACGTTGGCAAGGCGGAAGCTTAGCCGATAACTGATCCGCAGCACTGCCAATGGCAGTGCCCCCAGTAAATGCAGCATACGTGCACGGTACAGTTCCACGTGACAGGTGTTGTGCATGTGTCCGGGATGTTCTGCCATTGCGTTAGTGGCTCTGGTTGAAGCGGCACTGTTCTGACCTGCGCCAGTTCTGTGGATGAAATGCCACAGCTCGGATCAATGAGTTGTTTTAGTGTGCAACGGTTGTACACCTGGGATGGTGTGGGAGTAAGTGTAGAAGGCCATTCCATGCAAGATAACTTTGAGCAAGGACTTCTGTGTGTGGGGTGTGTATACATTGGTCTTTCGTCGGGCTGTGCGTAGTGTGGGAGTCATCATCAGCTGCTATAGTATCTGTCAGGGGGTACCGGGCACATGCAATTCCGAGGTCGGAGGTGCAGATGTGCTTCCGCCTGATAGTTCAGACAAAGGAGCTTTCATCCCTAATGTTAGTTTGTCATCTGCTTGCATTCAGGAAATGTGATGTGGCTTGTTGGGGGTGGCGTGGGATGTGTGCGACTTTGGGATTCATGTTTGACATGTCTTGCATGTGGCAAATGAGCGGCATCACTGTGTGTTACGTTTCCTCACAGCTGCTCCTCCCTCCCCCGAGCCTATTTACTTGTATGCGCTGCGCGGTTGCATCACTTGGACTCCTACTGCACACCATTGTCATGCTTGTCTGCGCATGCTCACAAGCCTGACAACGACACTGTGATGTTGGCCGTTGAAGGTGGGCGGCCACGTGAGTGTAGGCCTATGGTAAGGATAGGGCGGACACAGATGTGGAGTTCATGCCTGGCTGAACTCGCGCTGCGATTAAGGCTAGGCATTTGGCTCATGCTGCGGCAATACAGATACACACAACACTTGGCATGTATGAGCCAAGACCCCGAGCGGTCTTGCGCTCCTTCATTTCTCTGTTCGTGCGAGCCCGCCCTCCGGGTGCATGCTACATTGCAACATTGTCGATTGCGGGCCGGGTGGCGCCGACACTACAACAGAGACACACGCATTAGTTACTTCCTTGTCCAGGCCAGAACTGAACCACGCCCAGAGCCCCGGGCAAATTCTTCACACCCCTACACTGGACTGGCATACGCCGGCCCAGCCCACTCCGCTTACGCTTACAGGGGGGGACAACAAAGCTACGTGTCCAAGGTCTTACCCACTGCCTGAGGTGACATGGTTGCATCCGCTGTCCACAGCACAAAGTAATGTGGTAGGGCCCGGGGCCATCATGCATACATAATGACCACACGGACACACTTAGATAGATAGTGGAACTGGCTACGGGCACGTGCGCCCGGCCCCTTTTTATTACCAGGGTCACATGTCCAGTGACGCCTGTGCTGGATGGGTGTGGGGTCAGTGTAAGCCAGCCCTCAGGGAGTGGTTGGTGCTGGGAACAACTAGCACAGTGATCATCGGATCACACACACAGATTCAATCATAAAAGGTCCATGACTTGCAGTGCACTGAGGTAGGGGCACCAGATCTGGAATCACACACACAAGATTCAATCATAAAGGGTCCATGACTTGTGGTGCACTGAGTTAGTGGCACCTGAAGAGCTGAGCAGGGTATCAAGCTGATGATGGCATCCAAGACAGGTGTGAGCAACTTTGATAGGCTGGCTGTAAGACTCCTTCCGACTCTGGCAGTTGTTGGTTGGAGGTGGTCCTGGCGGTGGTGGCGGGTGTGCAGCCAGCGATTATGGCGTGTCCTTGCAGGTCAGGATTGGATTTGATATGTGTGAGCCCTGCTGACCGCAGTATAGGCCGGAGGCAGCGGTCAGCAAGGGCCCACAGCCACGTGGCATTGACTTGAGCTGCACAGAGTTAGTGGCACCTGAAGCGCTCAGTGGGTGCGCAGCATGCGATGATGCGTCGTCCGGGCGGGCTGCACTGGAAGCAATGTCTGTTGCCTACTGGACTGCGCCATCAATAAATCAAGACTCGATTTGAATTGGGGGACCTGCTGACTGCAGTGTAGGCCGGAGGCAGCGGTCAGCAAGGGCCCACAGCCACGTGGCGTTGACTTGAGCTGCACAGAGTTAGTGGCACCTGAAGCGCTCAGCAGGTGCGCAGCCTGCGATGATGCGTCGTCCGGGCGGGCCGCACTGGAAGCAATGTCTGTTGCCTACTGGACTGCGCCATCAATAAATCAAGACTCGATTTGAATTGGGGGACCTGCTGACCACAGTGTAGGCCGGAGGCAGCGGTCAGCAAGGGCCCACAGCCATGTGGCGTTGACTTGAGCTGCACAGAGTTAGTGGCACCTGAAGCGCTCAGCGGGTGCGCAGCCTGCGATGATGCGTCGTCCGGGCGGGGCCGCACTGGAAGTAATGTCTGTTGCCTACTGGACTGCGCCATCAATAAATCAAGACTCGATTTGAATTGGGGGACCTGCTGACCGCAGTGTAGGCCGGAGGCAGCGGTCAGCAAGGGCCCACAGCTACGTGGCGTTGACTTGAGCTGCACAGAGTTAGTGGCACCTGAAGCGCTCAGCGGGTGCGCAGCCTGCGATGATGCGTCGTACGGGCGGGCCGCACTGGAAGCAATGCCTGTTGCCTACTGGACTGCGCCATCAATAAATCAAGACTCAATTTGAATTGGGGGACCTGCTGACCGCAGTGTGGGCCGAAGGCAGTAGTCAGCACACACATAACTCCGCGGTGCTGTGCCGGGGGGTAAGCTGGGGGCCTGTGTTGTGGAAGCCAGCGATTGGCTGAGAAGGCTGGCGGTCACGGCGGAGGACTCGTGGCAGGATGAGGGGCACCGCCCTGGCAGATGCGTTGGCCATCCCGGAAGTGAACCACGCCCAGAGCCCCGGCCTATTTATTCACACTCCTACGCTGGACTGGGTACGCCGGCCCAGCCCACTCCGCTTACACTTACAGGGGGGGACGACAGAGCTACATGACCGAGGTCTTCCCCATTGCCTGAGGTAACATGGTTGCGTCCACTGTCCACAACACTACAAACACCAGCAGTATATGTCCACATGGACATGTCTGTGCTCTGCATACTGAAGTCTGTCCAGCACATCACCGCCACACTTGGCATTGTGTACATTCTTATTCATGGGTGACTTGCCTCCTTCACACAAACGTGGTTCCCACCTCTCCCCACATTCTGCAATTGTGTGGCTGAGGGGCCATGCCGTTTTCGGAAGGTCAGCTGTCTTGTTCTGCGCTGCCTCTGTGGTAGTCTGGGGGGGGGCCTGGGGGTGGTGGCGGTGGGTGTTGTGGACCTCTTGGGTCTCCGAGCTGCATGATCAGTAGCTCCATGACATGTGTTGGTCTTCAGATGTGGCTCTGGGCTGGGCTCCCTTTCATACTGCAGGTTGTCGTCCTGCTTTACACCAGTAAAAGGCAGGTGTTAAATCCCTGCTGCTAATGCGCCTTATCGCCTGTTTTTGGATCGCATCGCAGATTTGGCTGGTCGTTGAGAATATCGCGAAGTGGTGTTTTCGTGTGTTTTTGCACGAGAACGCCTACTCTGCATATCATTAGCGTTAGTTGCTGCTGTCAGCCTTGGCGATGTTTTTTGCGGAAGCTATCGCTGGAAAACTGGCGATATCGGCAGTTTGCACCAGCTTGAGAATAGGGCGATAAATCTATTGCCACTTTTGCGGTGCTAAAGTGCCGATAAATCGGCGATAAGTCCTTGAGAATATGCCCCATTGTTTCCAGATTTTCTGAGCTATAGTTATTCTTTTGTTACCTTGATACCTGAACTTTAGCTATTTCTTGTTCCTGAACTAGCACTGCCTTCAGTGCTACCTTGACTCCTGAGCCTTAGCTATTCCTTGTTTCCTTGATTCCTGAACCAGTACTACTTAGTGCACCGTTGTAGTCCCTGCTTTTCTTCCCATTACCTTTGTTCCAGTTCCTAGTTTGCTTCTAGTTTCCTTGTATGTTTGTTACTTGCTTTCTGCCAAGTGTGTCCTTTCTTTTCCCTTCTTCCTTGTACCTTGATTCCTTGATTTCTGAGCTGTAGCTAAATCCTGGATCCTTGAACTAGCACTGTCTTCAGTGCTACCTTGTTTCCTTGATTTCTGAACCAGTATTATTTAAAGCAACCTTGTAGTCTCTCTCCTTCTGTATTTACCTTTTCCCAGTCCCTGCCTTTTTTCCATTTACCTTTTGTGTCAGTTTCCACCTTGCTGTCTTCCTGTTCCTGTAGTTTTAGCTTCTAGTATCCTTGTGGGGATTTTACTTAACTTTTGCCAAGTGTGCCCTCTGTTTTCCATTCTTGCCTGTTAAGCACTCCTCCTTGCTAGCTCCTTGTCTATTGTGGCTGTGTATTTAGTTCTACACCCTTCCTGTTACAGCCTTGCGTGTTCCTGTTTGATCGCCAAGATCTGTGGGCACATCTGACAACCTAGGTGGTGTTTCTGGTGAATATAGCATGTTACTACGCATGCTATTACATCGCGTTCCATTACAATGCGGTCGTTACAACGACCGCGTTGTTAGAACGCGATACCTTTACATCGCAAGTCATTAGATCGACTTGTTGTAGGGGGCGCGCTGGACTTAGGAATAGTATAATTTACTATTCCAACTCCAGCGTGTGAACAGTAGGGAAGGTGTTGGAATAGTAAATTATACTATTCCTTAGTTTAGAGCGCCCCCTACAGCAAGTCGATCTAATGACTTGCGATGTAAAGGTATCGCGTACTAACAACGCGGTCATTGTAACGACAGCGTTGTAAAAGCACTGCGATGTAATGGCAGCGTTGTAAACGCTGTTTCCCGTTTCTGGTCTACCGTGAGTATTGTCTTTGAGTTACATTCATTACATCACCATAGGTATCCGCTCCACAGACCCTGCCTTTGCATGTATATCCTATAAGTTGGGTATTTGCAGTCAGTTTCTGTAACAGCAATTGTGGGCGAGGAACTTACTGAGCTTCAATCTTACCATGTGGAACTCCCGAGTGCTTTACCCTACATTCCCTTTATTGGTAATTTTGTTATATATATGTCTTGCACGTCCGTCCTGGGTATTAGTTATTCTGAATGCTAAATCATCTCTTGAGTGCCTGTCCTTTCTGAGTCTTAACCATCTTTTTTCCTTGTGCAGGCTTCCGCTTTGGATCCCTTTCCTCCTCTGACTCCCTGTCTGATCCTGGGCAGCGCTGTACTCCTCTTTCTGCTTACCTTTTCTACCCAGCCACCAGTACTTGCCCAAGTCCCTGACTGTGTCCCTGACTGTGTCCCGGACAGTCCTGTCACTGTGGTGCACATGTCCCGCTCTACCCAAACTGAGCTACATAGGAAACAAGAAGTAGAGGAGCACAGTGATGGGCTGCTCTCCGCTGCTGCCTGTTTACAGACTGTTAGAGTAACTGTGTGGCAGGACAGGCAGCAAGGAAAATGTTACTCCTGCGGAACCGTCTTTTATAAATCCTTGCCCAAACTATTAAGTGCTGGTGCCACCCACCATCAACCACCAAAACAAACTAACTGCCCAGACCCCCTATTTGCCAATATCACTATGCAGATTCTTAGTTTTTAGGCGGTATTTGTAATTTTTAGAAGCAAAACTACAAGCACTCCCCTAGAGAATGCAAGATGCTGTTGGTAAAAAAATTCTGGATTGTCTAATGGATACTGAATCATTGCAACACCATTTAATAAAAAGAGAAAATACATTTCTCCCCGTTTTTGCATTTATACAGCGCTTGCTACCGCTTGTCATTGGTATTAGGCGCTACATAAATGCACTTACATACAATATAATCAGGGCCACTGGAACTATGCAATTGTGCAGATGCAGCGATTTTCTCACAATTATGGATCTCCTACTTCTGCCACATAATTCATGATCTGCTGCATATTCTGCAGATTTTGCCCCCAAAAATGTCTTTCTAGCTCTAACGTTTCAAAAGTTACTAAAAACACAGTGGCACATGTTTCGGTGCAGTGGAACACCCTTTGTAAAGGTTGACTGGTCACCTTTTTGTTGCTAATGGCTTTGTTTGCGTGTAAAACTGGTACTAATGAGGTGCAACGTAGGCCCAGACAGTGGTAACAAGTGTAACAAGCAATGGCAAAGTCAATAGGTCTTGGCAATGCCCGAGCTATTGGCCTTGTCAATGTGAATGTCTTTTATCCATGTTGTCTAGCAGCATATCTGCTGTTCAGCATGGCTGAAAGTCACTGAATGCCCAGAATCACAGGATGTTGAGCTGACGCCGAGTCTCTTCGTACTCCATGTTGAGTTTATTGTCCTGCCCCTCCTAACACAAAAAAGCTCTATGATGTGGCCTGATTTGGCCGCATCATAGCACTTTGTTCAGTGACTTTCAGCCACACTAAACAGCAGATGTGCTGCTAGACAACATGGCTAAAACACATTCACATTGACAAGGCCAATAGCTTGGGCATTGGCGAGATCTATTAGCTTTGCCAATGTTTGTTTGGTGTTGACGGGGTTTTGCTGAACAGATGTGGAAGTTATAGTGATAAACAGTTGAGGAGCGTTAAAGTGAAGCGAGGATGTGGCGTGACAGCCGGAGCTGCCAACAGGGGAACTCAGGAACCAGGTTCGAATTTTGGGGCCGGCTGAACAGTTTATGATTCTTGGCAAATCACTTATCTTCCCCCTGCCTACAACAATGAATGTCATTTTAGAAAATGGGGTGACCCAACCAAATCCTTGTACTTGGGTATCAATTGGTATAGAAAACAATGGTCCTGGACCTATCTTTTTGCAAAAAACAACCACTTTCTGAAAAAATTGTTGCTTCAAAATTGATTCAGTGCATGCATACAGTTAGCACAAGATAGATTGAATCCAAAAGAAAGAAAGAAAGAATCCTTTGATGTGCAACAGCCTGATTCTTTTCTTAAAAAGACATATATTTATTATTCATATAAACTTATTATCAACAACTGGTAGACACTCTACCATGCATATAACTTTAAGGAAAGGGAGGTTGCTTCAATGGAAAAGTGCATAGGAGGGGTGCTCGGGTGTGAAGTGAGAGAGGATAAGGAAAGGAAAGAATCCAAAAGGCGTCAAAAATAAAACATTACTGTAATTCATATAACTGATAACCAAAATCAGTCTATTCTGGACTGTCCAACAATATATTTATATACAGTTCATGGGTTCAAATATGATTTATAAACACAACAGAGAGTTATCATCTGTAAAAGGTCGGGAAGGGGGACACGTGGTCAAGGCCTGTAGGGGATATGCGTCGACGTTTCGACCCGGCTTGGGGACATAGAGGGTAACTGTAACCTCAGCCTGCGGGTCTTCTTCAGGACAAGGGGCAAGGGAGAAGCAACCTTAATACAAAGAAAGGAGGCAATTACTTAAATGCCTAATTCTCACAGTAATAAAAAAGGCTAACCATGCCTGTCCTACCGACCTATACAAGGTTGAGGGTGGACCTGGCTCCCGTGATGGCCACCAGAATTAGGGCGAGAAAAACGGGAGGGAGTGCACATCAGTATCTACATGAATATAGGATACATATAAAAGACTAGAA
Source organism: Calotriton arnoldi (assembly GCA_963921515.1). Lineage (NCBI taxonomy): Eukaryota > Metazoa > Chordata > Amphibia > Caudata > Salamandridae > Calotriton > Calotriton arnoldi. The sequence goes on from CAWUFW010007687.1 coordinate 262,203, forward strand.
AAACTCAATCAGGGCTTACCCGTATGCACGTTGCGGTTTCTTAATGGCCCACAAACAATATAATCCTCCTAATTTCTGTGAGGGATAGGTGAAAGGATCGCCATCTGCAATATGGACATGAGCAGTCAATAATTATAAAATAATTTATAAAAGAAACGGCCCCATTAGAGTATCATAAGGGTCCGTTCGAAATAATCCTCTTACCAGTTCCAGTGTTGCCATGTACATCCACAATTAAAGTGAATCCTGCTTCAGTGTTAAGCCTTATTTGCGATGCAGGTTAATCAGTAACTAGAAAAAGAATAGTAATGACAGGAAAATACTGTTAGGTAACCCGGCGATGAAAGCCCTTACATTTAAAACAGGCCTTCTTCATCCTGTCTGTTGTAATCTCACCTAAACTTCCAGCGTTCACGGAGCGCAGTCCTCACTCGGCACGGCGGTGTCAGAATGACACAGTCCCGCGAGGCTGCTAATATTGGCTCCGTAGCGCGAGGACATACACGCGCATACCGCGTCTGCCTGATGCTGTGTTCTCTGTAATGGCAGCGGGTCAGTCGCATTGGAACGAAAACAAACTCTACTTGGAATTGCTTGAATTGGCAGTTACGAGTATACTAGTATGCCGCAATCAATGCAGTTGGCAGTGATCAATACAATGTGTACAAAGTAAGACATTCTTATATGCAAAAACTATTACAAACAACTGACGACATGATAATTTCATACATAACATAAATAAGGTTACAATACATCACAATACAATTCACGACGTCAAAGACATGGCAAATGGGGAATAAAATTACAAATACAATGTAACCTTTAACAGCCGTTAAAGGTGAGGCGGCCATATATCCCAGTGATGACGTTGTAATTTCAGACATGACATGAATAGAGTTACAAACCATCACAAAACAATTAGATAATTCAAAACATCAAGGACATGATAATTGAGGATTTAGAAACACAATTACAATGTGACCTTTAACAGCCATTAAAGGTGAAACAGCCACATATCCCATAGATTTAAACAGAGTCAGTCAGACGGACCCCAGGATATTGGTGCATCCATACAATGGACACATATCCAGACATTTGCATGGAGTAACACCACCTGTGCGTGGGCAACAACTAGTGTTACACTCCTACCCTGGCAAGAGAGGCAGGCTCGGAAGTGTTCTATCAATCATTACTCAAAAGGGCCACCTGTCTTGTGATTTCCTCATACTCGTTGAGGCCTCTTACCAAATTATCAAAAAAGTGAATCCATCTGCCTTCACGAATATTTAAGGTGTTGGTAAAGTTACCTCCCCTAGGGTTAATTTTCACTTTTTCAATAACCCACCATTTGAGGCTCTCTGGTGTATGTCCAAACACTGTAAAATGCTCCACTAAAGGTGCGCCCTGGACCTTGCAGCGTATGCGACTACAGTGTTGCAAGATGCTTGTTTTCACTTTTTGGATGGTCTGACCGATATACATAAATTCACGAGGACACACTATAGCGTATATTACTCCAGTGGTGTTACAGTTAGTGTGGTCCTGTAATTAATGTGTATGATTATTGTGAGTAAATTGTTTCACCTCCCTGACCATGGGGCACGCCTTGCACTAGAAATTGTGTAGTCTGTACCTACATCCAATTCTTCCAAAAGTGTGTTTAAGTCATATGGTGTGTGTTCTGTAGATGTCGTGGCGCTATACACAAGCATCCAACCAAACTTAGGCTTGGCAGCTATCCAACATTTTCTGCACAAAAGATGTGCAACACAGTGGCAGCACACAAACATGCTACTTACCATGATGAATCTAATCCTTGACAACAATGTGTTTTTGTTTGATAGACAGTGGTACAGGCAAAAGAGAGGGGTCGCGATGGGTTCCAAATTTTCTCCCAGTTTTGCGAACCCCTTCATGGGTCGTTTAGAAGAAGTTTTGATCTCGGGTCCCAAGGCCAGTCATTTCAACGATTCAGTGATTTTCTGGGGTCGCTACATCGACGACTGCCATTTAATTTGGTCAGGCACACGGGAAAAACTTGATGACTTTTGTACATATCTGAATGCTAACACATACGATATGAAGTTTACACATCAGATTAGTGAATCCAGCATCACCTTTCTAGACATTGAGATCTATATCAACAGAAACACCTTACATACACGTCTTTTCAGAAAGGACACTGCCTGCAATGCAATACTCCATGCAGACAGCGCTCATCCTCCACACCAAATTCGTGCTATACCTTTTGGTGAGTTCACAAGAGCCAGGAGAAATTGCAGTAATGACGCAGACTTTGAAAATTGTCTTTCAGCTATGAAAACAAGATTCAAACACAGAGGCTACACACACTTAACCTTACCAAGGCTGAAACCAGAATAAGGAAGAAACAACGCGAAGAGACTCTTCGCAATAAGATGCATAACATGGAGGGAGACAAGACTCTGAGAACAGTGACGGATTTTAACGATCTGAGTAATGCATTAGCCAAAAGCCTGAAAAAGCACTGAACACTTCTCACAAGTGACACTTCCCTCACAGACCACATCACAAAACATATGCAAATTACATATAGAAGGGGCAGAACACTCAGGAATAGGATTAGTCCAAGTTATCCAAAATCCAGTAATTTAGAAACTTGGCTCACGCCACGATCACTGGGCTTTCCCAAATGTGGTGCGTGTGGTGTCTGCAGATGGGCATCCGACCACAGGAAAGAATTTCCGGGTCCCAACAGAACTCATAACATCAGGCACAGCATAAATTGCACAACAAAATTTGTGGTCTACATACTGGAATGCATCTGCGGACATAAATATGTGGGCAGCACCATCAGGATGTTGGAAGAAAGAGTAGGCGAACATGCACGGGCACTCAAGCAACAAGATCCAAGATACCCCATGGCACTACATGCATGGGAATGTCCCTCCCAAGGTCCGCACAAACGTTTTGTTTTTTACGGGATTGACGTAACTGAACCCAGTCCTAGAGGAGGGAACAGGGAGTTACGACTCAGACGGTCTGAGGCGCTATGGATAATGCGCTTAAAGACCTTTGAACAGGGTCTCAATAGTGACCGAGAAATGAATTACTTCCTAGGTGACTAAAAATAGTACGATGCCCAGCTTATGTGTCCTCCAAGACTAGAACATTTTAGAAATGTCTCAACCACATATTATACAGAGTAAAGTGACACACACGTATGTATTTATGGCGGTTCAATTGTGTTCCACCGCTACAATGTCATAATGCTGCTTGAACCAAACTGCGTTCTCTCACATACATATCTACATCCAACTTGATTTCTGTGTCGCTACACTGGATCTTAGAATCATGCTTTTCAGGCTTTCTGTACAGAATTTATTATGTGTATCCCATGCAATATGCGCACCAAAGAACTGGCGCCCTGCAGTTCTTCAACCAGTACATATTGTGAATACGTAAACTGCAAAACATCCACTGATCATGATGATATCTATTTTCTAAAATGCGGAGTTTTACTTCACTAACAATGTATGTCCAATACTGCACGTTTGGATCCCCGCATGTGCACACCAATGTACTTCATTATCTGTTCTACGTTTTCTTCTTTGTGTCTTAGGACTACACACTAACATTACTGTCTGTGCCTCACAAAATTGGGACGTGGGTCCCTTGCTCACTTTGCCACTGGATTCAAGCTAGCCTGGCTGATGACGGCTGAATAGCCAGAAACCGGTCCCAGGATGCTTGTTTCCGGTCCAGGGAAGACATGGCTTGGCAGTTCGGGCTGGACTGTTCCCATGAGGCACAGGGTCAGACTGATTTGCATATGGCCATGTCTGAACTGGGGTGGTGAAGTGAGCTAAAGAATGATGATGGATTAAACCCAGATCATTTGACTGGGGTGAGTGTTTGATTAGCTCAAGCGCTCCGTCCATCATCCCCTTTGGTATCGCTTTGTTCGCCCTAAGTTGGCAGGGTATGCTCAGACGTGGGTCCCTTGCTCACTTTGCCACTGGATTCAAGCTAGCCTGGCTGATGACGGCTGAATAGCCAGAAACCGGTCCCAGGATGCTTGTTTCCGGTCCAGGGAAGACATGGCTTGGCAGTTCGGGCTGGACTGTTCCCATGATACAAAAGGGATGATGGACGGAACGTTTGAGCCAATCAAACACTCACCCCCAATCAACTGATCTGGGTTTAATCCATCATCATTCTTTAGCTCACTCCACCACCCCAGTTCAGACATGGCCATATGCAAATCAGTCTGACCCTGTGCCTCATGGGAACAGTCCAGCACGAACTGCCAAGCCATGTCTTCCCAGGACCGAGCAACAAGCATCCTAGGACCGGCTTCTGGCATTCCAGCCGTCATCAGCCAGGCTTGCTTGAATCCAGTGGCAAAGTGAGCAAGGGACCCACGCCTGGGCATACCCCCGCCAACTTAGGGCGAACAAAGCGACACAAAGGGGATGATGGACGGAACGCTTGAGCCAATCAAACACTCACCCCCAATCAACTGATCTGGGTTTAATCCATCATCATTCTTTAGCTCACTCCACCACCCCAGTTCAGACATGGCCATATGCAAATCAGTCTGACCCTGTGCCTCATGGGAACAGTCCAGCACAAACTGCCAAGCCATGTCTTCCCAGGACCGGAAACAAGCATCCTAGGACCGGCTTCTGGCATTCCAGCCGTCATCAGCCAGGCTTGCTTGAATCCAGTGGCAAAGTGAGCAAGGGACCCACGTCTGGGCATACCCCCGCCAACTTAGGGCGAACAAAGCGATACAAAGGGGATGATGGACGGAACGTTTGAGCCAATCAAACACTCACCCCCAATCAACTGATCTGGGTTTAATCCATCATCATTCTTTAGCTCACTCCACCACCCCAGTTCAGACATGGCCATATGCAAATCAGTCTGACCCTGTGCCTCATGGGAACAGTCCAGCACGAACTGCCAAGCCATGTCTTCCCAGGACCGGAAACAAGCATCCTAGGACCGGCTTCTGGCATTCCAGCCGTCATCAGCCAGGCTTGCTTGAATCCAGTGGCAAAGTGGCTTGGCAGTTCGGGCTGGACTGTTCCCATGAGGCACAGGGTCAGACTGATTTGCATATGGCCATGTCTGAACTGGGGTGGTGGAGTGAGCTAAAGAATGATGATGGATTAAACCCAGATCAGTTGACTGGGGGTGAGTGTTTGATTGGCTCAAACGTTCCGTCCATCATCCCCTTTTGCATCGCGCGGTATAAAATTCCTTTGCACATGCACCATGTTTGTGATAAACTCGCCGCTGTAATAACTATAAATAATCCTTTTAACACTGAGCACTCCTCACTCCCAATCACCATCTATTCACGGCACGTCCCGCATGTACCTTGCCAGGGACACAACGTTAAGAACGCTAACTCAGGCTAGCGGTCTAGTTTTTAAGTGAAACGGAGTATAAAAGCACTTTCGGGTCGCGTGCTCCTCCGTAGCGGGTTGGAACGCGATCCCGGGACCTGGTACACGATCAAGCATACTCGCTCAGGTAAGACGCCTAGATTGTATCTCTAAAGCACTGGAAACGTTCAGCTTGGAAGGAACACGATGCGATTGTGGCGCATCAAACTGACAGGGGTTTCTGTATAATTATATTTATTGGGACAGATCCGATCACGGCTGATTGTGCCGCGTAACAAAGGACCTTCCTGTGGCATTACTATCTACAGGACTGATATACTCTGTTGGTCACTGTGGACCAGGATACTGATGTAAATATATGCTTTGGAACTAATATAGAAGGTAAGCTGTAATCATTTGGTAAAATGTGGAATAGACACAGCCAATTAGTATCTCAATGCAGAAATACAAAAATGTTTGCGTTATGTTATTAATGGTTAACATGCTTAGTCACAATGGGGCTAATAACATACTCAACTATTCAGTAGCTAGCTGACTAAGACCAACATTTGTACTTTGGTCTCAAGTCAATGTTCAGACTTCAATGAACATATATGCTCACAACGGGGAAATCAATAGACCCAGTGATTTTGATGTTAGATAGAGGCTTTTTACTTGATAACCTTGGCTTATAATATGGACAAATATACTGACAAGTACTGTTAATTTGCAGACTCACCCTACAAGAGAAGTAGAAAGCATTACACAACAACATTGTGGAATACTTATGACCTACCGGGTTGGAATTATCACCTGTTTTAAGGTGAGCCTACTACCTGTCTGAGCACCAGCTTTTAGGGAAAAAAATTCTGTGGACAATGTATCCGTGTATATGTGCTGGTTTTGATTAGACGACTTACCTTCTATTACAGGTCTACGAACCACGTTGCCTCGTTACAGGTAGGCAGATACACAACACTCACCAGAGTTTGAAATAGTGTGCGGTTGTTATTGTAGCCTCACGCAATTTACTCATGAATAGAGTTATTTCGCAATCACGTCCCTTCACACTTCTTCACTTTAAGTTCTGAGAATCACGACAGCGTCTGTTATCAAAAACAAACAAAAGCCCGATCTCACAGTTTTTCTCGAAGATCCTGCACTCACTACACCTGTATAAGATTTTTACACGGTAACGGTCTCACCACATAACAGGACCTCACAATAATTTGTGCACTTAAACTGCACTTGCCCTAATCCGACCGATCCAATGCCTAGACCACACTTGCACCAGTGAACTGTGCATGTTGTCACTACAAGGTTTTCCGATGGTCACAAATCCTAGTCTCTTTTTTTGTGCTCACACGAACCATGTAATAAACTTTATTGTGAATTCTGGTGCTTCCTTTCAATACCAGGAACTATGCCTGCAACACCGTTGACTGTAACCTCACCAAAGGTGTTCTATTTGTGTGTACTCTATTGACAAAAAGTGTTTGTGACACACGTTTGTTTTCTATGTTGTTTCCAGCCCTGAAGAAGTCACGGGTTCACTAACCCACTAACGAAACACGTGTTGGCTGGCCTGTAGAGCAACACTATTAAAAGCGAACACCACAACCTAAAAGGACAAGTGTCTTCATCCTTAACCAACAGCAATTGTGTTGTACTGTCTTTTAACTCGCGTGCGTGTACATAGGACTTGTTTTGTTTACTGCAAGATGGAGGACTGAACGAGCGCTCAAATACCATCTGATCATATAAAAAAAATTAAAGCAGCAGTTTGAGGGAAGTAGTGGAGGGATGGGCCAAGCAGGGAAGCATGAGGTGATGGGGGGATGGGCAAGAAACAACAGGAGAGGGCAGGAGGAAGCAGCAATGAAGAGGTAAAATAATGCGTTAATTGAAGCAGGATCAGCAGCAAAAATGAACTTGTCATTATGGAATGTGACTGGTGAGCACTTATAGCGCTTCAGTACCATTGGCTTGTGTTCGCACTATGGCAAGACGGAGGATGGAGCAAGCGCTCCAATATCACCGGTTCGTGCAAAAAGAAATTAAACAAGTGCTGTTCATGTATTAACAACGTTTCAAGAAAGGCATTTGTTTATGTACACGCACATGCATTTTAGTGGTATGTGTGTATGTGTACACAGGAGATGGCCTGAAAACACAAGTACTCCTATGGAGTGCTTGAAAACAAAGAAAAAATTGGTGCGCAAGCCAGAAGCATTGTAAGGAGACATGTACTTGGTCTATGTGCTATGGGAGGGACAAACACAAGAAGAGGGCATAACGCCCGTATGCTGTGATGAATGGCATCAAAGAAAATGAGAGAACGCTGAAGTTTACCAATGGTAGGTAATGGGCATCCCGTAAGCCCACAGATAGAAAACAACACAGTGCATGCGCTGTCTAGCTGAGACAAAAGAAAATAGATTTCACGCAGGCGAAACTTACTGGTTTTGCCAATGCTTGTTGTGTTTAGAAAGGTGGATATTACGTGATTTATCCGTAATCACAAAATGTGGCCGTCCTGATATGGTCCTGATATGGTGTTCTTTCGGGACAGAATGTAGCGTAAGGGCTAGAGCTGCCGACTATGGAGCTGGTAAACATGATTCGAGTTTCGGCGTCAGCGTCAGCTTCATATCCTTGATTTTGGACAACTAATTTAATCTCGCCATGCCTACAAAAATGAATGTGTCCTTGTGTAAAGTAACTGGTGCTAATGTACAGTAGCGGCTGGCAGGCAGCGAGGGGCGGGGTAAGGGTTGGGGTGGCGGGGGGAGCGCGGTACAAAATAAAAGAGAGGGAAAAAACACTTGCCTCTTTCGCCGTCTGCGTTTTTCCTCTGCTTTACTGGGAGTTCTGGAACCAGGAAGGACCCAGGCTTCCCAAAGCCAATCACAACGCTGTAATGCAGCGCTGTGATCAGTCTGAGCGCCATGGATCGGTGCTCAGATGGGGACTGTGGGCCTTTGCATGTTCCCCACCAGGCTGTGTAATGCAGCCTGGAGGGGAACATAAAAAGTGCGCATGACGGTTTGGCCTGTCGAAGACGGCCTGCCAAACAGTTATGCACACTTGGAGTGTGCAAACCAATCCTCCCCCTGTGCCTCCTGCCCCGCCCGCCCTAACCCAGCCACAAACCTGAGAAAAATAAAGCGATAATAACTATGTTATTATCGTTTTATTTTTCCTTCTCAAAGAGCAGTGGGACGTCGCTTCTCCACCTTAGCAGAGGAGCCACCCCTGCTAATGTAACCCCCTCCAATACCTTTGGCGGGTAATAGACCTTTGGGTGGTGTTGGTGCCATATAAAACTGCACACAAAAAAGTAACTGGTGTTACTGTAAAGCACTCTAATACCTTTGGGTGTTGTTGACGTATATAAAGCTGCACAAAAAAAAGTAACTGGTGCTTACGTAAAGTACTCCAATACCTTCGGGTGGTGTTGGCGCTCCATAAAACTGCACAAAAAAATTTGAAAACCAGTCGGTGGAGAAGGGGATCTGTGCAACGGAGTTCAGCTGGAGCAAGCAGCAACATGTGGGAGGTGGACAGGCAACCAACAGCAAATGTGGGCAGCCACGCGGAGATTAAGTGATGAGCCCGTAATCACAAAATGTGGAACTGATGCCGAGGCTAGGGAGACGATGTGGCATTCTCTTGGGAGAGGATGTGACGTAAGGGCCAGAGCTGCCAACCATGGAGCTGGGAAACTGGGTTTGAGTTTTGGCATTAGCTTAACATCTTTAATTCTTGGCAAATCACTTAATCTCCCCATGCCTACAAAAGTGAATGTGTCCTTATGTAAAGTGACTGGTGCTAATGTAAAGTGCTCCAATTCCTTTGGGTCATGTTGGCGCTATATAAAACTGCACAAAAAAGTGTGAAAAGCAGAGTCGGGGGAGGAGGGGATCTGTGCAACGGAGTTCAGCAAGGCAAGCAGCGACGGGCAGGGGGTGGACAGGCAACCAACAGGAAATGTGGGCTGCCACATGGATATTAAGTGATTTGGCCATAATCACAAAATGTGGAACTGGGTGGTGTTTGGTGCTATATAAAACTGCACAAACAAAAGTAACTGGTGCTTATATAAAGTGCTCCAATACATTTGGGTGGTGTTGGTGCTACATAAAACTGCACAAAAGAAACAAATGTGAAAAGCAGAGTCAGGGGAGGAGGCTTTCTGGGAAAGCAGGGATCTGTGCAACGGGAATTCAGCGTGGGTAAGCAGCAATGAGCAGGAGGTTTATGGGTAACTAAGAGCAAATGCAGGCTGCCACAGGGAGATTACGTGATTTGCCTATGTTTACGGTGTCCTTGTGAAAAGGAACTGGTGTTAATGTAAAGCGCTCCAATACCTTTGGGTGGTGTTGGCCCTATATATAACTGCACACAAAAAAGTAACTGGCACTAATGTAAAGCACTCCAATACCTTCAGGTGGTGTTGGTGCTATATAAAGCTACACAAAAAAGTGTGAAAAGCAGAGTCGGGGGGGAGGGGATCTGTGCAATGGAGTTCAGCAAGACAAGCAGCGACGGGCGGGAGGTGGACAGGCAACCAACAGGAAATGTGGGCTGCAACATGGATATTAAGTGATTTGGCCATAATCACAAAATGTGGAACTGAGGTCGTGGCTAGGGAGACGATGCAGTATCCTCTTGGGAGAGGATGTGGCATAAGGGCCACAGCTGCTGGGCACAGAGCTGGGAAACTGGGCTTTAGTTTTAGCATCGGCTTAACATCCTTGATTCTGGGCAAATCACTTAATATTTGTGTCTACAAAATGAATGTGTCCTTGTGCACTCCAATTCCTTTGGGTGGTGTAGGCACTATATAAAACTGCACAAAAAAGTAACGGTGCTAATGTAAATCCCTCCACTACCTTTGGGTGGTGTTGGCACTATATAAAACTGCACACAAAAAACAGAAAGAATCACAGTTTACAGTAGTGAACATGAGGAAATACATCAAATTAGCACCCACATTGAAAGGACTACTTTTGCCATGGACACTGAGGGGCAGGCAGACCTTGATGACATCAAGACTTAGCCTGGCTCCTTTGCAGAGAATTCAAGTTAAGCAACAATGGCGCTCGGAAACACTTCACCGGTGAATACGGAAAAAGTACGTAAGTATCCCAACGGGAGAAATTTAAAGAAATAGATTCCCACCCTATGAAATGAGAAGCAACAAGTTGACACACGAACAGTTCAGTCATTTCACATAGGAGAAACGTGGCTTTGCAATTACAGTAGAAGACACAGGTACTTCAGAAGCTCTAACAAGCCCTGTGATAGTCAATGCCTGATTCACTTGAGGTCTGATTTTCCAGCTGTCCCCACCATTGTTGAACGACCACATATGGTGTAAACATGCACACACACCTACTACCCAGAAGTGTGGAAAATAAATAGAGACTACACATGTGCCAAGTAATAGCAGCCATGCACACATGTTCCAATCAGCATGTCAGCTATACACTAACAGGACATTAAAAGGCAGAAAACCACCGCTCACTAGAACGAAACTGACTACTATGGGGGTTTAAAGCAGTGAGGGGGGTGACAGGGTGGTTTGTGGATGGGGCAAGCACCGGGAGGTGCGAGTGAGCAAGCGAGATGGGAGGGAGGTGGTGGGGGAAATGGTAAGCAGCAACGAAGGGAAAAGCAGTGATGGGAAGGGGGAAGTGGAGGGGGAGAACTGTGGATGGGGCATGAGAATGAGTGGGAGCAGACAGAGGTGATACAAGCAGAGCCCTGTGTAGAGTGCTAAAAAAGAAAGAAAAAAGTAGGTCCTAAAACAGTCGTAAAACGGGCGCAGTGGATGTTTACAAGTACTTGGTCCATGCTCTGAGGGGAGGGCTTAACACAAGAAGAGGCATGACCATGCATGCCAGGGGCAAATGTTGACAAAGAATATGAGACAGATGATGGAGCGGGCAAATGGGAAACCTGTGGGAGGGCTGAAACCCACAGATTAAACACAACATGTCTCTTCGAGACAGTGCATGTGCTGTCTATCTGAGACCGAAAAATGACAAAATAGTGAAACAGTACTATCAGAAAATGTGCTGCATTATGCAGCATAATTTGCATTTTCGTGCCTCCTAATTTGGTCAACCCCACTGCATAATATGTCCCTCTCCTGCTGCATAATTCCAGTGACCCTGAATATAATTTGTCATTTGTGCCTTCTTTACACAGAAGGTCTGAGGTTAACAGCCAGGTTGGGAACAGGGCAGAGATCCTTTCAAGTGCAGATGATGCCTCGGTCATTGCAGTGTTCATGAGCAATCATTGTCTCTCATTCAAAAGAATGAGGAAGGCTAAAGTACAAGACTCTGCACAGCCTGAGCCCCCACCATGGGGTCAGTCAACTCGCATATTATAAATCACTGGTGACCGTGTCCCCTTCCTTGAAGACACTTACCAGCAGCACAAGCTGAATGTGTCTCTCTTAAGAAAAGAAAATGTTTTCTCTGACGCCCACTTCCCAAATAATGCTCTGCCCAGGCTTACCTCGAGACAGGCACCCACGAAGCTGAGCCCAGGCTATGGCTCATGTCAGGAGGGCTAAAGCCCTTTTAGCCCAATGGGGGTTGCGGGCCGGCAACCAAGTGCATATACGTCCCTACGTCACATCGCTCTACCTCTTCTTCAATGCTCTGTCAGTCAACTACCATGCTGTTGTGATCATTTTGTGATGTAAAGTGGGTTTTTTGTGTTCATTATTGTGAATTTCAGTGGACTTGTGCAGCTGACTCATACTGTCTCTTCACAAGACTAGAAGGGTGATGTAAGAGGCTAACACAAGGGTAGACTTAAATAGCACACCAATGAAAGCCGGAAACCCCCCTTTGCTGCTGGTCCGTTGTGGTGGTGCAAATGTGTTCAATAGCCAGCAAGGCGTCTTCTAGTCAAAAGGCATGCCTTTTCGATCAGTCATTTTAGCGTACCTTCTTAGACACCCTATCGTAGGGGAGGGATTAAGAAATTTGTTGCAATTTCAGAATCGCTGTTTGTGATTTAAAAAACATACTTAAAAGAGGGCTTGCAAATGGGTGCCTCCAGTTCAATAGTTAACACATTTCCCTAAATTAAGCCTGTCGACGATCCTCCCTAAGATCTTGTTTCTTTTTCAAGTGCTCCCGGTTTTGCCTTTGCCTGGGACGCTACATTCCCTACAGCAAGAAATCAACAATTTGTATTGGCGGACAGGTATTCTCGCCTTCGCAGAGATCTTAGTTACCGATCTCCGGATGAAGGCGGCCAGGGAATCCCCCATCTCCTTTGCTATTACCAGGCAACCCAATTCAGGGTCTTCGTGGAATGGTCACGGGCCGAATCCGAGAAGAACTGGTTATTTATGGACCGGGCACTAGGGGGCCAAGCATTATGGGGCATCCAGTTCCTCCCTAAGTACGCGCCACCCAAATCACTATATCTCTCTCCCATCACTAAGGCATCACTGACAGTTTGGGATAGTCTAGCAACACAAAGGAGCTTCACTACCTTCCCCTCGCCACTCACCCCCATAGCCAATAACCCGGATTTTCATCCAGGCTCTCAGGACCCTTCTTTTCAAGTCTGGGTGCAGGCAGGCTGCAGATCAGTAGGCCACTTATTCGACTTGGAGGGCCCACTCTCCTTCGGAACACTCTGTACAGACTTCACACTTTCTGAAACAGAGCGCTGGCACTACACTCAAATCCAACATTGGGTGCTGCAACCCTCTATGCGCCCTGGGGCAGAACGACAACTCACCCCTTTTGAATGCTGGCTCTTGTTGAGGACTTCAGGCAAGTGCCTGGTCTCGGTCTTTTATCGCCTGATTAACCCCTCAATGGTTTCCCAAATCCAAGGGCCAACTCCATTGGGAAGCAGAAACCGGCAGGGAATTCACGACTAAAGAGTGGGGGACATTTATTACAGGGCACGACACACCGCACACAATATGGCCAGTATCGAGACAGCTACAAATATTGTATCCTACTGGTACTACACACCTCACAGGATTCACAAATATAACCAGTCCAAGTGCTGTGCTGGCGACAGTGCGGCTCCCCCGGTACACTACTACACATATTATGAAACTGCCCGAGGGATCAGGACCTACTGGGCACAGGTACTCACAGACATCAACACTCACTTAGATACAGAGCTCCCTTGATTCCCAGCCTACGTGATCTTAGGTCTTCCGAACCCTCTTACTTTCCCCCTTAAGTCTCGAAGGGGTAAACAAATTGGGGTGGCACTATGCCCTGCAAAACATTCTTTCTCACTGGGGTATCAAAGTCCAGTTTCCACTGGCAGCCAGGTGCTTCCAGGTAAAGGTATCTTGCAGCTTGTTATCTCTGTGTTGCCACACAGGAGGTCAGTGAACTGATCCTTGGAGTCCACTTCGTTGTCATGGGTACTGGATAGAGAAGGTCCAGTCCTTCAGGGCTTCTTTTAGGTCATAGACAGCAGCTCCAGTCCTCTATTGATCTTCCACAGGTCCAGAAAGTATTTTGAAGAGGGTACCTGGGGATGCCACATTCCTGCCTGTCACCAGCTAGTGAGAGAGGTGACTCCTGAGCACTCCCTAACAAATGGGGTAAGAGATTCTGGGGCCAGTCCTTCCTATTTTTTCAGTAGTTGCTGTTTGCCCTTCTGCAAACATGCCCAAAGTGCCTTGCGTCAGGGTATTGTCAAGATGATGAAAGTCTTTGGCCACACTAAACTTGGGTTTTGAGGGCTGGGGTTATGTGTGGACAGTATACTATGGTAAGTTTGGTGTCCTCCTTTATTTAACAGTAAAATCCAGTTTGAGGCAGTTACTGTACCCACAACAAACCCAGAGACAGAAGTCTAGTAGGTTAAAAGAAGGCTCCTTCGGCAACCAGACTAGGGATCCACAAGAATTGTCTTGGCATCCTGTTCTCTCCCTTTCAAGTGCATCCCAAGTATTACGTGAGGTTCAACAGATTTGTCAAGCAGGATTTGACACTGTGCTGCTAAAAAGGAGACCCACAGCCCCCACTCTGCATATTCTGTGGAATTCAGAGAAGTCATCTCTGCCCATTCAGGCAGAGATATTGTTTGCAATTGGATGGCATTGCACACTTATTTCAGACCTATTCAAGGCTGAGCACAGGCTAAGAGCTGGCAGAGGCTTATGCCAATTTGCCTTCTGACAGGCCAAGCTGGTAAAGGGTAGCTTTCTATAAGTTACTTTTACTTAATATGTATTAAAAATCAAACTTCACGATTGAATTAGATTTTTAATACCCATTAAAAAGAGTGGTTTAATTATTCTCTAGCTGTTCCCATTCCCAAATTATCAGTAGATCTGGGCGGAACTCGCTGAGTTTTGTTCTGCAGAATTCCACAGAGTTACTAGAAAAACTCTGCAAGATTCCACAGACCTCTGCAAACGGGTGGACAAATACTCGTCCGGCTCTTCACGCTGTCTTTTTCATGCTGGTAGTGCATTTCACGCTGAAATGTAGCACAAAAGCACAATGCGAAACGCATGGGCACAGCCATTCTGTTTTACCTGCTTTCTCTGCTGTTCTGTGCATGGTGCTGATCCTATTTTTGAATCTGTTGTAATCTGTGCCATTCCTCCCCCTATCCCACTCATCCACCCCCATTTACTTATTTTTTATCAGTGTGTGTCAATCTGTGTGTATTTTACGCTTTTGTCTTTTTTGAAAAACTTTTTCGTGACTTTTTGCACTTTATTTGGTTTTCCCTTTCCTTGTGTCACACTTTCTTCAGTTCTTCCTTTCTGCTTTGTGTTGTCCTTCTTCTTTTTTATTCCACCCAGCCCCATGGCAGAACAAGCAGCAAGTGGCAGTGCCAGTGCCACAAATCGCACACCCTGTGGGCGCCGGTGCCGTGCAGGGGTACAGCTTTGCCCCATTTTTACTGAGGCGGAGATGCCTATGCTGGTTTTTTGAGTCCAGTGCCACCTCCCCTCCATGGTGGAAGCAAGCGTCAGGCCTGGGTGAGGGTATGCCCCACGGGAGCGTTGGCTGCTGTGGGGGAGAGTGCGCCAGTGCATGTGCGCAGCACAGGGGTGCAGTGCACCATACAGCAGCTGACGCATCGCCTGGCGGACCTAATCGATAGGGAACAGGGCCTGCTTGAGTAATTATTTTTTGTTTTCTAAAAATGCTAATAGACTCAGAGGTAAGTTAATTTTACATTACGAATAATATCTGATCCAGCTTGAGCTATCCAGGTGCTCTGCACTACCTAATCAGCGCTCGCTTGGGCTGATTATTTAAGAAGTGATGCAGACTCCTCTGTCCTATCACTAAGATAGTAGTATATCAGGGAGTTCTTGTTCTCTGTGCCTTTCTTTATGTAGCTCATACAATCCCAATCTCCTAGGGATGTGTAGTATGCATTGAAAAGGGAGACTGAGTTGGCCCATCAAAGGGGGTGGAGAACCAAACATCATTCTCTGCAATGCATTAGTAGTTCAAAATGTAGTTTAGGTTTATGAACTTAGGAATACGGCTTAGGTTTAGGAAACTAGGAATAGGGCAATAGGCTATCTGATTTAGAAAAGTACAATACTACTGTAACTGCCTTTCAAAATATTTTTTTAGAGATTAGCTGTACCACTAATTTTTTTAATCATCTTTATTTCTTACATCAGCACCCAAGGGCAAGAGGGCATCATCAGAGCAGGGCAAAGGGGCTACCAGCACTGCAGCAGGTGGAACCACCACTACCAGCGCTACGACCATGGCAAATGACTCTGCTGGTCTCATTAAGTCTTGTTATTATTATTTCCCTAACTTTTACATCTTCCTACTAGTAGAATAATTTTGCCTTGTTTATTTTTTTTTATACTGTCTCCTTTTTTTAACTCCTCTATCTACTGTTTGTTCAATTCTTGTAATCCCTGCATTATCCTTTTTTTCTATATTTCATGTTTCTGTAGCTGACTTCCTCCTGTCTGTAGCTTTGAACTGCTTTTTTAGGAAGCTTTCCCTCTCCCCTTATATGTTTTGTGGTACTGTAAGACTAAGAGTGCAGATGTCTGGTACTGTGAAGATTGTAGGCCAAGTGAACTATTATTTATCACACGTGTTTGTTGAGAAGGCTTTCTTGCTCATGCTCAAACAGTCAAAATGGGAGAGTGGCCACGGTCATGGATCCACCAATGTTATGTTATCATTCATTTATACAGTATACGAGCTGTTTCCATGACAGTGCAGCATGGCAGGAAAGTAATGAGATCCCATTGCATTTGCAAATAAGACCATATGTCTTCATTGACCATTCCACACCTTCATTGCGCTTCAATAACTCATCATAGCTCTGTCCCTCCACTAGCAGAAAAAAGTTTTTAGGTGGCTTGACTACCTGACTTTTCTAACTTGTCAACCAACAAACTTCCCAAAGTGATATTTTCAATAGAAGATACTGCTAACCGAACTCTAGTGAGGTATTGCTGTTGTTCTATGTTTAAAAAAAAAAAAACGTAGGAGGCTAATCTGGTATCTAAAATGGGAAGTTTTTTTCTAGCCACACAGACTACCAGTGCCAGGGCCAGCGGCAGCGCCAGTGCAATGGAGGAGGCCCAGGAGGTTGGAGGGGGAGGAGTCCCAGTGGTGGCAGGGACGGGTGGTGGTAAGTCAGATTGCTTGCTTATTGACAAATTATGTACATTGTATTTGCTAAGCGAGGCAGATATCCCATCCATCATCATTCTTCACCCCCCTGCCCATGGCATTCGCCACCCGTGATCCAACTGCAGCATGGTTCAATTCGGCACTGTAGTGTTAGCTCTGCAATGTGCATCTGATTCAGTTAATGCAGTATTACGAAGTTTTCAGTGCATTTCAAACTGAAAACAAGGTGTGTTTCTCAGTGCCCACTCAGTCATCTCCTACTACTTCTTCACTTCATTCTTCTTTCCTAAGTTCTGTCCCAGTCTTCCAAAAAATTGAAAAATCCATTCTTGGCATGAGCCACATTTTTCTGGCCAAGTGATATATGTACATATATTTCATGGCTTCAATGGCAGATTTAGGCCCATATTCAAATTTTTCCCTTTCGTCATTCGTCAACCACAGTGATTTACTAAGCGAAAGCTTAGCTTAGCACTTGATGGTCAGTGGCACCCGACTATTCTATAGCAAAACCTCTACCTAGCTTAATCCCTCTAACTTACCTTGCAGTAGTGTAACTTTCCTAACTGCCAAGTGAAGGTATTTGCTGAAAATAATTTGTGGTGGAGGGCGAAGCCAGGGAGTAAAGTGGGACTAAGCGCCTGAAATAGAGTTTAGCAGATGGGATAGTCTGTGACAAACGTACCAAATAAAATATATATCCCGTTCCCTTACCTGTACTGCAGTGCATTGTTTTTTCCACTGTCTGTTAACGGCAGACAAGATATCTGTGTTTATACGTGATGTGTGTGACATAGTATTATTATTATTTAGGTGCCTCTTTAGAGTCAGGGTAGGATTGAAAGACAGTCGGAAAATAGCAGGGCCATTGGCATTAAAGATAATAAATTATCCAGTACAGCTGCCCCAGCTGCAGACTGCAGAGAGTAACAGACCCAACGCTAGCATGCCTCTATTAATGTTTTACAACAGGAATACTTTTTTATTGTGCTGCACATATGCCTTACTCATTACTGAGAGGTAATTTTTCTTTTAACACACTGAGGGCCTGATTTAGATCTTGGCTGACGGGTTACTCCATCACAATGGTGACAGATATCCATATAAATCCCATTTTAGCCTATAGGATTTATATTTCGGCAGACGGGATAGCCTTCACCGTTGTCAGGGAGTAACCCGCCTGCCAAAATCTAAATCAGGCCCAAAGTGCCTGTTTAGTTTTACTATGAAATCCTTTAAAAGAAAAAAATACTTTGATTCTGTTGGTATTCTGACTTAATTCCTTGCAGTAAGTGCTTTATGTGATGCATGTATGGGGAAAACTTAGCACTGTGACTAATAACATCAAAAATTTCAATGGCACTAGGGGACTAGCAATGTTCTGTTAATGTGCCACTATATAAACAAGTGTTTGCACTGAGCATTGTTTACAGTTTGTCTTTTTCTTTTTTTTATTTCTTAATATAGCTACTCCTGCGGGTCCACCATTACGGCAGAAGATGGCTGCCCAGCTGCGGTACCACTAGATGGAGGCCATCAAGGCCGAATATCACTGGCTGGTGGCTTTGAAGGATGAGGAGGCATGTGCCACTGTCCCCTGTACCTCCGGTTAGCTCCCAGCACCTCCATCCTGGCCACTCCATTGCCAGCGCCGCTGGCAGTCGGGATCCCCCACTGCTGCCACCCCCTCCTCATCGTCCACAGACTGACTCCTCCACCGCTCCTACGGGAGCTGGTGGTGCTTCGCCAGGAGGTGGCACACCTCCACAGCTGGATAGATGCCATCTAAGCTCTTTTTTAAATATATTTTCTTTGGTGTAAGGGACTTAAGTTATAGGTGAAGAGGGTGGGAATTGGGGAGGCCAGCTGGGGCAAGCAGACTTTGTTTGTTGGACTTCCTTTGGACATTGGTTGGGGTGATTTATTTATTTGTTTGGGGAGAGCGGTGGGCCTATTGTAGGTGGAGAGGGTGCATTTTATTTGTAAAAAAAATAAATGGGAATTGTTTCTTCATATGTCTCGTCTTTGCACTGCTTTTAGCACAGTCTGTTTTTTTAACTGACAGAAAGCTGCCCTCTGAACAGTCATATACTGTACTCAACTTTCCCTAGCTGATTCTGAAGTTTCTTGCCATATAATTATTTATTTGCTAAGTTACTTAATTTAGTTATATCCAAACAATACCCTGCTACCAGAGTAGGAACAAAACAGACTAGGTCTGTCTTATTGCTTGAGGATGTTAACTTTTGCCACTCATCAAAGTGTATACCACTTGGCTATACCTTTGTCCTACTACCCTCTGTAACTATATTGACCACTAGGGGTTTATGCCTATGCCTATATTGCCTACAATATACATTAAACAATCGTAATCTTCAGTAGAAGTTACTAACTAAACTAGTTCACTTCACTTCTTAGTTATCTTACCTGAATAGATGATAGCGATGACTGCTACCTCTCTCTCATCTTCCAAAACCTTATTGCAGGGTCCCAAGGTGCCTTCCTAATGGTGGTGGTAAGTAGTAGCAGGCTAGCGCGCTAACAGGACAGACATCACAAGTGAGGTTCCACTCCCACCTAGGTGAACTTCAACTGTAGGATTAATCAGAAGAATTATCCATCACAGGCAACTAGATTTAAAGAAAACACAGAGTTATTGGGCTATTTATATCATAACTTATCAAAGACTGAGACCAGGCTACCATCATGACACAATAAAAGACCTGATATTAAAGTCGTGACTTCTGAGCAATGGGGAACTAGTATTTAATTAATTTATTAAAACAATTAAAACTAAACTTATGAAATCCTCAATTCAGGAGGAGTGGACTCAGGACAGGAGAAGGTTAAGTGTTCAAGCAACACAAGGCCTGAATGATGATGTTGACGAATTATGTTATATATGACTATATATCCCCTGTATGTGTGGGTGGGTAAGTGGGGCTGGCATGGGCTATTGATCAGGTAAGAGACGATCCCGAAGTCAGTTGGTTGGTTGCTTTCACCAACTCACTGCATGTGATCCATTTATGGTGTAAATTCATAAGTCACACCTCAATATATCAAGCAACCTGGGAGAAGAGGGTTAGGTGTTTGATGAATGGATGGGAATGGGTAGTTGGGGAAAGGTGTGACAAAGACAAACACTACAAAACAACAATATTCATTGGGGCGATGAGCAGCACATTGTCATCATCATATCTGTAATGGACGGAAATGAAAGAATGACAGTTCAATTAACTGCATTGCAAACAGTCCTTCAGACGCAGAGACCTAAGTTATTAGATATCTAAATGTTCTGTCATCTAGGTTTGAAAAAATACAAATGATGGAATAGTGAACCCACACACTTCTAAAAATTATGATTGTTATAAAAAAAAAGATGCTGTATATAAATGCCAAATTGGGCAGTGCATTGTGCATTTGTCTCGGAATGTCCCTCTTTGCATGCCTGGCTGAATTAGTACAGTAAGGTAAGCAGGGGTGTTATGGACATTGCGCCTTTCGTGCAGGAGAAGAGAAGGCCTACGGATTGTAAAGCATAAACGATATTGTAGAGTGAAGGAGAAGGACAGAAGGTAAGCTTCAGGAGGAGTGGACCAAGAGGCATAGCAAGAACATAGGCTGCTGCAATCATTCATTATGGCTCTTGTGTGATTAACTGAGAAGTGAGAGACATTTTACAACCAATCCCAGACAAGTAGCTCCATGTACCTGGCAGATCAATCTCATAACTGCCATTACATTTAGCTGAGTGCGTTCATCATGTGATGATGTGACATCACATGTCTGTCTTGAGTTACGGGGCCCCCCAACCACAACCACATAATAGAGGAGTTTCACATTTGAGCCAGCACACACTACTCAGCATTTCTCAAATCAGCACACCTCTCTCCAGTCCATAGGGCTAAGTCATCATCATGTTGGTGTCCCTTTGAAATCAATAACTTCCTTCTTCTGGCTGTTGAGGTAGTCCTGCCCTGAGTCTTGACTCTGAGTAATGAATCAGTCTGACTCCCGACCCAAAGGAGATTGAGAGAGGTAGACCTGTAGTACACTGTTGTTGATGAACAAGAAGATCAAAAGAATTTGAGCATTTTGTGTAGATTTGTATTTGTTAACTAAATTGACTAGTCAGTCTGGTCTCCGAAGATTCAGAAAAAAGTACATCAAGGAATGGACCATGCAAGTAAATCTAGCTAAGTGGGAAAGGGACAATCACCTTTAGGCAAAATCACCCATCAGCCCCCAAACATTGCTAATCAGCAAAATCAAATTTACAAATTAGTTGAAAACCCTCACTGTCTGCCGCTACATGAATCATCAATCATCACTCATACTCACTCAATAATATATCACTCACAGGTGCAATAGTTACCTGTTCCAATCCAAACACGGCGGCACACACTTTTCGTATTGTATATCCTCTTTTCCCAAAGAAGCAACACATTGGCGGTCTTGTAAATAAAATGATCTTTGATGCAGCAGCCCTGCAAGGGAATGATTAAAAAAAGAAGGATAGGCATGGGCTGGAGGCAGGCATTGTCTCCAATATCCTTGAAGGGAATGGGAGACTTCATCACTGCACACTAGTACAACACCACTCCAGCCATACATGTGCCTAAATGTTGGGGCTGCATAAATCAGACACAAAATCATATAATGCTCCTCTAGCAATATCCATTTTTTTTTGGCATAGCAGTCCGACGATAATCTCAAAGTTCTATGGTGGCCTATTCAGTCAGGGAAGTTAAGTTTGTCCTCAAACTCAGGGGGTTCGCCCAGAAGTTGGTCACCTAACACACTTGAGTCTGACCAATCGCCCTCATCCTCCTCCTCCTGTGGTGTTTCAAGAATAGTGCAATTGTGGGGAATGAAGTGTTGGTTCATTTTAATCATGTCTCGTAATCAGAAAAGAGGGTGAGAGAAGCTGTAATTCATTCGGCTTCCGGCCATAAGAGGTATAATCAGAGGGGAATGAATCACTTGTCCTGTGTGTTACCAGGGTCGGGGGTTCTGATCGCCTTAAAAAACCCTCATTCATGAAATAATCGTGCGTGCGGTATATCTTGGTTCTCCGCAGAAAAGGTTACGTGAAAAGCATCATCATCGGGTCTTGGTTATGCTTTCCTCCACCTGGAGGAGGACCAACTGGTATTAACAGTAGTGATTAGAGAACATGAAAGTAAGGGTGCAGTGTGATTAACATTACCTCCATCTGTCGATCTAATTTTTATTATGTCGAAGATGGGGCAAAAGGTAAAAACAAAGTGGTGGTGCGGTGCTAGAAGGGCTACTGTTCTATCGCACCTGTTTGTGGCTGGTCGACATGTTTCAGCCTATGTGTGCCCATGTGCCCAGTAGGGTCTGGGGGCTTTCTTCAGGACCAATTGAGCGCACGTCGTCTTGTCGTAACATGCAGAGGTAAGTAGTGCCCGTACCCTTCTTCTTAAGTGAGCGTATTCGAACACTTACGTGTTGTAGATGTGACTTTGTCTACAACTTACACGGAGGGAAGCTGGCCTCAGTCGGGGAACGGGCGCTCGGACTCTCTTGTGGGTCCTGATTGCAACTTGTGATGGCGCCGAAGGACAAAGTCATTAATCAGTATGTACTGCTAAAACAGATGTTGCAACATGTAATAGGTCAAGTTCAAATGTTTTGACACCTCCTGTATGATGACTTTAATTTGTACTAGATTAGCATGCTGAATGATCCTCAACTGCTTCCGGGCTTTAATAGAATGACTGAAATTAGTGCAGATTCTTCTTCTTCTTGGTCAGTATGTTGCTGACTATGTCTTCATTTATTTAGAAAGTCCTGCACAGGTTGATGCAATGCGCCAAAAACAGGACCCTGAAATATCCACCATCTGCCATGGCCTTGACTGTATTACTGCCATTGTCCATGGCAACAAATCCAATTCTGAGACCTCTGGGTTGCAATCAAACCCCGTAAGAGATTATTGGAGGTGAATCCTGAAGTATATCTTCCCAGATAAAAGATTAACACTAAAAAAATACTTGAAGATAATATGGTCACCACTGTTAATTTTCAGTTCGGACTTCTTGGAAGAGGAGGTCATCAAAAGATATTTGAGAGGTCAACTCACACTTAACGTATCAAGGCATGCTTCATCATTTGATGACCTCTCACACTGGGGTCGGAACAATACCACCCCAGCGGACTCAACCAAGTGAAAAATGCCCTGGGAGTTCTTATAAATGAGTTTTCAGGACACTTCCTTGGGTCCTGTTTGATGCAAAAGCAATTAAAACATATCTAGGTGTATGCTCGAAGGTTTCCTTTATTAGTGAGTACCTCTGGTATCATTAAAAACATAAAAAATGGTCATATGGTTAAATGCAATGAATCACCTGGGCATCAAGAATCCATAAGTTACCAACATGTTTTGACCTATACAACAGCCTAAAAGGTCTTAGGTATTCTTCAGGGTATAAGGACTCCCTAGCTGTGGTATCCAATCAAACCATGCAGAAAAAGTTAATAAATGAAACCCTACCAGTCCCTCATTTGGATAGGTTTAAACCTAAAGCAACAATACAAATATAAGAGGGACAAGCGTAAGTATAAGTGACCCCATTCCTTATCCTAACTACTACAACTTTTAAATGTGAGAGTTATTTATCTCAAAATATTATAGTGCACCACATGAAAATTAGACAATCACAAACAGCATTTTTGGAGGACATGCGTACTGGATGTCGAAATACTAACAACTTTTCACTTAACCAAGTTATATTATACTACAGGCATCATGTGGGGGACGTCTCCTTCGTAGTAACACACTAATAATGAAAACTGTTAGCAAGAAAAGAGAAAATGATAGGGCACAACCAATATCAGCATAGCATTCTTTTGGAAAGGCACGCATATTCAGTGCCTAACCAGGCCATAAATCCTATGCAGTCCAGTCATTCTTGTTTGATTTTATAGTGCCCCTTGTTCCTACAGGGACTTTTATTAAAATTGTGTTCCTCGGACCAGACAAATGGGGAAAGCTACTCGTGCCCCTGCGTTCCTCACCTATAGCGGGATAGGTCATGGGTATGTATTCTCAGCTACTAATGTTAAAAAGACAAACAAGTCCATCTTTACCCCCTAATCTCCATCCTACTGGTGCTTGCTGCTGCTGCAATTGTCCACTGGTATTATGCTTACTATAAATGTTAATCACTTCTTTTGTCTGGACACTGTGATAGTTACATCAATCTTTATTATGTATACTGGGCAAATTAGGTTGTTTTTCACCATTGCAAATAAATACTTCTTCACACCAAGCACACAAATCTCATGTTTTCTCAACAGGGGAGCACCAAAGAGATACACGTTACTTGGGACTCATCCGTAGGAAACCAGAAATAATCACCAGACCGCTTGCAGAGGCAGATCACCCACATTACTGCAGTGGAGGGGGCCTGCTAGGTTTAGCGCCAATGTCTAACTTCTGACGAAGTAAGTAAGGGAGTGGAATCGGTGTCATGGTGTCCACACATACGAGGCGCTGCTGCTTTATTTTAAATCCCAAAGCAAAGTGGTCTAAAAAGCAGCGCGCTCTACCTGCTGGTGCCAGCGTGGGAGTAAATCACCACAAAACCCCTAATATTTGTTTCACAAGGAGAAGCGCTGCACTCCCGGTGGTTCCATTTGGCAAATTCTTTTATTGATTAAACAACATAGCGCCTAACACCATGACACGTTACAACTTTCCTTTATTTCCTTTAATTACTCCAAAACTACATAACAGATTTACACCAAATTATGAAAAGCATGTTTTCTGGACAAAGATCTAACTTTCACCCAAATTTGGTGTAAATCCATTCAGCGGTTCGGGCTGTAGATGTGTCTAAAAATTGCAAAATCTCCATAGACATTACATGGGGCAAAAGCGTTTTGAGACCCCCCTTTTTTTCTTGGCCCCCACTTGACACATCACTCCAAAACTTTCAAGACAGCAGCTGAAGTGGCAAACTAGTTTTGAAGATTTTGTGAAGATTGGTCAAACAGTGCCAAAGTTATTAGGAAAATAAAAAACACCTGGTCTATGGAAAAAGTTGGTCCCAACTATAACTACCTACTGGTGGTGTCCTAACTATAGCTACCTACTGGCTACTGCCAGGAGGTAACATATATATATATATGATTTGTTCTCAAAACTTTTGGCTTGGAAAAGCATGGGCATGATCAATCAGGAAGAATATACATTTCTGAAAAAAGACTACCCCATATTACCTGTCATATATTTCATACCAAAAGTACACAAGGACAAGTTGAGACCCCGGGAAGGCCAATAATATCGGCCAAACAGAGCCTACTTGAAAATGTGTCGGTGTACATTGACTCTTTTCTGCAAGACTTAGTAAAATCATTGCCATCATATGTACAAGATACGACAGACTTCTTGAAACAAATGCATGAGGTGCAATGGCATGATAATTATCTATTGCTAACGTTGGATGTATCTAACTTATACACGTCCATCAATCATAGCGATGGTATAAGAGCACTGGCACATTTCTTGGGCACCAGGCCAATAGAACTATATATGCATAACAAAATGATTGTTGATCTCACTAGATTTTGTCTGGAAAATAACTACTTTTTGTTACAGCAACAGGTGTACCATCAGACAAGAGGCGTGGCTATGGGGGCAAGCTTTTCCCCAAGCTACGCCTGCCTCCATATGGGGTGGTGGGAGGAGAAGGTTGTGGCCACCTCATATGCGGATGTCGTAGCAAATCATGTTATTAAATGGGTACGCTATATTGACGACCTATTTGTAATTTGGTGGGGTGATACACACATTGCAGAAGAGTTCATCCTGCAACTAAACAACAATAACATAAATTTGTATTTCACACATAATATCAGTGAGAAATCAGTTTGTTTTTTGGATGTTGAGGTCTACACGAGTGAGGGTAACTTAAACACCAAGTTACACCGCAAACCAACAGCGGGCAATACTATATTACACTCAACTAGTTTCCATCCGAAACATACAATCTGCAGTATGGGGAAATGCTGCGGATACGCAGGATCTGCAGTAATGAACAGGACCTTATTGAGGCCCAGCAGGAATGTAAGTCCAGGTTCCTGGCTAGAGGATACGCCAGTACAACTATTGATAAAGCCATTAGCCGTACTAGAACAATGACATGGGAGGACCTGCTATTTAAACCATCCAATAGCAAGGCAAAACAGACACTAAGTGCAGGACAGGACATAGGTAATCCAAGGCTTATTATGACGTTCAATAAACAAAAAGATAGCCTTGCTAGAATCATCAAAAAGAACTGGCATCTTGTCCGTAATGACCCTGTGCTAGGAGACATACTTTCCCAGTCTCCTTTGATTACTTATAGAAAAGCTCCCAGCACTAGTGACTTTCTGGTCAGTAGTAGTCCCTAAATTAAAACTGGCACCAGTTGGGTAACTGGTAGTAAGGGATTTGTAAGGTGCACAACATGCAGAGCATGCAAGTTCGGCACTAGCAAAACGTCCTTCAGCACACCATTTAGGGACAGATTACTGACCATCGACAAACACCTCACGTGCAGAACTGAATTTGCCATTTACATGCTGGAGTGCTCTTGTGGGCTGCGGTACGTGGGCAGCACGAAACTACCGGCCCACAAGAGAATTCTCCAGCACTTACGGGCCATAACAAATTCGGATATAACCTATCCGGTGGCCCACCACTTTAATGAGGTCCATGATAAAAATCTGGACCACTTGAAATACTTCGTGATAGACTGCATCCCCCCACAAAGACGAGGTGGCAACAGGGAGGCTAGTCTGAGGAGACTGGAAACCAAGTATATTTTAGAATTAGACAGTAAGAGCCCTCAGGGATTAAACACTACAGAGGACCTATATACTTGGCTCTGATTCCACAGTCTCAACACTACCATGCCACATAGTGGACACACATTTCCGATAGCTATACCAAACCATTATGGTTTTTATAGGTACCATAGGCAGCTACTCCACCCAACCTCGAAGAATGAATTTTCCCCTTTCTCTTTTCTTTTTATGGATATGAGTTCATAAGGGACCATCTTACATAACTTATCAGTTTTAATTGGCACTAGGCACTTTTTCTGCATATGATATATCATAAATATGCAGATGAGGCCCATTACGGCCCCAGGGACTCCAACCCCTGGGGTTAGGCCTTTCCTTTTTTTAAACTTTTTACAGCGCCCCTCTCCAGGCCGATTTCGGCCCCAGGGACCCCATCCCCCGGTACCTGCAAAAATTTATTTTTGGAAGGGGGGCCGCGTGGCCCCAGGGAGCCCATCCCCTGGGGCCTGGCCAGCCTTTCTTTTTTTACCAGTTTTGGCCCTGGGGACCCCATCCCCCGCGGCCCAGCCTTATTTTCATTTTTCAAGCTATTAACAAAAGGGAGGTGGCCCCCCTTCCCTGGGTCACTTTGGCCCCGGGAACCCCATCTCCCGGGGCCTGGCCTCACGTTGGGGACCGCGGGGGAAGCCCCAATACCCCCGCGGTCCCTCCACAAAAGCACAGAGGTGGCAATGCCAATTTGCGAATGCGCATCTATATAACCAAATAACCGGATAGTTGTATACGTATCTATGTAGTACAGTGTGGTGCTCTCAAAGCAATAAGTCTCCTTCCACCCTCAAAGAGACCAAAAAAACTCTAAAGAAAGGCGTCTCCGTAGAGTTTACAAATGACATGCACATTTGCCGAGGCACACAGAGATATTAGTCCATATTGTAAAATAGGCAGTGACCAATGCAGTAATGAAAAGGAGTCCATTGAGGAATTTCTTTTGTCTTTATTCTCTTAATCTTTTCTTCTCAGGAATTCATATACAAAAACACACACTGGCAGCCGACACGTGTTTCATCCAATGGACTTTTTCAAGGCTATGGGGCATAGGCAAAGAAACCCAGCACCCCAAATCACAGCGTACCGGTAGTCGGTGCGAAGACAAAGATTCTGAATGTTTGTAAAAAGACGTCGTAATAAGACTTGATTATCCGTTCCTTCACTATCTATGCCGGATCCCACAAATTGAGTTTGGTCAGAATCTCCAACCGCAGTTCCCACAACGAATATCTGCAGATCTACACAGTGTAGTGTACAGGTTGTACGTGGAAGCAATCCCTGGCCTGTTGCTCCAAGAAAAGATGACCGTACCTGCAGAAAATGCCAATATATTGTGGCGGTCCGTCCTGAGATGAGGTTTGGCGAGCACTATGTCCTATAAACACCTGGTGGGAATATATAAGCCAACCTTTGTAATATTTAAACAATGTTGAAAGCAGTGCACGTCTAAATACAGCCAATAAAGTCGTACTGTCAGTGTCACTCGTGAATTTTCACAGTGATCCACTGATTGCAGAGCCCTGATAAGCCTGAATAGGAAGAGAACCGGCGTGCGTCCAGCCTTCAGAGAGCCTCCGCGGTCCCTGCCGGATTCCCACCTCCTGCGGGAGCTGGCATTGCTTTTGCAGCTCCCCTTGTCCAAAAGCAATTCTGCTTTGCTTCATGGAAGCGAGAGCTGTTTTTCTGCTCTCGCTTCCATGAAGCGAAGCAGAAGTTTGCTATGGCAGGGCGGGAGCAGAAACTGCAATGTCCCAGGGGTGGGCACCCCGGGACATTGCTGGAGCCTGCCCTGGGGGGTGGCGGTCCCCAGGGCCAAGGAGGGCTCCAGGAGGGGGGCCGTGCGGCCCCTCTCCCTTAGTGTTTAAAGCCCCGGGGAGGTGGTGGTCCCCGGGGGTCCGCAACGGACCCCCGTATATACATACTCAATGCCCCGGGGAGGTGGCCATCCCCGGGGCAGTGTGGGGGGGCAGGACCCCCACACTTCTTTAATCAAATTAAAGCCCCGGGAGGTGTCGGTCCCCGGGGCTTGAGGGGGCCCGCGAGGCCCCCCATGCATAATAAAGGATTGCCACGGGGAGGTGGCGGTCCCCAGGGATTGGGGGGGCCTGAAAGGACCCCCACCTATAATAAAGGATTGCCTTTGGGAGGTGGCGGTCTGGCACTTTATTGTAGAAGATCCAATACTGGGACAGCAAGTGAAGAAAGACCTGAAATCACGTATAGAAAATCAAAGTCTCTAAGAGACTATTCAGTTAAAAGTGAATATGTGGGGGCAGCCCCTCAACAAACATGGCTCAGGCAGAGGGAAGGCTTTCAAAAATGTTCCAAGTGTAAGGCTTGCCAACATGGGGAAAACGTATCATTTTTTTAAAACAACTTTCAACAAAACAGTAAAGATCAGAGTAGTTTTATCATGTAAATCGAGTTTTGTGGTGTACATCTTGAGGTGCCCATGTAAGAAAATGCATGTGGGGAGCACCACACTCCCAGTCCACAGAAGAATATTACAGCATAGGAGAGCCATCATTAATAAGGATAGGAGCTATCCAATAACCAGGCACTTTGAAAGGAACACCAGAGTGACCCCTCAGCTATGACATACAGCTGCCTAGCACAAGTGCCCAAGAAAAGAAGAGGAGAAGATAGAGAAAGGAAACTGAGGAAGTTGGAAACATATTACATCCTAGAATTAGATACTAATGAACCCAATGGTTTTAACCTGGACGAAGAGTTATTTACATGCTTGTACTGAACAAATGTTTAATGAAATCTCGTAATGTATTTTCATCAGGAGGAGCAACATAAAGAAGATTAGAAGAATGTATTGTTTTTAAGAACAATCAGCGGACTACGAGAGAGATAATGAGCACTAGCACTTTAAAAACAAGAAAATATATAGAGCACTTAGAAGATGGTAGTTTTTTTAAATAATTCATTCAAAAGGAGTAAGAGAGAAAATATTTATCTCTATTTTTAAGAGGTATTAAGCCCAGTTAATAATGTGAATTTTTAAGAACAGCCATGCACTTTATAAAAATATTAGTACTACACTTTAAAAGCACAGTTGAGCACTAGCACTTTATAAGAATTGAGCACTAGCACTTTAAAAATGAACGATAAGAAATTAATTCTTGACTTGTAGTTTCATAGTTGATGATGAACAGTGGTAAAGAAATCAAATGTGGCAGCTAAAAAATATATTACACACTTTATGCACTATATAAAAAGAAATACAATAAGAAATGGTGTATTTAAATGGCGGAATGAAATGTAAAGGAGTTGTAATATGTATGGAACTTTCCATCTACTACCTAGATTGAATAGATACATTGTGAATGTCACTACATGTTCTAAGATGGCCTCCATGTATCCACTATATGTCCATTTCATTTACAGCTATGGGAAATGATTGTCCTATTTTAGTGTTTATGCCTATGCATTGAAGTTTTTGTGTACTTAAACAGAACTTCATATATATATATATATATATATATACATATATATATATATATATAAAGAAGTTGCCCTCCAATAAAGAAGTCACACGCAGGCAAGCTTAGTCCATTTATTTGCAGATTGCATTGAGCATTCAGTCTGGTGCCTCAAACACAAATCCCAAAGCCAGACGCGTTTCGAGCGCTGCCTGGAATGAAGGGGGCCTAGCTGTTGGATCTATATTGGCAGGGTTGGAAGCGGCCCTTTCAGTCTTCATGCCCAGCCAATACACCATCCACAAAGCGGGACTTCCTCGTGGCTAAATGGACTAAGCTTGCCTGCGTGTGACTTCTTTATTGGAGGACAACTTCTTTTTTCTGTATCGTAGCGGCCAGCCTTAGCCGCGAGGAAGTCCCACTGCTTATTAGCGCGGGTCCGCAGCGCCAGGAATCAAGAGACGCTGCAGGAGCGGCAAGCCCGCTTTGTGGATGGTGTATTGGCTGGGCATCAGTCTTGGGTGCTTTGAACATGCCCACTGGGGTAAGACTTTAATAACTTTGGGGCACAGAGGCACCCACTTGGGTTTAATCACAAGGGGACTGCAATTACCAGAATGTAATCGCGCATACGCCCACCTGGGCGGGACATTGAAATATGCGAAGGTGGTTCTCTTTGCTGCTGTTTTCCTCTTTTGCCAGTGAACAAGGGCGATGTTACGCTCGAAACGCGTCTGGCTTTGGGATTTGTGTTTGAGGCACCAGACTGAATGCTCAATGCAATCTGCAAATAAATGGACTAAGCTTGCCTGCGTGTGACTTCTTCATTGGAGGGCAACTTCTTTTTTCTGTATCGTAGCGGCCAGCCTTAGCCGCGAGGAAGTCCCACTGCTTATTAGCGTGGGTCCGCAGCGCCAGGAATCAAGAGACGCTGCAGGAGCGGCAAGCCCGCTTTGTGGATGGTGTATTGGCTGGGCATCAGTCTTGGGTGCTTTGAACATGCCCACTGGGGTAAGACTTTAATAACTTTGGGGCACGGCGGCACCCACTTGGGTTTAATCACAAGGGGACTGCAATTACCAGAATGCAATCGCGCATACGCCCACCTGGGCGCATTTGCAGAGTGGTGGAGAAAGGGGGCATGGCCTGTGTCCACCTCTCAGCAATCCCACTGTGTGGGGCTTACTGGAGGTAACAGGCAGGCTAGTTGGCCCCTAAGGACCCCCACAAGTGAAGGGGACTTTAATCCCCATCCAAGATCGCGCCAGGGAGCGCGTTTGCAAAGTGGTGGGCAAAGGGGGCATGGCCTGCTATGAGAACTTACCAATCCTGCTGTGTGGGACTTACTGGAGGTAATAGGAGGGGTAGTTGGCCCCCAAGGATGTTCTTGGGGGCCAACTACCCCTCCAGGTTACCTCCAGTAAGTCCCACACAATGGGACTACTAAGAGGTCTACGGAGGCCACGCCCCCCTTTCTCCACCACTCTGCAAACGCGCCTCCTGGCAAACTACTGGTTGGGAGATGAAGTCCACTTTACTACTGAGGGACTTTGGGGGCCAAGAAGCCCTCCTTGTACCTCCTGTGAGTCCTACGTAGCGGAATTCCTGAGCGCTGGTCGGAGGCCCAACCCCCTTTCTCCACCACTCTGCAAATGCAACTACTAGTTAAAGAAGCATTTGCAACGTAATAGGTCTCGCATTTGCTAGAGTTAGAACTATTGGTGTTGTAAATGTAAAGGTTTTTTACTAATGTTTTTTGGAGTGGAGCGGATGTATGTTGTGTGTAGTGGAATTATGTGGTATGCTGTGCAGTGAGATTATGTGGATAGAAAGTATGTGGTATTTAGTGTATAGGAATTTTGGAGAGTGGGATTATGTGTTATGGAGAGGAATTATGAAGTATGGTAGTCTGTGATGTGGAGTGGTAACCTCAGGTTTAGTCTTCCTCGTTTCCATAAAAGCTAAACTATAAACTCAATGAGACAAAAAAAGAAGGAACCACTGAGGAGCACTTCTGGAGCTAGTGAGAGGTATGAGCAGGGCCACTGGAATTATGCGACTGTTTGCCTGCACCGACTTTCGCACAATTATACATTTTCTGCATTTACCACATAATCCACCATCTGCTGCATTATCTGCAGATCTGAACAAAACAAACCTTGTTTCTAGCTCAAACAGCTCAAATGTTCCCAAGAATGCAGCGACAAATGTTATAGCATGGTGGAAGGCCCTTTGCAAACATAGAATGGTCACCTGTTACTTATTGCTAAATGTGGGTGTTAAATTGGTACTAATGGTGTGCAAACCACTCTTGCTTCTTTCTGCGCCTCTCTTGCCTCTTTCTGCATTTCTCTTGCTTCTTTCGGCACCTTTCTTCCTTTTTCTGCACTTCTCATGCCTCTTTCTGCACATCTCTTCGGCTTTCTGCTTCTCCCTTATTTCTGCACCTCTCTTGCTTCTTTCTGCACCTCTCTTGCTTCTTTCTTCTGCACCTCTCTTGCCTCCTTCTGCACCTCTATTGCTTCTTAGTACACTTCTCTTACCTCTTTCTGCACCCCTTTTGCCTCTTTCCACACCCATTTTGCTTCTTTCTGCACTTATCTTGCTTCTTTCTGTACCTCACTTGGTTCTTTCTACACCCCCCTTGCCTCTTTCTGCACTCCGTTTCCCTCTTTCTGCACTTCTCTTGCCTTTTTCTGCACCACTGTTGTTTTTTCTGCATTTCTCTTGCTTCTTTCTGCACCTCTCTTGCTTCTTTCTGCACCCCTGTTGCCTCTTTCTGCACTCGTTTTCCCTCTTTCTGCACATCTCTTGTCTCTTTGTGCACCTCTCTTGACTTTTTCTGCACTTCTGTTGTCTCTTTCTGAACCTTTGTTGCTTCTTTCTGCACTTCTCTTGCTTCTTTCTGCACCTCTCTTGCTTCTTTCTGAACCGCTCTTACCTTCTTCTGCACCTTTCTTGCCTCTTTCTATAGTTCTCATGCCTCTTTCTGCACCTCTGTTGCTTCTTTCTGCACCTCTCTTGCCTCCTTCTGTGCCTCTCTTGCCTCTTTCTATACTTCTCTTGCCTCTTTCTGTACCTCTGTTGCTTCTTGCTGCACTTCTCTTGCCTCTCTCAGCACCCCTCTTGCCTCTGTCTGCACCAAGTTGGTTCTTTCTGCAGTTCTCGTCTCTTTCTGCACCTCTCTTGCCTTTTTCTGCGCATCTCTGGCCTCTTTCTGCACTTCTCTTGACTCTTTCTGCGCTTTTCTTGCTTCTTTCTGTACTTCTCTTGCTTCTTTCTGCACTTCTCCTGGCTCTTTCTGCACTTCTATTGCCTCTTTCTGCATCTCTTTTGGTTCTTTCTGCACTTCTCTCGCCTCTTTCTGCACCCCTCTTGCCTCTTTCTGCACCTATGTTGCTTCTTTCTGCACTTCTCTTGCTTCTTTCTGCACCTCTCTTGCTTCTTTCTGCACCCCTCTTGCGCCTTTCTGCACCCCTCTTCCCTGTTTCTGCACCTCTCTTGCCTCCTTCTGTACCTCTCTTGCCTCTTTCTACAGTTGTCTTGCCTCTTTCTGCACCTCTGTTGCTTCTTTATGCACTTCTCTTGCCTCTTTCAGCACCCCTCTTGCCTCTGTCTGCACCTCTGTTGGTTCTTTCTGCAGTTCTCTTGCCTCTTTCTGCACCTCTCTTGCGTTTTTCAGTACTTCTCTTGCTTATTTCTGCACTTCTCTTGCTTCTTTCTGTGTTTCTCTTGCTTCTTTCTGCACTTCTCCTGGCTCTTTCTGCACTGCTATTGCCTCTTTCTGCATCTCTGTTGGTTCTTTCTGCACTTCTCTTGCCTCTTTCTTCACCCCTCTTGCCTCTTTATTTCTGCACCTATGTTGCTTCTTTCTGCACTTCTCTTGCTTCTTTCTGCACCTCTGTTGCTTCTTTCTGCACCCCTCTTGCGTCTTTATGCACCACTCTTCCCTCTTTCTGTACATCTCTTGCCTCCTTGTGTACTTATCTTGCCTCTTTCTATAGTTCTCTTGCCTTTTTCTGCGCATCTCTTGCCTCTTTCTGCACTTCTCTTGCTTCTTTCTGCGCTTCTCTTGCTTCTTTCTGTACTTTTACAGCCTCTTTCTGCACCTCTATTGCCTCTTTCTGCACCTCTGCTGGTTCTTTCTGCACTTCTCTTGCCTCTTTCTGAACCCCCTTGCCTCTTTCTGCACCTATGTTGCTTCTTTCTGCACTTCTCTTGCTTCTTTCTGCACCTCTCTTGCTTCTTTCTGTACCCTCTTGCGTCTTTATGCACCCCTCTTCCCTCTTTCTTCACCTATCTTGCCTCCTTCTGCACCTCTCTTGCCTCTTTCTACAGTTCTCTTGCCTCTTTCAGCACCTCTGTTGCTTCTTTCTGCACTACTCTTGCCTCTTTCAGCACCCCTCTTGCCTCTGTCTGCACCTCTGTTGGTTCTTTCTGAAGTTTTCTTGTGTCTTTCTGCACCTCTCTTGCCTTTTTCAGCACTTCTCTTGCCACTTTCCATACCCCTCTTGCCTCTTTCTGCACTTCTTTTGCTTCTTTCTGCACTTCTCTTGCTTCTTTCTGCACCTCTCTTGCTTCTTTCTGCGCCCCTCCTACCTGTTTCTGCACCCCTCTTCCCTGTTTCTGCACCTCTCTTCCCTCTTTCTGCACCCCTGTTCCCTCTTTCTGCACCTCTTTTGCCTGTTTCGGCACCTCTCTTGCATCTTTCTGCACTTCTATTGCCTTTTTCGGCACCTCTGTTGCTTCTTTCTGCACTTCTCTTGCCTCTTTCAGCACCCCTTTTGCCTCTGTCTGCACCTCTGTTGGTTCTTTCTGAAGTCCTCTTGCCTCTTTTTGCACCTCTCTTGCCTTTTTCAGCACTTCTCTTGCCTCTTTCTGCACCCCTCTTGCCTCTTTCTGCACTTTCTTGCTTCTTTCTGCAACTCTCTTGCTCCTTTCTGCACTTCTATTGCCTCTTTCTGCACCTCTGTTGGTTCTTTCTGCACTTCTCTTGCCTTTTTCTTCATCCCTCTTGCCTCTTTCTGCACCTCTGTTGCTTCTTTCTGCACTTCTATTGCTTCTCTCTAGACCTCTCCTGCTTCTTTTTGCACCCCTCTTGCCTCTTTCTGCACCCCTCTTCCCTTTTTCTGTACCTCTCTTGCCTCCTTCTGCACCTATCTTGCCTCTTTCTATAGTTCTCTTGCCTCTTTCTGCATCTCTGTTGCTTCTATCTGCACTTCTCTTGCCTCTTTCAGCACCCCTCTTGCCTCTGTCTGCACCAATATTGGTTCTTTCTGCAGTTTTCTTGCCTCTTTCTGGACTTCTCTTGCTTCTTTCTGTGCTTCTCTTACTTTTTTCTGTGCTTCTCTTGCTTCTTTCTGCACTTCTCCTGCCTCTTTCTGCACTTCTATTGCCTCTTCCTGCACCTCTGTTGATTCTTTCTACACTTCTCTTTCCTCTTTCTGCACCCCTCTTGCCTCTTTCTGCACCTCTATTGCTTCTTTTCAGCAGTTCTCTTGCTTGTTTCTGCACCTCTCTTGCTTCTTTCTGTACCACTCTTGCATCTTTCTGCATCCATCTTCCCTCTTCCTGCACCTCTCTTGCCTCCTTCCGCACCTCTCTTGCCTCTTTCTACAGTTCTTGTGCCTTTCTGCAACTTTGTTGCTTCTTTCTGCACTACTCTTGCCTCTTTCAGCACCACTCTTGCTTCTGTCTGCACCTCTGTTGGTTCTTTCTGCAGTTTTCCTGCCTCTTTCTGCACCTCTCTTGCCTTTTTCAGCACTTCTCTTGCCTCTTTCTGCACCCCTCTTGCCTCTTTCTGCACTTCTGTTGCTTCTTTCTGCGCCTCTCTTGCTTCTTTCTGCACCCCTCTTGCCTCTTTCTGCAACCCTCTTCCCTCTTTCTGTACCTCTCTTCCCTCTTTCTGTACCCCTGTTCCCTCTTTCTGCACCTCTCTTGCCTGTTTCTGCACCTCTCTTGCCTGTTTCTGCATCTCTCTTGCCTCTTTCTGCACTTCTATTGCCTCTTTCTGAACCTTTGTTGCTTCTTTCTGCACTTCTCTTGCTTCTT
This sequence comes from Calotriton arnoldi, assembly GCA_963921515.1. Taxonomy (NCBI): domain Eukaryota; kingdom Metazoa; phylum Chordata; class Amphibia; order Caudata; family Salamandridae; genus Calotriton; species Calotriton arnoldi. The sequence continues at coordinate 298,581 of CAWUFW010007687.1, forward strand.
TCTGTGCTTCTCTTGCTTCTTTCTGCACTTCTCCTATCTCTTTCTGCACTCCTGTTCCCTCTTTCTGCACCTCTCTTGCCTGTTTCTGCACCTCTCTTGCCTCTTTCTGCACATCTAATGCCTCTTTCTGCACCTCTGTTGGTTCTTTCTGCACTTCTCTTGCCTCTTTCTGCACCCCACTTGCCTCGTACTGCACCTCTGTTGCTTCTTTCTGCACTTCTATTGCTTCTTTCTATACCTCTCTTGCTTCTTTCTGCACCCCTCTTACCTCTTTCTGCACCCCTCTTGCCTCTTTCAGCACCCCTCTTTCCTCTTTCTGCACCTCTCTTGTCTCCTTCTGCACCTCTCTTGCCTCTTTCTATAGTTCTCTTGCCTCTTTCTGCATCTCTATTGCTTCTTTCTGCACTTCTCTTGCCTCTTTCAGCACCCTTCTTGCCTCTGTCTGCACCAATGTTGGTTCTTTCTGCAGTTCTCTTCTCTTTTTCTGCACATCTCTTGCCTCTTCATGCACTTCTCTCGCCTCTTTCTGCACTTCTCTTGCTTCTTTCTGAGCTTCTCTTGCTTCTTTCTGTGCTTCTCTTGCTTCTTTCTGCACTTCTCCTATCTCTTTCTGCACTTCTATTGCCTCTTTCTGCACCTCTGTTGGTTCTTTCTGCACTTCTGTTTCCTCTTTCTGCACCCCTTTTGACTCTTTCTGCACCTCTGTTGCTTCTTTCTGCAGTTCTCTTGCTTGTTTCTGCACCCCCTTGCATCTTCTTGCACCCCTCTTCCCTCTTTATGCACCTCGCTTAGCTCCTTCTGCACCTCCCTTGTCTCTTTCTACAGTTCTCTTGTCTCGTTCTGCACCTTTGTTGCTTCTTTCTGCATTACTCTTGCCTCTTTCAGCACCCCTCTTGCTTCTGTCTGCACCTCTGTTGGTTCTTTCTGCAGTTCTCTTGCCTCTTTCTGTACCTCTCTTGCCTTTTTCAGCACTTCTCTTGCCTCTTTCTGCACCCCTCTTGCCTCTTTCTGCACTTCTGTTGCTTCTTTCTGCACCTCGCATGCTTCTTTCTGCACCCCTCTTGCCTCTTTCTGCAACCCTCTTCCCTCTTTCTGTACCTCTCTTCCTTCTTTCTATAGTTCTCTTGTCTCTTTCTGCATCTCTGTTTCTTCTATCTGCACTTCTCTTGCCTCTTTCAGCACCCCTCTTGCCTCTGTCTGCACCAATGTTGGTTCTTTCTGCAGTTCTCTTGCCTCTTTCTGCACTTCTCTTGCCTCTTTCTGCACTTCTATTGCCTCTTTCTGCACCTCTGTTGCTTCTTTCAGCAGTTCTCTTGCTTGTTTCTGCACCTCTCTTGCTTCTTTCTGTACCTCTCTTGCATCTTTCTGCATCCCTCTTCCCTCTTTCTGCACCTCTCTTGCCTCCTTCTGCACCTCTCTTGCCTCTTTCTACAGTTGTCTTGCTTCTTTCTGTACTACTCTTGCCTCTTTCAGCACCCCTCTTGCTTCTGTCTGCACCTCTGTTGGTTCTTTCTGCAGTTCTCTTGCCTCTTTCTGCAACTCTCTTGCCTTTTTCAGCACTATTCTTACCTCTTTCTGCACCCCTCTTGCCTCTTTCTGCACTTCTGTTGCTTCTTTTTGTGCCTCTCTTGCTTCTTTTAGTACCCCTCTTGCCTCTTTTTGCACCCCTCTTCCCTCTTTCTGTACCTCTCTTCTCTCTTTCTGCACCCCTGTTCCCTCTGTCTGCACCTCTCTTGCCTACTTCTGCACCTCTCTTGCCTCTTTCTATAGTTCTCTTGCCTCTTTCTGCATCTCTATTGCTTCTTTCTGCACTTCTCTTGCCTCTTTCAGCACCCTTCTTGCCTCTGTCTGCACCAATGTTGGTTCTTTCTGCAGTTCTCTTCTCTTTTTCTGCACATCTCTTGCCTCTTCATGCACTTCTCTCGCCTCTTTCTGCACTTCTCTTGCTTCTTTCTGAGCTTCTCTGGCTTCTTTCTGTGCTTCTCTTGCTTCTTTCTGCACTTCTCCTATCTCTTTCTGCACTTCTATTGCCTCTTTCTGCACCAATGTTGGTTCTTTCTGCAGTTCTCTTCTCTTTTTCTGCACATCTCTTGCCTCTTCATGCACTTCTCTCGCCTCTTTCTGCACTTCTCTTGCTTCTTTCTGAGCTTCTCTTGCTTCTTTCTGCACTTTTCCTATCTCTTTCTGCACTCCTGTTCCCTCTTTCTGCACCTCTCTTGCCTGTTTCTGCACCTCTCTTGCCTCTTTCAGCACCCTTCTTGCCTCTGTCTGCACCAATGTTGGTTCTTTCTGCAGTTCTCTTCTCTTTTTCTGCACATCTCTTGCCTCTTCATGCACTTCTCTCGCCTCTTTCTGCACTTCTCTTGCTTCTTTCTGAGCTTCTCTTGCTTCTTTCTGTGCTTCTCTTGCTTCTTTCTGCACTTCTCCTATCTCTTTCTGCACTTCTATTGCCTCTTTCTGCACCTCTGTTGGTTCTTTATGCACTTCTGTTTCCTCTTTCTGCACCCCTCTTGACTCTTTCTGCACCTCTGTTGCTTCTTTCTGCAGTTCTCTTGCTTGTTTCTGTACCCCCTTGCATCTTTTTGCACCCCTCTTCCCTCTTTATGCACCTCTCTTGGCTCCTTCTGCACCTCCCTCGTCTCTTTCTACAGTTCTCTTGCCTCGTTCTGCACCTCTGTTGCTTCTTTCTGCATTTCTCTTGCCTCTTTCAGCACCCCTCTTGCCTCTGTCTGCACCTCTGTTGGTTCTTTCTGCAGTTCTCTTGCCTCTTTCTGCACATCTCTTGCCTTTTTCTGCGCATCTCTTGCCTCTTTCCGCACTTGTCTTGCCTCTTTCTGCACTTCTCTTGCTTCTTTCTGCACTTCTCTTACTTCTTTCTGCACTTCTCTTGCCTCTTTCTGTACTTATCATGCCTCTTTCTACATTTCTGTTGCTTCTTTCTGGACTTCTCTTGCCTCTTTCTGCAACCCTCTTGCCTATTTCTGCACCTCTGTTGCTTCTTTCTGCACTTCTGCTTCTTTCTGCACTCGTCTTCCCTCTTTCTGCACCTCTCTTGTCTCTTTGTGCACCTCTGTTGTCTCTTTCTGTACCTCTCTTGCCTCTTTCTGCACTTCTCCTGCCTCTGTCTGCACCTCTATTGCTTTTTTCTGCACTTCTATTGCCTCTTTCTGCATTTCTGTTCCTTCTTTCAGCACTTCTCTTGCCTCTTTCTGCACCTCTGTTACTTCTTTCAGCACTTTTCTTGCCTTTTTCTGCACTCCTGTTCTCTCTTTCTGCACCTCTCTTGCCTGTTTATGCAACTCCCTTGCCTCTTTCTGCAGTTCTCTTTCCTGTTTCTGCACCTCTCTTGCCTCTTTCTGCTCGTCTCTTGCCTCTTTCTGTACTTCTCTTGTTTCTTTCTGCACTTCACTTGCCTCTTCCTGCACATTTCTTACTCTTTTTGCACCTCTCGTTTTTTTCTGCAATTCTCTTGCTTCTTTCTGTACTTCTCTCGCCTGTTTCTATATTGAAATGGGAAGTGCAAGCTGTCAAGTTTAAAGGTCTGCGTGCTCTTGTGACTGAGGTATATGTCTACTTGTACATGTATTCTCACATGTGTTATGGATCTGAAGATGGTAGCTTAAAAAGCGGGTAGCTTCTCTTATAGGTGGTCGAAACTTCTTTGTTCTGCTCTGTCATTCGGTTGCACAGGCAGACATGTCTTATGTATATAGGCGTTATAGAGCCCCTCAAAAGTACTATTAAATATGCATGTGCCCTGTATTATGAGCAGAAAGAAATACATACACCTTCTTGTATACAAATTTACAGAGTATGCTGTTTGGAACACGGATATTCAAGTATTTGTATGTTTATTTTTATTTAACATGTCACCAGGTAAAAGCAGAGATGCATGCATACCTTCACAAACTTGGTCAAACCTACAACCGTGATATGGTTAGGATTGCTGTTTTACATTTGGTAGGCCTAACATTCTGAACAGTCGATGAATACTGAATCTTCAAGAGAAAAGTGAGGTTTAAGACATCTTGTGAGAAGGATTAGTGATTAGGCTACTTTGTATGAGTCTGTGGAAAGGTACAGTCGAAGTAGGACTCTTTCTGCACCTTTGTTGCTTTTTCTGCACTTCTCTTCCCTCTTTTTGCACTTCTCTTGCTTCTTTCTGCGCCTTTCTTCCTCTTTCTGTACATGTTCTACCTATGTAGGCATAGTTAGAAATTAGCATTTAAAAAACCTTAGAAATTCACTGAAAAAAAACAGAGGTTTCAGGGACGTTATAGTTAGGGATTAGCATTTTAAAAACCTTGGAAATTCACTGAAAAAACTACAGGTTTCAGGGACGTTATAGTTAGGGATTAGCATTTAAAAAACCTCAGAAATTCACTGAAAAAATCACAGGTTTCAGGGACGTTATAGTTAGGCTGACATTTCACTCATACAAAACCAGAGAAATTTGGCCTTTATAGTTAGCTGAGCTAACTATAACTCGAGCCCTTCCAATGCACTGCTGATGACGTCACATATTGCATCACTCATGACATGGTCAGTGACATCACTGATGGCATCACTGATGACATCTCAAATGACATCACTGATGACATCATTCACGTAATATCTGATGCACCTCCTCACACCCTAATATAACCTTTGATACACCCACTCTAAATTACAGACTGCCATTCTCAAAACCATAGACACACCAATACCAGTTAGTACATACCTGCTCACTGATTCATATGTCTACACACGCATCCACTCACTAACCCATACAGTCACTCATACATGCATTCACTCATCAATACAGCCACTGATATAAGCACTCATACACCCATACAGATACTCACACACCGCCACTCACCCATAGAGTTACTCAAACACCTAGTCAGTCACCCAAAGAATCAATAACACTGCCATTTACTCACCAATACAGTTATACACACACATAACCTCACTTCTACAATCACTGAGACAAGCACACACTCATCCATACAGCCACTCTCACAATCACTCACTCTCACATTTAGTCACTTATATACTCCAACACTCACATATACTGCCTTTCACATATGTAGTTACTTACACATATACCACTGAGGCATCCATTCACTCATCAACACAGCCATACGCACACTCACTCACCCATACAGCCCCTTGCAGATGCACTCATGAACCCATACACCCATTGAATCACCCACTCACACATCCATGCAGGGAGTCGCACACCCCCCACCCCCACAGACAGGTACCCATACAGGTACTCAGACAACCAATCATTAACCCATATAGACACTCATGTAGCTACTTACCAACTCATACAGCCACTTACACACCAACTGACAGACTGATACAGACATTCACACAGTTTAGTCATTCACCCATGCATTCACTAAGACAAGTTTAATCACTCACTTATACAGTCAGTCACACACCCACTAAATTATTCATTCAGACACTCATTCACCCACTCATTCTTCAATGTACCTTGGCGTATCTATATATATATATAAAATTCTTAAACTTTTTAGAGACACTCACACTCACAGGATAATGTCATCAGTGATGTCACTGACCATGTCATGAGTGATGTAATATGCGACATCATCAGCAGTGCATTGCGGGGGCGCGAGTTATAGTTAGCTCAGCTAACTATAACGGCCGAATTTCTCTGGTTTTTTACGAGTGAAATGTCAGCCTAACTATAACATCCCTGAAACCTGTGGTTTTTTCAGTAAAGTTCTAAGGTTTTTTAAATGCTAATCCCTAACTATAACATCCCTGAAACCTGTGGTTTTTTCAGTGAATGTATATATATATCTCACACTCCGTTGCTTGCTCCTTCTAGATGAGACAAAACGAACACGGACCGCAGTTGATGTGCTTGAAATTCACTTTATTGTGGATTGTCCGCCATTACGCGTTTCGGCCGTCGCCGGCCTTGATCACATGACAACGCTGTGCTGTAAGATCAGTCCTTTTAAAGTGACGCATGCTGTGGAAATCATAGATACAGACAAAAGACATTTCTTGGGAAATGCAGGTAACTATGCCTGAACTTTTAGTTAATATAGTACTTTGCACGGAACCTTCTGCCATCCCAGACATTTGAAATTTAGTATATACATCCATGTAAAAGCATGAAATATAATCTGTTCAAATTGTCGTAAATTGAGGTAAAATACCCTATCCTCTATTTTATCCATATTAATCTCTTAGTTTGTCCAAAAAAGTGTATAAGGTGCAATTGTGCATATAACATACTAAAAAGCAGTGTTTTTGCTAATAAAGTGCATAAATGCACAACAGTACTTGTTTCAATTTGAGCAGCAGAAGAGATCAATTCCCTGACCCTCCAAATACAAAATCAATTAATCAAATATTCAAGTTACTGGGATAGATCCCAAAGTGAATTCATCAATAGACTTTCAATTGAATAAAGTGCAATTTTTCCAGATAAAACTAGTCTATCTAAAATTATTTAATCACTACAAATGTTAAAAAGCCTAAATTCATAAATATTGCATATCTATTCACCAGTGATAACCCTATGGTATTTTCTTTCTCACAGTATATTCATAAACAGGTATAAAGGTCCTCACTAGTGTTTAAACATCCCGGAGTTTTAGTATCTAGATCTAAAATGAAACGTGTTTCCAACCTCTTGAGTTTTGCTTCCCTATTTCCTCCTCTTTTATGTACAGGGACAGCGTCAACAAAAAAATATTTCAAGTGATTAAGATCGCTGTTGTGGGTTTCCTTGAAATGTCGTGCTGTAGGGTAAGTGGGATCTTGATTAGTTATGGCCCTGGTGTGCTGGAGTATTCGTTTGTGCGCTTGTAATTTGGTACTTCCAACGTATTGGAGTCCACATGTGCATTCTAATATATAGATGACATGGTACGTTTTGCATGTAAGATGTTTACTAATTGTCTGCACTTTATCTCTAAATGGGGTTAAATATATAGTTTTGTTGATACCATATTTACAAGCTTTACAAGACGCACATTTATAGAAACCCTTTTTTGCCAAAAGCCAGGTCCCTGCTTCCATGACTTCTGGACTGCTCTTTACCAGAGCATTGCTCATGGACGCCATCCTTCTGTAAGTAATTGAAGGTGTTTTAGGCAGGAGGTGGCCTATGATGGGATCATCCAAAATAATTGGCCAGTTACGTCTTACAATACCCCTCAACTGTTTCTCTTGTTTGGAGTAAGTTAGAACTAGTCTAGTAGGTTCCATTCCCTGGTTAGTCTCGGTACCTGTATCTTTTTTAGCATATTTCCTATTCCTAAGTAATAGGTCAGACCTCGTACGTGATCTAGATTTGGCTATGGCCGCGTCGATTGTTTTTGTCTGATAGCCCCTTGCTAAAAATCTCTCTTTGCTTTTGTTTTGTTTAACAACAAGATCTGCCTCATTGCTGCAGATTCTTCTCAACCTTAGCATCTCACCGTAGGGAATACTCTGTATCAAATGAGCAGGATGTGAACTGGTAGCGTGTAACACAGAGTTCCCTGCTGTTTCCTTTCGATGTACAATTGTTTCAAGTTTGTTGTTGACAATGAGAACTTGAACATCTAGAAAGGTAACCATCTCAGGGCTGATAGTTGCTTGTAAAGTTCAGGTTGATATCATTCTCATTGATTTGTGAAACAAAGTCCAAGGCACTTTGTTCTGTCCCTCGCCAAATTATAAATAAATCATCTATATCTGAGCCAGGTAACTACATGCTCTTGTAGTTGGTGGCTGAATTGCTTGTTGAGGACCAACTCCTCCTACCAGCCCATATGTAAAGAGGCATAGCTGGGAGAAAGGCTGGCCCCCATAGCCACCCCTCGAAGTTGTTGATAGACCTGGTTCTGAAACATAAATAAATTATTCTCTAGACAAAACAAATTCATATTAATCAACAACTTGTTATGCTGTGCAAACTTCATAGGTCGTTTGTTGAGAAAATGCTCCACTGCTCGGATGCCATCTTTATGCCTAATACTCGTGTATAACGATGTGATATCCAGTGTCATCAGGATGTATCCGTTGTGCCACTCTATATCTTGTATTTTGCGTAAAAAGTCCCCCGTGTCCTGAATATAGGATTGAAGGTCTTTGACATAGTCCTGTAAAAAATTGTCTATGTAACGAGATATGTTTTCAAACGGACCATCACAAGCTGATATAATGGGCCTGCCAGGCGGTTTCCGCAAGTTCTTATGCACTTTGGGAATAAAATAAATAACTGGCATGATCGGATGTTCTTTTTAAAAAAAAGTGTATTCTTCTAAACTCAGCAAACCGGCACTCTTCCACGCTAGAGGTTTGGTGCAAAATTCGTTATGAGTGCTTTTGACTGCTTGCATCGAGCTTTTTCTACAGCACTCAAAATCGTTAACTTGAGATAGCGCCTCTTCCATATAATCTTTCAGTGGCCAGAGGACAATATTCCCACCTTTGTCTGAGTTTCTGACCACCACTTGCATCTCATTTTGTAGTTTAGCGATCAGTTGATGATATTTCCACATATTCACTGACAAAACCAAAGGTTACAGGGACGGTATAGTTAGGTTGACCTTTTACCCACACAAAACTAAAGGAATTCAGCAGTTAAGTTATACTTATAGTTACACTTATGTTAAGAAACTAAAACTCGCGGCCTAAAGTTACTTAACAGCATGAGTTTTAGTTTCTTCAGATAAGTCTGACTATAAGTATAACTATAACTACTGAATTTCTATGGTTTTATGTGGGTAAAACATCAACCAAACTATAACATCCCTGTAACCTTTCATTTTGTCAGTGAATTTCTATGTTTTTTAATGTAAAGCAATATATAATTATCATATATTAATAAACAAAAACCTGCGGCCAATCCCCCTGCACGTTGTGCACTGCCTTTGGCTGTGCACGGCAGGGGGTTGCTGTGTGAGTGGGGGGGTTTCAGTGTGTTTTAGATCCGTGATGGATCCGCAGATCCACGGTTCAGCCCAAAAAAATATTGGGCAATTTTTTGCCCATGAGGGATCCCTCATGGACCACTCAATGTGTCCTATGGGGTCAGGATACCTGTATCCTTACCCCTTATAGGTTTTTCCACTTTACTTTGGCCTCCCCTGGTCCAAGCAAGAAGCAAAATGGTGGCTGCAACTTTCCTTTCAGGTTGCGGCCAGACAATCAGGGACTTGCTTTTCCCTATGGATCCGCGTAATCTCCGCGAGTGGATCTGCAGAAGATCTGCACACTTAGATATCCATATTTTATTTCCTTTAATTACTCCAAAGCCACTGAACACATTTACACCAAATTATGAAAAGCATGCTTTCTGGACAAAGATCTAGCTTTCACCCAAATTCGTTGTAAATCCACTCGGTGGTTCGGGCTGTAGCTGTGTCTAAAAATTGCAAAATCTCCATAATTATTACATGGGGCAAAAGTGTTTTGAGACCCCCCTTTTTTTCTTGGCCCCCGCTTGACACATCACCCCAAAACTTTCAAGACAGCAGCTGAAGTAAGTGGCAAACTAGTTTTGAAGGTTTCTTGAAGATTGGTCAAACGGTGCCTAAGTTATTAGGAAAATAAAAAATGCCTGGTCTTTGGAAAAAGTTGGTCCCAACTATAACTACTTACTGGTGGTGTCCTAACTATAGCTACCTACTGGCTACTGCCAGGAGGTAATATATATATATATATATATATATATATATATATATATATATGTGTGTGTGTGTGTGCATATATATATATATATATATATATATATACACACACACACATATATCTACATACATACATATATATTCACTGAAAAAACCAAAGGTTTCAGGGACGTTATAGTTAGTTGGACATTTCACTCGTACAAAACCAGAGAAATTCCGCCGTTATAGTTAGTTCAGCTAACTATAACTCGCCCCCCGCAATGCACTGCTGATGACGTCACACATTACATCATTCATGACATGGTCAGTGACATCACTGATGCCATCACTGATGACATCACTGATGACATGATCCAGTGACTGTGTGTTTGTTTAAAGTTTAAATATGTGTTATATATATGCCAAGGTGTATTGAAGAATGAGTGGGTGTATAAGTGTCTTGATGGAGGATTTAGTAGGTGCGTGACTGACTGTTTAAGTGAGTGATTAAATGTGTCTTACTGAATGCATGGGTTAGTGACTAAAGTGTGTGAATGTCTGTATCAGTCTGTCTGTTGTTGTATAAGCTGCTGCATGGGTTGGTCAGTAGCTACATGAGTGTCTATATGGGTTATCGATTGGTTGCCTGAGTATTTGTATGGGTGCCTGAGTGTGTGTGTGGGTGGGTGGGAGGTGTGTGACTCTGTGCATAGATGTTTGAGTGGTTGATTCACTGGGTGTATGGGTTCAAGAGTGCATGTGGAAACAGCTGTATGGGTGGGTGAGTGTATGTATGAAATGAAATGAAAATTGGTACTTGTAAAGCGCACGGCTACTCCACAGAGTGTCCCGGCACTGCAGGACCGACTAGGGACAGAGAAATCAGAGTTCGAAACAGTCGCACTAAAACCAGGACAGAGGCATTATAGCCGGAAAAGCCAGGTTTTTAGCTGTCTCCTGAAAACAAGCAGGTCTTGGACCAGCCTAAGATGAAGGGGTAAAGTATTCCATAGGCGGGCGGGCGGCCAGCACTTGGAATGAGCGCCCGCCTGCCCGTGAGCGGGAAAATTTAGGAATAAGTATCAGGGCCTGACCAGAGGACCTCAGGGCACGATGTGGCACATAGTGTTGAACCCGTCTCCTGAGATAAACGGCGCCCGTGCCATGAAAGGCACGGAACGCCAGAACCAATGCTTTAAACTGGATCCTCTTGCATATTGGGAGCCAGTGCAAGGTTTTTAGATGAGTAGAAATGTATGCTCTGGGTCCCACCATGAGAATAGCTCTGGCCGCTGCATTTTGAGCCACCTGCAAGCGGTTCAGTAAGTACTCAGGGAGACCCATATACAGTACATTGACATAGTCAAACCTGGAGGTGACTAAGGCTTGAACTACTGTCTTCCAGTGCTCAACCGGCAGCAGAGGGAGAACGTTTTTTAACATTTTCAACATGCCAAAGCACGTGCCAACAACAGTCTGAATTTGGGCTTTCATGGTTAAGGTGACATCTAACTTTACCCCTAGGTTTTTCACAACACTTACAGGGGCCGCAGGAGGAGACATGTCACCAGGCCACCAATTGAGCCATGATTCACAAGGTGGACAGCCAAAAAAGATAATCTCTGATTTTTCAGTGTTGCATTTCAGTTGAAAAGAGAAAACGTTCGACAAGCAGGTGTTAATCTCCTCACTACTGAAATCACAACCTTTATCACGCATGAATAGCAGTTGAGTATCATCGGCGTAAGATACTATTTTAGCGCCGTGCGACTCTGCTAAGGGAGCAAGAGGAGCCATATAGATGTTAAAGAGTGATGGACTCAAAATGGACCCCTGCGGGACCCTCACCTTCATAGGGGGAATGGAGGCCGAAAAAGGGGGGGACCAGATTTCTTGATGGCGGTCGTTGAGGAAGGAAGCAAACCACTTAAGTACCGTGCCCCTGATGCCACAGTCCGATAGGCTTTGCAAGAGCCGGTCGTGGGGCACAGTATCAAAAGCTGCGGAGAGGTCTAAAAGTATCAACTCCGGACTTCCTCCACCATCCAATTGCTCTTTAATGGTTTCAGAGACTTCCAGTAAAGCTGTTTCAGTACTGAGATGGGTCCTAAAACCAGACTGACTATCATGGAGTATATGGTTGGCCTCTACATACTCAATCAGTTGTAGGTTGACATATTTCTCCAAGATTTTGGAGAAAAATGGCAGCAGTGAGATGGGCCTGTAGTTCGCAGCCACAGTGGGGTCTGCAGAAGGCGTCTTCAGCAGGGGGATGATTTTAGCCCTTTTCCAGCGGCCAGGAACCAGCCCCTGTTGTAATGAGGAGTTCAGAACCAGATTGACCGCTGGATTTAGGATCTCTGCAATGTCCGAAAATGTTTTTGCTGGGCACGGATCTGAAGGAGAGCCGGACTTCAGAGAGTACATGATCTCGAGGGATTTTTCAGGGGAAATAGGCAGAAATTGAGTAAAAGAATAGCTGGTGCTAGGGCTGGCCAAGCCAACCAGACTTGCCCCATCTTGCATAACAGAAGAGGGGGTAGTAAAGGACTGTTGAATAGTACAGATTTTATTATAAAAGTGGTCAGCAATGTGGTTGACCCAGGTAGACGAGGGGGTAAACGGAGTACTCACCGCACTCGGAGAGGAAAAATCTTTAAATTTTTTTTATATTTCCTTACTCTTGTTACTGGCTACCTCAATTTTAGAGGAGAAGAAATGTTTCTTGCCCTCACAGATACTCTTATAGTGGGCTTTCAAAGCCGATTTGTATCTCGCTTTAGCCTCCGGGTCAAACTTAGCCCTCCATACTCTCTCCAGCCGTTTGCAAATACTTCTACTTTTCCTAAGAGTTTCAGTGAACCAAGGGGCGGAAGCGTGCGGAGAGTTAGCCACGCGAGAGGAGGGAGGGGGCTTATTCAAGAGCCCGATCTTCTACCCAGTTATCCAAGCTAAGCGCATCTTTCTCAGGGTCACCACAGAAAGGAATAGTGTGGTGACTCAACGCTCTCTTCATGGCTTCTGGTGTCATCTGGCAGAAAGGTCTAAACCTATATGAAGGGGGTTTACCGTGGGATAAGGGGTGGGCTAATTCCTTCCGGATTCTAAAGCCTATCAGGAAGTGATCAGACCATAACAACGGAAGAGGGGTGTCTGTCTGTAGAATGGTATTGGAGAATATCTGATCTAAGATATGTCACTTCTCGTGGGTGGGGAGATGAACGTATGGGTGTGTTGGTGAGTGAACGGATGTCTCAGTGGTACATGTCCAAGTAACTACATATGTAAAAGGCAGTGTATGTGAGAGTTGGAGTATATAAATGACTATATGTGAGAGTCAGTGATTGTGAGAGTGGCTGTATGGATGAGTGTGTACTTGTCTCAGTGATTGTATAAGAGAGTAAGTATGCGTTTGTTTCTGTATGAATAAGTGATGTGGTGTGTGTATAACTGTATACATGAGTAAATGGAAGTGTGATTGATTCTTTGCATGACTGACTAGGTGTGTGAGTAACTCTGGATGAGTGGTGGTGTGTGAGTGTCTCTATAGGTGTATGAGTGCATATGATAGTGTTGTATTGAGGAGTGACTGCATGTATAAGTGATTGTATGGCTGAATGAGTGGATGTGCACGTAGACCTAGGAATCAGTGAGTGCGTATGTAGTAACTGGTATTGGTGTGTCGATGGTTTCGAAAATGGTAGTCTGTATTTTACAGTGGGTGTATCAAAGGTTATATTAGGGTGTGAGGAGGTGCATTAGATTTTCACGTGGATGATGTTATCAGTGATGTCATCAGTGATGTCATTTGAGATGTCACTGACCATGTCATGAATGATGTAATATGTAACATCATCAGCAGTGCATTGCGGGGGGGTGAGTTATAGTTAGCTGAACTAACTATAACGGCGGAATTTCTCTGGTTTTGTACGAGTGAAATGTCCAACTAACTATAACGTCCCTGAAACCTGTGGTTTTTTTCAGAGAATTCCTAAGGTTTTTTAAATGCTAATTTCTAACTATAACGTACCTGAAACCTATGGTTTTTTTCAGTGAATTTCAATGGTTTTTTAAATGCTAATTTCTAACTATAACGTCCCTGAAACCTATGGTTTTTTCGGTGAATTTCAAAGTTTTTTACATGCTAATTTCTAACTATAACATAGCAGTCTCGTTTTCAGAGTGGTGGAGAAAGGTGAGCGTGGCCTTCAAACACCTTTTAGCAATCCCACTGTGTGGGATTTACTGGAGGTAACAGGAGGGGTAGGTAGCCCCCAACGTCAACCTTGGTGGCCAACTACCTCTTTTATTACCTCCAGTAAGTCCCACACAGCAAGATTGCTAACTTGTTATATCAGGCCCCGCCCCTCCCTGCACCACTGTGCAAACACGCCCCCTGGCGCATTGTAAATTGGGGGATTAATTCCCCTTGAGTCCTGAGGGTCCCTGGGGACCCACTAGCCCACCACGTACCTCCAGTAAGCGCCACAGAGCTGCGTTGCAGAGAGGTGTAAAAAGGGGCGTGGCCTCGGAACACCTCTCTGCAATGCAGCTCTGTGGCACATACTGGAGGTACCTGGTGGGCTAGTTGGCCCCCAGGGACCCTCAGTATTCAAGGGGAATTAATTCCCCAACTTACAATGCTCCAGGGGGCGTGTTTGCTGAGTGCTGCAGGGAGGGGCGGGGCCTCCGGCGCGATGCCGGCTTTTATGTTTATTTATTTTTTGTTGAAGGGGGGGCTGTGTGGCCCCCCTTAATTTACAATATTTGGGGCCCTGGGGACCCCATCCCCCAGGGCCTGACCTGTTTTTGCCTTTTTTTTTAAGCAAAAAAAGGGAAGGGGACCACGCGGTCCCCCTCCTGGGGCCAATTTTGGCCCCGGGGACCCCATCCCCCGGGGCATGGCCACTAAATTTTATTTTTTTAAATTTATTTTTAAGGAGGGATGCTGCGTGGCCCCCCTCCTGAGGCCTCTATTGGCCCCGGGGACCCCATCCCCCGGGGCTGTGCCTCTTATTTTTTTTAATTTATTTATTGATGGAGGGGGGCCGCGTGGCCCCCCTCCTGGGCCACTTCTGGCCCCAGGGACCCCATCCCCCGGGGCCGGCCCTTTGTGTTGGGGACCGTGGGGGGAGCCCCAATGCCCCTATGGTCCCGCCGGCTCCCCGCCTCCTGCGGGTGGGCACCCCGGGACACTGCAGGAGCCGGCCCGGGGGGGTGGCGGTCCCCAGGGCCATCAAGGGCTCCCGGAGGGGGGCCGTGCGGCCCCCCTCCCAACGTTTAAAGCCCCGGGGAGGTGGTGGTATCCGGGGATTGGGGGTCCGTAACGGACCCCCGCATTTAAATAAATATTGCCCCGGGGAGGTGGTGGTCCCCGGGGCATGTGGGGGGCTCTTGCCCCCCATACTTATTTTTTTTTTTGAAAATTAACACAGCCCCGGGGAGGTGGCGGTCCCCAGGGCTGTGGGGGGCCGCGTGCCCCCCGCAAACAATTGAAAAAGCCCCGGGGAGGTGGCGGTCCCCGGGGCAGCATGGGGGGGTGGGACCCCCCACACATTGTTCTTTAAAAAAGCCCCGGGGAGGTGGCGGTCCCCGGGGCTGCGTGACCCGCACATAATCAGCATAGCCCCGGGGAGATGGCAGTCCCCGGGGCTGCGGGGGCCCCGGTGGGCCCCCACTATTATTTTTTTGGCAATGCCCCCGGGACCTGGCCCACCCGGGGGCCTCTTTAAAATGAAGCGCGGGAGGCCGCGCTTCATTTTTTTAAAATTTTCGGCGGGATTCGGGACCTCAACACGAATTCCACCGAAATTATTTTAAAAAAATGCTTTTTTGGGCCCTGGGGGTCCTTCTGGGACCCCCTGAGCAGGCCTAGGGGGTCAGGGTGTTTCTACCCTGCCCCCTTTTCTTGTTTTTTATCTTTGTTTTACTGTTTTCTTGTGACTCGGTTCTACCGAGTCACAAGATGGCTGCCAACACTTCCTGGTTTGGAGTGTTGGCAGCCAATCAGAATGCAGCTCGTGCTCGGGAGGGTTCGCGAACCCACCGCGCCCACAGATGTCGAAACTTTTTCTTTTTCTAATTTCTCAGGAACTACTGAATGGATTTACACCATTTAAAAAAAGGACTCTTTCTGAACCAAGACCTACCTTTTTGCCAAATTTGGAGTAATTCCGTTCAGCAGTTCGGGCTGTAGCTTTGTCTAAAGTTTCCTATGGAAATTAACATGGGGAAAACGCGTTTTGGGACCCCCCTTTTTTCTCGGTCCCCGCTTGCTGAATCACCCCGAAACGTTCAAGACAGGAGCTGACCGGAGCGGGCCACTAGTTTTGAAAATTTTGCGACGATTCGTCAACCGGCGCCAAAGTTATTGGGAAAAGAAAAAACACTTTTTTAATAGAAACGAGATCCTAACTATAACTACCTACTGGCGACCGCCAGTAGGTAATTTATATACATATATATACAACCTTTCTGGAGTGAAGTATGGACAATACTATGCGGAGCCCCCCTAGCAGTCTACAACCACAGAGTGAGCATTTTTCTGCATAGGGGAGGGAGGACAGCAGTATATACTGCGGAGGGATTCTCGAGTGGACTCACCTTTAATTTTGGCATCATGGAACTGGCTGCCGTGATAAGTGTGCTGCCCACGAGCCGACATTGAGTTGGGACACCACTGTGTGTTGAGAAGCCGATTACTTAATGGGCCATCCTCCCGGTTGTGGCATAACGCACTGCAGCAGTCCGTAGCAATGTGTCCAGCAGAATTTAAGGCAGTGTACCCTTAAGAGCAAGGTGGGGCCGAGCCATCACTTCAGTGGGAGTGGCGGCGGCAAGATTCAAAAAGACCCCAGGCGATAACGATTCAATGCAGAACCGGCACTGAAGAAAGCTGAAGAATGCTGAAACGCGTCTGCCAATCTGTTCCGCAGCCGCATGGACTTTTGCTGTTATTTGGTAAAGATTAAAACCACCCGAGAAGAACCCTTGCTGTGTCGGATCCTTTTCTACTGTGAAGGGGATATTGGTGTATGTATATATATATATATATATATATATATATATATATATATATATATATATATATATATATATATATATATTTGAGGAATGAAAGTAAATAAATAAATATATTTTAAAATCCCAAATAAATAAAAAGAATTATATACATACATACATACATACATAAATGTATAACTATCATTATATCCATATATAAGTAAATCAACACATCAATAACATATAAGATGATGAGTGTATGCTTATGGACTTATTTTCCTATAATAGCACAATGTTTAAATATGATCATAGCAATTGTATCTATAAGTGCTTCACTATTGAAATACTGTGGTACAGATATAAAGAAAAAAAGAAAGAACATTAAAATAAATATAATAATAAATAAAAGAAATCTTAATTTACAACAAAAACAGAAAGTCTGAGTTTGTAAATATTTATCCATGTATGTATATATGGAAGTTTATCTAGTACAAATTTATATCGCCTGATTTTTTTCCCATATTCATATCATGTTAAAATCTCTATGTATGCATACTTCTTATGTGTGGCCATGTATCTACTACATATGTATGTATTTTCCTACCACTGAAGAGAAAAAAGGGAAAAAAAGTGAACTAATCTCCCCAAACCTCATCAAATCACCACTTTATGACTCATTGTATTCCTCTTCCAAAATATCCCCTACTTCCACTCTTTGACTCAACCCAACCCTCTTTTACTACTATGAATTCCAAAACAACTCTTTTCATACTCTTCCCTCTTCTATCCATCCTTTATTCTATTCATCCAACTAACAGGCTCTCTGATTCATCTTCAGCCTCCTTTACTACTATGAACTCCCAAACAATCCTTTCTAAACTCTTCCCTCCTCTATCCATCCTTTCTTCAATTCATCGAACTTTAAAGGGCTCTCTGACTAATCCTAAACCTCTTTTACTACAATGAAGTCCCAAATAATCCTTTCTAATCTCTTCCCTGCTCTGTTCATCCCTACTAATCCACCACTAACTACTCCACCTTTGGGTTCCGGAGTAGCATGCTGCTTGCCAAAAAGCGCTTCAAGGCCTCATCAGGGGTAGTAAGCGCTATATAAACACAATTACAATTTCTTTCTGGGGGTGAGTGAAGATGTAAAATGTTCCTATTCAAACTTTGTGAAGTTTTGTTCTCAAAACTTGGAAGCCCCCATATCGATCACAAATTTTGCAAAGGTTTATCTTGGTTTTAAATCGCTGTAAAAACTTGTAAAAGTAGAATTTGTGGGTTACAGCACCAGCTACTAAAATCTTTTCTTGGAGGAATTTTTAGCCATATGTCGCTGAATTTGAGTGAATCTATGTAGTACGTCGCTTTAAAAAATAATTTGTCGACTTAATTATAATTATGCACAAATGTGACTTCTAAAAGGCAGCTTCCTTAACAAAATGGCAATCTTCGGACTGCCCACTTCTATGTGGAACGGAATCAGTTATCCAGACAATTTGGCTGTGACGTCAAAAAAATTGTTTATTTCTCAGCCCAGCCTTAAAAAGAAAACCTCGAACAAATTAGCAAGGATAGCTAAAACCACCTTTTACTTTTCCATCATCGCACTAAATGGCAAGTTTTCATGTTGGTCTAAACAGGAAAGACCACAGGATTATGAGAGATGAAGAGCTGACCCGTGTCCTTTATCTCTTACGCTTCATTTTTGCAAAATAAAGACAATTCTAGCATGAACCTTGCGTTGCCTGTCCCATCCCCTGCGACCTCTCTTGAGGTTCTATTTCCTCCAAGATACTCTTGTTTTCCTCTTAACAGTCAACACACATTTCTTACTCCCCAATACTTCCTGGTAACCCCAACAGAAGGCTATATAAGGCCTCTGCCGGTGTCTCTCCGTGACCTTGTCACGATGCAGTCCGCTGTGGCGCGAGAAGGGCTCCAAGATGACTTCATGCTGTTCTCCGGTAAGTGGCTTTGGGAGATGTGATCTAGGGATTTAGTCATGGACTTTGGCACTAGGAGGCCTGGATTCGAATCTCAGCTTCCCCACTGGATCAGAAAACGGTGTGATCCTGGTCAATAACTGTCAACATTTGAAGTGCTTAGAAACAAGGAGAACCCCGTTATGAGTGGTATATAGTAAATAAAAGACGGCAATGTCCCGTGTGCTCGTCCTAGAAACCCTTACAGAGGATTCCGTTCCCAAGATTTTGATTGAAGAGGGCATCTAAAAGTGGATGATGCCAAAAGCCATCATCAAACTAAAAGGCATTCTGGAACTCATTTTTATGATGCTGCAGACCTTGGTGAACAGAATTGTATGGTTAGCTTGCGATTCGAGGATCTTTTATGAACACCCACAAAACATAATTCCTCGTGATTTGGTATAAAGCAATTAGAAGAAAGTGCGTTATACCTATTTTTCTGTAAATCTGGTGCACGACAGCCTGAAATCTAGGTGTAAAACATAAATATTCCCTTTCTATGCTCCTTATCGAAGCGTTTGTGGGGGGAAATCAGTATTTAAAGTAATGCTCTTTTCAAAAGTTCAATTTTGTACTTGTTTGTACAACCCTTTTTTAACTAAATGACAATTATTATTTGCACGGGAGATTTACTTGCATGGCTGTTGTTCCTCAATAAACTGGTTTGATGATGTTGAGTGAGATATATGATGCAAGATCATTTATGTTTTAGTGCACCTGTTTTTAACAACTTTTGCAGTAACTACAGTTTTAGGAAGGCACAATATTGCTTTTTATCTAGTGTGAACGTGCACCTTACGAAAGGAGCTCTACACAAGTAGATGTAAATGTACAGATTAGCAACAGGCTTCCTACTGGGAGTTACCCATTTGAGAATGTTTAGTGTGGAATGATAAGAACTATGAAACAGGAGGCCATGGTGGCAGACCTAAATTCCACAGAGTCACTTGTGGAAATCACCTGCTTTCACCCAGAGTCACCTACCACAAGTAAACACTGCACGCCCCACTGCCAAAGCCATTGATTGATTTAAAAGTGCAAATAGTTTGCATGCTGTGATATAGCACTCTTACACTGATTTAATATGGAGTATTAGAACATTGGAATGTTGGGAGCTCCATTGAAGACAATGGAGTTGCTCCGGGCTTATAATTTCTGGTATAAGCCCGGAGCTCCAACATTCCAATGTCTCTTTGTTCACAGCTGTGGCTGTGAACAAAGGCTTCAGGGAGCCTGAGGGGATTTCAATCCCCTCGCGCTCCCTGAAGCCTTTGTTTTATTTGTTAGAACATTCTGCCCTCTAGTGGCAGAATGTTCTAATAGTTCTATAGCCCTTCGTAGCTGGGCTATACTGGCTATTAAAGTCCCGCTCCCTTGTTAAAGGACCTCGCCTTCGGCTCGGGCCTTGAACGCTGGAGCGGGCCTTTAATAGCCGGTATAGCCCGCTACGGCGGGCTATAAGGCTATAATATTACCCTAGTATGGTGAAGTATTAAGCTTGCCTAAATCTCTCCCAGTGGTGGGAAGAGGGCAATCCAGAGAGGAGATGCCCTGAAAATTTCGAAAACACTCACAAACTTGTATCTTTTTGGTATCAACAAACTTGTCCATGACCCATTCCCATCATGGAAATGGTCAGAGATTTACTCTGTTCAATGAAAGATTCAAATATCTTTCCATGGTGAAAATGGTGGGGTGTATGGGAAGGGATTTCTCACCAGGAAAAATTATTTTTTCCTATGGACAAAAAAAGAGCAAAACATGCAATAGTTTCATGCAAAGGAATTTTCACATGCACTTTTACTGTTTATGTTCAGTTATGCATGCTTAAAGTCAGAGCCACTGGAATTTTGCGCGTCTGCTTCATTTTTCTTTTAATTGTGGATTTGCCGCATTTGCCACATAATCCATCATCTGCTGCATAATCTCCATATTTTAACAATACAAATGGGCTCCAGGTCAAACGGATCAAAATACACTAAAAATACAGCAACTCAGGTTGACTGGTCGCTTTTTAGTTGCTTATTGATGTGATTGAGTGTAAAATTGGTACTAATGAATTGAAACCTTTGCCCATACAGTGTCAACAAGGGTAAAAATAACAAAATAATGAAGTAATACTATCACAAAATGTGCCACATTACACGGTGTAATTTGCCTTTTCTTGCCGCATAATATATTCTGTACTGCCACATAGTTGGGTCCTCCCCTGCCGCATAATTCCAATGGCTCTGTTTAAAGCCCTTTTCAAGCATGTAAATTGGAATCCGCAAAACCTTTCCAGAGAACTCCAGTTTTGTGTGTTCTTAAATGTGTTAATCTGCACCAATACAAGGTTGGAAAGCAGCCGGTGCAAATTTCTCAATTATTTTGAAGAGGTTTGCCCCATTAGTCACACTCAGCTAGAGTAAGACAGTGAGTGGAAAATAGCGCAAGAAAGAAATAGAGAGAACGAGGAGGACAGAGACAGAAAGAGGAAAAAGAGAGAAAAGGAGTAAGAGTTAGAGAGAGAAAGAGGTAGGAAGGAGGAAAGAGAAGGAAAAAAGGATAGGAAAAGAGAGCGAAAAGGAGAGAGATAAAGCGATAGAGAGAGAGACAGACAGACAGACAGGAAGAAACAGAGACAGATATGAAGAGAGAGACAGAGAGAGAGACGATCACAATAGTCATGGAGCAATGCATGCATGTATCAATGTAGTGGTGAACGGAGTGAGACCATGTACGCTTAGATACTCACGTTTACAGAGGTGAATAAATTGGTACCCATACAAAGACCGACATAGATTGTTATGGCGGTTTGGAATTACAGAGGCAAAACGTGTCAAATCTGCCTGAGGTCATATTGCTAAATTAAGTGTTTGAACTTTATTTGCATTGACAGTAGTTGTTTGCTGCAGAGTTTACTCGCGAATGTAATTAACTGTAGCATTGACTATACTGAGTGTATTCAATGTTTTAATTCCCGGGTTTGGGTCTAGCTATTTTGAAATTGAAATAACATTTTCAAATATTTAAATGATATTGGTGGCAGTAGTCACATGTATAAATTGCTGGAACAAGAAAAGGGGAGAGGAGTTGGCTTAACGTCTGGGGCTGTCTACCTCCAATCTGGGGAACTGGGTTCCAGTCTCGGCAATGACGCTGAACATCCTGTGATTCTAGGCAAATCACTTAATCGCCCCGGGCCTAACAAAAAAATGAATGTGTCCTAATGTAACGCAACTGGTGCTATGTAAAGCGCTCTGATACCCGATTCGGGTCAAGTTCGCGCTATATAAAACTCTATTAAAAAAAAAAAATGCACGAAGTTGCTTTTAGTCAAGAACTCCATGAAGCAGTCTCTGGGATCCAATTCCTCATTCTTTCCACTTTGATACTTCAAGTCAAAAAATAGTATTGCCATGTTTTAGTGTACTTTTTAAAGACCCTAACTCGCCGGAGGCAAATCCCTAATTTAATTTTGTTAAGGTGTTTTCTAAAATGGTTCTCGAGTTCACTTTGTTTGTTTCGGGTAATTAGGCACAAAAAAAATGTACTACTATTGTTGGTGGCTATGTGCCCATTTAATGTTTATTCTTGCGCGTGTTTAGGAAAGAATAGAAGAGAATGTAAAGGGAATTAAAAAACGATTCCCTTCCATGGTTTTGCAGTCCCAAGGATCACAGAGCACATAAATTGAAATAGCTGCACTCCGCTTTCCTTCTCCTTTTTCTGCGGTTCTCTCTCTTGCTTTGGGTCAAAGTCTGAGGATGAAATTTAAGTCCCTGTCCAGGCTGCCCTAAAAACATCACACTGTCTGTGCTCTGTACCTCCAACCACATGCACCAATTAAGCACTGAAGTCAGTGGCGTCCGAAGGGGGGTGCGGTGTGTTCGGGCCACCCCGGGTGTCATCACTGAGGGGGGTGACAAAATGGCAAAAATATGTGTTTTTAAAATAAAAAATGTTTTATTGGGCTCACAACACTTTAAAAAAAATATATATATTATTTAAAACGAGTTTAATAACTTCGTCTGACAATTAATTAACCTCAACAAGTCAACATAATACGTATTGAAACTTTTTAGTTCAGACAACAAACGCAACGAACCGCGGCTGAACTCGACGCTGTGTAGTGGAGAGCGTATGGATAAGGAAGGGGAGGGGGTGTTTCTTTCCGCCGAAGTATGCCTTTGCAGTTTGTACTCGAGCGAGACGTAAACAACCGGTGGCTCATCATCACTCAACCCTCAACCAATCCTATCCACTGCCGTGCCGGTCAGTCACCCCACGTCATTCTGTTGAGTTAGTTGTGCATTATTACTGAAGCTTATAAGTGCCGTGCTGAATTAATTTTTGTTACATTATTTAGTTAAATGATTCATTGTGATCATCCTCTTCTCTATGATATTGAGTTTGGTAAGTAACGTAAACGTTATGATGCATGCTATTTGTTTGTATTTGTACGTTAAGCCGGGGGTGACAAGAAAGTTTCCGCACGGGGTACCACCTGACCTTGCTACCCCACTGACTGAAGTAAAAAACGCAGCTATCCCCTATTTTACGTTTCTGGTTTCATTTACCAGGTTCTTGGTGCTGCCTAGGAAAGCTGAGTGGTAAACAGGAGATTCCCACTTGACTCCCTCTCAAGAGGTGACACCCTCTCAAGAGGTGTCTGTCTATCCTAGTAACAAGAGTCCGTCTTGGGCGGGATGCGCATGTCGCGCACGAGTTTGTCCAAGGTTCCTCACCGTGATGTGCAAATTATCGCACAAACCTGGGGTTTCAGAAACGATGTTGCTTCTAATGATCTAAATATATTTTTTTCAAATATATCTGTTTAATCTACAATTTCTGCCTGAAATTTAAATATTAAAAACCCTGTCTTCCCATTTCAGTGAGAAAGTTATCATTATAAAATTAAGCAAAAATACAGAACTATTACACTACATTTTTAGGACGAGCAAATGTGTCTTTTAGGATTTTCGCTGGTCATGCAGTGCTTAAAAAATATTTTGTATGATGGAGTGAGAAAACTAAATCAGCCTTGGCAAACATGTTGAGACCATCCCCACACTGCTGGGGACCACGAGTAGGAAGGGGCCGGTGGGGCATGGCTGGGTCACGACAGCCTTTGCATTGGGTGGGCGTTGCAGATAAATTAAAAGGGGTCCACCCACCTCCAACCCAAAGCCTTGTTTCTTTGACTGCAGTTTACTCAATACGTTCCCCCACCCCCTCTCCCACTGAAACGCAAACCCCCGCCATCCCACACCTCAAAAATACTAGGTCAGGGGTGCTGGTTCAAAAGCGCCTATCACAGCACTTGCGAACGGTGAAAAATAGACACAATAATGGCAGGTATACAATACCACGAGGGACACAAATTTAATTTCTTGGGCTTGGGGAAAACCAGGTCACTCAACAGCCAGTAAGGATATAGTGTCACAGCGGGTTCTAAGCATGCAGAGAGCCTGTGATTTTCGTCGACCTAGGGTCGCACTCCTTCCACATGTTCTGTCGGCGAGCTGAGGCTTGAGAGAACTGGTGTCCAGGTTTCTTTAAATAATTGCTGGTAGGGCTTTAGGGCTTGAGGCCCTCCCGCATTAAAAGAACAAGTGATCTGGCAGAGATGCTCTACGGTCAGACATGGACCAGACTGCAGCCTGTGCTCTTTGCAGACACTTATCAAAGGGGTTTGAGGGGCCAATGTTGGTGGCATGGGCCAACTAGCAAGCAGACAACGTAACTGATGAAAGGCAGCTGCCAGGGCCCCTAGTGTTGGTAGGGAACTTTAGCATAAGCATTTAGCAGCAAAGGCCGTTTGAATGCATACGTGTCTCTAAATAGCAGTATTGAAATTGCCCCGTCAACCCTGTCTCTGGCCCAACCCCCTATGGAAGAAAAAGAGGAGGGCCCCTCTGGAACCTCTCTGGAATATGTTGGGGGAAAATGTAAGTTTCTAATGTAGGGCTGGTAAAGAATGCAGGCCATAGCAGCAGGGCTGAATGCAGGGCCTCACAGGTTTGATGGGAAGTCAAGCAGTTCCAGGCCTCCCAGGTAAGGAGTTGTTAGTGGCAGATGTTTCATTACAAACTCAGGGAAGGACTGTCCTCACCAGGCAATCTCCAGGCTTCTTGCCAGCAGGCTCAGTGGGCCACAGGCAGAAAGAAGGAGAAGAGGAACAGCATGTCTTATCCCTTTGGAAAAAGCCTTAAATATCCCACTAGCCTGCGCCTCATAGCAAGGCTATCCATTGTCTTTCTTCCTCTGATTGATTAACAGGCTTGTTAGCCACTCCCTAGGGACACATGGTTCCTTGGTCCAATGGACATAAAGGTCACCCAAAGAACCACCAGCTGTTATTGTCACATGATAATAGGTACCAATCAGAGCCCAGTACTCTGCCCTATTTCTCTTTCTATAGATAAAAAGGTGAACCCTTGCTTAATTTTGGACTACTCTTGGGCCAGGATCTAAACTGGAAAGCTCCCCAACTGAAGGTGCCTCATTGGCTGGCACTAGGATCCCATCCTCCATGTTAGGTTTTGTTATGTTATAGTTTTTATAGAGCTAAACGAATACCTTAAAAAGGTGCCCTGGTGCTGAGAGGACCACTATAAGCCAGAGATAAAGGATGAAGTTAAATCTTGTAGAGCCACGTTTTCAGGTCATTCCTGAAGTGGAGCAGATCTTGTGTTTTACGAAGCATGAGGGGAAGATCATTCCAAAGTTTAGCTGCTAGAATTAAGAATGCTTTGCCCCCCACTCCCCCCTCCCCCCAGCAAATGCTTTTGAATTCGGGTTGGTCAGGGGAAGGCAGTGTAAACTGTGCAATACCAAGGAAGTGAATGCATACCGCGGAAGGCCCATGGCCAATTCATCTGCCACATTTGGATCATTTTAGCTTTTTATCAAACCCAAAGGCAGGCCCAGAAACAGGGATTACAGTAATTCAAGTGATTTAAACTAAGCGTCTGGATTAGGACCCGATGAGTGGCTTTAGGCAATACAGGTAGAATTTTCTTAATTATCTTTAGGAGATGGAAGTAGGTGCTCGGTGGTTAACTTGTCTTTCTAATGATAATTCAGGTTCAAAGAAGCCTAGATTTCACAACCTTTGCTGGGTCTGGTGGGGGTGCCCAAGATGGAAGCCACAAATCAGTCGGACAAGGGCAGGCTATTTGAGAGTGGTCAAACCACAGTACCTCAATCTTGTCTGTGTTAGACCTCAAGGTATTGCTTTTCAGCCAAGATGTTTATTTGAGCATCATCCGCATAGTACACACATTTGAATCCAAAAGATCTGATTAATCTAGCCAGAGGATGGATGTAGATATTAAAAAAAGGGTTGGGATTAGAGCCAACCCCTGTGCCACTCCTTGATATAATGGCTTAAAATCCAACCTAAATGGAGGTAGATAGACTGATTGACATCTTTCTTTCAAATAGGACTTGCCCCATTAATTATTGTGACCTAAAATTCCAATCTCCCACAGCAGTCTGTTTAAAAGGATGGGAAGTGATACTGTGCCAAATGCATTGAACAGGTCCAACAGCACAGGTGCTGTGCGTACAACCCTGTCTGCTGACAAACGCAGATCATCAAGCACTGATTGTAAAGCTGTCTCTGTGCTATGAGAGAATCGGAAGCCTGACTGGACTGGATCTAAAATCTGATTTTGCTCAAAGAGAGCTGAAAACAGCTGAGCTGATTCACATATGTCTCTAAGTTCGTCACTGAGAAAGGCAGCAAGAATACTGGTCCAAAGTTGGAAAAGACCTCAGGGTTTCCTTTGGGATTCTTCAGCAGCGGTATTAGAATTGTCTTCTTCTTTGGGGCGTGGCCAAGCAACATGGCCGATAGGACGTAAGCTCCTTCGGCTCCCGGCCGGCCAGCCGCCAATATCCTTCATCATCCTTTCCACGGACGCCCACAATAGTCTCCTGTGAGCGCCTGGGACCCTGCAGGTGGCAGGAGAGTCCTGGGAAAGAGCCGGATCGTGTACGGCCCTGGAACCGGCCGCAGCGTCCCCGCATCCGTCGGCCCGATTGGCCGTGATCACGCAAGGCCGGGGATGTGGCCCGCGATCGCCTGAGCTGGGTCCGTGTCTCGGAGGGATAACTCCTTTGCTACCCGTCCCGTGACCACGTCGGCTGCCTGGGTGGCGTTCCTCGTTGGCGGAGGCTCCCCGAGGTGCGCTGGACTCGGCCTCGTCGCTGGGCCCTGGAGCAGGGGACGATTGCGGAGGGCGCCCCCGGGCGCTGGACGTCGGCCTGAAGTGTGTTTGGGGGCTGGGCCTGCTCTTCACGGCTGCAGAGATCACGGCGCTCGCTCGCTGAGGGGGTGCCCGCTGCCTTGGGAGGCTCCTGGGGCGAGTGGTGTTCCTGTGCCTCCTTGCCGGATCTGAACTGTGCAACGGACCGCGGGTTGGCCCGCGAGGCGACCCTGAGCTGCGGGGCCCGCGCGACGGCGGCCGCCCAGGGGTATCGGGCGGTCGCATACTCCCTCCTGCTGTGCTGGAGTGTACACAGCGGCGGGGGCCGCGAGGGGCTGAATTGGATTGAGGCACACGCACGCCTGAGGTGCGACACGACTGGCTGTGGTATCCTGCTCCTGCCCACGGTGCGGAAGCGCCCATCCGGGCCCCGGTGTTCGCTGCTTGCCCTGCCTGGTGGCCGCGGGGGTGTCTGGCCCCCCTCGGGTCCCTCGGATGGACTGTCTGCGTGGGGCCGATTGAGGAAGTGATCCTGGAGTCCGGGAGTGCTGCGGATGTCCTCGCTGGCGAGTGTGAGGTTTGTCTTCATCGCGCTGGAGGCACCATTGCGGTGAGCGGCCCTGGGATTTCTGTTGGACTGCCTGCTTGGCCCTGCCCTGGAGAGCGACGGAGCAGGGACCCCTTGATGCGTGGGGGGGAGACGCCGGCCCCCTGGCTCTTGGCCTGACCTCCCATGCGCCTTGTGACATCTGCGGGGGTGCGGTAGCCCTGTACCTGCGGCCCTATAAGGGGAGACTGAGCTTGGCGATTGTACCATTTGTTCCCCTGACGCCTACACCATGGGCAGGGACAAGCCTCCTCGCGCCTCCAACCCTAACACCATAACGCAATACACCACACAACGCCTCCACACCCAGAGAATCACTCGCCAGACGGGCCAGGAAGGAGAGGGCGACACCTCCAATGAGCCGTCCCGAGCTGAGCTGCTAGAGGCTATACAGGGCTCCCGCACCGCCCTGGAAAAACAAATAGAGACAGTCTCCATTGATGTGAACCTACTGCGGGCGGATTTGCGGAAGGTGGCGGATAAGGTTTCCACGGCAGAGGGGGACATCGTCCAGCTACAGGGAGAAGTGACCGCCCTGAGACAGCAGGTCACTCAGCTCACCCACACTACCGGAGCGCTGGAGCACCGTGCGGAGGAGGCGGAAGGAAGGGCCCATCGCAGTAACATCAGGGTCCTGGGTATCCCGGAGCGCTCGCAGCGGGGCAATGCGGAGCGCTTCCTGGAGGACTGGATACGAACGAAGCTATGCCCCACGGGTCTGTCGGAGGTCTTTGTAGTAGAGCGAGCCCACAGGGCACTGGTTCCTCCGCCGCCGCCGGGGGCCCCTCCTAGGGCCCTCATTGCTAAAATCCTGAACTATCGGGACAGGGACTGTATCCTGAAAGCTGCGAGAGAAGAGACGGACCTCACCTTTGATAACGCCAGGGTATCCATTTATCTGGACTATACCCGCCAGGTTCAGGAACAGAGGAAATCCTTTCTTGGCATTAAACAGAAGCTCCGGGAACTTCATTTACAGTACATGTTACTGTACCCCGCGAAACTCAAGGAGATCTCCCACGGAAAGGCCCATTTCTTTGATTCTCCAGAGGAGGTATGGGAGTGGCTCGAAGTCAGGGGGGAGGCCCTCCCCCAGCGTGAGCAAAGGGGGTCCCGGAACACTTGGGGGACCAGACCACAGAGGAGTCGCAGGAACAGACGCAGGAGCCGAGTCGAAGATGACGCACAGGGGGAACGACAGCGGATTACGGTGGGGGATGACAGTGCTCTGTGCGTGGAATCTTGGGACTCCGAAGACTCTTCCTCACAGACGATGGCAGAAAATCCCGGGGAAAGGCTGGTACCGGAAACTCTCCCGCCGACCAACCAAGTGATTCCAGAAACTGTCCTGGACCCACTTACATCCACTACAGACCCGTCCTGAAGATGATATCCTTCCTTATTTCCTTTACACAAACTGCTGGGATACAGGGGCCGGACCTTGGAGGCCTAGTGATTATTGGCGCTTTTGAGGAGGACCCGGTGCCAGTGATTCTCCTGTCAGTCGCCTGTGTGGCTCCAGCTCTGGTCATGGGCCCACCCATGCCCACCACAGCACCCTCCGGAGGCTGATATCCTTTTTTGTCTTTTCTAAATGCGGGGGTGGCAGGGGCCGGACCGCAGAGGGCTAGAGATTATTGCCCCGCAGGGACTTGGGAGAATTATCTGTTGTAACAGTGCTGAGGTTGTGTGCATTTGATGGGATTTGCCACTTAATCTGACATGAGAGTTTTCACAGGTGCATAGTTGGGCAGTTCGGGACATTGACCTATGCCATGGGGCGGCTGGTCTGTGTCGGGAGTTGGACTTGGGGGAGGGGGGTTTTCTCCTTCTTTTGTAGAAGTAGTTCTGGCCCCGTTTGGGCTAATGGGACAGCTGTGCACGTCCTGGCACCAGCACGGGAAGGGCATTTCTGCATGTTTTGTTGTCAGTAAATTGCTCGTGGGAGGGGGAGGGGTTCCTAGGGGGTGTTTTTTTATTTTTTAGGCATTGTATGCATCGCATTTAGAGCACAGGGCTTAGGTAGCTGCACGGGACCTGGACCACACAGGGATTGGGTACCTCACCATACATGGGGTTTAAACTTTTAAACTGGAATGTGAGGGGGCTGGGTACATGCACCAAGAGATACAGGGTCCTGTCCTTCCTTCGCAGACATCAGGTCGCGATAGCATGCCTCCAAGAAACTCACCTCACGGACGAAGGGGCTCAGAAATTGGCAAAGAAATGGCGGGGGCAGCTTTTCCATTCCTCCTTCTCTAACTATGCCAGGGGAGTCCTTGTGTGGGTGGCCCCCGGGGTCCCATTTGCGATCCAGTATGTGGAAGCTGACATCCATGGGAGATATTTGCTCCTTAGAGCTAGGTTAGATGGTAGGGATGTTGCCATAATGAACACCTATGCACCGAACACAGATGACCCGGACTTTTATCAGTCCCTGCAGGAGGTCCTGGTATCGGAGCTGGAGGTTCCACTACTTTGGATGGGGGATTTTAATTGTGTCCTAGACCCTGTCCTTGATAGGTCCCCACCCCGCACTGGCACGAAACCCAGGATGACGGCAAAACTCCAAGAAGTCATGGGGAATATAGAAGCCCAAGATGTATGGCGCCAGAGGCACCCAACCCAGAAAGTGTACACCTGCTTTCATCCACTCATAATACATACAGTCGCTTGGACAGGGTCTAATCGCAAAACCTGATGTGACTATGTCCTTGGAGGTGACCCATCAAGCGCGATTCCTATCTGATCACTCCCCTGTGGCGTGTGTGGTTAATTGGGGGGGCCCGATATGTCGCCCATGGACCTGGAGGTTGCAGGCAGAGATTCTCGAGGACCAGGTGGGGAAACACCACTTAGAAACTGCCATTACTGACTACATTGACCTAAACTGGGGAGGGTCTGACCTATTGCAGGCCACGAAGTGGGAAGCTCTGAAAGCGGTAGTGAGAGGGGTATGCATAAGCCTTACATGCGGGGTCCGGAAGCAGCTCCAACGGGAGCTCCAGGAGGAGGAACGCCACCTCTTGGAAGTACAGACCTCTGACGGACCTGACACAACGGAGAGGGATGGGGAACGGGCCTCCCGGGAACGCATCCACGACATTTTGGACAGACTTGACAAATATACTCTCACACAACAGACAACGCCTTCATAGGGAAGGAGATAAATCGGGCCGTCTTCTGGCCTGGATTCTCCGGCGGGAACACTCTCCTGATGCGATTGTGGCCTTACGAGATCCGACAGGGGGCCTGGTGCACTCTGAGGTGGGACTACTACGGGTCCTCAAATCCCATCTCCAGTTGGTGTATACGGCAGACCCCGCAATCTGCGAGGCGTCCTATCTCCCTTACCTCCATGACTTGACCTTTACGATCTATCCCGGAACGGGCGCGGAAGGAACTCGACGAACCCCTGACACTAGGCGAGGTACAATCCGCCCTGCAGCGTCTCCCACGAGCCAAATCCACGGGTAGTGACGGGTTTCCTCCTGAGTTCTATCAAGCATTCACGGGTACACTTCCGCTGCTCCTCTTGCAGGTTTATCTCGAGACCTTTGAACGTGGAGTTCTCCCACCGACCATGACACAAGGGGAAATATGCATGATTCTAAAACCGGGAGGGGATGCCCATGAGCCCTCATCGTATCGGCCGATCACGATGATAAATACAGATGTCAAAATCTTATGCAAGCTCTTGGCCTCTCGACTAGCGCCATACATGACTCACCTGATCCATGAGGATCAGTGTGGGTTCATACCGGGACGCAACACGGCTATGAATCTGAGACGACTGACTCATATTCTGCATGAGGTACGGGATCGGGAGGAACAGATGGTTTTGGTCTCCATTGACCTCGCCAAGGTATTCGACACGGTAGACTGGGGATACCTTCTTGAGGTCCTGCGCGCTGTGGGGTTGGGTCCCAAATTTTGTCGTTGGGTTTGCATTTTGTACACGGCTCCCCGTGCTAGGGTAAAACTCAGGGGCGCGCGGTCAGAGGAGTGGCAACTGGGAAGAGGTACACGCCAGGGGTGTCCCCTTTCGCCCTTATTGTTCGCCCTGGCCATAGAGCCCTCCGCGGTCCGGATCAGGGCTGACATGGAACAGTGGGGAATTAGACTGGGGGACACGAGTCATATTATTTCCCTATATGCTGACGACGCCTTGTTTTATTTGGCTTCCCCTCGGGACGCACTGCCGGTATTGCTGCACCAGCTGGACCGGTTTGGAGAGGTCTCCGGATTGCGACTTAACCGTGGTAAGTCCCCAATCTTTCCGTTGGCGGGGCTGGCCGCAGTGCCCCTGGAGAATCTACCAGACCTCGGGTTGCGCTGGGAACAGACAGGGTTCCGTTACCTGGGGATACAGGTGGCCCCGACGGACACACAGGCGCTCGCCCAGAATGTAGACCGCGTAATCACGGCATTGCGGCAGTCGGTGTCATTTTGGAACACTCTCCCTCTTTCATTGATGGGCCGACTGGCCATCTCAAAGATGGTGATGCTCCCTAGAACACCATACGTACTCCAGAACTCACTATGTCCGCTCCCGCCACGAGTTTTCAAGACCCTCAATACATTACTCACGTCTCTGCTCTGGGCGGGCCGGCGCAGTAGGGTAGCTCTCCGCACTATTGTACGCCGCTATGAGGAGGGCAGTCTGGAAGCTCCACGCTTCGACCTATATTATTATGCGGCACATCTACAGCATGCGGCACGTTGGCTCACGGACACAGACAATTGGGAGAAACGCCTTCTCTTCGACAGGGTAGACACCCAGACGCTGCTGGAAGCACTGATGCAGGGCAGGGGGTCGGACACGTCTCTTCCCTATATCGTGCGACACACAGCCGGCATGTGGCAGCGCTTTGCTGAGAAGGTCTTAAGGAGGGCACCCTTTCACAGGGAGCTCCCGATCTGGATACTGGCCCCCTTCATAGACATGGGGCAATACATGTCATTTTAATCTTGGAGGGAGGGTGGGTGTGAAGTTCTTGCCGATCTTTTTCCCAACGAGACCTTCATCACCTACGAGCAGGCGGAAGAGAACTTTGGCCTTGGACAAGGCCAATTCCTGCACTTCCGGGGAATTCAGGATGTGGTGAAAATCACCTGGCCTCAGTACCCGGACATTCCACCACTGACGCACACCCTGGATGTCATGCTTGCATGTGGCACAGGTCGAAAATTAATATCTCTCCTGTATAAAGCTATGAAACAGGATTCCACCCCCCCGGTGCCGCCATCTCGGGCTGCCTGGGAGAAGGACCTCGCTACCCAGCTGGAGGAGAAACAGTGGACACGCATAGGCTCCCTCACACGCACAGTTTCATGCAATGCCAGGATAAATTGACGCACTTCAATTACATACAAAGCACTTACCTAACCCCGGTATCTCTGAAACGCATCTCTAGGGACAGGGGAGACAGCTGCCCTAGATGTGCCGCAGAGAAAGCACGCTTTTTGCACTTGGCATGGGAGTGTCCATTGGTCAGGCAGTTCTGGGCGGGGGTGGTGGGTAGTATTGTTGATGCCACAGGCCTTCAGATGAAGCCTGAACCCTTGCATTGTTTACTTGCACTGGTCCGGAAGCCCAAGAAAAGGAAACTCCCATATAAGCTCCTACAATTAATGCTGGTGCTCGCTAGGCACAGGGTTGCTATAACCTGGATGGGGCAAAGGGCCCCTGAAGTGCCCATTTGGCTTAAAGATGTCCGTGAATGGTCCCTAGCTGAAGAAGCCCACATGAAACTCACCCGAAGGGACGAGAAGTTGCAAGACGACCTAACGGCTTGGCGTGCCATGTGCGCCTCTGGGCTGGCAGAGGGGGAGCCTTCCTCACAGGATACAACTGATAGCGAGCAGAGCGGGTTCGATATAGCCAGTGGGTCTGCTCCCAGTGGGGAACATGAGGGCCGACCCCAGTAATGTCCGTATTGGAACTCGGTGCCATGCCCGGCTCCTCCCTCGCAGTAATGCTTGTAAATGATCTTTCTTTCCCCATTGTACCTTTCCCTCCCTGATGCTGCCTTTTGTCCTATATGCTATTAATGATGTCAACGAGATGCATACATACGCTGATTCAATGCCAATCTGTTGTTGTTCCTTTTTTTCTTTGTAATTGCAACATGTAAACTGAAAAATAAAGTTTGTAAAAAAAAAAAAAAAATTATAAAAGAATTGTCTTCTTCTAGCGGAACATAGCCATTTGCCAAAGAGTGGTTTCAGATCACCAATAGATTGGGGGAGGCGAGGTGGGAATTCCACCATAGCCTCTTTCCACCAGTCTGGGAAGGATAGGGTACAGGGGGGACCTAGAAGATATTGACAGAGCAGTACTAGTAAATTGATCAGGAGCAACATGAGCCAAATCCTCTAAACATGGAATAGAAGTTAACCCCTTAGTCATTGTAGTTGAACTCAAAGTTGTTGGTCCAGTTGAGATTATACCCAATTTCAAAGTCAAAGGCCTTGATGGAAACTGCACCTGCGGGTTAAGGCTCTTGCTAGGTGGTGTCAATGAATTACAGATGCTTGTCATTTTCTTCTCAAAACATTTTGAATGTCTATCAGCCAGAGTCTGAGATTTTTTTGACTGTGACTATGGCACACACTGCAGAAGCAAAGGTTCGAACTATAAGGACGAGCTCCTGGCGTTGGCTGGAATTCTCAGCATCCAAGTTAGTAAAGAATTCTGCTTTGGCAGAGATTATCAATTTTGTAGAAATTATTTAGTGCCTAAAGGTCTCGCCTAAAGGTCTCGCGCTGCATAGGAGAGACCTTTAGCTATCGGCACAGCTTTGGGGGCAAAAACGTGCACGCGTTGCATTGCTTGCAATGGCAACGCGTGCACGTCTGGCGATTCCCTTGCGAGAGCGCGCGGCGCCATATGGTGGCGCCATATGGTCACAATCATCGCGCCTTGCTGCACGCTCCCGCAAAGGAATCGCGCAGGCCCCCTCCCCCTGCTGCCGCGCAAGGCGCGCGCTTGTGTTAGAGTTGGTTTCAGTAGTTGGAAAGCGCTGCCCTTGGGTTGCTTCGACCCACTGGCCCAACATGTTAAATCTGGTGTCCTCAGATGGACACTGCAATGTCCCTTGAAGTGCAGATGACTTTTCCCCCACCTCTACTCCAGTTTAATATTATTCCGTAGTGTGACCCATGCACCAGGGGCGGCAGTTTTCCTTCTGGCCTGTTTTTTTTTTTCTTAGCTTGAGATAAGATCAAACTGTCTTTGAATCTCAATGATCATTTCAGGCACAGCAAGTAGGCAGTCAGTAAACCTTTTCATTAACTACTGGCCACTTGACTAT
Organism: Calotriton arnoldi; assembly: GCA_963921515.1. Classification (NCBI taxonomy): domain Eukaryota; kingdom Metazoa; phylum Chordata; class Amphibia; order Caudata; family Salamandridae; genus Calotriton; species Calotriton arnoldi. The sequence goes on from CAWUFW010007687.1 coordinate 333,321, forward strand.
AGATTAGGTGGATTATAAATAAGACGCTAAAGCAGGTTCTCTAGTGACTGGCAAGCAGTGCAGCGACTACAGGCACTAATGGGTGGAATTTCTTGTTTGCTTTTATAAAATGGCAAGTTGACTATGTGCTGTCTGAAAACCTTAAGTCAAAGATTTGTTCTACCATTAAATACTGGGAATTGAAATCATTCGAACTTGAGCCCATTGTGGCCAAAATGAGGGATGTCTTCTTGGGGCTGTAAGTGTAGTTAATAATTATCTTGGCAAGGGTATTTTTGAGGCAGCAATGATAGTACTGAAACAAGCATTGGCAAAGCCCATAGGTTTCGCCTAGCTGTGCAACATGGCTTAAAGCAAAGGAAACAAGCATTGGCATAGCCAATAGGTCTCGCTTTTGGGACATTATAAGTATTTAGTTATGCAGCGCAATATCCTTGGTGCAACAACATTAACTGTTGCATGGTTAAACACTTATAAGGTCCCAAAGCGAGACCTGTTGGCTATGCCAATGCTTGTTTAACTTGAGTCTGGCTGAAAAGGAACAGCCCTTCCACCATTGTCCTTTAAGTGTCTTGCATCTCAACTGAGGTTTCAATACAATGAATTGTATCTGTTACCCCCAAAACTAGATCAAGCATATGACCTTAAAGATTGGTTTGGTGCTAGACTTTAATTCATGGATGGCTATTAAGCTCATCCACTGCTTGCGTAATGCCTCCCTGGTGGTCTTATGACAGAGACTTATACTTCCTAAATGTGGCAGTCTACTTGGTGTTTGGTTGAAAGAAAAGGGACTTGGTCAACTTCCACACATGCTTCTGGTTACCGTAGGGTATCACTCAAATTGCTATGTGTGTTTTTCAGGTGTACTCCAAAGTATCTAGAGGAGAAGATTGAACTGCAAACCCCAGCAATAACTTTTAAGTCTGTAGCCAAGGTACCGTTGGCAGTGCCCTCTGCCAAACCTAAAGACAGAGGTGAATGTAGGTTCTCTCTTCTGACCCTAACTCACTAGCATTGGCTATGCGGAATGTGCCATACCCGGTCGCCATATCAAATAGGCGACCGGGTATGGCACCCAATCCATTCTTGTTACAGTAAACAGCAGTGTTTTGGCACTCTATTAGCATTAGTTTACCAGTAGAAAAGTGGATCGTTGAGATTTCTGTTGAACACAAAAGACAGGCAGTGGGCTAAAACACTGGTGTTTCACAGCCATCAACATTTCAACCCATCTGGTGTTTGCAAATAATAAACTGTCCCCTTAAAGTAAGAGGTTGGAGTCCACAGCAGGTACATGCTGCTTTTATTCTTCTGGTGCCAATAAAAAGACTGCCACTGAGTTGTGTGATAACTGTTAGTATTAAATGTATCAAGCGTGATAACAGCGTTTGTTAAGCAGTACATAATGATCATTATAATGAATTGCACCATTATACTTGAATACCTTTTTGTCCTCAACTATGAGTCAATGTTGTACCTGTTGTATAAATTAATGTCTTGTGTTTGTTTATGTTATTTGTTTATTTATTTAAGACAAGAGATATCTTCCCAGCAAGGTGAGACTGGTTCATGTGATCTGCGCCCTGCTGGCGGTGTCTTATCTGCTTATCGTGGTGCTGTTTGTCACATCGTCCACAAATGGTTAGTAACTCTGTACATTTTTTAACTCTTTGTAGAACTTGTGTTTGGCCTCTCTATATATCCTGCCCATGTGTACTTTGACCATTTGTGGTTCATGTAAATATAAAATTCACTGTATGAATGTGACAGTTTTGGAGACAACTGGAGGCCAAGTGGCTGGTATGGTATGAGCCATGCCCAAATGGCCACTGGAAATTTAGATGAGTTGATGCAGTCCATGTCTACAATGGACAAGATTGGTTTGGGTTGCCAGATAGCTGGGCTTACTGGGTGAGACAGCAAAAAAGCCAGTCCCCGCTCTTTACTAACAGTTCAGCTCTTTGATATGCGTTACTCGTGTTTTCTTTTGCAGCCCAGGCAGAGAATAATAGGACTATCAAATTAAAAAATTCAAGTATTGTGGATATTGTGTCAACATATTGTCACTACAAAAATCTTGAGGAGCAGGATATAGAAAGTAAGAACATCGTTTTTTATGTATATAATATTGTTTAAAGAATATTACATATAATATCATTTACTTTAATATAGTTGTATTAAATATGTTTTAATTTATTTAATATATTAGTTATTATATTCATTGTACGTGTTCACATTACTAATATAATTGTTTACATTTTTTTAAATGTAGGTTGTAATTCTTAATGTTTAATTAAATATTTTTATATTTAATTAGTAATTTATAATTTAGTATGGGTTGATGGGTTTGTAGGGGTATAGGGTCAGGAGTTTTTTTAAATGATATCTTATTGTTTTTTATTTGCAAATACTTTTTTAGGTTAAATAAATATTTAATTGGTAATTAATTTAATTAGTTAATTGATTAATTTGTATTTTGATTATCTGAGTGTATTTTGTGATTTTTAGTGTGTAATTATTTTTTCTACACTTTATTTGCTAGTTTATAATTTAGTAGAGGTTGTTGGGTTTGTCGGGAATAGGGTGGGAAGTTGTATAAATTATAACATTTATCTTTTAATTAATGTTTTCATGTTTTTAAAAGTTTAATTGGCTATTCATTATGTAAATATGTTAATTGATCATTTGTATTTTGATTATTTAAGTATATTTAGAGATTTTATTATGCATATTGTATTTGTCTATGGTTTAATTACTAATTTATTTTTAAATAGCTGGTTGTTGGGTTTGAAGGGGAATGGGATATTATTTAAATTATATTGGTTACAGATTAACTTTTAAGCTAAATAAATATTTAATTGTTGAATAATTACCTAAATAATTTAATTGATTATCTCTTATGAAAAAAGGTTTGTTGCATTTCAATTAATCATTAATATATTGATACATGTATTTAAAATGTAAAATATGTGAAACACATTTTATATTGATTTTAATTGGATTTTGTTTTATTTCAGTACTATGTTAATAGTCATTATTGTGTTACTTGTAATGTATTTTAATTTTGTTTTTTGTGTTTGCGTTGTTCAGGTAGAAGGGATGAAAGTGCATTTATTTTACATTTATTTATTTTGTTTTTTATTTTTTTCATTATTTATGTTTTATTAATTTTTTTATTTTGAATGAAATATAACTATATATTTTGAATACATTTGAAAAATTATGCATCTTTGGATATTTAAAAGTTTTTTTTAAAATGAGTAGAAGTCCGAATGGTACATGTAATCCTTCCTAATTCAACCACTTTCCATGTTTTTGCTTACGGTGGAGTTTGAATAGTAAGTCAGTGTAAATTGTAAATGTAACCCCTCCAAAGTCCAACACGTTCCTTGATTTTGCTTAGGTTGAAGTGGGAATAGTAAATCTAACACCTCAAAAATCCAACACTTTCCCTACTGCAGTTTGGATTGGAGTGGGAACAGCAAATGAAAACCTTCCAAAGTCTAACACTTTCCTTGATTTTGCTTACATTGGAGTGGGAACAGTAAATGAAAACCTTCCAAAGTCTAACACTTTCCGTGATTTGGCTTACATTGGAGTGGGAATAGTAAATCTAACCCCTCAAAAATCCAGCAATATCAATACTATTGCTTAGACTGGAGTGGGACTAGTAAATATAACCCCTCCAAAGTCCAAATATATCCCTCCTGTTGCTCAGATGGTAGTGGGAATAGTAAATCTAACCCCTCCAAAATCCAACACTTTCCCTACTGCAGTTTGGATTGGAGTGGGAACAGCAAATGAAAACCTTCCAAAGTCTAACACTTTCCTTGATTTTGCTTACATTGGAGTGGGAATAGTAAATCTAACCTGTTAAAGTCCAACACTTTCCCTGCTGTTGCTTACGTTGGACTGGGAATAGTAAATCTAATCCTTCAAAAATCCAACACTTTCCTGACTTTTGTCTAGATTGGACTCAGATTAGTGAATCTGACACCATTGAAGGCCATCACTTTTGCTAGTGTTGTTCATTTTTGCTGGTTATTTTTTTTTAAATTCAGTTTTTTCTTTAAGGTTTATATATTTTTTTTTTTTAAACAAATATGTTTTATTTACCTGTTACTTTTTTATAATAATTTTATTTATTTAACTATGATATATGTTTTTGTTTCTATATGTCAATTTTAATTGTTATGGTATTGTTAATATAGTAATGTATTTTTTGCAATTATTTAAATATTATTATCTATTTATCTATCTATCTCTCTCTATATATATACCTATATATAGGTATATATAACCCAGTGGGGATCGCCACAAAGTAGTTTTAGTTAGGATCGTGTTTCCATAGGAAAGGCATTTTTGGTGTTGCTAATAACTTTGGCACTGTTTGATGAATCTCCATGAAACTTTCCAAAAAAGTGCTACTTTTTGATTCGTTTGCGCTTGGAAAGTTTTGGGGTGATCTGTCAAGCAGGGGCTAAGTAAAAAAGGGGTCCCAAAATGTGTTTTCCCCATTTATTTTCCCATAGGAATTTTAGACACAGCTACAGCCTAAACAGTTGAACGGATTTACACTAAATTTGGCAGAAAGCTAGATCTGGGGCCAGAAAGAGTGCTTTTTAGGTTTCGTCTGTACAGCGCTTGTGCTGTGCTTGTGAAATCTAATGTATTTAATATAAATCTTAAAAGAGGCTTATATCCTGCCCTTACTTTTCATTGGGTCGTGTGCTTGCCACTTACTTTTCCTCTGTTTCTAGTGGATGTAGCATACTATTTGCTGTTGGTCCTCGTGTATTTCTCTTATCAGTGTCCCAAGGTCCAAGTACTGTTTTCATCCACTTTTGTGGAACTTTTTTGTTTACATAATGTTCCCAAGGCTGCATGCATTTCAAGCGTGCTCATTTTCATGTCATGTCAGCATTCAATATGAGTGCATGTGTTCCATATTTCCAGTGCTCCCTATCATTCCCCCCTACCCGCTGTTGCTTTCTCTTCATGCGCCACAATATGAGTACATCCGTGCTTTGCAGCTACAGTGCTGCCCGAGTGCCGTGGGCTCAGAACGCTGTGCTGGTGTCAGTGGAGACCGCATGATCCTAGTGCATTCTTTGTGGGAAGCCAACCATAGACCACACTCAACAGTCCCCCCCTGGAACCAAAGCAGGGACCCAATCCAGTGCTCCCTTTTGATTGTAAACTGAGTAACTTGTTAAGCACCAGCAACCAGTGGGAGCGCTGCTACAGCTGCTCGCTCTATAGTTTTTTATGTTTGGGAACAATCTCATGCTTGTGTTTGCACAGAGTAGGTTGCTAGTAAAAGGTTGATAATAAGTTGTTGCAATTCTGCCTGTTACCACAGCAGTGAGCCAGCAATAAACACCCTTTGACCTAAAGCATCTCTTTCACTTTCATGTCTGTGAGGCGCTTTCCTTTCCTGCAGCACATGAGACACTCGGCGCCCAGCGAAGCAGTTTTATCAGCTTCCGGGCCCTATGATACCTACCCAGCTGCAGCAGGTGAGTAGCACTAAGAGGGGACCTGTGTGGATAGCGCTCACACGTCCCTCCCAAATCCTAGCAGTGCTTCCTACCACTTTCCTGTTGGCGGGGGCTAACTGCTTTCTTGCATTCGCAGGTGTGCTATGTTTTTAGTTTGTACAGCTCCAACCACTGTTGCATTTACATTCTCTATCCGGGCGTCAATTCTTCTGGATCTGGGAAGATCACTCACTGTAGAGTTGCGCTCGGTAAATTTAAGAGAGTGGATGATCCGTCAGTGTTCCTCTAGAAGTGATCCAGCATAGGCTTGTCACTAAGAGTCTGATTAGGATGGCGCACCCTATCGCACCCTATAGGACAACGGGACCAGCCGATATGCTGTCGGCGGTCCCGTCAACCAAATTACATGCTACCGCCTCCAAGGCGGTCGCACTGTCCATCTTTTGTATTGCAGTGGGTGCTGCATGCTGCAGAACCCGCCGCAATACAAAAAATGGACAGGAAACATATTCCTGCTCTACGTGGCAGGCACCATGTGGTGCCTGCTACATGGTACAGGGATATGTTGAGGGGCACCATAGGTGCCCCCCAACACCCAAAGTCAAAGTCATGCTGTTGGCGGTCCCGTCAACCAAATTACATGCTACCGCCTCCAAGGCGGCTGCACTGTCCATCTTTTGTATTGCGGTGGGTGCTGCATGCTGCAGCACCCGCCGCAATACAAAAAATGGACAAGAAACATATCCCTACACTACGTGGCAGGCACCATGCGGTGCATGCTACATGATGCAGGGATATGTTGGGGGGCACCACAGGTGCCCCCCAACACCCAAAGTCAAGGGCCAGGGGGGAAGGGGGCCCGTTACGGGCCTCCAAAGTCGTTTTATGCAGTGGAAAGGGACATTGTAATCCCTGCGGCGGTGCCTGGCAGGCCCTGCCACCATGGTAGAGACTTCAACCCCCCCACCACACCCGCGGGCTCAAGGAGCCCGTGGGATGTGTGGCGGTCGGTCTTTCCAACCGCCACCACTATGCCTGCCATCCTAATGTGGCAGGAGGTTAAAATGATTCCGATTGCGGTGACACTGCCATCCTAATCAGGCCCTAAGTGCTTTTTATGTCTGGTTAGAGATAGCTTTAGATTCTTTGGAAGAACTCATATCACAACACACACAACAATACAGAAAGAGTGTTTGGGTCAGTCCTGGGTCTTTAGCTGAGTCCCCTTCAGGCAATGGCTCCAGGTGCTGCCCATCACGTTTTAGTATCTGGCCACGACATTTCGAGATGTTTTCATTTTCCACTTGCAGTTTCCATAGGTGACTAGGAGAAAAAGTAGTTTGGATATTTAACTGCACCACATTCAGCTCAATTTTGGTGTGCAAATTGGTGTAACCCCCTCCCCCAATCTGCCCCCCTCTTCCCTGCCATGTTGAAGCCCACTTGGCCTCCTGCAGCATTAATGTCTGGCGGCTGCAGCAGGGACTGGACGCGCGTCACAGTCACAAAAATAGTCCACTCAGAAGTGATTCTCTTAAAGCCTTGTCGTGCCCACTGATCCTCTAAGTCCACGACTCTACAGTTCCGGCAGCTGTGAGAAACACTGCCAAGAAAACTGCGAGCTGACCTTCACTGAAGTACAGAGCTGGCTGCTGGTGAGAAACTGAATTTTTTTAAGCCCATCATAGCCAAACTCAAATGACAGACTTTACATTGGCCCCAATCAGCACTTGTTGTGGGTCACTCAATCCCTTCCGCCAACACACCCCTGACCCAAACAGTCACTCAGGCCAAACATCCAGAGCAGAAACATCTCTTTTTACCCACTCCTACCATGTCATCACCATTCAGGATGAATTCAGTGGAGTATGGTGATGTAGTGGACTTGTAGGTCGCACAACACACAGACTGTTCAATACATGACTAGTGTTGTAGAAGTTTACCATCTCCCTCTAGATGTAGCATATGTGTGTCCAGGTTTTCCATCATCCTCGATCACGAGCACCCATCCTGGTAACAACTGGTCCCATGAGCAACCACACTGGTCAGAGCTGGTCCCACAAGTGCCGACCCTGGTAAGAGGTGGTCCCACGAGCACACACCCTGGTAAGAGCTGGTCCCACGAGCACCAACCCTGGTAAGAGTTGGTCCCACTCATAGCACTTAGTTTCCTGGTGCACAGCTCACACCTCAGTTTTTCACTGCACCCACCGGCCAGAAATCCTCAGGCTCAGGTCTGCTTATATGTGCCTGTGCGGCTGCCAAAGGTATTTCATGTTTTGTCAAAAGATGTCTTGAAGATAGTACTGAGCAGTAAAATTTGTAACTGTCCATTCTCTAATTGGATTGCATTTATTGAAAAATTTAACAATATATTTTCCTTACTTACCTCTTCTTTCCTAACCTCTTCTTTCCACTTTACCATCTGTTTAGCTCTTCTCTTCAGCACAAGCCTACAGGCTCTGTGCCTGTGCTTCCCATCTATTCATGCTCTTTTTCGATGCCCCCTTCTTCCCTTTTTCCTACCACCTGCTTTCATGTTACCTGATATTTGACTTTGTCCTACACACTTCTCCCCATCCTCAAATCCCTGCTCACCATTTCTCAACTCTCTTATACATTCTTACTGCTGCCCACACTTTCTTTCCTGACCTATTCTCAACAGTCTCCCACATCTTCACATTGTTTAACCACCTTCTCTTTCTCTGATACCATTTCCCCCTTCTCTCAAATTCCTTATACCACTATTGTTCTGCATTCTCTTCTTTATCCTAGCTACATCTGTCTGCAGTTCTTTCCTCTTACTTTTGGCGGAACTTTCTCTTTCTTCCTACCATTTTCTCCCAGCTCTCATCTCCCCATCTCCATATCCCTCTCCCATTCTCTCAACTTCCCTAAACTATTGTGCCTCATCTCCCATTCTTTTCCTCTCTCCAATTCACTCCTGCCAGCACTTTAGTTCTCTTCATCTCATTTTCTATTTCCACTTTTCTTCTCCCTGATCTGTTAACACAGAGCAAGCCTATTTGTTTAACATTGATTGAATTATAATTAGGAATACAGTAGTGGTCGATGGGCATTAAAAACAAGTATTGGCAATGCCAGGAGGTCTGAATATAATGTGCTACACCCTGCACTCACCAAAGCATGCCACTCACTCTGCATTCACAAGGGTACACCTCTCACCCTGACACTCGTTCATCCTGCAGTCACACAGGCACAACACTCGCCTCTCAACCTGCACTCACAAACTGAGCACCCTTCCCTTATTCTCCTCTTACCCACGACTCGCCCTCTACATCTGCTGTAGTCACACACTGTATCCCTTGCACTCTTACAGTTCCACCCTCACCCAGTGCTTCACTTATACTCATCCACCACTGACACTTCACACAAACACCACTCATCCTTAACCCAGATGCCACTCACACACTTCTAATTATGCACTCACAAACCACAAAAACACTACTCACGCTGACTGCTCAACCTCGATTTTCCCACAGCTTGCCTTACACACTCAAACACCTCCCACTCTGCACTGACAAACCACTCAGCCTACACACATGCACCACTCACCCTACACCCACATGCACTGTTCACCTTGCACACTCACATTAATCACCCTTTACTCATGCACCGCTCACCCTGCTGATTCATACATTCCCCACCCTGCACTCAGGTACCTTTCACCGTGCACTCTGACTCTACATGCCCTTCACTCAAGCACCACTAACCCTCGCTGAGACACCTCTCATCTTGCCTTCAGACACCTTTATTCTCCACAGCTACCCTGAGCTCTGACACCACTCAACCTTCATCCAAGCACCATTCACACTTGCTGAGACATCTCCCACCTTGCCCTAAGGCACCCTCATTCTCCGTCCCCACCCTGCACTCTGATACCATGCACTCTTCACTCAAGCACCACTCACCCTACAATCAGAAACTTCCACCCTAGCTCAGACACCTCTCACCTTGACCTCAATCTATACACCCACCCTGTACTTTGACACCGCTCACCTGTCACTCAAACACCACTCACTCTCACTGAGACATGAGACACCTCTCACCTTGCCCTGTGACACCCTAATCTTCACACCCACCCTGAACTCAGACATTGCTCACCATGCAATAACACCGCTCACCTTGCACTCATACACCACTCACCCCAAGCTCAGAGACTGTTCCCCTGTACTCACAACACCATTCAACCTGCATCCACACACCACTCATACATCTCTCATCCAGCACCTGCTCACCGATCATCGATCCATCATTTACCCTGCCCTCAGTCACCACTCACTCTGTACTCACCTACGATTCACGCTGAATTCAGAAACAACTTACCCTGCACTTACGAACCATTCTCACTGCTCTTGCACGCCATTCTTACACTTCTCCCACACCACTCCTGCACACACTTATCGCATAGCTTTTCCTGCACACACACACATTACATTTCAAAGCATGCACAAGGGTGACTCTGGGTGGTCCATTTTACACCATAGTTTCTCCTGCAAACATTGCATGCAAGTTATATACATACTCCTTCCACAGTTTCAGGTTCCCACAGGAAGTCTGCAAACCTGCCAAGCAAATAAATGATAAACTGTATGAAAGTAGGGTACAAGAGTCACACTGGACTTAAGCAAGCAGGACCACTTCTGGCAAGTCCAACAAATGCTTCCCACTGCCCATGAGAGAAACAACACAATTTAACGTCCTCTTCTTCGACCACTGTTCACCTATGCAAAATCTATTGGGTTTGTCAATGTTTTTACATGTCGCACAACAGTTAAGCTACTGAGCAACATGGCTTAAAATGTGTTAAAAGGCCCTTTGACGTGGCCAGCATTGCCCGTGTCATAGCGCTTTCTTTTAACTTTAAGTTATATTGCACAGCAGCTCAACTGCTCTGCAATATGTAAAAAAACATAATTCACAGCCCTAATTGCTGCACCGTAACACGCTGTGTACTGTGTGGGACCAGACAGTACATCTTGGGACAGGTCTGTAAGTGATATGAGAAATGCCCTGGTTTACATCATATAGTGTCCCGAAAACAGTTAATATATCGGTCAACAGGCCTGTAAGTGCTCTGAGAGCTACAGAGGTATACCCATATACTGCCTCAGAATAGTCATTATCTACCTCTTCCATCTTCTCAGTCACAGTCCTAACACAATGGGGCTTCTGTCTCCTATGCACAGACTTTACCCATATAAGAAAAAAACACACAAGTACCCCTCCCAACATGGTTTGCATGAGGTTTGTGTTTTACTGTCCCATACTCAAATGATGTGTCTTTGTTGATATGACCCCATTGTAGACTCTGAGTATACTAATACATTGAATGTCACAGGTGAGTGAGAAAATAACGTCAAGGGCTGTTTATGAGTCACTGCCTCATTTCATAAGAATCTGTTCTGTCGGTTCCTTCTCTTGCGAGGAGAGCTGGTGTAATACTCAGCGTGGGACATTGAATGCTGCAAAACGCGAATTTAATTTCACTTGTGTACGTTTTGCCTGCACAGTGCTTGCGCTGTGCTTTTTTGGTTTGTCCTCAGCCTTTACCTAATTTCTCCATGGCTGCATGCACTTCAAGCGTGCTTGTCAGCTGCATGTTTTTTTTCTTGGTCCTCCACCCTTTATATAATCTCCCCACTTTATATTACCACAAGTTACTGCACAATATATAGGCTTTCTCAATAAACAAGTCACAACACTTTTACGAAGTTTCAGTAGCTTATATTGCACATCTGCTCACCAAGCTAAAACTCACAACAACAAAAAAGTATTAATCACATAGGCAACACCTATTGCATTTGCCAATGCGTGTTGTAATTAGGTGTAAATCCGTTACTTAGATTTTGAGCAATTAATTGTCAAAAACGTTATATATCTAGGGATGTGGAGCCTTGTGGATCCCGACAGACCTCAAAGTGAGATCTGACTGGCTGCGACCACCTCAACTAGGAAGTAGTGGCAGCCATCCTAGGGCTCGGGACTCAGTCTTCAATCCTACAAAAAATCCAAACAAAGACAAAGTGGGGCAAGGTAGGAATGCCCTGACCCCCTAGGCCTGGTGGTAGGGTCCCACAGGGACACTGCCTGGGACCAAAACTGTTTAAAAAAAAAACATTTGCAACAGATTTGCGGATCAACCACCAATCCGTGGTAATTATTTAAAAGCACAGGCTTCAGCATTCGTTTTTTAACCCTCCCCCAAGGTGGGAGAAAACATTTATTTTTGGGGTGAGGGGCATGCACGTGGACCCCCTCCTCAGCCCGGGGAACCCATCCCTCAGAGCCTGGCGCATTTTGAAAGGGAGGGGGGCACATAGCCTACCTTTCCAGGCCATTTTTGTGTCCGTTGACCCCATCATCTGGGGCTTGGTGCATTTTAGATTGGAAGGGGGGCATGCAGCCCCCCTCCCCGAGCCACTAAAGGCTCCGCAGAGCTCACTTCAGTGGCCCCAAAACTAAATTGAAAGGGAGAGGTGCTGCGCGGCACCCTTCCTGAGCCATTATTGGTCACGGGGACCCCATACCCCGGGGCCAGCTCAGATGCTATGTTCCGAGGAGCCCAGCCCCAGGACCAGTAGCGGTCGGTGGTGGGAGTGCCGCCGGGCGCTGACGTGGGGCGGGGGAGGGGCAGGGTGGGGGGTAGTAAACTATGGATTACGGGCAATTACAGGTAAGTACACATATAAATAAATAGAACGAATTTCGTTTCTCGCGCTGCATCACATTTGGCGATGCAGCGCGAGAACGAAATTCGTTTTATTTATTTATATGTGTACTTACCTGTAATCGCCCGAAATCCGTAGTTTACTACCCCCACCCTGCCCCTCCCCGCCCACGTCAGCGCCCGGCGGCACTCCCACCACCGACCGCTACTGCCCAGGACATTCCAGTTTCTCTGCTCGCAGCAGCGCGGACAGGGAAACCGGTGTTTGCTTTCACTTGGCGGGAGCATTTTCAAAACACCCGCCAAGCAGGAGCAAACACCAAGTCCGTAGCCAGCGGGCAAGAACTTAAAAAATGCTCACAAACTTAAAGAATTCATGATATTTCTCATTGTTATGCCTTCATTGAGAAAGGCTTAGCATTTTGACGCTCTCCCAGGTTTCCTAACATTAGTAAATCTGGTAATGCGCCAAAATCCATGAGTGAATGCATTGGAACACCCGTGCTCCACCCATGGAACACCCCCTGGCTTGAAATGTAACGGAACACAGATCAAGCTGCTTCATTGCATTACATTTCTTTACAAAGCCACGCAAGGCGGTGCAAATCGTCCCTTGTGTGACTTTGTAAATGTTACTGAAGCCTTTGTATTGTCGCAACACAAGGACAACGCAAAGGCTAGATAAATCTGGCCACAGATTATAACAAATCAGTTCAGGTGATGTAGATAGAATGAGCTTCTGAAGGGTAAATCTGTCAAACTTTAAAAACACAGCGAGCAATAGGATATATATTATTTTAAAACAAAAGTGTACATCCTCGTTTATAAACAGAGGTTACTGGTTGAAGTCAGTCTTACACTTTTGTGAAAGTGTGCGTGCTGTCTGCTCAATAGAAAGCGATTCACCAAAATGCTAGCCGAAATTGCATTGTGCACCCTACAACTCCAGATGATGACCCCATGTTATCCCCTTACCCCACTCATCACCACTAAACAGACTCTGACTGTGATAGAGGGTCCAGGGGAAATTCAGTGAGTGTAAACCAAAGAAGTAAACTTAGGGGCAGATTTACAATAACCAGCGCATCTCTGCATATTAGCAGAGCTGCGCTAGTTATTTTGCGTCAAGGAAAAATAGCCTTGCGCCACCATGGATGCGCCGCATTTACAATGCGGCGCACCATGGCGCAAGGATGGAAAGATGCGTGACGCATATTCTGACGTAAAGGCAGCGCATTGCTGGAGTCGTGTTGCAAGCACGATGCAACTCCAGCAATGGTTAGGAATGCCTATTCCTAACATGCTGCGTCACTCCTTACGCCTGCTTCAAGCAGGCGTAAGGTTTTGACGCAGTGGCGTCGTAAAAGTGACTCCGTGAAATCTTGTAGATTTCACTGCGTCACTTTTACGAGGCTTTCCTACGTTGGATCGCTCGCCCTGCATACATTATACCTGACGCAGGTATAATATAGCGCAGGGCTTTACAACGTGACGTATCTCACTAGATGCATCACATTGTAAATATGTTGCATAGTGGCGCATTGTTTACGACGCCGCTGCGTCACAGAAGTGACGCAACGGTGTCGTAAAGATGTCGCAAGGGGCTTGTAAATCTGCCCCTTGGTTGGAGAGCACAGTAGAAGTAGCAGGGGTCAGCGCAAAGAGGGCTAAAGGTCACGGCAGGGATCATAGCGGTCATTAGGACTGTCACGAGCTAGTGGCGGCCTCTCCATTAGGGCAGAGAAGTGTTGCCCCCCCCGTCACCACGCTCAAATAAAACGATAATAAAAGGGTTTTCACCCATTTTATTATCGTTCAATTTTAATCTCCTGGACCTGCCCCCAGGACTCTGATGAGTTCTGGCGGCGGGTCCAGAGGATAACACTGCTTGTGGGGAAGTGGTAGTGCACTCCCTTCACTGCGCATGAGGGTTTGGCCGGCAGTCTCAGCCTGGCCAAACCCTCATGGGCAGTGAAGCTCTCTCTAGCCCTGGCTGCGTTGCTGGAGAGAGCAGACACAGGCTCCCAGTCTGCCTGGGAGCGCAAGTTGCCAGCGCTCAGGCCAATCCCGATGCTGCTTTCATGCAGCGTCAGGATTGGCCACAGTGCAGTCTGGGAGCCTATGCCCAGAAGCAGGAAGAGCACAATGCGGCAGAAGACAGCGGCGTTGGCGGCGGCGTTCAGGTACATTTAAAAAAAAAATTCTCCCCGAACACACCCCGCCCCTCCCCACCTACCTCCCTCCTTCGGCCCACCCCCACATTGGAAGGGGATTTGCCACTACTGTTACGAGCAGCTTGTGCTTGCAAATTCATCCTGTGCCGTTATCACCTATAATGTGTTTGCTGCAGCCGTTGCTCTCTGCCTTTTTGGTGGCCACTGAAAACCACTTTGGGAAACGAGTTCTTTTCACTATTTGCTGATCATTTTGGCCACTAGCTCCTCCATTGTCATTTTTCACTGCATATATTATACCATGCCGTGAATGAGCCTGTGACATATAAATAATAATTATTTATGTGTTTGTACTTCACTAAGACGCACTTTGCATGTTCTGTGCTTTTAGAAAAACATGATAAATGAAAAAAATAATAAACAAAAAGCGACAGCTGCCAGGTTGGGTGCTGTGTTAAATATTTTTGATACTTTTCACTTCTGTTTCAGCATACCAAAAGGATTATCATGATTGTACTGTTATTTTTTATTCCTGGTCAATGCAGCCCCAAAACCACTCCAGCAGGTGAAAAGCAATGACACTGCACTGGTCCTCGCTGCCATGAAAAGCAGTGGTAAGTTTTGACACAACTATATTTTACTGCATCCCATGATGATTGTCTAACTCAAGGTAGGCGGGCGTAAGTCCAGGAAGACACGGTCCATGCTAGATTTTCACGACAACCACGTTGAAGATTCAAATAGCAGATTTATGTTTTTTATCCATTTATGCAGTGCACAACACAAATGAATTATCTCTTGCAACTTCAGTATTAGGTCTCTTATTACCTACTCAGTGATACTTTTTTCATGGACATTGGAAGTATGAAAGCCTAAGACGACCCTACATGCAGACATTTAATTCAGTGGCATCTGGGCTACACATAGCGTACAGATTAGATACCAAATATCTTGCTATTTGTTAATTTTTTATGCATATTGCCTAAAAGTGCTGAGATACCAAATAACATACCAGCAGGTTTTGTTGCTATAAAAGCTCCACAATATAGCATAACCCACATAGCATAGCAAAAATAAAGGGGAGCATGTTATATACAACATAAAACATATATGTCAGCCCCCAATCAGGAAACCACAGGGCAGACAGGCAATTATGGGCCCCAGCACTGGTGCTGGAAGTCGTTTGTCACTGGTGTCCTAGGGTCTGTGCTACTGTGCCTATGCAAACTGGTACACGTTCAGCCTATTCCACACTTGACTCTCTGGTTTGAGAGAGTGAGCAGTCACAGGCTTCACAGGGAGAAAGTGTGTGCGGGGGCAGAGCTCAGAACTCAACAAACAACAGACACAACAATGTAATGTCCAGCCCGATCGATCTATCTGGATCGTCATCTTACTTACTCTAAGTGATCCTCACACCGGGAACACTCTGGGACTCACTTCTGGGAAAATGTCTCCCCCTGCATGGCCAGACACACTTTTTCCCTTCATGAGCAGGCAGGCTTATAGACTTTTCAGTCAGATCCTCAGCTCTTTCAGCAAAAGTGTTGGCTTCATGTGATATTCTCTCACCTCTGGAAGACTGGCTGTGAGGCAGACACCCCGCTCTGGTTATACAGCAGCTCTCTGAGGACTCTGCAGAGTTCTACCTTCCTTGCTCAAGAAGAACCTGTAACTGGAACAAAGTGGGCAGTATGGATCCCTCTTTTATGCACACTTCTCAAACAAGGGATGTGAGTCCACTATCTCATGTTTCAGAACTGGTCTGAGTTGGTTCCTTGTCTAATTTCAATCTCAGGCGGCCTCCAAGATACAGCCTTTGTGCAAAGGAATGTCTCTCACAGCAGGTAGCAATAGGACTGGCTCCAAGCAGGAGTTCACACAACAGGGGCACAGTGAAGTGACAGCTCTCTGAGCATGGTTGTCATAAGCCTTTCTGAAGTAGTAACCAGAGATAAATAAAACTTCCTCACCCTGAGCAGCAGAAACTGCAGTCACCCCTAACCCCTTCCATCTACCATATGACAGCCCTCAGGAAGAACTAATCAGTAGCCTCTCGTTAACAAAACCTTCATGGAATTTCTAAAGGCAGCCCTATCTCAATCCTCCTAATATCTGTGTCTGGATCTCCACCTCCACCTGTAGGAATGCAGATAATACACTTACATTGTCTGGATAAACAATCCTCATCCTCCATCTTCTGCCAAGCTACAACCAGGGGCAACACAACGGATATTGTTGGTCTCAGTTCTGGGTTTCACATAACAGAGGTACTTTACATTAAAGGGGTCAGTAGAACATGCTGTCATTTTGACACAAAAATGTCTGATCACATTACAAATGACTAAACACGGTTTGCTGCCGCTATGGCTTTACGTGAGCACACAGGACAGGACAGTATTCTACTGTCAACTTTGAAGGGCATGCTAGGCGCACCTGTTCAAGTTTTAGGACAGGTCCTGGACCTCACATAGTCAGAGGCAGGCCGAGGCATTTGTGGTCACACTAGATTAGCATTGTTCCAGGGCCAAAATTAAAAGTCATAATCCCAGCTTCACTTGCAGTTGGGCACTCGAGACAGGGGAACACACCTGTATACCATGAAGGGGATATTCCCATCCCAACATTACAAAGTAAAATATAAATCTAACCAAAACATAAAATAAAAACCAAGCATAATATAATACCTCATAGAACATAAAACATAAGAAATACAACATAACCTTAACCATATGACTTAACATATCATAATACTCTAACATAACCTACAAGAGTAGATTTTGCTGTCTCCTTTTTTTATAGTACTGGTTAAAATAAATTTGCCAATCCTAGCACAGAAATGGTGTATAAGCATGCACTGGTGTCATAATTGATTATTTGATCCCGCCTTAAGCTGTCCCACCCTGAAATCTAGCTCACCAACCTCATTGACAAAGCCCATTTCTCTTAGTTTGCATCTTGGTACCCCAACCCTAATGGCGTTTCAGTGGCCCATTAAACGGCACACGGGTTTCAAAGTAATCTGGCAAGTTTATAAAGCAGCTCATCACGAGGCACCAGGCAAGACTGATCTACTGTAATGGCTAACGACCAAGGAAAGAACTTATTTCTCATTTAAAAACACACACAGTGCTTATCGCACAAAGAACTGAGGATATTTCACAAGTCCTTCCAACCCACATACTTAACTATACGTAAGGTTGGGCCTTCCTGTGTGATTAGTAATTTTCAAATTGCTGATGATACAGTGGGAGATCTCTCTGTATACAAGGCTTCACCTTCAGGAACTCAGGAAATTCTGATTGTTTGAAAGTATAGACTTAAAAAGAGCCTACAGGGATAAAGACTCCAAAATGTCTATTGCAAGAATAAAAACCATAAAAAAATATCTATCTGTATGATTTTCGACCAGCTAAAAATTCAATTTTGAAATTTTATCAGGTAAATAGTTTTGTATGGTCTTTGTTTTTGTGGGGTGGTTGTTATCTTTGTAGTCTGCCTGAAAAGCTACTTTTTTATGCCACCTATATGAGTGATAACATACTATCAACAAAAAAGTTCAAAAATCAAGGCATTACATACTTACAATCACCCTTGTAGGGGGTACTCTGAAGAGGATGGAGAGTGAAATCAATCCTCTAGACAAACCTTAATAAATAATAATTATTATTCTTATAGTATTTTAATGAGGATACTTTCAGTCACCTAGATGCCTCTGCTCATCTTTTCCGAACAAACCATGATTAAATACAGTGAAGTGCCAACACTTTGTCGAGAGATCCTGCCATGTGCAGGGTTCAACATTATCTGACTCTTTTCCACAGCACGTAAGTATCAAAACCATCCGCTGAAAATGTATTGAATGGCCAAAACCAACTCTCCTCCCTTCACATATGGACATTATTCCCAGAATTGAAAGGTATGATGAACATGACGTGGCTCTCAGCACTATTTACACTTTTCACCTTTAACCTTGCTTTCTTGAAAATGCTTTGAAGTGGCCATGAAGCAGCTTGAGGACTAGACAGTGGCCTTCCTTCTCTGAAAGTTAAGATCCCTGATGATCCCATACTTTTCCCTTCAGGACTAATTCAGAACAATTATAGTCATGTGTCTGAGATTACCACAACGTGCACTTGAGTAATTTTAAGTCTGAAATTTGAGATGTGACAAATTAACAATCCCATTTTATAGCATTTTAAACAACTCTGTCTTATTTGTTCCATTTGTAAAGTGACACATTGTACATGTTTGCAAACAGTGTAGCTTCATCTGACTCCTCATGCTAAGGACAAAGATAACTTGGGGGGTTGGAGGGCCCTACACTTTTACATATGTGCATGCAGGGCAATGTAGCATGGAGAGACTTCATGGTATATGTATGTGCATGCTGGTGGTCACTGATCTCATATAGATGCTCATAAGAGTCCTGGTAAAGCAAGCATCAAAACGTATTAAAAGAAACTGTTTTATAATAATAATAGCACAAATGTGCCACTCAGTCTCCTGTTTGTTTCTTCCTTTAGTTCAAGCTGTTTCTAACAAAGCAGAAGCTTTAAAATCAGACTACACCACGGATTTAACCAAGCTCAAATCTGAAGGTGAGGCATCGACATTCTAAGGAAAGATGGGTCAAATAGGAGTCGATAAGTCCTAACTGGGGTTGTGTGTGTGGATGAAATTGCTCATGGCGTTGCCTTTAAAGTCCAAGCGCTTAGAAGTGCTTCATCTCCTGCTGGCAGTTAGTTGAAGATTATTCTTTGTCACTTGTCGTATTTGGGCTCTTTAGTGGTGTATGGCCTGAGCACACTAGTTAATAACAGTGTGAGATAAATGAATACTTTTTTGTTGTTTGACCTAAACAAAGGCAAGCAGTGTATACCATCCCCAAAAGGCTTCTAGCAGCAATGAGAATCTCCAGCCATGGAAGGCCAAGCCCACTGTACTCAGACCACCGCACTCAGAACTCAGCACAGACCACCGCACTCAGACCTCAGCAGTGGAGCTTAATTGCCATAGAACAGGGTTCTCCAAAGTCGGCCCCAGAGGGCCAGATTCATTTTAAGCATATCCCCATTTAGAAAAATGTAGTTATCTTAAAAATCTGGCATGAATCTGGCCCTCCAGGACTGACTTTGGAGAGTCCTGCTATAGAAGATGTGTTTGGGAAACAGAAGAAAGGAGGAGGATTTCCACAACTCTTACCTACTGATGGGGGGTGGGAGAGCTTCCAATACTCGTATAGGTGAAAAGAGTAGGAAGCCTTTCACTGTGTACCTAGATGAGACCAATAAGAGAACCTCCATGGAGAGTAGGAGGGAATCTACTCGGTTAGGGGAGGGAGTCTACAATGCTTCTCTAGATGATGGGAGTGGGGAGGATTTCAACTCTCTCAACTAGGTGAGGAAAGTAGAAAGGCTTCCACTTTTTACCTCAGAGTAAGACTAGGACTAAGACTTCCAAAACCTTCACAAAGAAGTTGGGGCGCAGGACGGCTTCCACCACTTTCACATGTGTGGAGGAGAGTGGAATTCCACATCTGTTGCTTAGATTAGGGAGGCTCCGAATTCACCTCTCTGGACAGATGGAGAGTAGAATGGCTTTCACAGCTCAGTCTGGGAGGGTTCATTAGCTGGCTTCCAATGTTTTTTTTTTTTCTAGAGAGAGTAGATTGACTTCGAAGGATCTCTTCTCATTGAGACAGTAGGTTTGTCGCCATTACTCTCTTTGCACGAGTAGGCTGGCCTCCACTACTTTCATTCGAATGGTTATTTAGGTTGATCAACACTTATCTCTAATGGTTAAGAGAAAATGCTGACCTCCATTACCCTCTTCTGATTGGGTGAGTAGGCAGGCTACAGGTGACAAAAGGTCCCTTGTCTCAAATACCTTAAATCTGTACCCACTGAGCATGCTTCGATCTAGTCATTTCATAACTGTTTCATTTAATGTCAACAAAGTACAATTAGTGTAAAATACTGCTTGCGCCATACTTGTTTAGCTGATTTCAGTTTATTTTTCACCTCCTTCGGGATGCTGTTTATGTCATAGTAATCAGTGGAGTGCGTCCATTTGGGCGTTGCCCCACCTGCCACATGCCCCATCGTTCTCGCTCTAGTACTGTACTAGTAATGTGCAGTATTGTTGTGTGTTCAGAATCATAGACGTGGCAGTGGCGGTGCGTCCATTTGGGCGTTGGGGCGTTGCCTCACCTGCCACATGCCCCCATGGCCCATCGTTCTCGCTCTAGTACTGTACTAGTAATGTGCAGTATTGTTGTGTGTTCAGAATCATAGACGTGGAGTGAGTCGCGCCGCCCGCGCGGCTGTTCTGGCCCGGGACGGCACCTGACCGGGCCACGCCCACTTGCCTGGTGGTGACTGACAGGAGACAACAAGCAGTGAGCGCAGCAATAGTGCGCATGTTCGTTTTTATGCATAGTCATTTTTGGACCAGCCCGAACATGCGCACTACTACTAGCCGCTGCCTTCCCCTTAGGAGAGCGAGGGACCGAGGGTTGCTTGCTTGCTTCATGCATGCAGCAGCCCCCCCCCCCCCCTCTCCTAATGAGCGGGGGCATCTCTGCTCTCTAGCCAATCCTGGCGCTGCTAAGCTAATGCAGCGTCTGGATTGGCTGAGAGTGCCGCGCGTGGGTGGCACAGCAGCACTGCCGCACTTGAAGCGGATATGGCCAATCACTGTGTGGCTTATGTGAAGCCTTGCACAGTGATTGGCCATTTCGTTCGTGGTGACACTGACGTGACGACGTGATGCCCACGTCTTTGCAGCAGACCGTCACCGCGCCACACGATACCTCGTGGGTGCACTGCCACTGCCTGCAGCCTACTGCTCGTCGTGGCTCGGATCACAGTCCACCTCGCCGCTACTACAATTACTCACAAAGCAAACAGTCAAGCGTGAGTTCGAGGTTATGTTTGTTTACACTAATAAATCCCCACATGGGTTTCTGAGTTCGTTATTATTTGCCTAATGCAATTTGAGAGAAAGACAGAATGAGATGGAACCAGTGGGCAAAGTAAGTGGGTGTAAACGAGAAACCGCAGCAGCAGCAGCACGCATGCAAGAGTTAAATCGAATAGAAATGGGATTGGTGGCGGAAGGTATTCAATTACTCTTTAAAAGCAATTACTTTCAGTTGTTTTGAAAGGATTTTTTCCGGGCTTTACTGAAACATAACACACAGAGATAATGGGTAGAAGCAGTGTGAGCTTCCCTAACACACGCGCACGTGCATGGTAGGTGGTAGCAGTAAAGCCCCCCGAAACACAAACACACACCCCCCCCAAGCTTTCCTCACATACATAAAACCAACCAGTACCATTTCCCTGCATATATTAGAGCCACTGCACCTTGCTTCGTTGTGTGTTTGTGTGTTGAGTAAGGTGGAAATAAGAACAGCCGCTTCACCCCGACAACTTTATTTTTCCACTGCGTTGGACCTTGTTTTAATTGTTGCAAGAAATGCATGAGCTAAGTAAATAAACGTTCATCTTTTATGTTTATGTTGAGACGAGACTGTCAGCCAAGGCAAAGTTAGGATATTAATTGAAATTCGACTACACTGTGGTGTTTTCACAAAAAGGTGTTTGGGAAGAAAACAGACAAGAATCTACATGAGTCTCATTAATTTGGGAGCGTTTCCGTTTGTTCTACAGGTCTTTTTAACTAATAAAGAAGCGGAAGCCTAAATTGCCGTTAAAAACTAGTTCAGATTAAGTGGCACTGAATGAAACGGAGGTGATTTACACCCTTAATGAATGTGCCAGCCGTTGGTTTTCGTGGAACCATCTAATTTGAGTACATTAGAGAAAATTTAGAGGCAGAGGGCAGAGAAAGAGTCAACAGAAGGGTAATGGAAACTTTAAACTCATGCTGATTTCCGCAACATCGCTTCTAAAAAGAAGTGCAGAGGGATTTTAAAAATCATGCAAAGCGGCGAAGAAGTTGGTTACATGTCTCTCTTGATATCTGTGGGGACCTCCAAGGTACAGGTATGACACCCAGAAGTACCAAAAAAGTCTTTCTTCCTCTCGGGTTCGTTACAGCGAAGTCAAGTAAACCGTGATAATACTTATTGCTCCTGTTTAAAGCACTATGCAACATCAATAACTGAGGGAACATGAAGTGTATAAAAGCACATTTAATTCCTGACGCAAATGGTGATAAAGGCAATTAACTTATTGTCCCAGTGTCACGCTTTTCACCAATCAATTCAGTAATCAGGGTAGGTTTTGTAGTAAAAGAGAGAGACTGCACGTGGTCTCCCATAAACAACACAGACTGGGGCAGGTTTGGGAGGAGGGGGCTGAACGACAGGGGCACCATGGAAAAGTGGGGGCAGCATGGAAAAGTGAGATCAGCGTGGATAAAGGGAGGGCCAGCGTGATTGAATAGGGGACTAGCATGAATGAAGAGCGTTAGGAGGGGGGGCGAATATGTAGATGGAAGCAACAGTTAATTGGCGATCATATGGAGGAAGGGATAAATGGAGGTACGAAGAGCAAGGGGGTGGTCTGTGAGTTAGTCAGTTGTGGAGGCTGCAATTATAACTTTAGTATAACATAACAGAGCATATGAGAATACTTGTTTCTGCAGTTTTGTGCTATATAAGCCATGTTGCTGTTATGCATGTCATTTTTAATTTTCCCTCATCTGAAACTGGTGGCTTCTAAAAATTTAGATATGTACCTTATTTGTTTCCTTCTTAGCTATGTGTTTCTGGCTCTAAGGTAATAAGTTAGTCTGATCCCCTGAAATGTCAAACGTTGCAGAAAGTGACTATTTTAGAGAACTGAAGTAGGTGAAGAAGCTGCTCTTAGCTCTAGGAGCTGTAGTGATGACTGTCCTAGAGATTCAAACACAGTCGGACCTTCCCATCTTTCCTTTCTGGAGTCGAATGAGCCCATCTTGCTTGAATGATTTTCTGATCTTCCTCTACAACATTTAGATTAATGGTGATCTTTTAGTTCTTCAAAGAGAGTTTGATAATGAGTTCCAGCAGTGATGCACTCCTGCCATGGAAGAATCGTATTGAAGTTGAAAAAGGTCATATGGTACCTTTTTTAAACTGTGACTTTCATGAGACGAAGTACTCCAAAGATTCATTGTTAAGTTAATTTTTGGAAATACATGCAACATGTGGAAGGTTTGCATGCCTTGTTTTGTGTAATCATACTATGTTGCAAAGTGGACAAAAGTGGGCTTGCGATAGCAGGAATTGCAAAAGAGTTGTTTCATTTTCCTATGGTGCCCCAAAGCAGGATGACTTTGTTTGTAGCTCCCATCAAAAATACTGAACTATTTGTGCAGCTGCTGGCGGTGCAATAAGGCAGCAATATTACCCGCACCTTCTGGAAGCCCCTGCCTTAACCGAGAGACAGGTAGACAGAAATTGTGTGGCTATTGTGCAGATGTGACGTGGTCAGTGGACATGCATGTTCACTCTTTTACCTGTTTCATATTGCCCGTCTGTGTCTTGAGCCTCGCTTCAGTGCACTCACTGGAGCTAATTAAGCCGTCCAGTACATCACATTACATTAGAAAGCGCTGTTTGTGCAGGGCTGCGTTTGTCACTTTAAGAGTTCTTGTCAATAAAGTTTTGTGAACTCTCCGATCTCTTAAGGTTACAAGTTCATCAAAAGGAAAGCAATGCTGGAATGTTCTTCACTGAACTTTACAGCCCAATGTTTACGGTCTCCTTGTTTATGTACTGACAAATGGCTTTTGCTGCCTGAATAAAACAGTGGTTTTCTGAAAGCAGGCACCCAAAATGCAAGAAATAAAACCATTCATCAGGACATATAAAGAAGGGCCTGGAAACAGATGATGTCTCTGGCTGCCTTTCTGGGTGGGTAGATATAGTGGTGGTAATCATGATGGGCTCAAGTTGTAGTCTGTATATTTTGGGGAAGGAAATCTCAGCCTTACCTTTGATGCGCCCTCTGATCTTGTAACGCTGATCTGAGGTTTAGCAGATCTGCAGTGTGTCTTGATTTGCACCACACAGAATCCATAGCCATTGTTTGTATAACTCCAGTAGTTGTGTAGGATGGCATTGCAGTGGCAACAAGCTGTATTTTGGTTCTAGCACTGCCACTGCAGCAGTCCTAGTGACTGTGGGTTCAGCATTCCTTCTGCAACTTACAAGTAAACGCTGTACCACCTACAATCTTTAGCGCTGGCGAAATAAAGGTGGCTCACGTTTATTCATCAAACCTATCCAACACTAAGAAATGTCTTCAGTTTTTCTTTAATTCGTGCCTTTGTGTTTCTAGGGTCCTGAGTAAACCGCACAGTGTGCCCGAGAGGAGGGGGGAACACATAGGGCTTTGCATAGCCAACATCAAAAGGCTCCTTTGTTACTCTTACTGAAAAGCCGTCAGTAATTTCTGAAGTATTTTTGTGCAAGGCGGTTCAGGTTGCTGTTTTCTGCACTGTGAGTGTCGTAGGATGCAGAGTCAGTGTTGTGGCTTGAAGCGTGGGTGATGCAGTTTGCAGTGTGAGAAATGTGGAGTGTGTGCTGAAGTGTGGAGTGGCGTCAGTGTTGTGACCGGGCGTGTGGGGTGCTTTTGGGTGCAGAGTAAGTGCTGTGACAAAGTGTGGGTGCAGTTGTGTGCTGTGCAGGATGAAATTATGGTGTGAAATGTGGGAGCTGTAAATATATCATGCTATGCCAGAAAACATTGTGGTACGGTTTGAAAGGCGTAGAATGTGGACCTCAATGCAAGGTCAGAAAGGCCCCTTCTAACGCTTGGGAGGCATTAAATGAATTCAGGGAGCCCCCTTACCGGCGCTGTTAGGAGGCCTTATTGTGATGGCAGGAGGCCCAATTGTCATGCCAACAAATTTTGTTTTGTTGCTAGAAAGTCCGAGTATGGTGGCAGACGGTCCTTCTCTGGTGTCACGATCCCCATGTCAAGTCAGAAATGCTCGTGTTGTTGTCATGAAGCTCCCGTTGTCATGTCAAGAAGACCCACTGTGATTGCAGTGAGGCTTTTTGTGCAGGCACAAATTCATATTGTTACGTCATCAAACCATATTGTTATGTCAGTTCTTTTGTGATGTCATGCAGCGTTTTGTAATGTCATGATGCTCTATTAGTAAGTTAGAAGACTTATTTTGATGGAATAAAGCTGCCTTGTGCTGTTATAGACTCTATTGTTGTATTAGAAAGACCTGTTGTGATGTCAGAGAGCTGGATTTGATAGCAGGAAGATTTATTGTGATGTCAGGAAGACCCTTTGGGTGCTGAATCTGGTGACATTATTACAAAACCATTTTGCATAACTAGAAAACCCTTTTATGATGTCAGAAACTCCATTTTTAATACCAAAAACCTGTGTCAATTACAAGAGGCTGATTCTTGATGGGTGCTCGATAATTAGTAAGTCATTTACCCAGGCCTTTAAGTGACATTGTATTTCTCCTCTCTAGTGTATTTTTGATAGGAATTATAATAATATTTATAGAATGAAAGCATGTTACAGCATTTGATGATTTAAATGTTCATAAGTCATTCGCAGTAATGTTTTCTGCATCCCAGTTATATTCTGTGCATTCAAACCACGTACAAAGCTTTCTTTGCCTTTAAAGTATTCTGCAACCCTGTCATATGCGATGCATCCAAGTCATTTATAGCTCTTTTATTCTGCACCCCTGTCATAAGTTATGTATCCAAGCCGTTTGCAGCAGTGATGGCGCATGAACAATCCAATGTGTTTGTCACCCAACACGAGCAGTTCAGACTTTATTAATCCCAGAAGGATGGTAAACCTGTAACATTTACACAGATTTTTGCAGAAGGCATTCATTTGAGCTGTATGGGGAATTTTCATTTGTAATCTTGGGGAGCAATTTACATATTACAGTAACTTGAACAAATTAATGCAAGAAGATACGGGGCAGTTTTTAATGTGTTTAATATTTCAAGACTATACGTCCCCACTGCTTAATAAGCCTTGCTTTATCGCTGCATTCATTTGCTTTAAAATGCACCATTTGCCAATCTTTTTAAATTTCTTTCTCAGGAGAGGGACTCTCCCTAGACCCCAGATTTGTCCATTGAACTTGTTCACGTCGCTAACTAGTGTTTTCTATTGGAAAGGGTAGAGCCAAAGCAGTCTTGCTTAGTACCCTACCCCTCTTCAGAAGTCAGACTTCCTTGGCAACACAGAAATTCTCTGAAATAATGTATGAGTTTTCTTTTATGAATGCCTAGAAGAACTGAATTTTTAGTCCATTTATCACAGAAATAGTGCTGAAAATCGCACCAAAAAGATGCCAATTTGTAAAAAATGTCTTCACGGGGGGAGAACCCCCCCCCGAACCCCTCTTATTGCCGTCGGCCTTCCTCGCTGCGCTCGCTCGCATACGTTGATTCGGTCTGCATACGCCCCACCAGTTCCAAATTCCACCAGCCGCCCCTGATAGTAATTGATATTCTACTTATATCTTTTATGATTTCTGATTTCAAATACATTTACATTTCATTTATTTTACATTATGTACGTCGATGTATCTATTAGAAAAAATAGGAAATATTAAAAATGTGAATACCATTACTGCTTCTGATTTTGATTAGAAGCATCTTGCTAGAAACAGAGATGGAGAAGCATGTACAGATGTAAAGTATACAGACAAGGTACCATTTTCTTACTTGCAGTGTATTAAATATCCGCTGTTTTTCTTGACAGTGTGGGGGTCCTTTCAGAGTATGTTATGTTATGTTATTTGGACTTATGAAGCGCAAACAAATACCCAAAGGTGTCAAGGCGCTAGTATGAGAGTCGGTTGGCTTCTTTTACTCACTTCTGACTGCAGGAGAGGAGCACTGCTCTCTGTTGGGTGAAAGAAGATGGCTACCAATGCTCCTGCCTTGCAATAGCTCTTGAACAGCCCCCTATCATCCAGATGAAGGGAGTGTAAGGGGCTTAAGGTACCTGAAGAGATGGTGTTAGGAGCTCTGGACACCGACTGAATAAGAAGCTTGGTGCTGATCAAGAGAGAGGATGAGAAGGGTGAGGTTTCTAGGCAGTGTTGTTAAGTGAGGGTGCATTAACAGACACTGTCAGAAGCTTCAGGCATGGGACAGACAGACTGAGGAGCCCAGGGCCAATACTCAGACCATGTGAGGAACCTGGCGTAAATAGTCAGAATCAGGAGTTTGGGAAATATGGACATGTAGGGGTCGATTCCGATCTGGGCCGGTATGGCACCTAACACCATTCGCCCGGAAAAAACCCCAGCCGAATGCGTGTTTCCCGACCGATTCGAACAGTCGTCCGAGCGAGCAAGTACGATGCGCATAACAGCACAAATTCCGAGCGAGCCGTACTTACCCATTCCAGCTCCTGTTCACCGCCTGAGCCGGATCCGTAAACGCCAAATCGAGTCGCACGGAAGCAAAAATACAGCACCTTCCGGCCGAACAAGTACGATGCGCTTTCCGTACGCGCCGAACCCGTCGCTACGTCCGTCACATCACAGCATCCGGGAGAGCCGCACATAAGCTCCGATTCGCGCCACAAGACGATCCACGGCTACGAGACGAACAAGCCAGCCACGAGTACGAGTCCAAGCAACGAGAAACACGAACGAGACGAACCAACCATGAATCCCATCGCGCAGGTCCTACCAATACTCTACATCTTTTACCGGAACAGGTACGGACGCGTACGGCGCAGACGGTAAGTCAAACACCCACTACACAACATATGCCACACACACATAGGGATGCAGAAATGACGTACACTAGCAACAGCAGAACCATAGGGGCGGGATGGCCATCACCAATGTCATACACACCCATAGGGACCTGGATGCCTACCACTACCACCAACCCTACTCATGGGGGGCTGGATGCCTACCACTACTACCACCCCACTCATGGGGGCCTGGATGCCTACCACTACCACCACCCTACTCAGGGGGGGCTGGGTGCCTGTCACTACCACCACCCCTACTCAGGGGGGGATGGATGCCTACCACCACCACCACCCTACTCATGGGGGGCTGGGTGCCTGTCACTACCACCACCCCTACTCATGGGGGGCTGGATGCCTACCACTACTACCACACCACTCATGGGGGCCTGGATGCCTACCACTACCACCACCCTACTCAGGGGGGCTGGGTGCCTGTCACTACCACCACCCCTACTCAGGGGGGGCTGGATGCCTACCACCACCACCACCCTACTCAGGGGGGGCTGGGTGCCTGTCACTACCACCACCCCTACTCAGGGGGGGCTGGATGCCTACCACTACCACCACCCCACTCAGGGGGGGCTGTGTGCCTGTCACTACCACCACCCTACTCAGGGGGGGCTGGGTGCCTGTCACTACCACCACCCCTACTCAGGGGGGCTGGATGCCTACCACTACCACCACCCTACTCAGGGGGGGCTGGATGCCTACCACTACTACCACCCCTACCCATGGGGGGCTGGATGCCTACCACTACCACCACCCCTACCCATGGGGGGCTGGATGCCAACCACTACCACCACCCCACTCAGGGGGGGCTGGGTGCCTGTCACTACCACCACCCCTACTCAGGGGGGGCTGGATGCCTACCACTACCACCACCCTACTCAGGGGGGGCTGGATGCCTACCACTACCACCACCCTACTCAGGGGGGGCTGGATGCCTACCACCACCCCTACCCATGGGGGGATGGATGCCTACCACTACCACCACCCCACTCAGGGGGGGCTGTGTGCCTGTCACTACCACCACCCCTACTCAGGGGGGGCTGGATGCCTACCACTACCACCACCCCTACTCATGGGGGGCTGGATGCCTACCACTACTACCACCCCACTCATGGGGGGCTGGATGCCTACCACTACCACCACCCCTACCCATGGGTGGCTGGATGCCTGCCACTACCACCACCCCACTCAGGGGGGGCTGGGTGCCTGTCACTACCACCACCCCACTCATGGGGGGCTGTGTGCCTGTCACTACCACCACCCCTACTCAGGGGGGGCTGGATGCTTACCACTACCACCACCCCTACCCATGGGGGGCTGGATGCCTACCACTACCACCACCCCTACTCATGGGGGGCTTTAGGCTTACCACTACTACCATCCCCACACATAGGGGGCTGGATGCCTACCACTACCACCACCCCTACTCATAGGATGGGCAATGCATGACACAACCAGCATACTGCAACATAAGGAATGTAAGAAAAACACATCCCCCCAATGACAGAAGTGACCATCATGATGCAGAACAACATATCTGCACCAATGTGCACACAAATGTAGATATCCTGTGGAGACTGTAGATGTGAGGTGAACAAATACCATACCATGGCAGCAATGGGACATACAAACCATGATCACTGTGCTGACTGATGACCTAGGAGTCCCAGGGACAGCAGGGGAAACCCACCAAACAACATACAGCCAATGCCACACTAAAGATATGCCAATGCAGTGGTGCTGATGCACAAACAGGCAGCCCCACACTGCATATCAAACACAACAGGTGAGGGGGTGTGTGTGCCAGTGTCCCCAGGTAACCACACAACACATGAGGAGGCCTGAATCCCAATTACACAGATGTGCATACAGTGCCACACAAAAGTAACTCATGGATCCCAATACCCTATGTGGGCAATCAGGCATTGTTAGATGAGAGGGAACCCAAATTACACATGTCACACTAGCTTGTAGGAACAGCAACTAACACAGCAAGACACAGACCCACCACAGCACTACCCCCAGGGTCCCCACATTGTGGTGACACTGGCCTGCATGATAATCCCACTGTGATGACAAAGCTAGATGTCGTTCACACAGTGAGCCACAGTCATGTGTCCTGAGCAACAAACTACCATCACACCTACACAAGCACAAATCAATCAGCACGGCCTGTCAGCCAAGGACAATATGGAGGCAGGGGTCTAGCCGTGAAACAACTCTCATCTGCACACACTCAACACCACACACCTTGATCTCCACCAATGTGCAGCAGTGAAGCTCACATGCACAGGTGACATTGCACATGCACCCATGACAATCCCAGGGGTGGTGGTGGGAACTAAGGTGCAGAAACCCATCACACATGGCCAGTCAACAACACTCGTGAATGTCTGACACACTGCACAGTACGCCGTACATGGGCATGACGTCAATACCACACCAACCAATGGGATCCCGGCCACAGTCACACACCAATGAAGAAGCCAAGGTCACCCACAAAGAATACACATAAACAACTTCCAACATTGCAGCTCTGACCCTGAGGAGTGGCAGCAGTCACACACACAACGTGTCACAATCACTGAAAGCTAACACAAACTGTAAATTACATGACAGGTGTAACCAACAAGTGCCAAGGGGAATCCTGACTGTGGCTCATCTGCGTTTGCACACAAACTCAGCCCTGACAGCAAACACACCTATGGGTGACACCCTGATGACCAGTAATGTGCCATGCACCCACATCCCAGAGAAGCCAGGGAGAAGACTTTGGGGGAACATATGTCAACTCAGCAAGCATCACAAACAGGAACATCACTAGGGATCCCAGCCAGCCTAGCAAAATGGAAGTGAACACACACAGACATGCTCACACAACACACACCTTGTGCTCAGGCAATGTCACAGAATTACACACTGCCATGAGGGGACTCCACACCTGTGTAAGGAAAGCTGTGCCATACGTTGTCTCAGTAGGGCTCTATCATGTCAGCAGAACACTTGGTCACTCAGTCAACAATTAGCACAAAATGAAGGCTACCGTCATATCAGCCTGGTCATGGGAGTGTCACCGAAATCATCAGCACAGATCCAACACACATGTATAGCAAGTTGCACTGATAACACAGATGAGTCTTTCCCCATTGATGCCCAAACTTGCATGTCCAGTGGGGATGGTCACACCGTCAGGGAAATAGACAAATTGAACATTGGCAAACACAACAGATGTGCAGGGGTGTAAGCCACAGATGTGATATTGCAAATAAA
Source organism: Calotriton arnoldi (assembly GCA_963921515.1). NCBI lineage: Eukaryota > Metazoa > Chordata > Amphibia > Caudata > Salamandridae > Calotriton > Calotriton arnoldi. The sequence goes on from CAWUFW010007687.1 coordinate 364,693, forward strand.
AGTAGGAAATCCCATTGCCAAATCTCGAAAACATGACACCCTCATATTGCTGCAAAGGATGACATGGATACACACCAGGATAGGACACATTCCCCCTGGACCACATGGGGTCCTGCACAGTAACACTTCATTATCCTGAGATCAAAAAGCACCATCACTGCAGCAAGGGCATGGTTAGCATCATCAACATCATGTACATCAGAAGCAAAACCACTAGAGAACAGAAAGTAGCTGCAGGGGTGTGGAATTTATTAAAATATCTACTTGTCCATGGGACAGGTAGCTTCATAAATCTACTTGTCCTGTACAAAATCCACTTGTCCCTTTGGTGCCATCATGTAGTGCACCGTCAAATAATGGCAGCACTCATTATAGAAGAGCTCGAATAATAGCCTCTCTGGTTATGTCAGGCTCATAGTATAGAAGGATTTGAATACTAGTGATTTCCTTATTTTGCCTCTTTTCTGCAGATCTACCCATTCATCCTTTCATTCACCCACTGATCTCTAGCATTTCAGCTTTACATTGGCTTCCATTCATTCTTTCATCAGCCTTTCACCATTCTGTTTGTCAATCCATCCATCCGCCCATCCATATCCAAATCTACCCATCCATCCCCAAACATACCCATCCATCCATCTCAGCCATCTGTCCATCCTTTCGCTCACCCATTCTTCCGCTCATCCATCAATTTACCCTTTCACTCTTCCATCCTTCTGCTCATCCATCAATTTACCCTTTCACTCATCCATCCTTTCGCTTACTGATCCATCCACCCTGCAACCCATCTATCTTTTCACCCTTTCCTTCAACACATCCATCGTCCATCCACCATCCCTGTCACTCATCCATCCTTTCACTCATTCATCCATCTAGCAAGCCACACTAACACTCATATCTATCCACTCTTTCACCCACACATCCATCCTTTCACTCACTCACCCTTACACGTTAATTATGGGCCTTTGTCTGCTTAGCTGCAGACAGAAGAGGCTCATCAAGAGCTCCACCCCGCTGTACCTGCTAAAGCGAGTGGTTCACAACGCCCTTGGGGCCAAACCTATCCTTCCAGCTCCAAATCTATCATTCAAACTCATCCATCCCTCCTTCCTTCCACTCATCCATCCATCCACTTTCACCCCCTCCATCCACCCTTTCACTCGTATCCATCCACTCTTTCACTCATCCCTCCATCTAGCCATCCTTTTGCTCTTCCATCTTTCACCCCTCCATCCTCCTTTCCACTCATATCCATCCACCCTTTCACTCATCCCTCCATCCACCGTTTCACTCAACTATCCACCCATCAATCTATCCACCCATCCATCCTTCCATCCTTCCATCCTTCCACCCATCCATCCTTCCACCCATCCATCCTTCCACCCTTCCACCCTTCCATCCTTCCACCCTTCCACCCTTCCATCCTTCCACCCACCCACCCACCCATCCACCCACCCACCCACCCATCCACCCATCCATCCACCCACCCATCCACCCATCCATCCACCCATCCACCCATCCATCCACCCATCCACCCACCCATCCATCCACCCATCCATCCACCCATCCATCCACCCATCCACCCACCCATCCACCCATCTACCCATCCACCCACCCATCCACCCACCCACCCATCCACCCACCCATCCATCCAGCCATCCATCCACCCAGCCATCCATCCACCCATCCATCCACCCATCCATCCATCCACCCATCCATCCACCCAGCCATCCTTCCACCCAGCCATCCATCCTTCCACCCAGCCAGCCATCCATCCTTCCACCCAGCCAGCCATCCATCCTTCCATCCATCCATCCATCCTTCCATCCATCCATCCATCCTTCCATCCATCCATCCATCCATCCATCCATCCATCCTTCCTTCCATCCATCCATCCATCCATCCATCCACCCATCCACCCATCCATCCACCCATCCACCCATCCATCCACCCATCCATCCATCCACCCATCCATCCATCCATCCATCCTTCCACCCAGCCATCCATCCACCCACCCACCCAGCCACCCATCCATCCATCCTTCCACCCAGCCATCCATCCTTCCACCCAGCCATCCATCCTTCCACCCAGCCATCCATCCTTCCACCCAGCCATCCATCCTTCCACCCATCCATCCATCCTTCCACCCAGCCATCCACCCATCCATCCTTCCACCCATCCATCCTTCCACCCATCCATCCATCCACCCATCCATCAATCCATCCATCCATCCACCCAGCCATCCATCCACCCAGCCATCCATCCACCCAGCCATCCATCCACCCATCCTTCCACATCCTTTCACCCATTCTTCCACCCAGCCATCCATCCTTCCACCCAGCCATCCATCCTTCCACCCAGCCATCCATCCTTCCTTCCACCCAGCCATCCATCCTTCCACCCAGCCATCCATCCTTCCACCCAGCCATCCATCCTTCCACCCAGCCATCCATCCAGCCATCCATCCTTCCACCCAGCCATCCATCCATCCTTCCACCCAGCCATCCATCCTTCCACCCAGCCATCCATCCTTCCACCCAGCCACCCATCCACCCATCCATCTACCCAGCCATCCACCCAGCCATCCATCCATCCATCCATCCATCCATCCACCCAGCCATCCATCCATCCACCCAGCCATCCATCCATCCAATCAGCCATTCATCCACCCACTCCATCAGCCATTCATCCACTCTCTCATCCATCAATCCACCCTTTTATTCAACCATCCATCCTTTCACTCATCCATCCACTTTCACCCCATCCATCAATTCATTCACCCTTGCACTCATCCACCCATTCACTCATCCATCCATCCATTCTTTCACTCATCCATCCTTACATCCATCCTTTCACTCATTCATCCATGTATATATCCAGCCACCCTTTCATGTCAATTATGCACCTTTGCCTGGACCTGCAGAAAGAAGAGGCCCATTAAGAACTCCACAGCTGCTGTAGCTGCTACAGCGGCGTGTTCAGATGCCCCTGGTGCATGCACAAAGTGAGACGAGAGGTCCAGTGCAAGGAGAGAAATGAGGGTGCGCCTGAGGATTGCATGAATTCCCCATGGGGAAACTAATGAACTTTAATGTAAGCCCTGGATGAGATAAGATATGAGAGGCCAAGGGGATCGGGTCAGGGCAGTCAGAGGGGGCAGCAGAGGGGGTGGGATTAGCAAGTACAGGCACCGGGTGAAACATACGGTGTACAGGCAAAGCAAAGTGCAAAGGAGGGTTGTGCAGGGGCTGCATGAGCAAGGGAAAGCATGGGCTTTACTGTAGGCCCCCGGAGGCGAGGGTGAGGAGGGATCTTGGGGCCGATTTGAGGCTCAAGGGTGAAGCACAGAATAAAAGGCAGGGGGTCACAAGGTTAAAGTCAGAGCAGGAGCCAAGAGGCCCTTAAGGCAGCCTCTTACATTCCAGTGATGTGAGTGTTCTGGAGCTGCGTCTCGTGCTCCGTGCTCGAAGAAAATGAAAGGACCAGAGGAGGGCCTGGAAGCCACACACGAGCCTCGGGGAGAAAGCAAAAAGACTCTTACCTGACAGTGCTGTGGATGTTTTATATGTAGCTGCAACTTTGAGCTCGGCTCCATCATGATGTTGTTCTGCTTTGGGGAAATTAAAGTGTAAGCCCCAGCTTTTGCATTGACCCTTTTCACTCCCAATAAACTGCTCAGAGCTCCTTATTAACTGGCTGTGACCAAAAGGGTTGAACAGCTGTGTATCGGATTACCGTAAGACTGTCTACTTGTCCTTTGGGCAAGTTAGAAATTAAAACCTCTTGCCCTTGTAAGAAATCTAGATGTCTCGGGCGTCGGGAGATAGGAATTCCCCACCCCTGAGCTTTATTCAGCATATGTGGCTATAAAATTGAAAGTCCTGAAAAATAACCAAGGCCAATGGCCAGTCCATTAACAAAGTCAAAACAGGGTAACAGTGGCAGATGTCACCCTTTGCATGCCTGCACTGCTACACACCAGGGACATTCCCCTCGGAGGGGCATACGGGGGGGCAGGCCAGGCACCGCAGGGACAGGATCAGGGCTCACCAGTAGGAGGCAGGGAAGGGGTGGTGGGTGCTGGAGAGTCACTGACAACTGCAGTGGAGGTGTCTGACATGGTGTGTGCCGGCACAACTGGGGGGCATGAGTCAGATGGTGTGGGTGCCGGCACGACTGCAGTGGTCCGTGCAGATGGAGTGGACAGGTTCCCCACTGCAGTGCCCAAGTCAGACAGGGTGGTAGTGGACTCCACTGCAGTGCCTATCTCCAGGGGAGTAGAATGGGGTTCAGGTAAGGTGGGCAGGACAGAGGGGGAGGACACGGCCTCCACACCAGTGGCACAAACATGCGCAGCGGGGGGTGTGGTGCTGGAGGAGCAAGTGGTAGGGGGAGAAGGCCGGATCATTTTGGGGATGGTGTATCTGTGGGTGGGGGAACCTGGGGCAGGGTGTGGTGGGGGAACCTGTGGAGTGGGGGCCTGAGGGATGGAGGAAGGAGACTTGGTGGTTGAGCTGCAGGGCGGCGGTGGGATCTTGCTCTTCCGGCTCCGGGGGACTTGCGGATGGGGGCCTCAGTCTGTCTGCGCCTGGGGGAGGGTGTCCGGGGGTGAGGGGCACTCCCTCTGTGTGGGTGGACCTCCTCTTCCCCCTGTATGCTGGATCAGCTGGATCGGATGGGAAGAGGCCGAGGTCACAGAGGAAGAGCCGCTGTGTAGGTGGGGTTGCAGGTGAGGCAAGGGAAGGGGCCTTGGAGGGAGAGGTATCTGAGGACTGCGGAGTGACTGTGGATGCCTGTGTGTGTGTCTGTTCCCCATCCCCTGTGGGTGTGCTATCAGTCCCCTGAGGATGCCTGCGTGCACGTTTTGTCTTTGTAGTGGGTGTGTCTGTGCTGCTTGTGTCTGTGTGTTTGGGTGATTGTGCAGGTGTGCATGTGCTTGGGACAGGTAGGGTGCCAGGAAGTGTGGATGGGGCAGAGGTAGGAGGGGTGAGGGACTGTTGGAGGAGGGACACTGCTGCCGTCAGTGAGGAGTCCATGGACCTATTGCTCCTCTGTAGGGCAGACATGCCCGATGAGTTGCCCTCCATGAACGACACTAGCTGAGTCAACAGAGTGGTGTGGGCATGGAGGACACTCAGCATTGCTGTCTGCCCTACATGGAGCTGGCGAAGTAGGTACACAGACTCCTCACTCAGGGCAGCAGGGGACACAGGGGCAGGGGGTGCGGTGCCTGGCATGAAGGAGACACGCTCCCGAACACGGGAGCCTCCACGGACCTCTGGAATGGGAGCCGATGAGAGGGCGGTGGTGGTGGTGGTGGTGGTGGCGGGGACAGCAATACTAGCTGGGGTGTGGTGGCTGCTGACACCCGCCTCCACAAGGGAGTCATCCTCCGAGCTGCTGTGGTCCTCAGCTGAGGTGGATGCTGCTGAGGACTCCTCGGTGTGGCTCCCTCGCCCTCCGTGCCACTGGGTCCCTCCGACCACTCATCGGCTGCTGACCCAGTCTGGCTCTGCGGCTCCTCCTGGTCCGTGGAGCTGTCCCCTCCTGTGGCCGTGGATGTATCTGCAAACAAGTAGGGAAACAGACAAACATCAGTCACCTGCACTGACCGCACACACCACAGTAAGTACAGCACATTACAGAGCAAGCCCTGGCATCCTTAGTTGAACATTGCCCAAAGTCCCCAAACAGAGTAGGAGAAGCCAATTGTCAGTCTGATGGTCAACCATGGCACTCACATCCCTCCTGGCCTTGCACCCATCTGTCTGGTGCCTGTCGGATGGCAATACCCCAGTGTGGACACATGCACCACCTACACAGTAGTTGGACAGTGCAGAGAACACAGTGAAGTATGTGAACATGCACACATCACAACTCTTGCCACTGAGGCAGTACAGGTGTCCGGATGAAGGGATGGCCAGAGTCTAAATTGAAATGCATGTGATGCATACCAGCACCAGACACCATGATGCACCCATGTCCTGATAGTCAATGCCACAATGGGGTGCATGTAGCACATGTCACTCCCCTGCAGGATCACTCTTAGGAAGTTTAATGCCATGGCACAGGCATGCCTGCAAAGTCATATATCACTGTCTCCAGTCACATGGGCAGGGCAGCCAGCCAATAACAGTCTGCACTGTGTCACAATCCTAGGCCATGGGGAATGCAAGTCCTGTAGCTGACAAGTGCACATGTCCATCCCCCACAAACCACATCATCTGAACTCTTATTTGGCCACGTCAAACCAATTGGACATATGGGAGACATGAAACAAAAACCCTCGGAACCTGAGCACCTCACAATCTGCTGTGAATGGGAAACAGCTGCCTGGACTTCACATTCGCATACCGCAGTCTGCACAGACTAGTGCTCAAACACCTATATGTCACACAAGTATCGTCTCATATGGTCACATCTCCGGTGGCATGCTGAGCCCTAACCGATAAACACCACAGTAGTCCTAACAACCAAGCCACAGCACAATGACACAGAGGCAGACACCTGAGGGAACATTCCACTGGGTACAACGTGTCAGCTGATATACGGGAGTGGGAGTACAGAGTGTATTGTATGGCCTGGAGTAGGCATGACTGTCCAGCTCCAGTTGAAAGAGGGATGAGCCCTGGACAGTAGGCAGGTGGCCAAGTATGTGTGACACACTTGATATACATACTCCTGAGGCCCAAACATTGTTCCCACCTGCAGCATGGGTGTGTGCCAAATACCCCAGGCACATGTGGTGAATCAGAACAGCAATTGGACCACATATCAAAGTTACACGCAGATTAGATGTCACAAGTCAGGCATTGTGTAAGCAATGGACCCACCCATGAAGCCCACAACAAAGTTACGGGAACAAATGCTGACCCCCACCTTGAGCTAAGCAAAATGTAAGGACACAGTACCCAAGTGACACAACTTCCTGACTGTAAGGGCCACACCTGGGTATCAGATGAGGAGTGGGCATGTCACAATTGAGGGACATGGGTCCTGGACCACAAGACTGATGTACTGTGGAAGGATAACCAGGCCAGAGAAGGGCACATAGCATGTCAGACAAAGTTCACAGTGCAGTCATGGACTCACCCCCTCCTTGCTGCTGTCTGGCCTTCAGCTGCCCATCCAGATCAGGGAAGACCACCGCCAGGATCCTGAGCATGTGGGGGGTCAGGGTCCGGTGTCCGCCCCTCCTGCGAGGAGGCAACAGCTTCAGCTGGACCCTTGCGATCCTCCGGGTCCAGCCCCAAAGGTCCTGCCACCTCTTCTGGCAGTTGCGGATCCTGCGCCTGTAGACCCCCACGGATCTCACTGCCCGGGCGATGTCCAGCCAGATTTCCTGCTTCTGGTGGGCATCAACCTGTGAGGATGACAAAGTGTAAAGGACATCACTACACATGCAACATATCCGTGCATCACACATATGGATATACATGTCTCAATCACAGGGGCACATGATGTACACAGGCAGTGCAGAGATGGCTATGAACTATTTTCCAGCAGTTACTACATGGTATCATTGCCTGGGAAGTAAAACCTTGTTGAAATGCACTGTTACTGCACTATACCTGTCCAGTGCATGTAACTACACACTATGGGGCGGGTGACAACTACTCAGTGAGCATGCTAGCCAGTGGCGTGCACACTGTAAGTCTTGCTAGTCAGACAACATGCACATTCAGTAAGGCAGTGGACAGCACTCTCACCTGCTCCCCTGCTTTCCCATACAGCTTGTTGTACTGTGGAAGGAGGCTGTCCAGCAGGGCCTGGTTCTCCTCAGTGCTGAAGGCTGGGGCTCTCTCCACAGTACGTGCCATTGCAGGATCCAGAGGATGCAGAGACAGCAGCAGTGGTGGTGGCAGATGTCGTCCTGGAGCATGTAGTGCAGGCAAGTGAGCTCTCAGGGGTACATCCAGCATTATATGTGTGCTGCTGAGGCAGTTACTGTCCCATGTGTCCAAAGTGATAGGTCCAAGTCATTTGCATCTTCTGAATCTGGCCAATCCATGGAATTGCACCACTTACACACGCCCACAGCATCCTTCAAAAGTTCAACTTCATGAGACCCATGATTTTGCAACATTGTTGTGGGTGGCCAACTGAATTCACAGCATCAGACTCGTTGAAGAATCGAAAACTCGTCCGTTGCCATGCCAGCCCATAGCCAATGCGTGCGCACCGATCGGTCCATTGCTGTACAACGCGTATTTCGAATACAACGCGTACCCGCTCACATCATATGCAATGGCCAGTGCGTGCACACCGATCGGTCCATTGCTGTACAACGCGTACCCGCACACAACAGATTCAATGGCCAGTGCGTGCACACCGATCGGTCCATTGCTGTACAACGCGAATTTCAAATACAACGCGTACCCGCTCACATCATATGCAATGGCCAGTGCGTGCACACCGATCGGTTCATTGCTGTACAACGCGTACCCGCACACAACAGATTCAATAGCCAGTGCGTGCACACCGATCGGTCCATTGCTGTACAACGCGTACCCGCTCACATCATATGCAATGGCCAGTGCGTGCACACCGATCGGTCCATTGCTGTACAACGCGTACCCGCACACAACAGATTCAATGGCCAGTGCGTGCACACCGATCGGTCCATTGCTGTACAACGCGTACCCGCACACAACAGATTCAATGGCCAGTGCGTGCACTCCGATCGGTCCATTGCTGTACAACGCGTACCCGCACACAACAGATTCAATGGCCAGTGCGTGCACACCGATCGGTCCATTGCTGTACAACGCGTATTTCAAATACAACGCGTACCCGCTCACATCATATGCAATGGCCAGTGCGTGCACACCGATCGGTCCATTGCTGTACAACGCATACCCGCACACAACAGATTCAATGGCCAGTGCGTGCACACCGATCGGTCCATTGCTGTACAACGCGTCCCTGTACAGGTCACTCGCATATGTCACCATGCTTGTCACTGGTGGACGTATGCCAGTGACATATACTTGCCAGGGACTCAGGGGCACACCTACAACACCACAGCCTGTCCACACTGTATCCTAAGGCATGTAAGGCTGCATCACCTTATCTGTGTATGGGGGGCAACATGTGGTTTTTGTGGTGGCACTTGAGGGCAGCCACTCCCAGGCTGTGTACGTGTTCATGGGGACAGGATCCTTTGTGTGTTGTGCACATGCCCACTGTGATGTGCAACTGTTCATTTCTGAGCATGTGGCATGGTCACATTTCCAGGTTGTGCATGTGTATGTCATGTCACGTACCCCCAGAGTCTCATGTGTGAAGGTATGTACGTCACAGGGTGACCCATTGCCACAATTGTGATGGCCCTCCACAGTCTGTGTGCATGTTGTGTTTCTGATGTCTCTGATTCCATGTGCACAATGGGAGACAGTCTCCACATCCACGTTGTTTGTGCATGGACTTTGATGTTGTGCGTGTGTGTGTCACGGACGTCCATGTCTGTCCTGCGGAGGCAACAGGGGCCACTACCTGTGGGAGTCATGTAAGTTTTGCTGACGTGTACATGATACGCCATGTCATGCCAGTGTCCATGTGGCAAGACAGGGTCCCTGGGAATCTACCTTTCAATGAGCTGTGATGCCTGTGGCGCATCTGTCCAGACATGTCACTGTGGTGTGTGTTTGGAACGTGACAGCAGTAAATGGGTACTGTGACACAGCCTAATGGTTTCACATAGCACAACTTGGAACCTGTTGGCAAAACATGTTGAACTGAGATGTTAGATGACGTCCATGTAGGTGCCACATATGTTCATACAGAACGGCACACACATCAAGTACTTGTGTCTCGTAATGATGTGTCATGTGATATTGAGTATGGTCAATGCCACATATGTGGGGTGACTGACAATCTTTCTTTGTTCACCTATGCACTGCAGGGCACCAGCTGTCCATAGACCATTCCCTGACCTTGCAACGATGGTGGAACGTGACAGCATCCGACGGTACCGCTTCACCAGGCAGCTGATTGATGATTTGGCTGTGCGCTTGGCCCCACATTTGCAACCTGGCCGGCCGTACCCTACAGCACTGACCCCCAAGGTGAAGGTGATGACAGCCCTACACTTCTTTGCCACCGGTACCTTTCAACACACTGTGGCATCTGCTGGTGGGATGTCACAGACTATGTTCAGCCGTGTGCTACGCAATGTTTTGGTGGCTATGTTGAGATACCTGAACCAGTACATCTATTTCCCTAAACGTCACCAACTCACTGACGTCAAGAGTGACTTCTATGCCCTGGGGAGGATGCCGCATGTCATTGGCTCCATTGATGGGACACATGTGGCTTTGGTACCACCACAGGCACATGAGCAGGCATACAGGAACCGAAAACATTATCATTCGGTCAATGCTCTGGTGGTATGTCTTGCAGATATGTGCATCTCACACGTGTGTGCCCGGTTCTGCACACGATGCCTACGTGATGAGGAGTAGTCTCATCCCGAGGATGATGTCACAGATGCCGAACCAGCATGCCTGGCTTGTCGGTGTGTATTGACTTTGTACCATTGTGTGTGTTCTGCGATGTAGTATTCCACCCTCTTTTCCAACTCGGCTAATGTGCAATTGTCTGTATGTAGGTGACTCGGGATACCCCAACATGCCGTGGTTGCTGACGCCCCTCAGGAACCCTGTGACACCTGCCCAAATGCGCTACAATGAGGCACATGGTCGGACCAGGAGAGTGATCGAGCGGACATTTGGTCTCCTGAAGAGCCGCTTTCGCTGCCTGGACAAGACAGGAGGGGCCCTCCCATATGCCCCAGCAAAAGTGTGCAAGATTGTCATCGTCTGCTGCATGCTACACAACCTGGTAGTGCGGAAGGAGTTGCCTCTCATCCTGGATGACGATGACCAACATCCGCCACCTGTGGAGGATCCTGGCCTGGGCCACGATGCCAGTGATGGTGATGATGATGAGGGTGATGTCCGCACACAGCTCATCACCAACTTTTTCAGCTGAATGTGAGTATCCAGAGATGTCATGTCAATGATGTGGGTTTGCGTGATATATGTTGGTGGTGCTCTGGTGCTGTTTGTGTGTGGCCATGTGCTACTTGACTGTATGCGTGCAGCGATGTGTCCTTACAGGTAGTCTGTACTCCCCAACAGTGTTGACATGCTAACTTGGTTTTGTGTAGGTATCTTGTGACATGTATTGGGCATGAGTTCTGCAGTTCTGTCCTGTTCTTCAGTGCTTTTGACTGTGTGTCATGTCTGTCCTTCACAGGGTACTTTCGGAGTTGTTTGGTCAACTGTGATCCCCCAACACCGTGATTCACCTTCCAGGGTGGAAGCTGTCGTTTCCCTACAGGTGATGTGCCACACACCCCTGGACCTTCTTTCTTCTACACTTGTTGACTGTGTGGCCACTGCCACGTGGGATTAGCTTGCATCTGTGGTGGAAACAACATGTTGCAAATGTGTAATAAACCTGTGCTTCACTTTGGGATGTGTGTTGTCTGTGGTCACACATCTGACTGACATTTGCTCACTGCACCTGTGGGCTAGTTGACACTGGCTGTGAATAGGTGTGGTGTCTGTGCATTGCACTGTATTTCCTGGGAACATCAGTGTAGGCGATGAGTCAGATGGCCCTGGTGTGTATGTGTTGTGTAGCCCTAGTGGTGTGTCTCTCTCCTATGTGTCACGTCGCCATGACTCACATGACGGTGTTGAACTTGCTGTAGCAGTTAGCATGCACAGTGTCATTTAGCAGATCATCATCTCCATGACAGAAACCACGTTGGAATGACAAGAGAGGCAAGTATGGTGTATTGGTGAGTTTATTTACATACATGTGTGAGTATGGTGCACAGGATGGTGGGTGCTGTACATTGTGTTCGGAATCCAAAGTTCCCAGATGATTTGGAAGTCTTGGTAGCAGAAATGTCCAGAGTAAAGTCCACAGTCATGTGATACATTGGTCCAACTTAGACTCCCCATGTCATGTGGGAGAGTTGGGTTGCATTCGACAGGGTGAACAGTTTGCACACAAAGGAGAATGTCCAGAACAGGTGTTGGGTTCCTGGGGGATGTGCGTGGCCATTGGCCTCTCAGTTTTCCTTCCTCGGATGACCCCTCTTCTTTGGTGGGGGACCCTCACGTGCAGGCTGCTGCGGTGCAGAGGACTCTCCGCCAGAGTCATCCTCCCTCCCTGTGGCAGTGTCAGTTGTTGCAGCACCAGATGTTGTGGGCACACAGGGAGGTGTGGCCATGTTGTTGCTCATCTGGCGGAGGCATGTCAATATATCCCTGTGCACCGCTGTCAGTTCTTGCAATGTGTCCCACTTGGACTCCATGCCAGACATGTGTGTCTCCACATGGGACATGTGTGTCTCCACACGGGACATGTGTGTCTCCACGCGGGACATGTGGGAGTCCAAGCGGGCATGATGGGCAGCCTGCTACTGTTGTATGTCCTTGAGGATCCCCACTACCTGGCTGACCTCTCCGGTGCTAGTCTGGTACGCATCAGCAATGCATGCCAGTTGTGGGTCATCATGCAGTCCAGACCCCTCTGCAAACAGCGACCTATGTCTCCCACCACCCCTGGCGACACGTGCAGGACCAGCGGTGGCACGCACATGTGACCCTAGGCCCCCTTGGAGGTTGTTACTGGTGTTGTTGTCCGTAGCTCTACGTTGGGCCTGGGTCCCTGTGCTGTTGTCATCGGTGCACCTTGGTCTGTCCGTGTCGGCGGGGGTGGTCTGTGTGTTGGCAGTTGTTGGAGGGGTGGGTGCAGGGGGTGCAGATGTTGGTCCTGCTGGTGCTGCATGATGCCTCACACCGGAGGTGCCAGGTAGTTCTTTGCCATCCGAGGTGGGCAGAGGCTGTTCTACACCAGTGAGCTCAGTGTCCCCCGGAGCCTGGGATAGGGACTCCTCCTCGTCTGCTGCTGTGTCCCCATCATCACCTGTTTTTGGAAGAGACACACAATGTATGTTATGTTTCTACAGGCATCAATGGTTCACACACCTGACAGATGTGACTGTACCTCTGGATTCGGGCCTGTACATTGCATTGTCCTAAGTTGTCAGAGTCAGATGTTGATATTGGGTTTGCACATTGTCCTGCCAACCTGATGCATTTCAATGTGAATGTTGAGGTGTGTGCATGGCCAGCATTGGTTGTATTTGGTGGACATCCGGCCCTCCTTCTCCCCCCAGCCCAGTTATCCCACCATGAAGCATGCCACCCTTGCAGTGTGTGCAGGTTGACTCTCAGGATGTCAGTCAGTGGTGTCCTGCTGTTGGTTGGTGCACACTTCCCAGCAGGGCCTGGTACTCCCCACAACATAGTACCATTGTGTGACATCTTAGAAGTGGCTTTTCACTCCCTGTGAGGTGTGCATGCTTCTGTGTGAGCTTGCTGGGCCATGCGGGTAGGGGATGTTGAGCTGTGACTACCAATCCCATTATGCTATTGCCTACACCCCCCTTCCCAGCTTGCCCATACTTCCTTCCTTTTGACTCTGCTTCCCTGTGGGGTGGTGTGCCTGTGCTGACAGGATGGCTGAGAGCGTTGTCCTGGCGTTAGTTTGGCTACATGTCCCAAAAGTGTCCCTGTGCTTCTCACAGCATGACCCAGGGTGGTGGTTCTTTGTGAGATATTTAATTAGTGTGTGAGGCAATGCATTCTCCCAGGTGAGTTGTGTGGAGTTTGTGTTAAGGGTGTGTGTGAGAAAAGCTGCTGGTAACTATGGTCAGTGCTGTCAGTCCTCCTTCCCACCCAGCCAGGTATCCCACCATGGAACGTGCTTCCATTGCAGGGAGTGCAAGTTGTCTTTCAGGATGTCAGTCAGTGGTGTCCTGCTGTTTGTTGGTGCACAGTTCCCAGCAGGGCCTTGTGCTCCCCACAGCAGTACCCAGTGTCAGCCATCTTGTCAGTTTTTTCCCACTCCCTGTGATGTGAGCATGGTTCAGAGTGGTGTTGATGGGCCAAATGTGAAGGAGAGCAATATCTGTGCCTACAACTCCCATCATGCCATTGCCTACACCCCCCCTTCCCAGCATGCCCATACTTCCTTCCTTTTGAGTGGACTTCACTGTGTGTGAGTGTGACAGCAATGGCAAGATGGCTGACAGTGGTGTCCTGTTGTTTGTTGGTGCCCAGTTCCCAGCAGGGCCTTGTGCTCCCCACAACAGAGCACCATTGTCAGACATCTTTGAAGTGGCTTTTCACTCCCTGTGAGGTGTGCATGCTTCAGTGTGAGCTTGCTCGGCTTTGTGGGTGGGGGATGTTGAGCTGTGACTACCACTCCCATCATGCTATTGCCTACACCCCCCTTCCCAGCATGCCCATACTTCCTTCCTTTTGACTCTGCTTCCCTGTGGGGTGGTGTGCCTGTGCTGACGGGATGGCTGACAGTGTTGTCCTGGCTTTAGTTTTCCTACATGTCCCATGAGTGTCCCTGTGCTTCACACAGCATAAGCCAGGGTGGTGGTTCTTTATGGGATGTTTAATTGAAGTGTGAGGCATTGCATTCTCCCAGGTGAGTTGTGTGGAGTTTGTGTTAAGGGTGTGTGTGAGAAAAGCTGCTTGTAACTATGGTCAGAGCTGTCAGTCCTCCTTCCCACCCAGGCAGATATCCCACCATGGAACGTGCTTCCATTGCAGGGAGTGCAAGTTGTCTTTCAGGATGTCAGTCAGTGGTGTCCTGCTGTTTGTTGGTGCACAGTTCCCAGCAGGGCCTTGTGCTCCCCACAGCAGTACCCAGTGTCAGCCATCTTGTCAGTTTTTTTCCACTCCCTGTGATGTGAGCATAGTTCAGGGTGGTGTTGATGGGCCAAATGTGAAGGTGAGCAATAAATGTGCCTACAACTCCCATCATGCCATTGCCTACACCCCCCTTCCCAGCATGCCCATACTTCCTTCCTTTTGAGTGGACTTCACTGTGTGTGAGTGTGACAGCAATGGCAAGATGGCTGACAGTGTGGTCCTGTTGTTTGTTGGTGCCCAGTTCCCAGCAG
This sequence comes from Calotriton arnoldi, assembly GCA_963921515.1. NCBI lineage: Eukaryota > Metazoa > Chordata > Amphibia > Caudata > Salamandridae > Calotriton > Calotriton arnoldi. The sequence continues at coordinate 379,694 of CAWUFW010007687.1, forward strand.
CGCCTTGTGCTCCCCACAGCTGAGGCCATTGTCAGACATCTTAGAAGTGGCTTTTCACTCCCTGTGAGGTGTGCATGCTTCGGTGTGAGCTTGCTGGGCCATGCGGGTGGGGGATGTTGAGCTGTGACTACCACTCCCATCATGCTATTGCCTACACCCCCCTTCCCAGCATGCCCATACTTCCTTCCTTTTGAGTGGACTTCACTGTGTGTGAGTGTGACAGCAATGGCAAGATGGCTGACAGTGGTGTCCTGTTGTTTGTTGGTGCCCAGTTCCCAGCAGGGCCTTGTGCTCCCCACAATAGAGCACCATTGTCAGACATCTTTGAAGTGGCTTTTCACTCCCTGTGAGGTGTGCATGCTTCAGTGTGAGCTTGCTGGGCCATGTGGGTGGGGGATGTTGAGCTGTGACTACCACTCCCATCATGCTATTGCCTACACCCCCCTTCCCAGCATGCCCATACTTCCTTCCTTTTGACTCTGCTTCCCTGTGGGGTGGTGTGCCTGTGCTGACAGGATGGCTGGGAGTGTTGTCCTGGCGTCAGTTTGGCTACATGTCCCAAATGTGTCCCTGTGCTTCACACGGCATGACCCAGGGTGGTGGTTCTTTGTGAGATATTTAATTAGAGTGTGAGGCAATGCATTCTCCCAGGTGAGTTGTGTGGAGTTTGTGTTAAGGGTGTGTGTGAGAAAAGCTGCTGGTAACTATGGTCAGTGCTGTCAGTCCTCCTTCCCACCCAGCCAGGTATCCCACCATGGAACGTGCTTCCATTGCAGGGAGTGCAAGTTGTCTTTCAGGATGTCAGTCAGTGGTGTCCTGCTGTTGGTTGGTGCACAGTTCCCAGCAGGGCCTTGTGCTCCCCACAGCAGTACCCAGTGTCAGCCATCTTGTCAGTTTTTTTCCACTCCCTGTGATGTGAGCATAGTTCAGAGTGGTGTTGATGGGCCAATTGTGAGGTTGAGCAATATCTGGGACTACAACTCCCATCATGCTATTGGCTACACTGACTTGACCAGCATACACAGAATTCCTTCCTTTCAGTGAGCTTCCCTGTGAGGTGGTGTTCTAGTGGTGGCAAAATGTCTAACTGTGTTTGTTGGTTATATTTGTGCCACTGCCTTGCTGTATTTGTAGTTAGGTTTGGACATATCATGACACAGTTACATATCACTATGAGATGGCATGTATTGTGTTTATCTGACTGACAGACAAATCTTGGGGTGATTGTCTTTTGGTTGCTGTGTATTTGCTAAGGGTGCATGGTTTGACTATCCCCTTGACAGTGATGTGTGTGTATTGTCACACAATATTGTGTATATTAGTGTGTACTCACCAGGCTCTGGGATGTTTGATAGTCCATATACGCTCACTGGTGGTAGGATGGCCCGCACCTTCTCCTCCCAGGGCCTGAGGTATACTGGTTTTGCAGGAGGGCCACTGCCGGTGTGCTGACTGAAGATGTAATCCTTCTTTAGTAGGTCCCTGACCCTCCTGCGCACATCATACCACCTGTTCTGGATGTCTTCCTTTGTGCGCAAACATGGTGATTGTGCGTTGACCCTGTCGACGATCCTCTCCCACATCTTGGTTTTCTGCGACATAGGGGTCTGTTGGACCAATGTACCAAACAACTGGGGCTCTACCCTGAGGATCTCATCTACCAGGACTTCCAATTCACTGTCTAGGAACTTTGGATTCTTCTTTGGGGGCATGGTGATGGGTGGTGGTGGTGATTGATGTGGGTGTGGGTGTGCAAGTGGGGTGTGTGGGTGTAGGTTTTGCTGGGTGTATGTGAGGGTGCTATTTGTTGTGGTGCTAATGGTGTGTGGCTTGTGTGATGGATGAGCTGTGAGTGTGTCTGTGGTTGCTGTGTGATGGTGTTCTGGTCTGGCAGGTTAGTTGCATTTGCAAAGGATCATGGTAAGGATTTGTGGCCTTTATCTGGGTGGAGTTGGGGGTGTGTCCTTGTTCCATGTTTTTTTTCCCTGTATTTATTGGCTTTGTCATTGCTTGTTTGGCCCTTTTTTTTTGTATTTTTCCCTTTGTATTTTTTGTGCATGTAGGAGACGTTCTTCTGACCGAGTGGGACGCTGCAGTTGTCTCGTGCGAGCTTCTCCGAGTCGTTCACGCTGTGTTTCTGCTAGGTTTTTTGTGCGGCATACGCGTCTTTCTCCGAGTATTGGCTTCCTTTTGCTGCCTTTTGTATGCGTGTCGGTCGTACGGCTTGAGCTCCGTGCGACTCGGTCTGGTTTTCCACGCATTACATCGTACTGCGCGGGTCGGAGTTCGCGGGTACGTTTCGTTCGGCTTGATTCCTGGTGCGTGTCGGTCGGTTCGATTCGCTTGGTTTTCCGGCCGGATGGCTTGTTTCCGTGCGGTTCGGTCGTTCGGCTTGTGTTCCGTACGAGTCGGTCGTGCTTCACATGCATTTCATCATACTTCCCAGGTCGGGCGACGCCGGTACGTGTCGGTCGGATTAAATTCCCGTACCGAGTCGGTCGGTACGTTTTCCGGCCCGAATCGGAATCGGCCACGTAGTGTGGAAATGCTGAGATACAACTTGGGGGGGCAGAGTGAAGAACTGGAAATCATGGACAGTATGAGGCTCACCGGACACATGGAAAGGGTGTGAGGCCCAGAACACCTGGACATGAGGTATGAGGACCCAAGGATAGTGTAAAGAGCCTGAAACACTTAAACATGTGCTATGAGTAGCTGTGGATGCATGGATAATGTGAGGGGCCATGCAGAATGAGGATCTTGGGACCCATGGACAGTGTAAGGAGCATGAAACACTTGAACTTGCAACATGCGGCACTTGGGATGCATTGACAGTGTAAGGAACCTTAAACACTTGCACATGCAGTATGAGGAGTTTAGTGGACATGGACAGATCTGTGCAGAACTTCAGTCTCCACCTCCCTCAATCTGCCCCCTTTAGTTCACTGTTACCAAAGCTCATAGAGGAGATTTAGATCAAAGTGAGCACTAGATAAAAAGGATAGTTTTATACATTGTGAAGTCTGCTGGTATCGCAGTTTGGTAAAGTACTTTTTAAAAGAAGGACTTTTTGAGCCTTTATAGGGATTGACGACACTAGGCAGATTACACATGAATTGCACTCTTTAACGATATACTTGGAAACTTTACAAATGAATTATTGAAAACCTACCCTAATCATCTCATTTTCTGTTTGTGTGACAGTTCAAAGTTCAGCTGATGGCCAGCGAGCCATACGTGACCAAATTTCCACCCTGCAGAATCAAGGTGAGTTTCACCTCTCTCTGCTTTATAGACATAGGACACAGCCATATTTTGTAACCTTGCACAAGCACAAAAAACAAAACTGTTCAATTTTTGCTGCTGATGTTTCTTGCATACCAGAGAATGGAGCAAACAGTTTTTCCTCCCTCCAGGTTACATAAATAATTTTTGGGAGTACACAAAAGAAGGACTGAAATTGTGCAACTATAGTCAAAATACAACTCCTCTTTAGCTTAAACTTAGTTTTACTTGTGTAATCAAAACATTCAATGAATAATCTATGTTGAAGAAACATTTAATTTAACCAAATTTGAACAAATTGATTTTCCCAAATTGTAATACAATCTTTCAGATTTGAAACCAGAGAAATGTGTATTTGCTTCTTTCCTATGTCGTAAACACAGTAAAATTATGTGAAATCTTGCTTGCGGCATATTTGTTTTGCTCTTTTAATTTACTATGTGGTGTAGACTATGCCGTGGTGTAGACTATGCCGTTGTGTTGAACTTTCTTCTTATATCATTTAAGGCTTCAATGAAACTTAAGTTTCAAAAACATTACATTTTGTGTCTTGATGTACCCACTAGAAAATAGACATATTCACAACTAACATACCAGTCAGCCCATATGATTTTCCCTTGGATCTGACATGAACTAGATCATTAAACAGAAGCTTGGTGTGCATATTATAATGGACAATAGATAGGTGGTGATTTATAATTTGGAGGACAGGGTACTCTGGCACAAACACAACATAGTACCTTGCTTGTCAAAAAGACGGTCCGCCCACCCTGTCTAGGATCAAAGGACCACCAGATTTCTGTCAACGGAGCCACCATCGGCTTAGTTGAAGGAAAGATTCCTTCATTGGCCCACTGGAGTAGGGACTGCCAAAGGAAGCTGCCCTAATTAGATTGGATAGTGTCATCCTGTTCTTTTTTTCTGACACCCACACACAGGGAAAAAAGTCCCTGGGTGTGGGGACATTAGTTTTCTGTTTTTCAATAACAAACTCCCACTTTGAAAAACAAAACATTTGGTAAAGTTTGGTGGACAGCCACCTAATGTTTTGTACCCTGACACAAACCATCATGATACAGTCCCTGTCAAAGTACAGAGCTCATCGATTGGCCAGGGGTGATCTCTAACTTTGTCGGACAGTAATCCGTCAAGGTGACAGACGTAATGTCCTCCATCACGCTGACAGATGTAGCATCTTCTGCCAAACTCTATATCTGACCCATATTGTCTACTGAGGCATTAAGAAAAACATTTACCAGAGTAACTGAAGATGTGTACACTAGTAAACCAGCACTATCCTATTTTAGTAAATGGTACAATTTGCTGAAGCAGGCGTATGCATAAAATCATTAAACTGAGGAAGACTAATATCTGATATTTAGGACACTCTGTATGAAGTTATATATCAAAAAGTTATTATTTATATTAGCATTATTATTATTATTATTAGCATTATTATGGAGCTGTATGAGAGCGATGATATGTGACTTGTTGAATAACTTAATTGGAACTGTTAATTATTGAATCTGAATCTGCCCCACAAGTTGATCAAATATGAGAAGCCTTGTAATTTTTTGAGATAAAAGAACTATTGAAAGTAAAGTAAATGTGTTGACTTGTTTCGCTAAATCATTTGGACAACACTAAGAGCAATTTAGCCAATTGCTTGGAAAGGGTCTCCGCGTGGATGGATGGCTCTTTCCTAAAGCTGAATGCAGCCAAAACCGAGCTGATGTTTTTGGGTAAGACCACCAACATTATTTCCAGCATACTCTGGCCAAATTGTCTGGGTGCCATGCCCCCCCCCCCCCCAAAGATCAAATAAAAAAACTCGGGGTGTGGCTGGATCACAACCTGAATTTTAAGGAGCAGGCGCGTAGGGTGGCAGGTACCTGTTATGGTATCCTGAAAATGATTAGGAAAATTCTACCCCTTCTGCCCTTCAATGCTAGGAAACTATTGGTGCAAGCCTTGATTCTCTCTCGGCTCGACTATGCCAATGTGCTTTACTTAGGCTCTCCTTGCTCTACCATTAAAAAATTGCAGACGGTCCAAAATTGTGCTGCACGACTCCTGATGCAGGCTCATAATCGGGAATCTGCTAAACCTCATATCATCTCTCTGCACTGGCTGCCGGTTGCCGAAAGAATTCAGTTTAAGGCTTTGTGCATTGCCCATAAGTCGCTCTCGGCTAGGGCCCCACCGATTCTTCGATCAATCATCTCCCCCTACCTCCCAAAAAGATCACTGCGCTCCGAGAAGAAACATCTAGCAGCCGTCCCCAGAGTTAAACGTGTTCGGAGTGGTGGACGTCTGTTTTCCCTTATGGCGGCGAAATGCTGGAATCAGCTGACAGACCACATTCGGCTTGAGGCCAATTATCTTTCTTTCCACAAGCTCCTGAAGACTCTGCTGTTCCCTTGAATCCTCGGCTTTGTTTCGGTTGATGACTCTGTCTCTAGCGCTGGGAGGCCTTTGGTAGCCATGCGCTCTATAAGTGTAAATTCATTCATTCATTTTCAAAATATTTCATTAAGTAGGGAAACTGAAATTGAAATTAGAAGTAATGTCTCTTGGTTCAACTCTCATACAACTATCCACTAGCAGTATTTCTCAAATTGTTTTAAAATGGCTTGATATATCCAATGAAAAGTAGACAATGAGCGAGAAAATCTTTACATTTCCTACCAATTTTCATTGACATATAAACTGTCTGTACTGTGTTCCCTCATTCAAGCTTTGTTTAGCTTGGCTCAACATCTCCTTTTCCTCTCTGTTGACCCCCTATGAGGTGGACTATGAGATATACAAATTATGCAAATACAACAGAAAGACTTCAAGTATTAAAATGTAAGCTATTTCCTTAAGTTCCGACCCCAAATTCTAGAGGAACCTTTTCCCATGTTTGAGTGAGTAGGATGCTACAGATAAACACTTTGGGGGGGGGGGGGATTTATTTAGATTTTACACCGTGTTTGCGTCACAAAAGTGACGCAAATCGGCGCTAAACCTTTTTTTCCAATTTACTTTCCAGCGCTAAACTTGCTTAGCGCTGGAAATAATGTGAAAGTAACGCAAAGCAGAGCTTAGCGCTGCTTCGCATTATTAGCGCCAAGGGGGCGTACCATGGGTGAAGCATGGGCGTTCCCATGTAACCACCCAAGGTTTCTGACACTAAAACCCTATTTACTAAATAAAGTGGACAGGGTTAGCGTCAGAAAACTGTGCCCTTTTGAAGTAGGCACAACGAAGGAGAAATGCTTTAATTTCTCCTTTTTCCGAATTTGTATGTGTGCTGCACTGTACAGCACACATGCAAAGAGGGAAAAGGGTTAAAATCAGTCTATGCATAGTATTTTGTACTGGAAGGGTATCCTTCCAGTACAAAACCTTTGCTAGACTCACTGAGACATTCTTGCACTATGTTGTAAAGGTGTCTCCGTGGTGCATGGCAGCTGATTTCAGTGCCGGCTCTAGTGAAAGGGGAGGAGAGTGTCATATTTAGGCAAATATGCGCTCTCCTGAACTCTCCTTCTCACACAGCGCAGTATTTGTGGCTGCTGCTCTGCACTGTGTGAGTAAGTGGAAAATCTGGCCCTTCATTTGGCCAGAAGGCTTCAACCAAAGCATACGACTCTCTTTGCCAGAGAGGCAAAGTACTATGCAGGAGTGATCCTGGAAGAACTAACAGCTTGGGCCTCATCAAGTTCTATCATCCCCATATATCAGACTGGGTTCTGTAGAAGACTGGGAACCACCACTAACATCATGGCTCTGGCACTGCTGATTGATGCAGCCAATGAGGCAAAGCAACCCCTATTCCTATGTTTTATAGATTATAGCGCAGCTTTCGATCATGTAGACCACGCCAGACTATGGCAGAAACTGGAAAAATGGGGGATACCGATGGCCCTCCTGAACCAGTTGATCTTATTACACACGGACATCTGGGTCAAATTCAAGCTGGGAGCCGGGACATACCTCTATAGGCAAATAAACACCTCCAAAGGGCTAAAACAAGGGTGTGTCTTAGCACCCTTGCTCTTTAACCGCTTTATTGCAGACCTCCCGGGGGAGCTGGATAAAAGCATATCACATGCCCGGAAATTAGGAAAAATGCTCCTTTCCAACCTTTTATATGCGGACAACCTGGTGCTAATAAGTAGAATGCAAATTGGTCTGCAGCACCTCATAAACACTACCAACAACTTGTCGCCAGCCAATGAACTAAGCATCAACTTAAACAAAACAAAAGACATGGCAGTGAATTACTTCAGGAAGAAAAAGCTGAACTGCTATTTGGATGGGCACCGCTTAGACTGGGCCACTAAATATAAATATCTAGGAGTTCTACTGGATAGCAGAGGCTCGTACAAACCTCAGCTGGAGGCCCTGCGCCGGAAAGACATTACAACTTCCCTAACAATGTGGCCTCTAAAGAAAACTCTACCAGACCTAACCCTAGCTCCTCTATTACATGTCATCCAGGCGAAGCTACAACCAATGCTAACATACGGCAGCGAAGTGATGCGAGGGAGAGATGCAATCACGCTGGACAAAATAATCACCAACGCTTATAGAGTGATCTTCCACCTCTCGACCTAAGTGTCCCCTGCCCAAATTCGCCTAGAATTTGGTCTGCAGAAGCAGTCAGTGGAAAGAAGCGGGGCATACATAAAAAGTTGGCACAAGATCAGAGGAGCCAAGCCAGGATCATTAAACTTGCATATTTGGATCGAACTGACACATCACGAAAATTCACCCACTAGAGAGTACCTGTTTGATTCATTATCAAAACTGGGGCTAACTAGCCAGTGGGTTACCTCTACAACTCATCAGCGGTTTAAGAAGGAAGTAACAAATGCAACAAAAATAATATCCATAACAGAAGATAAAGAAACCCTGGCAAAAAGGGCACATGGCTGGCCAGTGCTCAACGACTACAAAGTTCTTAAACCACAAACTTATTTAAGCACGGGCTTCAAAATGAAGACAAAAGAAAAATTCTTAAGACCGCGCTTTGGCATTCTACTGAATCTCCCGCACTATCCCTCACTTACCATCCTGGAAAAGGACGAAAGGAGAGAATATCTGCAGGCTCTGCGGATTGGGAAGAGATGATCTTGTGCATGTTATCTGCATTTGTCCAAGCCTAATGGACATTAGACGCACTGTACTCCACCCAACTTTTAAACAGAGTGGCATCAGGACTTGTAGACAGGCAGTGAAGCTATGCTTCAACACTATTGCTACCCAACTAAACTGTTGCATTACAAAGTTCTGTGACATAGTGGAAAAGAGATTCATTAGTAATCCTTTAAGTCTATACATATTAACTAAACTGCACTGGTTATGTTTATATATGGATGCACCTGCACTTTAGACTGGTATGGTTGACTTGGCATACTGATTTGGCAAAATTGAACTGGTTATGTTTACATCCCCATGCACCGGCACTTTAAACTTGGCATACTTATTTTGTAGCAACTGTATATGGTGCACCAATCAAAAGATGGATGAATTTTATGTGGGTTTTAATGTAATGTCTCCATTCAATTGTGAACTGGTTATGTTTAAATCTGTTTGCACCAGCACTTTAAACTAGGGCACATAGATCTTGTAGCAAATGCATTAGGTGCATAAATCAAAAGATGGATGATTTTTATGTGGCTTTTAATGCAATTTCTCCACTCAATTGTGAGTTTTTTATTAACTGAACAATAAACTGATAAATCAGTTAATCAAAAAGAGAGGCATGGAGAACACCTGGTCTGGCGTTTATACATAGACACTGTATTTTGACATTAGTATTAGTATTAGAGCAAACAATTGATGGACGGAATGCTGACAATGCAAACATTCTCCCCCAGTCAAAAGATCTGGGTTAAATCCATCGTTCTTTTGCCCACTACGCCACCCCAGTTTGGACCCAGCCATATGCAAATCAGTCTTGACCCTGTGCCCCATGGGAACAGTCCAGACCGAACTGCCAGGTCAGGTCCTCCCTGGACCGGAAACAAGCATCCTGGGACCGGTTTCAGGGTATGTCACCCTTCTTCAGCCAGGCTAGCTTGAATCCAGTGGCACAGTGAGCAAGGGACCCACGTCTGGGCATACCCATCCCACTTAGGGCGAAAAGTGTTACAGCAAACAAATGACGGACGGAATGCTGACAATGCAAACATTCTCCCCCAGTCAAAAGACCTGGGTTAAATCCATCGTTCTTTTGCCCACTACGCCACCCCAGTTTGGACCCAGCCATATGCAAATCAGTCTTGACCCTGTGCCCCATGGGAACAGTCCAGACCGAACTGCCAGGCCAGGTCCTCCCTGGACCGGAAACAAGCATCCTGGGACCGGTTTCAGGGTATGTCACCCTTCTTCAGCCAGGCTAGCTTGAATCCAGTGGCACAGTGAACAAGGGACCCACGTCTGGGCATACCCATCGCACTTAGGGCGAAAAGTGTTACAGCAAACAATTGATGGACGGAATGCTGACAATGCAAACATTCTCCCCCAGTCAAAAGATCTGGGTTAAATCCATCGTTCTTTTGCCCACTACACCACCCCAGTATTAGTATGACATTCTTTATTGTGTTAGTTTTTTAAAACCATTTACAATAAAAAAGATAAAACGGTAGGTTACTAATAAACAAATATTGTTAAATTATTTTAACATTAAAAAAAGCAATTTTCAATTTTGATTTATCATAATTAAATCGTAAAAAGTTTGAAATCTATCAAAATAGATAGACAATCACATTGTTCTTTCCATTATTTGTTGGTTTTAACCGTCTGTACTTTAAAATGTTCTTTTAATGCCTTTATGTTGTAGATATGAGATTGAATATTTCTTGTACATTTAGGTAAATAAAATATGGAACAGGAAAATAATGCAGTCATCAATGGGAATAATGTTCAATCAAGTAAAAGACTTCAGCATGGCCTCAGTTATGGCCAAGAAGTTCATGGTACAACCTACAATTTTCCAGTTCTGCCCTTGAAGCACAACGTTGTTGCTTCACCTATTGTTCTGTGGAGTCTAAAAATTGCTTGCATGTATCTCTTTTTTAGCATCAAGTAGTTTAGGGCATATGCACAAGATATGTTTCATAGTTTCTTTATAGGAAGCAAATACATGTCATAGCAATTGTTTTTCAATTACATTATTTATGAACCCTCAACTTGGTATCTAAAGAAGACAAACCATAAGAAAATATTTTTTAGTTTGTGATGTTACATTGTTATCCAAATATGGTAGTCTGTTCATAGTATATGAAAGTTGAAATAGTTGTATTTTTATATTTTATTGATTGAGCAAGGTCATACTTAAATTTATTTATTTTTATGGAAGTTTTGTTTAATGACTTTCATTCTTTCCTACTCATCTTAGTGAGAATAGGTATGGATGGTAAACCAGTCTCTCACCATTTAGACCAATTGTTTAAGCCTGTTTTTATTAGAGTTGAAACAATCGCAGATGCAATTCATACAATTTATATTGTTCACTGCAAGTAATAACAGAATTTTAAGTTCAGACTACAGTCTAGGGTGATGTGTCAATGATCTTAGGTACAATATAATTCTTACGCAGCTTAACCACAGTTTGTGGTTCTCAATTACTTTTGTGTTATGCATGACCAATATACCATACGTAATTTGCGGAATTAGCTTTGTAGTAATCACTGTAATAGCTGGTCCAATGGCTTCATCCCCATATTTCTTTGAGGAGTTCTTAATAGCACCTGTAATGATGGCACTCTTGTTAGATGAATGATGTGTTTTGTCTAGTTAAACTTTTTCTGTAATTCCACATCCAGATAGGAGTAGCTTTTTACAGTGTCATCTATTTTTTTCAATTTTCCAATTGTGATTCGATGGGAAATTCCCAAAGCATATTTTTGTTTTATCATTGATATATTTTCAGTTTGTTAGAACTATTATATTGAAAGAAGTATTTTTTATATCCTCTCTACGATGCCCAACAGCAATGAACAATGCTTTCTGGCTGGGTTGACTTTATGCATAATACACTGCATTTCTCATGACCACCCATGAGCAGTCACCATATATTAGCATCCTGCTTGACAACAAAATGTGACTCGTCGTCCCTTCAAAAGTAATTATAAAGACCACAGGGATTCCATTTAAAATATAATGTCTAACTATTATTAGCTGTACACCTGGGATTGGAAATTGAATTACAAATGGCCAGGTACTCTTAAATACACCAGAATTGTCAATTAGCATTTAGCAGTTGATGAGGAATAGACTGACCATTGAGTAGAAAATACAAGTCAGTGCCGGGATATGCTTCCACTATATGTCCAGGACAGTTATAAAGGACACTTTATATTTTACCTGCTTTGTTCAGTGTCTGGAACATCACAGTTGCCTTTATTTACTAACACTGGGCCCGATTCACAGAACTAACTTAAGACAAAATCCTAAACTTACTACCATTTTGGAATTCACAGAAGGTACTTACTACTTTTGGTATTCACAGAAGGCACTTACTACTTTTGGTATTCACAGAAGGCACTTACTACTTTTGTTATTCACAGAATACACTTACGACTACTAACTTTACGTCCGCACTCGGGCCCGAGATTCCGGCCCGGAAGCGGAATCCCCGCCACCGGGCCGGAATCTCCAACCCCGGGCCGGAATCTCCGCCTCCGGGCCGGAATCTCCGCCTCCGGGCCGGAATACCCGCATTTTGACTGTTTGAGCATTACCTCATTGCTAAACACCTGTCCAAGTGCCTACCATCCCCCACGATGCATCAGCTGACACACTGCAGCCAATCCCAGCCCTGCAGCACATATGAAAGCAGAGCAGACACACAGAAATTCTTTCAACATGTCGCTGAATGTGTTTGTTGCTCTGCCCCTTGCCATGCGGCAAGAAGACTTGAGGAGGAGAAGAAAGAGGATCTTCAGACAAAGGATCAACATATTTGGGATGTCCACCCAAGATATAAAGGCCAGATACCGTTTCCCTCCAGAAGTCATCTTGGAGATGGTATGTGATTGGGAGGAGGAACTTGACTCTGTGACCTGCTGCTCCCATGCCATTGCAGCCTATCTGAAGGTCCTTTCTGCTCTCCATTTTTTTGCAACGGGGTCATTCCAAAGGGTCACCAGTGATGTGTGGGCATCTCCCAGGCTAGCCAGTCACGGTGCTTGCATCAGGTACTGATCTGCATCAATTCTAGAGCCCACCTTCATATAGGAATGCCCCATACACTGGCCAGCAGACAAAGGGCAGCTAGGGATTTTTATCTCATCTCCCGCTTCCCACGTGTGCTGGGTGCAATTGACTGTACCCATGTGGCCCTTCAGCCACCCCGCCGCATTGCACACATATACTGCAACAGACACCGATGGTATTCCATCAATGTGCAGGCTGTCTGTGATGCCAGTGGGAGATTCATAGATGTGCATGCTGCGTTTCCAGGCAGTACCCATGACAGCTTCGTATTCCGCATGTCACCTCTTGCCCGGCGGATGGCTGCGGGAGAATTTGGCAACATGTGGTTACTGGGTAAGTACCAAGCACTAAAAAAGAGTGATGTGTGCTCATGAAAGGGCTCATTTACAAGTACCCTTGCGCTGCCGGTACGTCACTTTTTCACATATGAAAAGTAACACACTGGTGGCGCAAGGGGCTTGTCAAGAAGCCCAGAAATGAATGAATGCCACCTTATATTAACAACCATTCTACAATAAGAATCACCAAGCCACAAACACGGTCTCAACAGACACTGCATGTACTAAGTATAGATCATGTTCTGTTCAAATTTAAGATGGAAATGTAACCTATTGCCCTATCTTCCCTCCTCAGGCGATGCTGGGTATGCACTCACCCCTCAACTCCTTACAGACATCCAAACACTGTACCTCAGCGTAGGTACAATCGGGCACACATACGAACTCGAGCCATCATAGAGCGCACTTTTGATCTTTTGAAGTCGCGTTTCAGATGTCTCAGCCATACAGGGGGTGTGCTGACGTACTCCCCTGAAGTTGTGTGCAAGATCATTAAGGCCTGTTGTGTCTTGTACAATATCGCTTTAATGCATGGCTTACACATACCTCTTGAACCTCTGCTAGTTCTGAATCCGGGTAACCGGGCTATTGCACATAACCTAGGTCAGGGTATGCAAGTCCGTGCTCAGCTGGTTGCCACGTTTTTCACTTGAGCAACCTGTTGTGTCATGGACAAAATGTGGTTTGCTGTCTGTTGTCAATGATGAAAAATGGATATTTACGACTCTGTCCAAAAACTCCATCCTGAGACTACTTTGCAAACCACACCAACTGTATGTCAACCACAACTGTTGACAGGAGTCAAAAGATTGACCGTGCATCAGGTGCCAATGTCAGCAATCAGTCTAGTGGATTTCCCAAGGAATCTATTGACTCTGAGGATGAGATGTATATGTTCTGAGAGACCCTCCCGTACCTTATGACAATGGGTGTCTGTATCTAATAAGTGCATAACTATAGCATTGTTGAATTCTTGCCCCCAAATGAATTTAATACACCAAGAATGTTGGGTCCACAACGTGAGTGATGATGTTGTGGCTGAATCTGCCACTATGTGTCTGGGATGCACAGCACTGCTACCCCCCAATACACTGTAACACAACAGACAACTCGTGTTGAGCACTAAATATGGACTACATGTACCATAATGCAATGCAGTTGAAAAGTAAACTGGGGTGTGATGTTGTGCCAGCCCCCGCCCCCCCCCCCCGCCCCCCCTTGTCCCAGCCCAAATCTCATTACATGGTCTGTTCTCCCTTTTGTTTCATGTCTATGATTTAATCTTACACTGTCATTTTAGGTTTTTTCTGCAACAGAATAACAGGATGGCAGTGGATTTGTTCTGTGATTGTGGATGAATCAGAATGAACACAAAATGGCTCCCAACTACTTCCTGTGATGTATTTCCTGTCTCCCACTTCCTGTCTGTCATTTCCTGTATGAAATAATGGGTTCCTGGTCGATTTCGCAACTTCCGGCACAATCGCGTACTCTGCGCATGCAGAACGTACTCTGTGCATGCGGAGCGTACTCAGCGCATGCGGGGCATACGCTGCGTATGCGGAAATTACGTTTTCGGGCCGTAAACTCCGAAAAACAACTGGAACCCATAATTTTATACAGGAAATGACATACAGGAAATACATCACAGGAAGTTGTTGGCAGCCATTTTGTGTTCATTCTGAGTCATCCTCTCTCACAGATCAGATCCTCTGCCATCCTGCTGCTCTTTTCAACCTTATTTCCCCCAAAATGGCTGAGGGTTATGAAGAGAAACCACACCCTTTCAGTGAAAGGGAATTAGACATCCTAGCGGAGGGGGTGATACTGAAATATCCTCAGCTATATGGGGGGTCAGAGGAACAGCTGAGCAATGCAGCGCAGGCCAGATTATGGGCCAACATTGGTGAGCACTGCAGAACAGTGGGCGTTCACGCCAGGAACGCGAGGGCATGCCGCAAGCGCTGGGAGGACCTGAAACGCTGGGCCCGGATCAAGGCTGAAGAGCTACTGGGCCAGTCTCCCCAGCACCATGTGCATCGTCCTCGCCTCTCGCCACTGTACAGGAGGGTCCTGCGTGCAGCTCATCCAACCCTCCATGCTCAGCTGGAGGAGCAAGAGCAGCAGAGACCTGGTAAGTGCATTATATGCAATATGTGTCTGGAAGTATGATGTGAGTGCAGACAGAGCTGTACCATTCTGTGTCCCATGCCTTCAGTCACCTATTCTGTGTTTATGCAGCAGTCATCTTGAAGCAAAAAGCTCACTGTAGCGCATTAACTGTACAGGGCAGAGTGCATTCTGGGAGTTGTAGTGTCATCATGACAACTGGGGATTTTAGCCACACAGTTGCATTACTAATGAAATTTGCACTGCCAGCACCACTAACAGTGAACCAAGGTAATCATAACTGATGTGTGCATTGGATGAGGAATGGTACAGACACTGTCCAGTGTATGTATGTGAGGCCAATGGGAATTGGATGCTGTGACTTGCATTGCTTTCGGTGAGTTTGGGTTCTGATTGAGACAGATCATCATGCGCCGTGGAGTCAAGACAGACTTTGAGACCCTTGCCTCACTCTTAAGTGTTTCAAATTTTGCCAAGTGTGTCCACAGACACATGTCTTACCCCCAGTAGCTTGTATGCCATTTTCCATGTACAGGTAGCTGTAACAACGAGCCACTACTGTTCACCAGTGCAAAGCACTACCTGATCAGTCTCCAAAGCCAATATGTGGCACTGTATTGTCAGCTTTTGTGAGAGAATATCAAAAGCTTAGACTCACAACTTAGCAAACCTAATTGGACAGACCCTATATGGATGTGTGACCCCCAATTGGCATTTGTGTTGTCCCATCCAATGCTACACAGAAGATAAAATTTGTCCATACGTGAAAGTGCAGACACTCCATATCACAGGTCCTTTCCAATATCATCTGGACTCTCTCTGATCTCCTTTTGTAGACTGGGTTGTGGAACCTGCCCATGTAGCAGTGACAGGACACACAGGTCACAAGAATGCCATAGTTGAGGGTTGGCATTACAGACGTGCAAGCCACCAATAATCTTGTGAGATGTCCATGTCAGACTCAAATCAGGAGATGACAGTGAACATGCATGTAATTTAAGCTCATAAACACTGACGACTCTATAATGTGATCAGAGGAGAACAAAGTCTGACCTTGGCTCATCTGGATATGTGTCTTGTCCTGACGTTTACAACAACTACATAATGATTTGTCTCACATTTCAGTGGGTTCAGCTGGCCAAGAGGACCTGGTTCGGAGCAGGACATCTGTGGTGCGCCGGCGGCTACGACCTCTTTCCAGTACTGAGGAAGAGGACGATGAGGCGGGACCCTCAACATCAGGAGGAATGGGGATTGCGCCCACCCGGACTGGCCAGGAAGACAACTCTGGTGCTACGGACTGGGTGGAGGCTGAGGACATTGAAGGTGGGGTGATGAACTGGACACCTCTGGCCGGGGGGGGGGGTGGAGAGCTACTCTCCCCCGGACCATTCACCTGTGAGTTTTGGTGAGGTATCCCCGGGGCAGGCCACTACGCAACCTGGGCCTGCCATCAGCCCCTCCCTAACTCTAGAGGGCCCCATTCCATCGGGGCCTCCAGCTGCATCCCCTGCAATCTGTCCCCCTCATCGTAGCTGCCAGGTCGACACCGACATTGGCTCCGAACCTGAGGCACCACACCCCTCACGTGTGACCCAAAACCCTCCCTGTGTTGTTCCGTCTGTGGCTATACCAGATGACTTGATGTGGGCATGTGAGGGTCAGCCAGACATGTCCTCTCGCATCATGCTGCAATTGTGTCTAGAGGTACGCATGATGCGAGAGGAAATTGCACGAGCTCTGGCCACCCTCACTGCTAGTGTCAATTCCCTGAGTGCAGCCATGTCGTCTGTTGTGTCCCAACCTCCCTCCCACACCACCGTCAATGTCTCCCCCTGTCCGTTGCCCCACACTGTTTCCCCCCGTACTCCTCGTGTGTCCCGACCCCGTGTGGTGCCTGTTCCTGCACCGGCCAGCCAGGAGCCCGCATCGGACTCTGAGGATCTGGACATTGTGGTCCTAGAGGATGACCAGAAGGACACTTGAACAGTTGGACAGATTTTTCTTTGTGGACAATGATTTACTTTTCCCCTTGTAAATAGACTGGTTCCCCTGACGCTCCCTGACGTGTTATATTTATGTTGCCCCACCCCAATTCAAGTTCCCTTCTCCTTCTGCAGTAAGAACATCATTTGTTTTCCTTTCTCCCTTCCAAACGGACTGTTGTTGTTTTTCTAACCCCACATATTTTTTACATAAAAACTTATTTTGATTCATACTTTCTCTATCTTATTTAACCCCTTCGCTGCTAGGCCTTCCCCCCCCCCCCCCCCCCCTGTGCTAAGCCTTTTTTGGGCTATTTGGGGTAGTGCACGCTTAGGCCCCTGTAACTTTTTGACCACATAAGGTATCAACGCCAA
The DNA here is from genome assembly GCA_963921515.1 of Calotriton arnoldi. Taxonomy (NCBI): domain Eukaryota; kingdom Metazoa; phylum Chordata; class Amphibia; order Caudata; family Salamandridae; genus Calotriton; species Calotriton arnoldi. The sequence goes on from CAWUFW010007687.1 coordinate 397,020, forward strand.
ATTTGTGTCCTTTTTTTCTAACATCATGGGGATTGTAAAGGTACCCAGGGTTTGTGTATTCCCATGGAGGGGACCCAGAAATTAGCCAAAATACAGCAAACTTTTGTTTTTTTGGGGAAAAATGCGAAAAAAGGGCTACAGATGAAAGCGTCTTGCTTTTTCCCTGCAAATGGCATCAAAAAAGGGGTTGTGGTGCTGAAATCACCATCTTCCCAGCTTTCAGGTACAAGCAGACTTTTGTCAGAAAACCAACTTTTTTTACACAGTATTGGCATTTTTCTGGGACATAGCCTATTTTTGCTATTTTTTGTGCTTTCAACCTCCCTCCAGTTAATGGTAGAAATGGGTATGAAACCAATAATGGATCCTAGAAAGCCATACATTTCTGAAAAGTAGACAAAATTCTGAATTCAGCAAGGGGTCATTTGTGTAGATCCTTAAAGTTTTCCTTATAGAAACTAACAGTTAAATAAAGGAAAAATTGAAAATTAGTTGAAAAAAACAGCCATTTGTGTCAACGTTTTCACCTGTAACTTCTTCTAATTATGACAGCTATTTGAAAGCAATATACCGTTATATCCACTGGACCTTTCTGGTTGTGGGGATATATAGGACTTGTAGGTTCACCAAGAACCCGACGAACCCAGAGCCAATAACTGAGCAGCATCTTGCAATGGTTTTTTATTATGTACCGGGTATACAGCAATTATTTTGGGAAAATGTATACATGGAAAAATTGTTATGAAAGACACCTATGTATTTCTGAAATGGGAACAAAATGTAGATTTTAGAAACAGTAGATATTTGCACATTTCCGAAATTGGGAGTACCCATACTAGCATGAGAATTATACGTCATTTTTCAAAATGACTTATTTTTTACACATTGTCTTTCATTTGGAAGGCAGAAATGCATCGAAAGTCAATAGGTAATAACAGTTGCTCTACAATTCTGTGTTACCCTAAGTCTCCTGATAAAAATGGTACCTTACTTGTGTGGGTAGGCCTTGTGCCCACAACAGGAAATGGCTCAAAATGCAACGTGGACGTACCACATTTTCACAATGAAAAATTACCCTTTTTTTGCAAAGTGCCTAGCTGTAGTTTTTGAACCCTAGCTCTGCGGGCACTTAGGGAAACCTAGCAAACCTATACATTTTTGAAAACTAGACACCCAGGGGAATTCAGGATGGGGTGACTTGACTGGCTTTCACCAGGTTCTGTTACCCAGAATCCCTTGCAAACCTAAACAATTGGCAAAAAAAACACATTTTTCTAACTTTTCTGTGGTGGAAAGTTCTGGAATCTGCGTGGATCCACAAAATTCCACCCACCCCGCGTTCCCCAAGGTCTTCCGAAAAAAATGGTACCTCACTTGTGTGGGTAGGCCTAGTGCCCGCGACAGGAAGCAGCGTAAAACGCAACGTGGACGCACCACATTTTCACAGTGAAAAATTACCCTTTTTTTGCAAAGTGCCTAGCTGTAGTTTTTGAACCCTAGCTCTGCCGGCACATAGGGAAACCTAGCAAACCTATACATTTTTGAAAAGTAGATACCCAGGGGAATCCAGGATGGGGTGACTTGACTGGCTCTCACCAGGTTCTGTTACCCAGAATCCCTTGCAAACCTAAAAAATTGGCAAAAAGACCACATTTTCCTCACTTTCCTGTGGTGGAAAGTTCTGGAATCTGCGTGGATCCACAAAATTCCACCCACCCCGCGTTCCCCAAGGTCTTCCGAAAAAAATGGTACCTCACTTGTGTGGGTAGGCCTAGTGCCCGCGACAGGAAGCAGCGCAAAACGCAACGTGGGCGCACCACATTTTCACAGTGAAAAATGACCCTTTTTTTGCAAAGTGCCTAGCTGTAGTTTTTTAACCCTAGCTCTGCCGGAAACTTAGGGAAACCTAGCAAACCTATATATTTTTGGAAAGTAGACACCCAGGGGAATCAAGGATGGGGTGACTTGACTGGCTCTCACCAGGTTCTGTTACCCAGAATCCCTTGCAAACCTAAAAAATTGGCAAAAAAACCACATTTTCCTCACTTTTCTGTGGTGGAAAGTTCTGGAATCTGCGTGGATCCGCAAAATTCCACCCACCCCGCGTTCCCCAAGGTCTTCCGAAAAAAATGGTACCTCACTTGTGTGGGTAGGCCTAGTGCCCGAGTCAGGAAGCAGCGCAAAACGCAACGTGGACGCACCACATTTTCACAGTGAAAAATGACCCTTTTATTGCAAAGTGCCTAGCTGTAGTTTTTGAACCCTAGCTCTGCCGGCACTTAGGGAAACCTAGCAAACCTATACATTTTTGAAAAGTAGACACCAAGGGGAATCCAGGATGGGGTGACTTGACTGGCTCTCACCAGGTTCTGTTACCCAGAATCCCTTGCAAACCAAAACAATTGGCAAAAAAAACACATTTTCCTCACTTTTCTGTGGTGGAAAGTTCTGGAATCTGTGTGGATCCACAAAATTCCACCAACCCCGCGTTCCCCAAGGTCTTCCGAAAATAATGGTACCTCACTTGTGTGGGTAGGTCTAGTGCCCGCGACAGGAAGCAGCGCAAAATGCAACGTGGATGCACCACATTTTCACAGTGAAAAATGACCCTTTTTTTGCAAAGTGCCTAGCTGTAGTTTTTGAACCCTAGCTCTGCCGGCACTTAGGGAAACCTAGCAAACCTATACATTTTTGAAAAGTAGACACCCAGGGGAATCCAGGATGGGGTGACTTGACTGGCTCTCACCAGGTTCTGTTACCCAGAATCCCTTGCAAACCAAAACAATTGGCAAAAAAACCACATTTTCCTCACTTTTCTGTGGTGGAAAGTTCTGGAATCTGTGTGGATCCACAAAATTCCACCAACCCCGCGTTCCCCAAGGTCTTCCGAAAATAATGGTACCTCACTTGTGTGGGTAGGTCTAGTGCCCGCGACAGGAAGCAGCGCAAAATGCAACGTGGATGCACCACATTTTCACAGTGAAAAATGACCCTTTTTTGCAAAGTGCCTAGCTGTAGTTTTTGAACCCTAGCTCTGCCGGCACTTAGGGAAACCTAGCAAACCTATACATTTTTGAAAAGTAGACACCCAGGGGAATCCAGGATGGGGTGACTTGACTGGCTCTCACCAGGTTCTGTTACCCAGAATCCCTTGCAAACCTAAAAATTGGCAAAAAAAACACATTTTCCTCACTTTTCTGTCGTGGAAAGTTCTGGAATCTGTGTGGATCCACAAAATTCCACCCACCCCGCGTTCCCCAAGGTCTTCCGAAAAAAATGGTACCTCACTTGTGTGGGTAGGCCTAGTGCCCGCGACAGGAAGCAGCGCAAAACGCAACGTGGACGCACCACATTTTCACAGTGAAAAATGACCCTTTTTTGCAAAGTGCCTAGCTGTAGTTTTTGAACCCTAGTTCTGCCGGCACTTAGGGAAACCTAGCAAACCTATACATTTTTGAAAAGTAGACACCCAGGGGAATCCAGGATGGGGTGACTTGACTGGCTCTCACCAGGTTCTGTTACCCAGAATCCCTTGCAAAACCTAAAAAATTGGCAAAAAACCCACATTTTCCTCACTTTTCTGTGGTGGAAAGTTCTGGAATCTGCGTGGATCCACAAAATTCCACCCACCCCGCGTTTCCCAAGGTCTTCCGAAAAAATGGTACCTCACTTGTGTGGGTAGGCCTAGTGCCCGCGACAGGAAGCAGCGCAAAACGCAACGTGGACGCACCACATTTTCACAGTGAAAAATGACCCTTTTTTTGCAAAGTGCCTAGCTGTAGTTTTTGAACCCTAGCTCTGCCGGCACTTAGGGAAACCTAGCAAACCTATACATTTTTGAAAAGTAGACACCCAGGGGAATCCAGGATGGGGTGACTTGACTGGCTCTCACCAGGTTCTGTTACCCAGAATCCCTTGCAAACCTAAAAAATTGGCAAAAAAAACACATTTTCCTCACTTTTCTGTGGTGGAAAGTTCTGGAATCTGCGTGGATCCACAAAATTCCACCCACCGCGCGTTCCCCAAGGTCTTCCAAAAAAAATGGTGCCTCACTCGGGTGGGAGGCCCAAGTACCCGCGACAGGCAAGGGCCCACAACGTATTGAGGCGACCTCAAAATGGCCTATCACAAAACGACCTGGTTTTGCAAGGGGGGTCTCATGACATTTTGGCCCGAGGCTAGGCGGCCACCTACGGAAACCTACCAAACCCACACATTTCTGAAAAGTAGACACACGGGGGATTGCAGGGAGGTATGGCTTGCGTGGATCCCCCAACGTTTTCTTACCCAGAATCCCCTGCAAACCTGACATTTTGCTGAAAAAATCCCTTTTTTCACACATTTTTGTGTGGTAAAGTTGTGGCATCACGGGGCTGACACAAATTTCCTACCACCCAGCGTTCCCCAGGTCTCCCGATAAAAATGGTGCCTCACTCGGGTGGGAGGCCTAAGTACCCATGACAGGCAAGGGCCCACAACGTATTGAGGCGACCTCAAAATGGCCTATCACAAAACGACCTGGTTTTGCAAGGGGGTCCCATGATGTTTTGGCCCGGGGCTCGGCGGCCACCTAGGAAACCTACCAAACCCACACATTTCTGAAAAGTAGACACCCGGGGATTCCAGGGAGGTATGGCTTGCGTGGATCCCCCAACGTTTGCTTACCCAGAATCCCCTGCAAACCTGACATTTTGCTGAAAAAATCCCTTTTTTCACACATTTTTGTGTGGTAAAGTTGTGGCATCACGGGGCTGACACAAATTTCTACCACCAGCGTTCCCCAGGTCTCCCGATAAAAATGGTGCCTCACTCGGGTGGGAGGCCCAAGTACCCGTGACAGGTAAGGGCCCACAACGTATTGAGGCGACCTCAAAATGGCCTATCACAAAACGACCTGGTTTTGCAAGGGGGGTCCCATGACGTTTTGGCCTGAGGCTCGGGCGGCCACCTAGGAAACCTACCAAACCCACACATTTCTGAAAAGTAGACACCTGGGGGATTCCAGGGAGGTATGGCTTGCGTGGATCCCCCAAAGTTTTCTTACCCAGAATCCCCTGCAAACCTGACATTTTGCTGAAAAAAAATCACTTTTTCACACATTTTTGTGTGGTAAAGTTGTGGCATCACGGGGCTGACACAAATTTCCTACCACCCAGCGTTCCCCCAGGTCTCCCGATAAAAATGGTGCCTCACTCGGGTGGGAGGCCCAAGTACCCGCGACAGGCAAGGGCCCACAACGTATTGAGGCGACATCAAAATTGCCTATCACAAAATGTTTTGGGCCTTTGCCTGTCGCGTGGTACTTGGGCCTTCCCCCGAGTGAGGCACCATTTTTATCGGGAGACCTGGGGGAACGCTGGGTGGTAGGAAATTTGTGTCAGCCCGGTGATGCCACAACTTTACCACACAAAAATGTGTGAAAAAAGTGATTTTTTCAGCCAAATTTCAGGTTTGCAGGGGATTCTGGGTAAGAAAACGTTGGGGGATCCATGCAAGCCATACCTCCCTGGAATCCACCGTGTGTCTACTTTTCAGAAATGTGTGGGTTTGGTAGGTTTCCCTAGGTGGCCGCCGAGCCCCGGGCCAAAGCGTCATGGGACCTCCTTGCAAAACCAGGTCGTTTTGTCATAGGCCATTTGAGGTCGCCTCAATACGTTGTGGGCCCTGCCTGTCGTGGGTACTTGGGCCTCCCACCCGAGTGAGGCACCATTTTTATCGGAGACCTGGGGAACGCTGGGTGGTAGGAAATTTGTGTCAGCCCCGTGATGCCACAACTTTACCACACAAAAATGTGTGAAAAAAGTGATTTTTTCAGCCAAATTTCAGGTTTGCAGGGGATTCTGGGTAAGAAAACGTTGGGGGATCCACGCAAGCCATACCTCCCTGGAATCCCCCGGGTGTCTACTTTTCAGAAATGTGTGGGTTTGGTAGGTTTCCTAGGTGGCCGCCGAGCCCCGGGCCAAAATGTCATGAGACCCCCTTGCAAAACCAGGTCGTTTTGTGATAGGCCATTTTGAGGTCGCCTCAATACGTTGTGGGCCCTTGCCTGTCGCGGGTCCTTAGGCCTCCCACCCGAGTGAGGCACCATTTTTATCGGGAGACCTGGGGGAACGCTGGGTCGTAGGAAATTTGTGTCAGCCCCGTGATGCCACAACTTTACCACACAAAAATGTGTGAAAAAAGTGATTTTTTCAGCCAAATTTCAGGTTTGCAGGGGATTCTGGGTAAGAAAACGTTGGTGGATCCACGCAAGCCATACCTCCCTGGAATGCCCCGGGTGTCTGCTTTTCAGAAATGTGTGGGTTTGGTAGGTTTCCCTATGTGGCCGCCGAGCCCCGGGCCAAAAAGTCATGGGACCCCATTGCAAAACCAGGTCGTTTTGTGATAGGCAATTTGATGTCGCCTCAATACGTTTTGGGCCCTTGCCTGTCGCGCGTACTTGGACCTCCCACCCGAGTGATGCACCATTTTTATCAGGAGACCTGGGGGAACGCTGGGTGGTAGGAAATTTGTGTCAGCCCAGTGATGCCACAACTTTCCCACACAAAAATGTGTGAAAAAGTGAATTTTTTCAGCAAAATTTCAGGTTTGCAGGGGATTCTGGGTAGGAAAACGTTGGGGGACCCACGCAAGCCATACCTCGCTGGACTCCCCCGAGTGTCTAGTTTTCAGAAATGTGTGGGTTTGGTAGGTTTCCTAAGATGGCCGCCGAGCCCAGGGCCAAAAACCTCACTGGTGTGGGTGGTTCAAGTACCCGCAACAGGCAAGGGCCCAAAACGTATTGAGGAGACATCAAAATGATCTATCACAAAACAAGCTGGTTTTGCAAGGGGAGTCACCTGGGTTTTTGGCCCCGGGCTCGGCGGCCATCTTGGGAAACCTACCAAACCCACACATTTCTGAAAACTAGACACCCGGGGAGTCCAGCGAGGTATGGCTTGCGTGGATCCCCCAACGTTTCCTACCCAGAATGCCCTGCAAACCTCAAATTTAGCTGAAAAAAATCACTTTTTTCTCAAATTTCTGTGTGGGAAAGTTCTTGAATCTACGTGGATCCACAAATTTCCTACCACACAGTGTTCCCCCATGTCTCCCGATAAAAATGATACCTCACTCGCGTGGTCGGGTCAAGTACCCGCGACAGGAAAGGGCCCAAAACCTATTGAGGCGACATCAAAATTACCTATCACAAAACAACCTGGTTTTGCAAGGGTGGTCCCATGAGTTTTTGGCCCTGGGCTCGGTGGCCATCTAGGGAAACCTACCAAACCCACACATTTCTGAAAACTAGACACCCGGGGGAGTCCAGTGAGGTATGGCTTGCATGGGTCCCCTAACGTTTTTCTACCCAGAATGCCCTGCAAACCTCAAATTTAGCTGAAAAAAATCACTTTTTTCTCAAATTTCTGTGTGAGAAAGTTCTGGAATCTACGTGGATCCACAAATTTCCTCCCACCCAGCGTTCCCCCGGGTCTCCTGATAAAAATGATACCTCACTCGCGTGGGTGGGTCGAGTACCCGCAACAGAAAAGGGCCCAAAACCTATTGAGGCGACATCAAAATTACCTATCACAAAACAACCTGGTTTTGCAAGAGGGGTCACCTGGGTTTTGTCCCCGGGCTCGGCGGCCATCTTGGGAAACTACCAAACCCAAACATTTCTGAAAGCTAGACACCCGGGGAGTCAGCGAGGTATGGCTTGCGTGGGTCCCACAACGTTTTCCTACCCAGAATCCCCTGCAAACCTCAAATTTAGCTAAAAAAAATCACTTTTTCCATACATTTTGCGTGGGATCACCATGCCGGCACAAATGTCCTACCACCCAGCGTTCCCCTTGTTCTCCCGAGTAAAATGATACCTCACTTGTGTGGGTGGGCCAAAGGCCTGTGACTGGGAAGAGCCCAAAACATAGGGATTTAGGGTATAGCACCGAGAATTCTAAGCGCTACATTGTTTTAAAAATACGTTTTTAGCCAGTTCTGCTTTGGACACCCACACAAGTGAGGTATCATTTTACTCGGGGGAACAAGGGCAATGCTGGGTGGTAGGACATTTGTGCCAGCACGGTGATTCCACGCAAAAATATGTGGAAAATATGTTTTTTTCAGCTAAATTTGAGGGTTGCAGGGGATTCTGGGTAGGGAAACGTTGGGGGATCCACGCAAGCCATACCTCATTGGACTCCCCAGGGTGTCTAGTTTTCAGAAACATGTGGGATTGGTAGGTTTCCCTAGATGGCAGCGAGCCCGGGGCCAAAAAACCAGGTGCCCCCCCCAAAACTAGGTAGTTTTGTTATAGGTAATTTTGAAGTCTCCACAATACGATTTGGGCCATTTCCTGTTTCAGCCACTATGCCTACCCACACAAGTGAGGTACCATTTTTATCGGGAGCCCTGGGGGAACGCAGGGTGGTAGGAAATTTGTGGATCCACGCAGATTCCAGAACTTTCCCACACAGAAATTTGAGTAAAAGTGATTTTTTCAGCTAAATTTGAGGTTTGCAGGGCATTCTGGGTAGGAAAACGTTTGGGGACCCATGCAAGCCATACCTCGCTGGACTCCCCGGGTGTCTAGTTTTCAGAAATGTGTGGGTTTGGTAGGTTCCCAAGATGGCCGCTGAGCCCGGGGCCAAAAACCCAGGTGACCCCCTTGCAAAACCAGGTTGTTTTGTGATAGGTAATTTTGATGTCTCCTCAATACGTTTTGGGCCCTTGCCTGTCGCGGGTACTTGACCCACACACGCGAGTGAGGTATCATTTTTATCGGGAGACCTGGGGGAAAGCTGGGTGGTAGGAAATTTGTGGATCCACGTAGATTCCAGAACTTTCCACACAGAAATTTGAGAAAAACGTGATTTTTTCAGCTAAATTTGAGGTTTGCAGGGGATTCTGGGTAAGAACGTTTTGGAGGACCCACGCAAGCCATACCTCGCTGAACTCCTCCGGGTGTCTAGTTTTCAGAAATGTGTGGGTTGGGTAGGTTTCCCTAGATGGCCGTCGAGCCCGGGGCCAAAAACTCATGGGACCCCCCCTTGCAAAACCAGGTTGGTTTGTGATAGGTAATTTTGATGTCGCCTCAATAGGTTTTGGGCCCTTGCCTGTCGCGGGTACTTGACCCATGCACACAAGTGAGGTACCATTTTTCACGGAAGACTTTGGGGGACGCGGGGTGGGTGGAATTTTGTACATCCACGCAGATTCCAGAACTTTCCACCACAGAAATGTGAGGAAAATGTGTTTTTTTGGACATATTTTTAGGTTTGCAAGGGATTCTGGGTAACAGATCCTGGTGAGAGCCAGTCAAGTCACCCCATCCTGGATTCCCCTGGGTGTCTAGTTTTCAAAAATGTATAGGTTTGCTAGGTTTCCCTAGGTACTGGCAGTGTTAGGGTTCAAAATCTACAGCTAGGCACTTTGCAAAAAAAGGGTCCGTTTTCACTGTGAAAATGTGGTGTGTCCATGTTGCGTTTGGGCCGTTTCCTGTTGCGGGCACTAGGCCTACCCACACATGTGAGGTGCCATTTTTCTCGGAAGACTTTGGGGAACGCGGGATGGGTGGAAATTTGTGGATCCACACAGATTCCAGAACTTTCCACCACAGAAATGTGAGGAAAATGTGTTTTTTTTGACAAATGTTTCGGTTTGCAAGGGATTCTGGGTAACAGAACCTGGTGAGAGCCAGTCAAGTCAGCCCATCCTGGATTCCCCTGGGTGTCTAGTTTTAAAAAATGTATAGGTTTGCTAGGTTTCCCTAGGTGCCGGCAGAGCTAGGAACCAAATTCAACAGGTAGGCACATTCCGAAAAAAAGTCAGTGCCTAGTGGGCTTTCTGCCGCCCTGGGGAGGGGGGAAATCAGGGGCTATTGCCCCGATATGCCCCCGAGGGGGGAAGAAAGACTGTGGCTATTCTTTTGGGGGGTCGGGGGCATTGGGATGCCCATTCTGGTCAGCCCCCACCCCTGCGTATAAAAAAGCCAGCATAATCGCTGGCACATAGTGGGCTTTCTGCCCCCGGGGGCAGATCAGGGGCTACTGCCCCCATCTGCCTCCTGGGATGGGCAGAAAGACAGTGGCATCTTTTTGGGGTGGGTGGGGGCATTGGCATGTCCATTCTTGGCAGCCCCCACCCCGAACTTTGTAAAAAAAAATCCCTGGTGGCTAGTGGGCTTTCTGCCCCCCGGGGGTGCAGATAAGGTGCTATTGCCCCATCTGCCTCCCAGGGGGCAGAAAGACTAGCATTTTTTTTGGGGTGGGGGCATTGACATGCCCATTCTGGGCAGCCCCCACCCCAACCTATATAAAAAAAAAAATCCCTGGCGCTTAGTGGGCTTTCTGCCCCCTCCCCGGGGGGGGCAGATCAGGGGCTATTGCCCCATCTGCCTCCTGGGGGGGTAGAAAGTCATTTTTTTTCTTTGGGGGGTAGGGTGGGGGCATTTGCATGCCCATTCTGGGCAGCCCCCACCCCGGGCCTATAAAAAAGAATCCCTGGCATCTAGGGTGTTTCTGAACCCCGGGGAGCAGAAAGACTGGAATTTCGTGGGGGAGGGGTGGGGGCATTGGCATGCCCATCTTGGGCAACCCACACCCCTAAATTTATCGAGGGGAAAAAAACCCTGGTGTCTAGTGGGCTTTCTGCCCCCCGGGGGGGGGCAGATTGGGGGCTACTGCCCCCATCTGCCCCCCAGGAGAGGCAGAAAGACTGTACCTTTGCGTCGGGGTGGGGGCATTGGCATGCCTATATTGGGCAGCCCCTACCCCAAATTATAATAAATAAAAAAAATCCCTGGTATCTAGTGGGCTATTTGCCCCCCGGGGGGGCAGAAAGACTGTATCTTTGCGGCGGGGGGTGGGGGCATTGGCATGCCCATATTGGGCAGCCCCCACCCCTAACTATAATTTTTTTTTAAATCCCTGGTATCTAGTGGGCTTTCTGCCCCCCCGGGGGGCAGAAAGACTAATTTTGTGGCCGGGGGTGGGGGCATCGGCATGCCCGTTTTGGGCAGCCCCCACCCCTAATAAATATCCCATAAAAAATCCCTGGTGTCTAGTGGGCTTTCTACCCCCCCGGGGGGGCAGAAAGACTAATCATGCCAACATTTTTATGGGGGGAGCAAAGGCCCTTGCCCAAGGGGCCGCTCCCCCCTCCCTGGTGCCTAGTGGGTGAATCCCTGCTTGGGGATCGCCCTCCTGGGGCCATCCCCAAGCAGGGATCCACTAGGGAGGGATACCATTGGAAAGGGGAGATTCTCCCCTTTCCAACGATACCTCTCCTGAGTTTCTACGTGCTCAGGGGCTGAGATAGCCCCCTGAGCACGTAGAAACTGAAATGAGCCTCTTGGCTCATTTCAGTTTCGGTTTCACTGAAATGACATCAGCGCGACGTGCGCGCCGATCGTCATTTCAGGGAAACCAGGGGGGGGGGGGCCTCGGGAGCTGGGAAAGCTCCTCCCCAGCTCCTGAGGCCTTAGGGGAGAAAAGGGAATCCCTCTGGTGCCCGCACCAGAGGGATTTCCGATGCTGGTAGTCATGACGAGCTGGACTCGTCATGAGCACACGACCACTGTTTGCCATGACGAGTCCAGCTCGTCATGAGCATGGAAGGGGTTAACTTCATTGTGAATGTCTTGTACAAAATATGCACAGGTATTTTGGTAGTCATCTGCTCTGCACATGAGGGCTTTCTGCAATGACGGGGTTACACTTGTACATGTGTCACACACACACATACATCCTCACATCTCTACGCCAACAAACTTGGTGAACATTAGCCTATCAGGACATGATACGCAACAGAGTTTTGACTTGGGAACAGATTTTAATTTTATTTCCACATATTCACACTGGTCAAAAAGTTCCTGGGATGTGATCAATGGGGATCGTGCTTGTGACTTCGCAATTTCGGAGGTGAGGATCGCTGTGAGGGATTATGTCTGGGTTGACGCCGAGGTACAGGTTGGTGTTGTGCATGTGCCGGTACAGGGTGAAGTTCATGTGCAGGGGCGGATTGTGTCTGTACACTTGGGGGCATATTCACAAGGACTTACCACCAAGTTATTGGCACTTTAGCGCAGCAAAAGTGGCGATAGAATTAACGCCCCATTCGCAAGCTGGTGCTAACTGCCTACACGCCACATATCCAGCGATAGCACATTGCTGCGATGGGCAATGTTGCAATGTTGCATGCAGCCGGAGGGCGCACGCGCACGTGGGAATGTACAAGGTGCGCCAGTCCGCTCGGGCTCTTGGCTCATGCATGCCAACTGCCGTGTGTATAGTTCTAGGTGCGCCATGGGCCTAAGGCCTAGCCTCAATTGCAGCGTGTAAACCACATCACATTTCCACATTGCAAGCAGTAGTCAGACTGATATTAGGGATGAATGCTCCTTTGTCTCCACACAGAAGGCGGACGGGCATCTGCACCTGCGACCTTGGATACAGCATGCGGCAGACACCCCCTGGGAGAGATATCATAGCAGATGAAGACGACGCCCACACTTCACACAGCGATGATGAAGGACCAACGTATCCACACCCCACACACGGAGGCCCTTGCCCGGGGCACTCCTGCATGGAATGGCCTTCACACTCACGTACACAACAGCACATACGTCCTGACGTCGCACACCCATACGACTCCTTGCTCCGAGCTGTGGCTTTTCATCCACATCACTGCCGCAGGTCAGTGGAGTGGCGGTTCTACGAGTGCCACCACCACAATGGCCGAACATCACAGGCACATGCAAAACCCCAGTCACGTGGGACTGTACCGTGCCCGAATGCTGCAAATGTTGGGGGTCCTGCCACTTGCAGTGTTGCGCATCAGTTACCGTTTGAGCTTCCGTCTTGCGTACGTCACCTTCGTCCAGTCCTGGTTCCACTGTCGAACATGCATATTCGAGTGGCCCATGGATGTCTGCCTATCCAATGCAACGGTAGCTGAACTGGATTATGACTTGTGTGTGTGCCCCCTGTTGGCCCACGACCATGTGTGTAACCGGGATTCACGTTCATGGGATGCCTGGATGTTTGGCATATGTGCTGGCAGTTGGACATGGAAGTTTGCACAATTCCTCGTGTGCAGTGAACACATTGAGGCGCCCCCCTATTGGGCTGTTTTGCGGATTGGTGAGACGGCGTGGACGGAGCACATCTGTCCGGACCAGTTGATGGATTGGCTCGCCCTCGTGTTCCTTGAGCTGGACAACGACGTACTCCTGGAACTGATTGCACAGGAAGCTGCGCTCGCTTTCATGGACGACTAACGACGTTCCAGCAGCCACGACTGATGGTAACCCATGGCACAGGTCCCAACACCTTGTTGCATGCTGGTGATGAGTCCACATTTCCCACAACAACAGTGGACATGGCTGCATTCCTATGCTGCCTGTGATTGTCTGATGCCTTGGTCTGCATGTTGTGGCCCTTGTCTTGCCCGTACTTACACGCACATGCTAATAAAGTCTACGCTGCCACACTTGTGTTCAACTGTGATTGGTGTTGGGTAGGATGGCAATTTGTGTGCCTCATTAGGCATTGTCCGTACACAGGGTGGGACTGGATGACGCATTTCATTTAGGGGTGAGTCCCTATTGGCAGGTCCACCTCTGTGCGCCAGACTTGGTGGTTTGGGATAGTTGCTGGTAGACCTGTGCAGCTCCGTGACGTCACCAATGTGGGTATGCGGTCCGACTTCTTGGCATGTGGGTCACTGTGATCGTTCTGGACAGTCTGTGTCCGCCCAGGTGGGTGTGGGTAGGTATGCGACGGTAGGTACTGTTGTCACATGTGATGGTGGACACACCTTTAGGCCTGCTACCGACTTTGACATTTTTACACAAGGACCGATTTCCTACATGGACGTGGGGCTACGTTGAGGGGTTGCGAGTATGTTGTTCATGGGTGATGTGCCCACAGCTAGTTCAGTCCTACGCAGTCATCTCATTGGACTGCCATGTTTCCATTTGTCTTGCCAATGACACGGTGGTGGTGACGGACAGTTGTTGGTGGTGTTCTGTCCACACCGTGCGGTGAATCCGGTTTTCCTGCAGTCTGGAACCCCGTCTTCCTCTTCCTCTTCTCCTTGCCCTTCCCTGACCCCGAAGTTCCGGGCTGGTCCTCCGTTGTGCTTGTGGGGTTCGAGTTGGCCTCAGCACTCGGTCCAGGTGCTTCCATGGTGCTCCGCAGTTTGTTTACTTGTTGGTGTATTTTTTGGGTCTTTTTATGGCGCCTCTTCATGCATGGCGCGTGGGTATTGCTGGCCTCCTGCTGGGTATCACTGTTGTTTCATCGCCATTGGGCGCATCGCAACTTTTTCCGCGTTAGGGTTTGGATTTTTGTCGCAGTAGTTGTTTCGCGGAGATTTGCCCCGTTGTCGTGCGAATATCGCGCGGTATCGCCGTGTTGTGAATGCCACGTTCACACGGCGTTATTTTCCCGCGATGGACTGCGATGTGAGAAGTTGCGGTAAGCTATTTTGGCAATGTTTATCGCACGTTCTTGTGAATATACCCCCTGGTGTATGTGCATGAACAGGGGGTTGTTGTGCAGGTGGTGGTAGTGCCTGTTCAGGGGGTGGTGGTGGATGTGCAGGTGGGGGGAGTGCCTGGATGGGGGGCGGTGGTGGATGTGTACCCTTGCTGTGGTCCTGTGCAGTTTGTGATACAGGTGTGTGGGTGTGATGTGCTGCAGACAGATGTGATGGCTCCCGTCCCTGCGTTGACCGTGAAGGGAGACTTTGGATCACTTTCATCATGCCCTCCATCATCTTCATGGCCAAGGCATGGTGTCTTAAACTCTCTTCCCTTTGGATAGATATCATGTCTCTGATATTCTTGGACATGTCTTGCCAAGTTCTATCCATCCTATCCAACACATGGGTCTGTCTGTCCACCACCTGAGGGAATTGGCGCAGGGCCTCAGACATGTCTGACAGGGTGGCCCCTATGGCACGAATGTCCTGCCTCACATCTGTCTGCTGTTTGAAGAAGTCCTGCTCCCACTGGCCACCATGGCCATGTGCAGGCCCTCTCTGCAGGGGTCGGCCATGGATGAGACCGCCAGGTCCAACAGCGGGGGGGGTGGCATGTGGAAGCCTGTGGACAGGAGAATGGTGCCCAGGGGATACCTGCACCACAACAGGGTTGGTACTTCCCTCAGATGGTGAAGAGAATGCCTGGGATACACTGTATGGGGAGGAGTGTGTAGGGGAACCACCAAGTCTGTCCCGGATGTGAGGGCTGTGAGGGAGTGAGGTCTGTGTTGGGGTGTGGGTGAGCTGTGGCTGGTTATCTCTATGCTGGGGACAGGCAATCTTTTTCATTGGAGGAGGCTGAGGCACTTTGCTGGGCGGAGGGTGTGAGGCCTTGCTAAATGTGGGCGATGTGGGAAAATTACTGTCCATGGCATCAGATTCTTCATCCTCTGAGGGGATGAACAGACAGTCACTATCGTCCAATCCTTCATCCTCCTCAGGGTCTTCCTCCTCTTGCGCAGTACTTGCAGCTGACATTACTGCCTGGAAGAGCAGTGGATTTTCACCTCTGATTGCCCGTCGCCCAACACTGGTGTAAGGTCCATCCTCTTCATCATCATCATCACCTGGACCACAGAGGTTGTAACAGGATAAGTAATTGACCTAGAATAAGATGTGTTGCAACACAAGGGTTTGTTCTACTGTACTTTGCATCAACAGATGACGCACATGTGACCTGGTTTGGGTACCCCTACAAGTGACAGCTCACACAATAGCACTGAGGGGTGAAACGGAGATGTACACTGAAGAAGCAAACTTACCAGCTCCATCCACAGCCTTGTGTCCTTTTGCGATCCCCCCCCTGATGTCAACTGCTGAACCATGCTCCTCATAGGTTTTGTTGACGAAGCGGTCCCTGATCCAGCAGCTGTAGAGGGAAGTGACACCATTCTCAATCATCTGCATTACTAATTTACGAACAGGCACATGTGACAGTTATGATATGTATGAAACTTTCTCAACAACAACTGCAGGTTCTATGCAGAAGGGGATTTTGATGTTTGTCATGGGTTTGATAGGGAAATACTTCACGCCACATTTACCTGATGGACATGTGCGAGAGGTTTTCACTGCCGCAGCCAGGATGTCTTGCATTCCCCGGGATGGTGTTGTACGCTGCACTGGTGTCATCCTGTCAGCAGCTGTGATGAGACATACATGTCCATATTTCAGTACACCAGATGGTAGCTATGAGCTAACATGTATATGTCATTCTCAATGACCAGTGATAGGATATTCCCGGACAATGTGCAGCATGTTTACCTCATGGACTTTACATGTGGGCCCCTGCTCACATGCAGCAATTGGCAGCTGTTACCTCCACACAGCACTGACATCAATGAGATGGCACATCAACAGACAAACGTATATGAGAAGGTTACTGATATAGGAAGGAAGGGGAGAAATGATCAGGACGCCTCCGCATTACATTGATTACACCTTCACCGTTAAGACTAACATGTCTCATGAGTATGATGTTGTCTGTTGACAAGTTAAAAGGAGTGTATATCCACAGGCTGACCAGTTTCACATTTGCACATCAGTTCAAACATTGCATTGCAGAGTTTATATGTGAGATGTGCAATAGTCAGGTACATTTTGTGTGTCATTTGTGCTTCCCTACCAATGGAGTCACAAAGCTCATTTTGGATTGAGAGATCACACATTTGTTATGTCCATCCTTGGAGTGTCCTCTGTTCCCATTATCCATTTCCTACATCATGGTAGAACTAAGCTGACAACGGATGATGTCTTGTACCGCAGACATCCTTACCTCATATATCATACACTCACTTATATAGGTGGATACAGTAGAAGAGGAGGCAAGCAGAGTGCAACATTTGACTAGGATCCCACATTGTGGGTAAGTTGTGAATCTTTGATGGTTGCCGCCTACACTGGATTTGGTTTGGGCCTTTCAGCCAAGAGATTTTGAAATGTAACTTCCTGAAGAATCATCGTGGCAGCCCATACATCCATCACAAAAGTACAGAACTGGCATCAGTGCGAGCCTCATCCACACCAATTTCAAAATGTTTTGTCCTTTGGAATTCTGCTACGGAGTTTTCATATAATTGAATTACAATCCAGTTGTGTCTACTTCACTTCATATGACACTATATACTATTTTTATGTCCATTCTGCACTCACTTGTCATATATTTTGTGACATCCTTTCACTAGCCACCATGGTGTGATCTGGTATATGGTTCAATGCCATATGTAGGCATATTGTGATGCAGGACAACAGTTATGTAAAACACATACAACATACAGCGGAGATTAAAGGCACATTCATGGGCATGGGCATTCAGGTTCATTGTTCTTGGGTTTACTTACCATGGCCCCGCACCTGCCCAGTGTGTGGTCCCTGACCAGGTGTCACAGCCAACCTTGTAGCAGAAGTCAATGTGGGTCTTGGAATCTGGGAGGACATCATTAGACCTACAATGATAAGTGTGTTTGCAACTTTACATTTCTGCTGCCACATGTGATGCACTCAATTTGAGGCATAAAGGATGAGCACAAGCAGTGTGGGCCCTACCGTTGCAGAAGTGTCTAGCACAAATTATCATGAGTGATCCCACATTCAACTTATTATGGCCCCACTGCCTAGAAGCAACGTCTATCACATTGACACAACAACAATTCCTGAAGTAAGGTCCACTATCATGTTTTGTTAATGGACCAAAAGACATGCCATACAATTATGACATCTATAACCAGCTGGTTGGACTGGACAAATTCATGTATGGAAAAAACATTCTAAGTTGGACAGTGGACGCATTCTCAATCCTGACATTTGAATCTCACTTCTTGTTCATCATTGTTATATTTGTTACCATTGGATTTTTTGATTTAGTCTACAAAAATAATTGCAATCTAGAGGTGGATACATTTAGACTTGCTATGGCACTCGATTCCACGATTGAGTTCCCAGTCCTGGAACTGTTGGTGGAATACATGTAATGTTCAGAAAACACAAAGCTATAATGAGCCTAGATATGTTATATTTTGTCTTTCGCTATTCACAAATATAATTTGCTAAAGGTAAATGTCCTTTGAGAATTCCAATAGTTGTAAGGCTAGTTTGTCCTCTCCAGTTGCCTTTGAGATTCAGACACTATATATCTCCCTCTGTTGTCTGCTGCCTATGTATGCATTTTGACCATCTCCTGACCAGTTTGACTTACCAGTTAGTGAGGGTGGTCTGCGTTGCTCTGGATGATGTTGTTTCCTCCCAGAAGATGCAGGGACCTCTGCTACTGTGGTTGTCTGTACTCTGGCTGAATGTGTCAATGGATGAGAAGAGAGAAAAATCAACACATGGAAAATGTACATGTGGAACTTGTCAGACATTTCCTCATATCTTCTGCATGCTAACAGTATTGTGAAGTACTGCCACGGCCGGTGCAGGTAGGAGCAGTGGGGCGTTGGTGATGTGATGGCGTGGCAAGGTGGGAAATGAACAATGGGATATGGGAATAAATATTTTGAAATAAGGATTCTCTCACCTTCTGTTTTGTGATTTTGGCAGGCCCAAGGTGAGTTGATTTTAGGATATTTTGTAGTTATTTTCCCTATTCCGTTGTCTGTTGATTTGCCTCTGCTCCGCACCCCCACCCCCTTACGTTCTTGACTGACCCAGCCGCGTCTGGATAAGTGGAAGGGGCACTTTGACAATTGCTACTTAACAGTGTTAGGTATATACGGCAGCAGTACTGGGCCCTTGTTGTAAATAGTGTGAAAGGGATTTGCCATTTCTAATACAAAGGATTCTGGGACTTGTGGTGCAACATACAGAGGGAAACACATGAGCCTCTGACTGACTATATTTGTATATGAACTTTGGCCAACTTCCTTACTCACAATGGCAGTGCGACACAGACATTTATTTTGTATACTTCTTCTTGTCATCCCATTTACCTGGTACCACGTTGCGGACATCACTCACAGGCAGCCCATGGAGCATGTGGGGGTGGATTGTAGTGAGGATATCCTCCTCAAGTGGGGTGATACGTAGGTGGGTTCCAGAGTGTGGGGCAGGGAGAATCCTGTTCAACTCGATCCTGGAGTACTTCTCCTTCGCACTCTGCTTTTCGTCCTGCCACTTCCTCTTTATTTCACGGACTGTGCGCACATCCTCCCCCAATGCTGTGACAGCAGTAGCTAACTGCTGCCATAGAGCTGCCTTCTGTGTGCCACTGGTGCAGTAAGGTGGGAGACCATATAGGCGTTTGTGGTGCCTCACAATGAACTCCACAATCATGGTGGTCTCCTCAGTTGTGAAGTTCTTCTTCCTCCTCAGTCTGTACATTTTCCAGTGGTGATGAACTGCAAAGGAAACAGGAACTCTCTGTGGCCAGACCTGTTCCTTGAATGTGTGCAGCTTTTATGTGGTTTGTGGTGCTGGTCTTGCAGTTAGTGTTAATTGACTTCAGCTGGAGCATGTGGGGGATGGTAGGCACTTGAAATGCTCAAACGGCCAAAATGCGGTTATTCTGGCCCGGAGTCGGAGATTCCGGCCCGGAGGCGGAGATTCCGCCACCGGGCCGGAATCTCGCCTCGGCCGGAATCTCCGGCCCGAGTGTGGAAGTAAAGTTAGTAGTCGTAAGTGCATTCTGTGAATACCAAAAATGGTAAGTGCCTTCTGTGAATACCAAAAGTAGTAAGTGCCTTCTGTGAATACCAAAAGTAGTAAGTACCTTCTGTGAATACCAAAATGGTAGTAAGTTTAGGATTTTGTCTTAAGTTAGTTCTGTGAATCGGGCCCACTGAATTTGTGTTTCTTGAATACAAGAAATCAGTTTTAATGTACTTACAGCACTCGATGATATGTGCGGAATATAGTTCCATCTGTCCAACAATTTTCAAGTTATCTGTTAATATTTCTCAAGGAGTTTGAAAACAAGATAATATATAAGATCTAAACTATCTTTTTAAAACGCACATCTATCACTTTTGGTGTAATGCAATCATTTTATTTAAAGTTTTAATTTTTTAGTTCATATGGGAAGGAGCCTGCATTCTGTAGTGATTACATTGCAGGTAAAAACGGCCGACAATCAAATGCTTGCTTTTTTTTAACTTTTAGTTGGCACCCTGTTATCAAAATTGACTGATTTGGAGAACAGTATGAAGAAAGATTTGCCTGGTAAGTTCCCAATTCATCTTTGCATTTACAGTGTTTAATGAAGAGCTTTCCCTCCTATAGGTTTTGATGTCAAGTAAGATAATGTTATGCTGTGAGATTTAATGTGATGTAACATTATCTTCTGTGTTGGTCCATAATGGACAGTTTTTATTTGAAGGTTTGTGATATTATATGATTTCAAAGTTTGTATGCAATAGTGTGTTTCTTTATATTTTAAGACGTTCTACCAATATAAGACCAATTTAAATCTGATGGTAAGTTACATAAAGAATTCTCCAGGACTCTGTTTATGTTGTCCTGTGTTTAAATTCATGCAGTTTTATGTTAGGATTTGCCTTTAATTCTGTAAATCAACTAGGCACTTTGCAATTGTTTGATCTATCTATCTATCTATCTATCTAGCTATCTATCTATCCATCTATTTATCTATCTATCTATCTATCCATCTATCTATCCCCCTATTTAGGTGTATATCTGTCCCTTGACTTCCTGGTTAATCACTTGTTGAGCAACCACATCACTTAGTCAAGTGGGGAAACTGAAATTCACAAATCCTGGCTCGGAAAATAACGATTTAGCCATTAGAGGTACCTGCCAGTTTTTAACTTTTTTGGCATATACGAGGAAGAGGTAGACAGTGGCCAAGAGAGAGAACTGCTAAATGTATTTCTAATTTCCATTGACAAAACATGTGCCTATTGGAATCTGCCCCCTGAAGCTGCCTCGAAATTACTGTGGAAGCAGTGAGAAACTTAAACAGGTTAATACAAAAAAAACAGGTCACTATCTGAAGTTTTTTTTATTAAAAAACTTGCCTGGGCATGGTAGATGGGAAAACTGAGACATTCTGACAACACCCGAAGAGTGCTGACAGAAATTGAATGGTGGGCCTATACATGGCAAGAGGAGGCGGGTTGCGTCACAGGAGTGCCAGGCTGAAATCAAACTGCATCATAATAGATGGTTAGCTAACCGCATTTAATGTGCTAACCTTGTAGATTGTTCCACAAAGCCATATCCATGCTACTTTCCAGGTTATTCAGAAAGGATACATTTACTTGCAAATGAATCTAAATGGGATTCATTTACATTTTCATTGATTATACTGAAAATTTGCGCTAGATCTGTTTTCATGGACAAACGATGACGCCCAGGTTCTAATTTATTTCAGACGATGCCAGTAGCATACCTCATTGGAGTAATGCATCCATCAGGGCCGGACTGGCTGTAGCGGGAACCGGGTGTTTCCCCGGTGGGCCGCCAGGGTGGGGCCGGTTTTGGGCCCCTGGGGGGCCGTTTTTGTTACCGGGGGACGGCAAAATCGGCCCCCTGTAACAAAATCGGCCGAAATCGGCCCTAGCAAAAGCTCAGCTGCACCCCCCCTCACCCCCAGGGGGGCCCAGCCAAGCAGTTTGCCAGGGTCGATTTCGGTTCCCAGTCCGGCCCTGGCATCCATTGAAGAAATCTGTAAGTAGCAGATTCCCAGTGGGTTCCACACAACCTTGGTTCCTTCTGAAGCCAATAGCATGAACATGATGCAACCTTCTTTTCTAGTGCCTCCCCCTGCACTATGGACTCCCTCACTACTACCCTGCAAATGTGCCCCTCATCTCGCCATAGCCCCTCTCTCACATTTAGTTTCTTTTATAGTGCTCCTCATCTAAATGTAGGGTGTCAGAGCATTTTACATTAGGTACACATTTTATACAGAGACAATGAATCATACAAGTGTGTAAATCTATGTGTACAACATTTAGGCAGGGTAAAATAAGACAATTAGGGCTGCAAAGTATAGGAGTCACATATAACCCATGTCTGTAGGATTTGTTTGTTAAGAGTCCTAGGTCTGGAGAAAGACATCCTCAGGATTTAAAATGTAACAGTTATTGGGGTTGTCGGCACTAATAAGAATGTATTTCTATCCACGGGAGCCATTTTAGCAACCTCAGAGTAATGACAGGTTGAGAAAAAAGAAAAAAGGTTCTAAACCTACGCCTTGCAGTTTGCATGCAGCTCTTTGATGCTGGTTCTTTGCTCACTGTGCCATATTAGAATTGCAACTTATGAACTGCAAGTAACAAAAGGATCTCACAGTAACCCACTGATCTATCTACAAAAAATACAATGCCTGTCTTTGACTTCTCTAGTCTCGCTCTTGTCTTCCTGTTTCACCTGTGCCGGCGACATCCATGCAGGGGCGAAAGGGAGTGGCTCTCTTGTCTTGTGCCCTTAAGTTTCTCACCCCACTCCTTCAGACTATCAGTCTTACCCTTTTGGGTCCAGACTTACTGTGCCCTCCTGCACTATTATCTTCTTGTCCTGAGGAGCACAATCAGGCTACAGGTGAGCAACTCGCCCTGTCCAGTGTACATGATGCAGCTCAGTCGGTTGCAACAGCTACTTTCTGCATACAGGGTCCTTCACTTGCTCTGCAGTACATGCTCATCACAACTCTGTCCTCTAGCAAGAGGCACGCACAAAGAAATCCCACAATCACTTAAAATTGGGTTTGCTAATATCCACACCGCCAGAGAACATATGAGGTGGGCCAAGAGGACCTGAGAGGGATAGCTTGGTGGGTTGGTCATGTGCTGCAGGGTGGAAACCATACATGAACAACTCAGCCCTTCATTCGTCCAAGTAGGGCCGAGTGTGACAGAAAATAGGCCTGGGCACCAAAATAAAAGTGGCCTCCATTAGTGGGTTAGATAGCTAAAAGGTTGGGCCACATTTGCAAATCAGGGCAGGTTTTCATTTGTAAAGACTCGCTATATATGTGTCTTGCAAGGTATGGAAGACTGCATGAAGAGTGCAGACAATGTATTTGGTAATATCAGGGAAATCAACAGTAAATAAATGCCCACCAGACCATAAAACAGGCCCACAAACAGCCAAAAAACCAGCCTACACATTGACATGTCAGACCAGCCATTCAGACACTGCCCTATAGGGGAGTTCCACCCTGGTCCGAAGGTTGTGAGGAAAGGAGATTCATAATGGAAGACAAGATGGGCAAGTGAGGGCCATTAAGGAGAGTGGGGTTGGAAGAGGAGAGACATGAGAATAGAGGAGAATGGTGTTAGGGGGGTGAGTCCAGGTTTGGTGTGTGGTTAGACAGTGACTGAGGAAATGGTGTGCTGAGTCTTCTTTTTGAGAAAGGTTGCGCTAAAGAGACTGAAAATATTGCGGAGCTGCTATTTAAGGCTCTGATTCTTGAACAACAGGGTAATGGGGCTGCACTTCAGGACTGACGTGAACTGGCCTTAAGAGCACTCATTTTTTTAAAGCGGGATGATGGTGATTGCAGTGGTCCTGGCTTTGGATCAGCCAAGGGATGGTGCTGCAGGTCAGGCCTGAATCATACAGGTAGAATTTCTTGTGACAGCTGTCCTATTGTAATAGCAGGAGACCGGTTTGCAGCCAGCTGCGCCTACATGTTCCAATCCTAGACTTTTTATTTGACAAATTCGTTTTAGGATCAGTAGCCTTGATCCTCTTGAACTGGACCAACACTCTTTAAAACTTTCATCTGTAAAACTACATAACCGGGGTAGGTTGTACCCACCGGTAAGGCTCAGAGGATTGCAGGTCAGGCTTGAGGTACATTGACAGGGCTGTATGTGAGCACCACAGACTATAAGAGGTTTGGAGGCAAGCCCTTTGGTTGTGTGTGATCAGTTGCAGGTGTGTAGGCACAGAATGCATGAATTCATTAATGACCTGTGCACCGCTCACTGTTGCCAGAAATGCATCTGTTACTAGCTAATCCGCTCTGCAGCGAGTACTGGGAAATGAGGCGGGTGAGCTCCCTGCATTGACATCACAAGGGCAAAATCAATTGATGTAATTTGCAATGATATCAATGCTATACTGATAGATAATTTTGAAACTTGCAAAATCCTACCCATTTGTTGTCCTATATTATCGGCAAGCAGTCGGTCCCAGAGGGACTTATCTCCACAGAGCATGTTCCAATTCTAGTACTGGAGTATGGAATCAAGGAGCAGAGACAATAAACACAGTTCAGGTTTACTTCAGGTCAGGCAGAAATTCTAGAAATTAGAAGTGTAAGCACACTAGACAAAAGAAAGAAGTTACGTTTCTTGTATTTTTGAAGTTTGTGATTAAACCATGAGGCTGGAAACTACTTGATGCAATCATTTGGCTGGCCTATGTATAACATCCACTATTGTATGCGGAGATCACTCTTTATTTTACTCTTAACCGCTTTATGTACTTTTTATTATTGTTTGCTCTTACTCCTCTGTTCTGTGCCTTGTATTATGTGTTGCCTGGTGCCACATTTTGGTTTGCATCTGTCTTGCTCTCTTTCCAACTGTTTTTTTCCAAGCCTTTTATACTCTGGACTGGAGTTGTGAGGTTGCTTGGTTTCAGTTCCTTCAGCCCCACCAAGGCTTACCTGACCAAATCACCTGTTTTGACCTTTGACATCACCCAACGAGTCTGCATACATCCTGGCCGGTGGTGCACCAAAGGCAAGCCTATCTATACTCCATTGGCCATGGATGCACCGATGGGCCAGGAAGGTATGGACCACTTAAGAAATGCCATACTTAACTATTCTCATGAGGCCATCCTCTAAATAAGAAAAGATGAATCTTCATTAAGAAGTCCCACTCAAAGCTGTATGACTCAATTAGGCCTCCTATCAAAAATGTGCTCATCACCCTCAGAGAGTCCTCAGATCACATTTTTGGGTTCTCATTAACCCAAGCTTAAATGTGCATTTCTTTGTACCTACTCTTGGAATGGCACCACACTGAACTCCACATGCTATCTGACAGTGACCAGGATACTTTGTCTAAATTCTTGATCTTCTGCAACATCTTTATTTTGATCTTGGCGTGCAGACCTTTCCACTCTGAAGCAAATTTCTTGACCTAGCCAGTCAAGTTATCCTCTTTTTTTCCCATTCTTCAGCTCTTGGTAACTTCAATATTTGGGTAGACAATCAGTACGCTCTTCATGACTTGATCTGTCATCTTGAAACTCACAGATGCACTTAATGCATTTCCATGGGCAATCATTTGGCTAACTCTATCATTGAGCTCGTTGTCTTGGCTTCCCACCTGATAGATACAATAGGTATCAGATTGTTGGCCTTGACAGAACCTGATTCAAGTTTCTATTTCTATTACCGCCTCATTAAATTTGACCATGCTAGCTGGAGCTGAATCGAAGGTTCGCCTCCTTATGAAACTTGACATAGCGACAGTTTCTGCTGACCATTTTGAAGCTCCAAGAATGTTCCACTTACCAACTCACAGATTTAGTCCCCATCTCTCCACACAGAAAAACTGCTAACCCATCTGTTTGAATTTTGATGGGGGCACTTCTCCTCAGACAAATCCTGTGAAGTTTAGTATCTGAATCTGTGTAGGTAGAGAAATGTATTAAATCCAGAGGAAGCTGTCTTTTAATTCTACCAGGAAGTTGTCCTCCTTCATGAACCCGCTGCTAACTTTACATGTCAAACTTTAGCAACTGCTTGATCTCTCACAGGAAAAAATACTAAAATCTATGAGAGCATTTTTGTTTTTTTCACCTGGCCTGTTTCTAGCTCAGTAGCTAATGCTTAGGTACTTCCTATATTGGCCAGTTCATGGGTGGCTCATTCACTCTCTCTTGAAATCTGGTCCTTCTGACGATCTCTGCCCTGTGTCTCCTTTTCAGAGGCTTGCTCCCACCATTGTTCCTTTCCTCATAAATACTCTTAACCCCTCGTTATCTACAGGAATGGTTCATTAGCCATGGAAAAGAGTGATAGTCTCTCATCACAAAATATGGTGAAGAGGCAACATATCTCTTGGTTGTGAAATATGTATTTTAGTTACTAGGCCATAGCTCCCTGCAGTTAAAGCATGTATGGGTAGCAGTGGCATGTCTACAACACCAGTTGTATAAAGAACTAAATACATCAGCACCAGCCTCCATGGTGAAAAAGACCACAGTGACATGGTGCACCTTGCATTGCACATGTTTTCTCCAAGGACAGACCTCCAAGTGGGGGGGAACGAATTTCGAAAAAAAAAACATAACCAATGTCCAACACGCACTGGGAGATTTTTCTTACTACATGTGGGACATTTCTGGACTATTTCTCTTCAGAGTTGCAATGGTTTTCATTGGGACCCAAAAAGAATAGATGCCAGGTGGAATAAAGTCAGACGGGGCTTCCCTAAGTAGGGATGCTGCTTTGAGGCCATTCATTCTCTCTGGTTTCAACCCTCCACCCCTACCCAAAAAGTATTTTCCCAATGGTGAGCCAGCAGCAGCTCTGCCAACAGGAAAAAAGTTTTCCCCTGTTTTGTAAACGAGTTGGGGAACCAAGAGGTGTGCTGACTGGGTATGAATCTGTCAAACACAGTCAGCCCATAAACTTCCATTTTGTAATGCAACATCTGGTTTTGATTGCAGGCACCTTCATACAGTATGTGTAACTGTGCTCTATTTTACACTAATTACACCCTCCAACTCCTGCTCATTTTGTGGATGCAGAGCTCAGAAGAGAAGTAGCTCTTCA
The DNA here is from genome assembly GCA_963921515.1 of Calotriton arnoldi. NCBI lineage: Eukaryota > Metazoa > Chordata > Amphibia > Caudata > Salamandridae > Calotriton > Calotriton arnoldi. The sequence goes on from CAWUFW010007687.1 coordinate 423,748, forward strand.
GGGTGGGTGATGACTGTTTGTGCTTGGGGCCCCTTCACAATCCCTTGCAGTGGGCGCCCTAAGGATCGTCCATTTATCCTAAAGGCAAAGGTAAACACTGTAGCACGGAGATAGATGAAGAGCGTTAATCGTCCAGAATGTAAAAACCACCCCCCTCACTTGCTGGGGAAATAATTACTATTGAAGGAGCCTGATGTTATTAGAAACAATATTCAAAGGTATAGCATGGTATTCAAGAAATCTGAAGCAGCATGGACCCAGCCACAGATTAATCCTCTTTACAAATTTAAGAAATAAGTGCAGGGGCCTAAGGTTTTCCCAGGAGCCTGACACATGGCCACCAAATACCAAGGCTACTTAGTTTTGGTTCCACCTTCAGCCACTTCCTATCTCTTTATCTCAATCTTGCCTGTTCTTCTTTCATCCCTTCGTCACTGTTTTCCTATAATTCGCCTCCTTTCTCCCTTTTCTGTTTTTCTCTTTCTTGCTCTGAGTTAATGTCCGTTGATTTAAAAATAAGTCCCGTGTCTTCAAAAAGGGTTGTCAGCTTCCAACATCTAGAACAAACTAACTACTCGTTGTAGTGAAGTAGTATTAGTACCATCGAAATAAGAACGCAATCAGCAGTTTAAGTGCTGATTACAATGGAAATAGGTAAAAATGGTCAAACATTTTCCAAACACTAAATTCATTTGAATTGAATGAGTATGTAACATTGCAGTTGTCTAAAGATGGTACCCAAATGCTTGGAACCTTAGTGAGCGGAAGGGCTCAAACACATGGCTTTATAAACCCATACCGCACGACAGAATCAATTCGAAATATTACTTCAGTAGTAGTTTTGATCCACCTTTTGGGTTCCCCATTATTCAGTTATATACAAAAATGTGCCGCCCTTCATTCTAAATAGCAACAGCTGAACTAGAGAATGTGTTAATTCTGTCTTTTATAATTGTCATCATTATCAAGGCTCATGGTTTCCCATTTTTAGAGAGTCCTACTCATAAATACAGACGGAAGCAACGAGTTTCCCGTCTGAAATACTTTTTTTTTTTTTTTAAACAAAAAAAATAGGATTGCCCTTTCCTTCCATGCTGTCTCTCATAACTGCCTGGCCAATAGTTATGCATAATGAGGCTTCTGAAAGTTAAAACAAGCATTTACAATGCAATAGGTCTCGCATTTGCGAGAGTTTATGCTATTGGCATTGTAAATGACAATGCCTTTTATTTATTTGTTTAAAAAACCAACACATTAATAAAAGGCATTGTAATCTACAATGCCAATAGCTCAAACTCTAGTAAATGCGAGACCTATTGCATTGCAAATGCTTGTTCTATTTTCTCTCGTAGGGCTCCTGCACTTTATCATACAACCTTGAACCTTCCAAACGGCATCTGCATGATTAAATGACCAGTAGCAGCCCACAGACTGCATCGTTTTGACATTTTCTCTGCCTGCTGCTGAAAAATGGAAAGAAGCTGGAGAGCGCAATGATGATAGGGAAATGTAATGTGTAGAGGCTTTTGCGGACCACCACATTAGCGCGGGGCTCTGGAATGTGCGTGTTATGGCTTGTTAACAGTTTTACAAGCAGTGATGACACATGGCAGCGATGGGGGCGGGTGGGGGAGCATGATAAAATTGGGCTCATGTAGAAAATAAGAAAGGCACATAGCCGCCCCCAGGCCCTGAAGCCCCAACATGCTTAAAAAGAGAAAGTGGAAGGACTACAATGTCTCATGCCCCCCTGGAACCGAAATTTAAAAGTACAGGGACAGCGTAACTCAGGGGAGGGGTGGGGTGGGGTGGGGGGGGGGGGGGAGAACAGAAAGCACGGCTGCAGAAATGCAGATTTGAGTCCCGGCGAGGTCTTAACATCCTGTGAATCTGAGCAAACTCACACCAATACCTCTGACAGCATGCTGGCATTATGGAAGGAGGCTACGACCTTCAGCATGCGCAGCCAATCATAGAATAACATTTCGCTGAAGCAGTGTTTTGCAGAAAGGCAATATGCAAATGTGGGCCACTTTTCTTAGCGTGCCCGGGCCGATTTTTAAACCCAATCCAACCCTGCTCAAAGGTACCCTCCACGCTGCCATCCCTCACTTTCACTGGCCCATCGCTGTTACCGGGCCCATCGCTGTTACCGACCCCATCGCTAGTTGAACACCTGTGCAGCCCTGCGGCAGCCGATAGGGGCCAGCAGAGAGCAGTGTCTGTCCCAGCCAGCCGCGCTCACCTGAGGCTTCTGGGTAGATGCGGCCGCGCCTGGACTCAGGCGCGCTCCCGGCCGCAGCAAGCCCGGCGGAGTCTCCTCCTCAGCGTCCCCTCCCCGTGCTGCTGCCCGGTGCGCTTTCTTCCTGGCCCTCGGCCGTCGCGGAGGTCTGAGCGGGGAGGCGGCATGTGGCCGCGGAGGAGAGTGGTGGCCCGGGATGAATATGAACAGGAGACTGCGCCCCAGAAACCGGCCCCGGCCGCCCTGAGCCCTGCCCCGGCCGCCCTGAGCCCTGCCGTGCCTCAGCCACCAGGGGGCAGCGCCGAGCAGCCCGCCAACTGCACCCTACAGTAAGTTCAAACGCAGGGCCTGCGGGGGAGGGAAGCTCTGAGTGCGGGACAGGAAGAAGCATAAAACACAACAATGGGAATATGCGACAGGCACCCTCAGGGGCCAAGAGGAGCGCTGGGCGTCTGAAGAGTAGGGGCAGCCTCATATTTTGCGGCTGGCGAGGACGGAAGGGGGACAGGAGATGTGCAGATCGCGTGTCTGTACGTGCGTGTTCACGTTCACGGGCGCGTTCACAATTGCAGTCCGTTCTGCGCGTGCACATCTCCTGTCTCCCTTCCGAAGCAAGTCGACGACAATAAGTCTCGCTAGCGACAGCGCTTCGCGCGCTGCGTCGCTAGGTCGAGACCTAAAAAGGAGGCGGCTTCATAGGAATATGGAGCTTCAATAGCTGATCACCTCAAAATATCCAAGCACAAGTGTAAATTTTGGATTAAATGAAGGTGGAAAAATACAAATTCTATATTTATGTTGTGATTTGTGTTGTGATATGCTGTAAATTATGTTAAATAATGTCTTGAATGTTGGGCTTCAATATGAGACGTTTCATGTGTTTTTATGTTTTTTGATGTCGTTTGTGGTGACATTTTATGTTGTTACGCAAAACTGTGTTTTATTAATAAAAAAGGCTTATCAAGCACACTCTACTGTGTGCCTGGTCTCTATACACTATTAACAGGTGTTAATTATACCATATTCAATGGTACTCATTTTCGGTACCTCGGAAAGATGGAATCCACTGTGGTATCCAAATTTTGACATTCAGGTTACACTGAAATGGAGACAATAGTCCACTGATCTAGCTTACTAGTTTTATCAGATATTTTTATTTTTTGATGTTATAAGCTTTTTTACACTGTTAATATTTTGATATTATAAGATGTGTGATATAATATTATATATTTTTATACAGTATAGTTTTATTTGGTGTAACTTTAAGCTATTTAATGTCTTGGAATGCAATATTATGTTTTTAGATGTGTGAGAATATGTCACTTTCTGATGCAATGTTGTATTTTAGATGTATTATTGTGTATTAAACTTGAAGTTATGTTAATGCAGTGTGATTCTACGTACCATTGATTTATGTTATTCTTTGCTGTGTAATGTTACACTGGTATGCAATGTTATATGTTGAAAAACGACTAGCAAATAATATTTTTGTAAAAAGTTCCACTAGTGTTTCAGTGAAACAATAAAGCATTGCAGAAAATGCAAAGGATGCATACTTCTTGTTGCCAAACCTTATATTACCTTATAACATACTGTTCCCTCCACATTTGATTCTCTCAGTGTTTTTGAAAAACATAGTCACAGCAGTTCACCAGTATAGTGTTGCTCTGGTCTTATTTGTTGCATAAATAGCGATAAGGGGGGGGGGGGGTAATAATTCTCTTTCATCACACTGAACCCCCAACTCCAACAAGCACTATTTTCGTAGTTTCAACCTTGTAAAATAAACAGCACTTGCATTGTTTTCACCCCTTTCGCCCTCGTTATGAATGGTCACTTCCTTCTGATTGCAATTAAGAGACCGAAATTAAGAGATCTGCTGGAACACATCAGTGGTGCAGCATTGGGGGGAGGGGCGGTTACCCCGGGCGCACAATTCTTAGTGGCGCAAATTGCAAATTGTGCCACGCAAAATTTGCCTTGCCCCGGGCGCTGGCAACCCACGCTATGCCGCTGTTCCTCATTTCTCCTGGGAACCTCTCCATAGCACTTGTATCTCCTCGGACCCTTAATATCATATCATTAAACGTCAATGGCTTGACCAGCTATGTTAAAAGGCATGCTAACTTACCTAAGCATAACCAGGTGGATATTGCCATGATTCAGGAAACCAACCTCTCACCCGGCGAGGCAGACAAACTGAGGGGGGTTTGGAGGGTAGGGTAATTTCTAGTTGACGTACTGCCCCGAAAGAGAACCACCAGTCCCAATAGAGCAATCCAACCAAAAAATGTGGAGTTGCTCTCCTTATAAATAAATCTCTTCCAGAAAGCTTTGCACACTTGGACAGATGAGGAAGGAAGATATGTCTTAACAAAAATAAAAACATTGGACCAGACTATGATTCTGGGCACCATATATGGCCACAACACTAATAAGGTCCTCATCCGTTTACATTGTAATGAGGCCGTTTTTTATTGTCTTTGTTCTAGTTTGTCTGCGCTAAATATATTACTGTTTTGGTTGCACAATGGAATGCCATGCCTGGCTGTTCTGCAGTATGTAGCTTTATGCTATGAAATACCCTATATAGAGCATCTGCTATTAATGGGCCATTTTCATTAATTGTAGTGTTGTGTGAGTTAGCAATGACAGAACTCTTGTGGCTCCTGATGAACTACGTAGAACTGTGATGTAAGCGTTAGCGCATAGTGAAGTGAATGCAGGCTTAGAATGTTGAGTTTGCAGTTACACGCAGAAGAATAAAGACATGTTATACTAAGCTCTGTGTGTGGCATTGTCATTGGTGAGTACCCAGACTGGGGAGGATGCTACACTAATCATTCTTTCAAATGTCACTTCTGTGTTGCCAGCTAATCCGTGCGGGACAGGCCCTGAAGTCTGGGAGTATTATGGTGGGAGTTGCTATTTGTTCTTGAATGTGAAATCCAACTGGATGGCTGGAAAGATGAAGTGCGAATCTAAGAACGCAACCCTGGCTGTCATCACCAGTGAGGGAGAACAGGTAAAGGGAGCTACATGGTGGGTTGAATGCCTTTAACAGCACTAGTTACCGATAGAAGCAGATGCCCCAGTGTTGAAAAATTAGAATCTGAGGATACATAGTGGGCAAAAAAACCAATGGATTCTAATGTGGCCCGAGTAATTACCAGTAGCTGAGATTCATTCAAGCATTCAACCCAGCACATTTCTCTATTCTTGATTGTGACACCTTAAGTGTGATGGCTATGCCCAGACGTAGGACCTGGGTTCACTGTGCCACTGGAAGCAAGCTACACTGACAGGAGTGGCCACACTAGGTCAAAACTGGTTTCAGGTTGCTTGTGTTCTGGCTCAGAGAGGACATGGCTTGGTAGTTGTGGCTTGATTGTTACTAGTGGAGCAGGACCAGGGCTGATTTGCATATGGCTGGGTCTAATTACAGGTGGCATGGTGGGCATAAAAAACGATGGATTGGGATGCGGCCCTGAGTAACTATCAGTGGCTGAGATTAATTCAAGCAGTCCACCCATAATGTTTTTGTATTCTTTAAAGAAAAATTAGACAGAATGATTTTTTCACCCCCAAAGTTTCCATTAAGCCATTTTCTTGGGTGCCTCTTCAGTTGCATTCTACATGAATCCTAGAAGATTGACTGTTATAAAAGTAATCTTTGTGACAACATAAGAAAGCAGGCATATTTGTGGAGCGCACATTCCTCCTCAAGGAGGCTGCCTAATGCTACTGACATGGATGTTTATTGACAGATATGGCGTCATTAGACGAGACTGCAGATCCATGTTGTCAATCGTGTCTGTTGTTTCAACGAATAGAGTAATTCACTGAAATCTCATGGCTTCTTTCACATTCTTTACAGAACTTCCTCAAAAGCAAAAATAAGGACCAGCGCTATTGGATTGGTCTCACGGATGTGGACGAAGAACAGGAGTGGCAATGGATAGACGGAACAGACTTCAAATCCTCTATTAAGTAAGTAGCCAACAAGCTTAGGGCAGTTCAACACACTGGCAACTGGGTAAGTAATGTCGTTGGCAAACAAAAGGAGATGATGGACAGAGCGCTGAAACTTTTCAGACACTCACCCCCAGTCACTGATCTGGGTTGAATCAGTCTCTGTTCTTTTGCACACTTCGCCACCCCAGTTCAGACCCAGCCATATGCAAATCAGTCTTGACCTTGTTTCTCATGGGAACAGTCCAGCCCGAACTTCCAAGCCAGATCTTTCCTGGACCAAAAACAAGCATCCTGGGACTGGTTTCGGGGTAACACCCCTCATCAGCCAGGCTAGCTTGAATCCAGTGGCAAAGTGAGCAAGGGACCCATGTCTGAGCATACCCTGCCAACTTAGGGTGAACAAAGCAAACAAAAGGAGATGATGGACGGAGCGCTGAAAGTTTTCAGACACTCACCCCAGTCACAGATCTGGGTTGAATCCATCATCGTTCTTTAGCTCACTTCGCCACCCCAGTTCAGATCCAGCCATATGCAAATCAGTCTTGACCCTGTTCCTCATGGGAACAGTCCAGCCCGAACTGCCATGCCAGGTCTTCCCTGGACCGAAAACAAGCATCCTGGGACTGGTTTCGGGGTAACACCCCTCATCAGCCAGGCTAGCTTGAATCCAGTGGCAAAGTGAGCAAGGGACACACGTCTGGGCATACCCTGCCAACTTAGGGCGTACAAAGCAAACAGAAGGAGATGATGGCTAGAGCGCTGAAACATTTCAGACACTCACCCCCAGTCACAGATCTGGGTTAAATCCATCATCGTTCTTTAGCTCACTTCGCCACCCCAGTTCAGACCCAGCCATATGCAATTCAGTCTTAACCCTGTTTCTCATGGGAACAGTCCAGCCCGAACTGCCAAGCCAGGTCTTCCCTGGTTCGAAAACAAGCATCCTGGGACCGGTTTCGGGGTTTTCAGAAAATCAGCAATAAATTTGAAAGCACTCAGTAGATAAATCTTTACTCTAATGTCACGGAGAAAGCACAGACTTAGACTTTTAGAATGTCAACGAGAAAGCACAGACTTAGACTTTTAGTATGTATGAACAGGAATCAGTGCAAGCACGCTTACCACCTCACAAGTACAAGGATTTTCAGGAAAACAGCAGAAGTACCAGATAGGATCCAGAGACGGAATAATCTGCTTCGTTTATCAACTGGAAGCTCTTTTTATAGCTCTTCCGGGTTATTGTGAGTCATTAATTACAAAAGGTTCGGGAGCAACTGACCTCTACAATGATTCATGGGACATGTAGTTCTAACCTTCTCCATCCAAAATTCTGCTTCTGGTATGCCCTAAGAATTCTCTCATAAACTCCACCATCTTGTGAGCTTATAAAATAATGTCAGTAACTTCTGCTCGCCAGTAATTTCTACTGGCAAATCTGCTATTACGGAGATGTTTTGCTTTGTGTCAGCGTTCATGTCCCTTTTACCCCTGATGCTTGTTTTAGTTGTAACAAGAGGCCAGAGATCACTCCCTTTTATCTTCCCCTGGTCTCTATTCTAGCCAATGAGGGATTGGTGAAGTGTATGGATATCACCCCCAAGCCAGTTCCATAAACAGTGTCTCAGTTGGGTATAAGACCATTGTTAGGTTGTGGTAGGTTAAATTCAAAGTGCAGATTCGGGAAAGTTTTACAGGCATCACCATACAAACAACTGCTCTAGGTGTTTGAGTCCATGTACACAGCAGTTCATCCATGACAATGGGAAGCTCCCAATTTGTATGCCACAGTTATTCCAGTTGGGTGGGGAGGTTTGGAGCCATTGGTGGACATTCAGAAGGCTGTGTCCATGTTTCCACATTGTCCGCATGGCTCTAATCACAGGATTGTCTGTCTGGGGTGGGATCTGTAGAGTGCCCCTAAATTACTTACTCATAGAAGCATATCGCATTAAATGGCAATCCCGAGGGGGGTGTTGGGGATGTGGGAATCCAGTATATTAGTTGAGATAAGTGGTGCGCTGCATAATACAATAACGTGGGGTAGCTGTAACCCTCCTGATTCAGAGTGTGCATATAATGCATTGATTTTAAACGAGGGCGACTAGAAACCCCATATGAAGGTTTTCAGGCCTGCAGCCAGAAATATTTGTTTAGGTTGCATGGCCCCCAGTAGTGACATACTGGAAATGGCATGTCCTGGGTGCACAGGGCAGTGAGTGTATGACACCAGAATATCATGGTCTGAATATAATTTGTTTAAAATATATTGTCCTAAATATTGTTTATAAAAATATATTACCATTAGTGTTAATAATGTAAACAAAACGTTGCCAATTTAGTAGGGGCTACTAAGTAGTGCATAGGACATTATGAACTGCGATAGAATGCCAGCATGTGATTAAGGATAAACCATACCAATATCTCAAAGTTGATAGTTCAACAGACATAAATACAGTGCACTAATGGAAGTAATACGTTTCTTACTGTGGACATATTATATAAAAAAAGTAAGACGTCCTCCTCAAACCTGACTTCAGATTATTAGTGCAGGAACTGGTCCCTTCCAACTTGGATGAAAGCAAAACTCTGTTTAAAGGCTTCTCCAATTCCATACTGTCATGTTTGAAAGGCATCTTACATACTGGGGACCTGATCAAATTCAAACACATCACCTAAAGGAACTTCACTGATTGAGGAGTTGAGGCCTGCATCATTTTCTTAAAACTTCACCTTTCTGGTAAGTACGGCAATATGAAACACGTATGCCAAGAGCTAATAGCTCGCTTTACACTTGGATACAATAAGGACTGTATTACAATTCCCAGGATACACTTGGGAGGATCAGGACAGGTCTACTAGCCAGTGGGAGATCACCTTTCGTCCTAGAAAGCTGTATTATCCTCAAGACCTGGTGCACCATTTAAATGTCAACCAGAATCAAAAAGCCTTAGTGTATCTAGCAGAGAAGCTAGCTATCTTAAATGGTGATGCTGCACCAAGAGCAAAGATATTTACAAATCTGAAACAAGACAATGGAAGAAAAAGAGGCCAGAAAGGACCAGAATACAAGCCTTTTGAATCTATGCACTCATTTAGAACAGCATTCAGGAAGGAACTGAAAATGCATTTCTTCTCAGAAATTCCACTCGGTGATCCCTTTTGCAACTCATCTCTTCATAGAAGACTATCTCCACACTGCAGCTTACCCACCTTTTCTCTGCCTTTCTGTAATTATTTTCAACAATGCACCTTCGCTCTAGTCCTTCTGTTCAGCGCACCATTGTTTCCCAGCAGTTTGGACTATATAACCCCCACAAACGTGCACTGTTACAACAGGTACTTATTTCAAAAAGAGAAATTATAGGAGACTGATATATTCCATCACCCTGTGGAAATGATTTATCTAAGGAAAAGCCAAATATTGATTAGGGAATAACATAAATCTTTCCTCTACCTCAAATTAGATTATATCAGCAAAGGATTTTAGGATCAAGTGGATCTAAACATATACCCATACATGTCTATTCTTTTTACATCTGATCATTCCCTAGAGCCTCTTTGTATGCCTACTTGTGTACTGACTTACTTTTACCTATGTTCTGTGGGGCAGTAATAAGTGTCTGAACGTTTGTTGATTCCGTCTTAGCTTTGGTGTCTTGGTAAGTGGACATGGGTACCTGGCTTGCATTGGCCTCTTTCTAACAGTTTCCCATTCCTAAACATACATTGACCCCTGATTCTTCACATGATTTGACCTCTCTGCATTGATATCTTCTTCCCTCCACTCCTCGCTCCTTTCACGTCTAGCACTTGTAAACGGCCTTCCTACAGCCCACAGCACTATACAAAAAAAGAACATAACATGTAATTTGGTCTGTGTGTATGGGTGATTGCATGCCAGGTGGGTTATGTGTATGAGTGCCTGTAGGCCTATATACATGAGTGCATGTTTATCAGTTGATCTATGTGCAGGCATCTCTGTAAGTGTTCTGTCACGTCTGTATATTCGCATGCATGTGCCATCTGTGTCAATGAATGTTTCGATTGTTTGTGTGTATGCACCACATAAAAGTTAAACCTGTTGGTTTTGTCACTGTTTAAGCCCTGTAGTTAAATGCTTCTTTTTACATGATCACCCAATTTTTGGACTGATGCTGCTAGTTGTTTGTGCACTGGGACTCTGCTAAACAAGCCCCAGTGAATGTAGTCTGACCTCTAAAACATGTCAAAATTATCTATACTAGTAATTGCCATTTTTAACTTACCCCCCCTAGTATCTGACAGAAAGTGAACCTAGGGTTTGTAAGTTAAATGTCACTAATGGATTGTGACACACTTTGTGCCACCACTACAGTGGCAGTGCAAAACATGGCTGTAGGCCTACCACTGTAGCCTGTATGTGCAGTTTTAAAACTGCAAATTAAACTTGCCAAAACAAACCCTTTTAACAGGCACAATCCCTCCTTTTAAATATGAATAAGTCACCCCTAAGTAGGCCTTAAATGCCCATAGGGCAGGGAGCTTGGTATTTAAAAGTAGGACATGCAAAAGGTTAATGTTCCCTACAGTAACAAGGTCCTAAAATCGATTTTCATTATAGCATGGTTAACTGTTCCACAGGAAAGCATTGGGCTATATTATTCAAGTTAATAAAGTTATCTCTGCCTAGGACCCAGCAAAAAAGTTACTTCTGGGACTTTTTGAAACTATTTATTACAAACCCAATTCATTGCCAAAGTCATAATTGTATTATATATTGTACAAAAGGTACTTTTAAAAAGTCCGCTTTTACCTGCCTTAAACCCCTGGAAGCTCATTTGCATGGGCTTCCATATGTCACCCAGGAGCTGAATAGCGCCTTTGATGAGCTGTAAATCTGTTCCTAGAGCTGAGACAAAGGCCTTGGCAGTGGGGGGTGTACTGTTCCTCTTACAGGATGACCACCTGGGCAGTGCCTAGGAACTTAGCCTCAAAGAGGTTTACCCTGTCACAGGCAAATGTAGCTAACACCTGGGCCTATCCATTCTTTGGTTCCTCTAGTCAGCCATGCACCAATCCCAGTGGGAGAGGAGTTCCCCCAGAACCAGTTTTAAGTGACCACAGAGATGCGGTTGCTCCTTTCCCCACACTTCTATGGTGGCCATAGGAGCTCTGCACAGGGGAAGGAAGGTTCTGCCATGTGGGATTTTGGTAGTGAGGGGCACTGTGGGATTGTTTGTAGAAGGGCACACAGAAACTGCTGTAAAAGTGGGTAGGGTTATGTCTGGGAACTTGTTTTCTATTGGTTAGGGAGAAAACAGGAGTGGCCCCAACCCACAGGCTAGTGTCAGGCAAAAATGGGGCACTCTTGAGTGTCCAGCACACTACTTGACCTGTGGAATACAGAAGGAAGACTGCACCTGCTGTTGAGACCTGTGAGGAGAACTCTATGGGCTGGGATTGCTCCCACTTGTACGCAGGACAAACAAGTTGATTCCAAAGGTCAGTTGGCTGACCACTTGTAAAGCTACAGGGACAAAAAAGCTGTAAGAAGCCCACTTTCCTGGAAGAGTCTAGCTGACATTTTCAAATGGACCTGTCCTGGACCCTGTGGGTGGCTCATGTGGAGTGAGTCCTGATCCCCAAGGGCTGTTCCTAAGGTCCTAAAACCCTTGCTAGTGTCAGAGTATACTTCTCTTGCTTAACCTTAAAATATGGGGACTTACAAACATTTTGCTAAATTTTTGCCTGAAGATCCGTTGAGGGACCAGGGCCAACCTGCCAGCCAATCCTGCGAGGGTGCATCGCTGGTGGGTATGACTCCACCACAGCTCCGGCTACATTCTCCTGTTGACACTGGAATCCATTGGTGCTGAGCACTCCTTCCCCAACCCCGGCTTCATCGACGCTGCTGTCGAAGGAAACTCTTATCGACACTAAAGACCTCCAGCGAGCGAAAATTTGAACTTCTCCCACCAGACGTTTTACTGCATAAACCAGCGGTATCGGAGAGGCTCAATCTCAATACCATAAACCGTAGAGGTTGAGCCCCTGCTTTCTGCGCCAGTTCACAACCTGCTTTCACTGAAAGGCTGTTGACATTGGGAGGTAACTGTTCTACAGATATGAACTAGGCCATTGCATCCGACTCGCACTCTATCATATCTGGCCTGTCTAGCATGACCAGTTGCTCACGGTTGTCGCTTTTGGTGCTATTTATATTTCAAACTTTTTTTTAATTCCAGTTTCCGTTATTGGATGTTTGTCAATTTGGTGTCATTTAGTCTCATTTCTACTTGTGGTTGACTACCATCCTACTAATAATCCACTTTCCAACACACCCTGGACAGCAGTTTTGCAGATTCAAATTCAAAATGTTGTAAATATCTGATGTTATTATTTCCCAATTTAAATATACTCAAATGACTATTCTTAGAGGGATGAATGGCTGAGTGTGCACTGCCAGGGACCCAATTCAACAGAATAAATTCAGCCAGGAGATTGAATGCATCATGGGTGGCTTGCTGAAATATAGTATGAATGATCAAACTCTCCTAGTAGAGTGTCTACAATTATATAGGTTCTCAATGATGAATTCCACTTTAGCACCACAACACTGCACTTCCCCAATCACTAAAGGGAGTTGAGTGTAAAGCAGATAGATTCTCATTTCACTGAATATTGTGAGCCATGGTACCCATGCACATACAATCCCGCTTCAGCACCCTGCCCTCACATCACCTCCATGTGAATGAGGCTCCATTTCTATGGTTCACAACCTTCAAGACAAGTTATGGTGAGGGCAACAGGATCATAAGGATCATCCTGCTCTTAAAGCCTTCCGAAAAGAAAAAGAAAACAGTAAAATCAGACCACGACCAAACACACAGTAATAGTCCATAAACACAACAGAGAAAAACACATACAGATGGACCTAGAAACTTATAAAGAGAATCCTCTTGGTGAAATGGCAGTTCAGAAAAATCTGCTAAATACTTAGCAGTGCATGAAAACATCAGGAAGACTAAAGTTAAGGAAGCTGTGATGAGTCTTGACATTCCCTGTACAACAAAACTTTTGCAGAATAAAATAAGGAGCATTGAACCTTGGCTCTCTCTTTATTCCACCTTGTTTCTCCTGTGCTGTATAAGTAATGCTTGGTTCTTCATATTCCCCCAGGTCATCCCACTGCCTGGGTATTCTTTGGTTGCCTTGTGGTGAATCCCCTGTTTGGCCCTGTTAGGGCCAGGGGGAGGCTTTGGATAGAGCCCCTCATTCGCCAGTGACAAGCTAGCTACACCTCATCCTGAAAGAAACCTAAAAGCCCCTATTTCAAGGTCCAGTAGAAAATAATCTACTTAGGCTCCCTTGAAAGCCAATACAGCAACATTTAACAAGATTCATACCTGTGCTATACATCTTTACGTTTGTTTTCCTAACTTTGTTTCATCTTCTTTTTACTTGGTTCTTTCTTTTTTCCACCTCCCTGTCCCCTTCATTTCCCTTTCCTTCCGTATTGTTTCTTTCTCTCCCAGTTTTCTACCTTTCCCTCTTATTCCACACTCTATTTGTCTTGTTTTCTGTATCTCCTAGTCTCTCCCTTTCTTTCTCGAACTACTGGAGTCCTTCTTCTAGTGTTGTCTCAGACTACCCCTCTCTCTTCTGGCCTCACCCCTTCCCCCCTTTGCTTTGTTCCTGCTATTTGATTCTCTTCTATATAGGACTCCAGCCGAGGTATACAATTGAGGGTGGAATGTTGAGGGCATCTTCCTGTGGTGCCTTCCCCATTTGGATCTGGGAGGGTGTGGGGCAATAAACCCATTCTCTTCTGCTCCTCGTCTCTCCTGTCCAACCCTCAGCCCCTCTCTATTTAATCTTGTGTGAATATCATACATAATTGCTTTGCAGGTTTAACAGTGCCCTCAATGTGTTTCTCCTCATTTGCTCCTAATCTCTATATAACAGTCCTTGGGGGTTTAACAGTGTCTGTAATAGGTCACACCTCTGTCGCTTTTGGACCGTCTTCAAATAAAAGTACCTGATGTTTTAACAATGCCTCCAACGGGTTGTTTTTCCATTGCTTCTATGGTGTTCCTGGGTAGACCTATAACACCCCTGTTAAATTAAGAGAGTCTCCTACTGTGATTTCCATGATGCTACCAGGTGGCGTTTAAAGAGTGTCTGCATTGTTTATCTTCCCTCTTGCTCCTGGGAGATTCCATATAATACCTCTTGATGATGTAACAGAGCTGTCAATGCTTCGGTTCCTATGATACTACTGAGTGATCCCCATACACCACACTGAAACCCCACTGATCCGCATATCTGCAGTAGCCATGCTTATGCGCAGCAGCACTGCACTCCATCCAACCTCACACACCTCCTGGATATATCCCACATAGGTCAAACAACAAGCTATCCCCTTCCAACGATGCATTCCAAAGTGTGCTCAGGAACACAAAGCAAACCTAAGCGCTTGATGATTTTGCCCGGGGTATGAGGCACTATAGAAATAATGGAGCTGGGCCATCAGTACTTTAGGTCTCACAATGGGCATTGAAAGTACCATATAAATAACTAATACAACTCCTCAATTTCAAGTAAACGTTGTAAACATCTAACCTTCAGCAATGCTGTACATCCTAAAGTTATGCTCCTAAAAGTAATATTGTATTGCCATCTTGCATAAAGCATTAATGTAAGCATGGATGAAGTCAGGATTAGAGACAGGCAAGACTGCAAATTAACAGGGACAGGTGAGTCAAGTTGAGCCCAAGGCTCTGGCTTTTACCTAAGTGCTAACACACTTTTGTTGCGTAGTTTCTTGTGTAAATTATACAACAAATGTGTAAAAACATGATGAAGTCTTAAAATTCCATACATGGTTTTCTTAAAAATGTAGAAGGGTTTCTGATTAGATTACATCACTGTATTTAGTGACATTTATTAAAAATGAAAACTTCTAAATATGTCCATAGAGACATTCATGAACTGCTTTCTCAGCCCACCCCCTGTTACCACTGTAAAATGATGCCACAAGCAAGTTAAGAGACAACTCAGATGTTATGCACTCCCCTATATATGGCCTATATTGTTATGGTAGTTGAGCAACATTGTAATGATTAAACCATACATAAAAGAAAGTTTTGTAGGTCACATACCGAACTGGATTACATCAATGTGCTCTCAAACATGATATGCAAGGAGAATGATAAACAGTGAAATAAAGGGATTTGGCACAACTTGGTAAAGGCAAGAAGCAGGGATTTGGACCCCAGGTTTCCTGGTTACACAATGTGCTATTTAGTTATTGGATTGATATCTTCTTCCATTTTGCCTTTCACATCAAAGGATACTGATTTTGATTAATTCTACAAAGAATTAAATAGGGCATGTGTTAAATAAATACACTGATCACATGGTAAATTAATCATACGCAAGATGTCTTTCTTTAAAATGAAATTGTATAAAGTTATAGGAGGTCAGGAGCCTATACCAGTCTCACTGCACAGGTGATGTTGGTGGTCAGAGGAGTGCTGAAGGGCCTGTGATGTGGCGGACGGAAGGCACATGTGCTTCTTTCTGATGGCACAAACTAGGGAGGCAGGCAGTGGTACATTATGCTAATGTGGGGCCCGGATGGGTGCTTTAGAAGCAGGACTACTGGCATGGCCATTCTGCGTTTTGACACCTTAGGGCAGGGATACTCAAAGTACGGCCCGGGGGCCGCATGCGGCCCCCCTGACCTCTAATTGCGGCCCCTCGGTGAACAGCAGCACTGGGCTGCTGTTCACTTGACAGAGCAGGAACATTCAGAAAGCTGTGAAACAAACGTGCATACCTTATTTACACGTTAACTAAAGTACACGTGCATACTTTATTTACACGTTAACTAAAGTAACAGTATAGAAGAACAGAATGTGTCCTAGACAACATATCTTTAGGAGCACCTTTTGTCTTGAAGACAAGTTGCACTAAACATGTTAAAACATAATAAACTCTTAGCAAAAGTAAAAAATGTGTATTTTATTAGCATGCAGGAGCGTTTTACCTTAGTAGATTAGATAATATCACAACATTGAGAGGCATTTATTAGCAGTGATTGTTTTCAAACATGATCTTAGAAACATTCCTGCCACCCCCATTCTGAAAACAATGCCATCAGTGAACCAAGAGGCAAGTCATTTGTCAGGTGCACCGTGTGAGTAGCCTTGGTTGATATATAATTGTAACAACATTATAGGTATTAAATACAACAAAAGAGAAGGCTTTGTACAGCACACATCCTGAACGTGTATATTTTAAGGGACTCGTATGTTATAATGAAGAATTTGGAGGCAAAGTGAAGTTAACCTATTGCCTAGGATCACATAATTTTGTTAAGTGAAGAAGCCAGGACTGTTACCAGGTTTTCTGATTTCACATGTTGCTATTCAGCCACCAGATGAGTATATAATGTTGGTGGCAGACAGAAGTTGCACGAAGGCCTGGTTTGTTGTCCACACCATGCATCTGCTTCACGTCCCCCTATACCCACCTTTCATCAACCCGACCCTCGCATTGCAGGCATCGATGCGGCCTTCGGGCATGCCACAGACAGTACTTTGCGGGGGCAAATGTTTGTGAGTACCCATGCCCTAGGAGCTGGTCAGTAATTTGATTAAGATAACACTATTTATTCAAGGCAGAAACTGGAATTTGAACTCCATGTTTTCTGGTAACAGATTGTGCAATTCAGCGCCTTGACACCCTTGGGTGATTGTTTCGCGCTCTATAAATCTCCATTTCATTTCATTTCATCTTCTTCTAAAGTACATTTGACACCAAAGGACCATATTTCTCACAGGAGGAAGTAATACACTGTGTTAAATAAATACTGTGACACATGTGACACCCTTGGCCAGGGTAATCAGGTCCTACGGTTTTGAAGTTGTGTCATACGCTGATGACACGCAGCTACTGATTACCCTTGGCCCTGACCCCTCTGACACTAAGGTTCGTTTTAAAAACTGCATGACCCATATTAACAATTGGATGTGTACCAGTCACCTACAACCAGTAGCGGCACCTGGAGGGAGTTCCGCCGGGCGGTGACGTGGGGCGGGGGAGGGGCAGGGTGGGGGGTAGTAAAAACCGGAATCCGGCCAAACCGAGGTAAGTTAGCAAATAAATAAATAAAACGAATTTCGTAGCGCGCGCTGCAGCCGCTATTGCCTACAACTAAACGGTAGTAAAACAGAGGTCATCCTCTTTGGTAAGGCGGAGGAACACTGGTCTAGTGATTGGTAGCCACAGAAGTTGGGCCCATGTCCATCACCCAAATCCGTGTTACGAAATCTCGGAGTGATCATTGATAATAAGCTGTCTATGAAAGGCCATATAAGTCACATAATCGGCATTTGTTATGGCATTTTGCGTAAATTACGCAAAAATTTTCACTGGATTCCTATAGAATCCAGGAAACCGCTGGTACAGGGACTCATCATGAGCCGTATTTACTATGGTAATGCTCTGTTAGCCTCCATAAACGAGGAGCTCTACTCCAAGCTGCAAGTTTTGCAAAATACAGCGGCTAGACTGGTGTTAAACCTTCCAGCTAGAGCACCATCAGTGCCCAGTCTGAAGACCCTCCTTTGGCTCCCGATTAAAAAGCGCTGCCGCTTTAAAATCCTTTGTCTTGTTCATAGGAGTATGTATGGAACTGGGCCAAGTTATCTGGCTAAGAAACTTGGCTGGTACCAACCAAGCAGGACACTTAGGTCCAGCTCCAAATGTCTTCTTACCCCTCGCAGAATCCGCACTGCCAGAAGCGGCGGTCGATCTTTCTCTTTTCTCGCACCTGCATTCTGGAACAAACTGCCATCTCATCTCCTCTCCATCACAAACCATAAGCTTTTCCGCAAAAAACTAAAAACCTGGTAGTTCGACCATCCATAACGAGCTAAATCCGACTGTAAGTCTCCACGGAGTCTTCTGCTAGCGCCATGAGACCCTATGGTGATATGTGCGCTTAACAAGTTCCTCTGACTTGACTTGACTTGACTGTGGTCACGTGGTAAATTAATCTGACACAAGTCAGAGTTCTTAAAAAAAAAAGGGAAGTACAAACTTAAAGAAGGGAATTTAGGAGTCCATACCAGTTTTAGTATCCTTGCCCTGGTGAGGCTGACAGCCTGGCACAGCTTTGAAGGAAGGTGCCGACCACATGAGTTGCAAATCAAACGTGGGGCTCAGCTGCTTGCATTTGAAACAACACCATGACCATCCTGCATGGTGAGAAAACTAGGGACGCACAGAAACAGAAGCTGTTGCCTTGCGCAGCAGGGCTTGTACAGGCTACGTGGCACTACTCCATGGTGGGGAGAGGAAGAAGCAGCTTGTCTGTTACTGAAGGTGTTGATTTCATCGAACAGAAAGACGAGCACTGGCACACGCAGATTCAGCAACTTTAGTCCTCACTTTCATTTTCGGTTTCTGAGCTGATAGAGCTTGGAAATGCTGCCCCATAATCCCCCCTAAACCCTTGCCCCACACATGGCATGCCCCAGCAAGCCTGGTTATGAAGAGGCCTGCCTGCAGACAGTTTAAAGACGACGACTCTACACAGCACAAGAGTGTACATTTTTATGGGAGGCACACAAAATATAGGCTGGCCTGGCCCCTGTGACCCATCCTCCTACCTCCCACCACCTCCCCCTCCCCAGCTACTGCCCTGAAGGTTTTTATGACCGAGTCAATTTGCGCTAATAGTTTTTCAGGGGTTAGAATTGAAAGCATCCTGAAAATATAGTTGTAACAGGGGGCAATGATCATTTGTACCGCCTGTAGATGGACCATAGAGACAGTTGGAGAGCAGCCCATCTTTCGAAGTTGCTTCAAGTTTTGGTTAAAAGTGGCAGAAGGTTATCTTCCACCATATTTGTGTAATGAGGAAGATCCCTAAGTATCTCAATCCTGCAGGTACCCATCAGAATTGGAATCCCTCTATGCAGGCTGTCTTGGTGATCTGGGACATGAGCATCACCTTTACATTTACTTTATATCCTAAGAATTTAGAGAAGGTACCCACGAGGTCAATAAGGGACGGACGCAACCTAGCAGGGTTGGTGATGGTAATGAGTAAGCCATCATCGTACAGGAGTGACTTAACAGTGGTACTGTTGACTGACATGCCACTAATATGAATGGAGTCTGAGTGCCATTGCTAAAGGTTCCAGGGCCAGAAGGAACAGAATTAGGGACAGAGGGTAACCCTTTCTCATTCCCTGCCTAATGGAAAAGCTGTGTGACAGAAAAAATCCACAGTTAAGTTGATGCGCCTGAGTTTTGGTATAGCAATTTGACTTTGGTTATGAAGGGGCTTCCCAGCCTGAATCTGTCTAAATCTTTGAAGAGGTAAGACCATTCGACCAGGTTGAAGACTTTTTCTGCATCCAATGTTTACCGGACTAATGTTTACCGGTCCAGGTTCTTGTATGCCCAGAGAAAGTGCGCCAGTGGTTACTGAATGAGCGCCCAGGAATTAAACCTACCTGGGAGGGGTGCATTAGGGAAAGAATTACTTTGCCCAATCTGGTCACCTGTATTTTAGTCAGGGATTTAATGTCCTCATTTTTAAGAGAGACTGTGGGCATACAACTCCCTCAGTCAAATGGGTCTTTGCCATCTTTGGGCAGCATGGTAATGATGGCTTTGTTGGAGATAGCGCAGTGTGATGTGTCTACCTCCAGAAAGGCTCCATTGAGCATAGGGACTATTTGATGTTTGCAAGTCTAATAAAATTTCGTCTAACGGGTATGCAGAGCAAATTTCCTTGCCTCCAACTGTTGGCGAAGAAAGGGAGTAGGCGAGGCATTATACTGCAATGTTTAGGTTGTTATGATATCAGAAATGTGTTTTCTTTCTGCCTGGGCATTCCTTGGTTTGAGTGCAGAATCCCTCATCAGGAGGACCCTTCAAGTTACCTGACCTGATGCCGGTAGGGTTGGGGAAGATGTCACTGAGGGCATGTTTTCTGTATGGTATGTATGGACATGTGCATTTAGAAGCCCTTTGTCCTCTGGTGATTTTGTGTTGGAGGTGGGCACCCTTCAGCATCCTCCTACCAGTCGACCGTGATCTATTTGAAGGGAGAGTAAGACCGGGCAGTGACTGGATATTCCCCCAGCTGGTATGTCAGACTGGAATGGTAGGTAGAGCAGTGGACCTCGGATAAGAAAAAAGTCTGCCCTAGAAGAGGTGCCAAGGACAGGGGGTGAGCAATGCACCAGACATCCACTAAACCTTGGTCCTTGATCATGTCAGAAAGGAAGGCTCTGTCCTGTGCATTGCCCTTATCAGGGGGGCCAGAGTGATCTATGTTTGGGTCAATGGTCATGTTCCAGTCTTCTCTTCTATTTACTCCTGTATATCCAAATTCGATCAGAAGTCTACATAGGTGTGCGAAGAAGGAGGACCTGTTAGTATGCAAAGCATATACAGTGCCTAGAATCAGAGACCGGTCCAATGTTCTTATTTTTGCCAAGACATATCTTCCTTCCTCATCTGTCAATGTGTGCAAGACTTTGAGTGGGAGAGGTTTGTTAATAAGCACGACAACTCCACATTGTTTGTTAGGATAGCTGGATTGGGACTGGTTGTTCTCTTTCAGGGCAGTTCAGCAACTAGAAATGACTGTCCCCACCCAACCCCCTTCAGTTTGTCTGTCTCCCCAGGTGGGAGGGGAGTTTCCTGAATCATGGCAATATTTGCCAGGCTATTCTTAAGGTAAGTTAACAAGTGTTGCCTTTTAACATAGCTGTTCAGGCAACTGACATTAAATATATGATATTAAGGGTCCCAGGGGAAGTTGAGAAGTGTATTTGTTTGTTGTGTGGTTCATAACAGTATTGTTGATCGCAATAATCTTACCCATTGATGACTTTAGTCACAACGCAGGGCCAGTGGGTTTGGACCATCGAGTGGATAAAGATGTCAGTTTGAATAGGGTTAACTCTGCCATTGACTTGGTCGGTGTTGGAGATTATATGCGAGCGGGAACAGAGTGAGTTGGGGAACTCTTAAGACGGACTGGGCCTGACTAGGATGTGTCCAAAACAGCCTATGGGTTTCCCTCTCACTTACGACCTAACCTTTAAACTGCGGGTTGTGCTCTTCCACCCACCAATTGAGGGTGAGACTATTGGGGTGTCTTGAATGGTGTAAATTACCAGTTGGAGGTATGATTTTTAACAGATTCTAGTGAGTGGAAGTTGAACAGAGGTGTTTGTTTCATTACAAAGGATATGGGGTCGGTTGGAGATAGATCTCTTACAATACTCTAGAAAAAACGTCTGGGTTACTGCAGTTAGAGGCCGGATACAGAGGCATTCAGGGCTCCAGCGCTCGGATGGGAAAGTGACCTTGTCCTTTTTTGGGATCTTTGCTGAACTTCCTCATGTAGATTGTCATTTTACGGTCTAAATCAGGGGTTAAACATTCTTTATCGGGTACTACTAGTCTTGAGCACTCAGGTCTTAAAACATTTCTTTTCCCTGGCTCTAGAGGCTTACGCATTTTAGAATGCGTATATCATGATTAGGGCGCCCTGTTTTCCGTTTTTACTGATTTTTACAGATAAATACAGACAGAAAGCATTGTGTTTCCTGTCTGTATTTATTTTAAAAAGTGAAAAAATACAGATGATTTGGCTTCTTTTGAGTGACTTACCATGCTGAGATTAATGTCTTTCAGGTCAGTAGCTGTACATATTGGCAGCATGGGGAGTTAGAAAGCTGAATGAGATTTGATTGAATTACTGTATATCTCAACATGTATGTGTGATATTATGCAAATATTTTTCATGTGGGTTTAATATTTTATTATATTTTGGCTGTGTAATGTGCTAAAACCTGGTGGGTATCAAAGTCTGAGTGCACATTTATCTGATAAATAAATGTGAAATATACACATTATCGCCTCTTCTGTTCTCAAAACACAAAATAAATATGGATAAATACCAATAAAATGGTTAAAAAATAAATATGGATAAATACAGACGGAAATGATAAAAAAAGAAAATACCCTAAAACCGGGAGCCCAAATCATGATACATGGTCCAATGACCACCATTCTCCAGATCTTGGATGATGAATGCCCCCTGGCTTGAACATCTCTATGCCTTGGAGGTCTAAATAAATAATTTTTTTAATCTAAAAACAGATCATCAGGGGAATCATGCAGTGTTAAAAC
Organism: Calotriton arnoldi; assembly: GCA_963921515.1. Lineage (NCBI taxonomy): Eukaryota > Metazoa > Chordata > Amphibia > Caudata > Salamandridae > Calotriton > Calotriton arnoldi. The sequence continues at coordinate 446,174 of CAWUFW010007687.1, forward strand.
GTTCTGCAAAATATCATCATCTGACTATGTAAGTGGTATTTTCCTTTTTAATATATTTCCAAGATGGTACCTAGAGAGTCATCCTTCCTTGCGTCACAAGCAGATTTTTTACAATTTTTTGCAGAAAACACTTTATGCTTTTATCATAACAGATAGTATTTTCTGATAGAGCCTGTACTGCAGTTTTTTTTCTCATTAATTCCCTGGAAGAGCTCAACTTACGTTGCTTACCGCTTCTCTTTCTCTTTACATCTTTCTACTCAGAGTCAGACAAGGACAAATTTTATTCTTTCTATTGCCGTTGCAAAGGAACTTTTCCCTTAACTATTTTCATTTTCGTAGCTTTGGCCATACTTCCCCATGTCTGAGGCAATCATGCTTCTAAGCTCTTTTCTAGTAATTCAACTTATGAAAGGCAAATAATCCATCCTTCGTTATTTATATCTATAAAAACTTTAAAGTGATTCTGTCTTTATAAATTGGCAAAACACTAGAGCTAATCACCACTGTCTAGTATCTCATACTCTGTCATCATAGAATCGCAAATTAAACAGTTAAACAAATTAAAATCTGTTTTCCTCCTCCTGAAAAGAATGATGTCCCAATTTAAGATGGCCGCCTATAGTAAGACACCTTAATCATATCTCTATTTTTATTTCCATTTCCACGTGAACACACATGCCTTTAAAAAATCAGCTCTCACTAAACAGAGCTCACAAAGAAGTCTGAAGTTAAAATAGGCTAATCAAGCAGTACTAGTTACAGAATTAGCAGTGTGTGGTAACCTGCAACGTAGCTGTAACTTTGAATTCTCACTGAAGACTGCAGGTAAAATAGGTTATTCATTGCATCACGAGTGGTGCGGTAAGTCTGTTGCGTCAGCTCTAATTCTGAGCGTGCATGCTCATAATTAAGATTAGAAATCTTGCGCTTCCTCCAGTGGGTAAGCAGTCAACAAGTTATTTAGTCTTTTCTTCTATGACTATAAAGTTATCAAATTTTCTTAATAAATGGTAATATAGGGTCATCAAAATCCCAATAATCTTTGTATCCTTGGTTCATTATATATGTATCTCTCTTACAATGAAATTTCCTTTTGTCTCATCCACAAACCACCTTAAAAACATCTCAAACATTAACACAAATATTTATCACCTTTAAGAGTGCTGTCATTGAGTAATATCAGTAAAGTACGTATTCAAGGAAAACATTCCAGTCAATTGCCCACTCCTTTCAACCATACTTTCATTACTCTTGTAGAGTAAAAAGAACATGACTTATCAGGAAGCAGCATTAAACGAGGTTTCATTCCTGTTGTTTTTGAATGTTCTACATGTTTTATTCTACTGTTGCTATGTAACTGTGCTGCTAATCAAAAAAGCCTTAAAGGAGCCATGCACATAATCCGAGTGTCTGGTCTTGCAATAAAATCACATGATTAGAGCAGGTATGTCATATAATAATCATAGAGAGCGCAATATCCAAGTGTTTCAGCAAAGTTCACTCCTTGGTAAAAACTGAATTTGGGTTGTCACGTGATCCAGCGCAACCACTAATTCATGAACTAGGGACCAGGAAACTCATCACACATAAACCATTTACCAAACAACGGGGCCCATCACACATTACCCATAAATGATCCCTGAAGACGGGCGCTGGTATTAGGGGGTTTAATTTGTCAGTTTTGTATATGTACAGTACTATACTTCACATTAATAACACATTTTATATATTCTTAGCTATTCTTAATTTCAACTGTCTTCTTTTGGTCGATGGACCATTAGTTGACGAGTTGATGGTGACTATGATTAATTAAACAGTTAACACTTTTAACTAAATAACCACAGAGTCGTTATCTGGTTAATAATTTTATCTCATTAAAATTATATGCTCATAATTCAGATTGTCAGTGCACACACAAGACCACATATAAGAGAACAATTTATCAAGCAATGTAATCAAAATGAATCATTTGCCTCGACATCAAAGCGTGCGTAGGAATAGGGGAAAGAGAAGGTACAGCAGAAATACTTTGCAGAAATATATTGCGAAATTAAAGCATTTGAGGAGGGTGATACCCACCAAAGAATCAGAAAAACCACTTCCTTGGCCGAGGTTGTGGCAAGGGGTCCCCAGAGATAGGCTCAGAGGACAAAGTTAACAGGACAGATGCAGCTAAGTCTTGCAATAAACTGGCAGACAAAAAGATAATCTCCCAATCTATCTACCTTTGATCTAGTTCTCCTCGGACGCAGTCTCCTCCCAAGCACTACCGCAACGTTCTCGTACCTAAGGTGCTCTCTGACTCTGTGCTGGTCCGTTCTCTCTGTCTTGGTGCTCTCTCTCTCTCGATCTCTGTGGCTCGATGCTCTCGATGATCTCTCTCTCTCGATGTTCTAGATGTTCTGACACACCCCAATTTGGGATATCAATTATACCCTAATTCCTAGCTCACTATCTTACAATGTTGCAGTGGGTGAGAAGGAGGGGGGTTATTAATTCTCACAGGTGTTTATAATGGCGCTAGACCAAATAGCGTGATCTGTATTCATTTAACACAAAATATATGCGGTGCTACAGGTGGAGGAAATAGCCCCTTAAACCCCCTGACCAGGACCAGGTGGTCCAAAAAAGTATATAACAACCAATCCTATGCACACGCAAGAGAGTTAAAGGTAGTGATGAGACACTGTCCTTGAAGTTCAAAATGAAGACGTAGTCCTTAGCCGGTGTGGTTCATTTTTAATATTCAAGTCTTTCGCATAACCAGCCAAATTTAATTATACCCTAATTCCTAGCTCACTATCTTACAATGTTGCAGTGTCAGTAGAAACTCGGCCTGTGATTGGTTGACACGGGTCATGTTAGGGTCTCCTCATCAGGTTCTCATCGCAAATCCATCCCATACCGGTTTTAACAAAGGAAGTATTAAGGATAAATACAATCATATACTACTAATATCAATAGTTATACATTTTGCAACATTCTCGTATTATAACATCCATTTCACATTCAAATTGCACGTAGCGATGGCAGTTCCCACAGTCGCTGTCGCATCTTGGCACGTAAACAATAGGACACAGGTCAACATGGCCTTCACATGGATTACATCAGCTGGTGCACTCTGCAGTTCGTAAGCAGGCAGAGCATTCGGCGCATGCGTCTTTCGTATAGACCAAGACAACCACATGCTGGTTCGGACAAGAGGCCATTTTCATGCAGGCCCAATCTTGTACTAAAGTAAATAATCACAAAAGAATATTAATTCATGAAATAAAACCCATTATGTTTACCTCCCACCATACTAATACCCTGTATCAATTATTTCCTAGCGAAAGCTATTAATTTAAAGCAGCTTTTTCGTTATTCGTGCACAACATGCAAAATGCGCAATGTACAACATAGCATAATCATGCAGTAGTACGATTTTTCAAAGCGCAAACAGTTAATACGTGCTCATGCCATCATGGTTTAGTATATTAGGTAAAATGCGTTTGCCCCATGTGTGTGTGTGTGTATTCAGGGTTGGTTAGTCCATGCAGTCAATACATTATTATGGGGTTACTTAATTTCATGAGGATGTATATTTGCAAACCTCACTCCATCAATCCCCCTTTGATGGTTTACCATCATAAAATACCTAAACATACGGTTTGCCAAGTTATATAGCTGTTATTGTGTCTTCTGGCCCTTGCTCCTTACATTTTACATATAATTTTTCTTTAAAATCCTCCAGTTCTATCTCATCTATCTCTCTTTTCCTTTCTTTACTTTCCTTACTTAATTTTCTTTCTTTCTTTTCTTTACGTCTTTTCTTCATACAAACATATGTGATTCTTATTGTTAATATCATAACAGCTACAGAAACTATTGGTACTATTATTTTTCCTACTAAGGAACTACCTATAGAAGAAAACCAATTGCTTATAGCAGAGAAACTCTTACTTAGTCTCTCCCAGACAACGTCAACCTCTAGTTGTGTTACTTCCTTATGCAAATTTGTGATATTATGAATGTATCCTTCCAGATTCTTACTTTTATCTGGAATGTAAGTGCAACAACATTCCACAGACTCCACCCTCTTTTGCCAATAATATATCATGAGCAAGTCGATTTTGCATAACCATAGATCTCATGGCAATCATTTCAGTGTCAATCATCATGAATCCTCCAGCAGTATCTGTTGATAAAGGATCAACCACTGTGGACAATTGTTGAATTTTATATGCATTCAGTGTAACTCCAACTCCAGGTATCAATGCTCCAAATATATCACCTACAATTTCTGAAAAGCCTTCTCTTTTTACACGTGTTAGTCCTTGTTTTACTTCATGGATTCCATTTGTGCTTTTGTCTACATGGTAGACTTTTGGAAAGACAATCCCAAGATAACAAGTTCCATACCAGTGATCTGGTAGCCGATAATAGGCTTTCCTCCCACAGACATAATATATGCCTGGAAAAACAGGGTCAGTTCCTCCCTTTAATCCCCAACCACCAATAATTTTGTAGGTATCTTCACATTCACTGGACCCAATGAAGTAATTGTTGTAGTTAGTCTTTTCCCTACGTAAGCATAATTTTCCCTTCTGAGACCAGTCTAGAGCCATTGCAGCATAAGTCTCGCCTTTGCCATAGTTGCCTTCTCTGAAAACCCAAGGTGGTGTCTGTAATTTCTCTTCAACAACTTTTCTCTGGAACTTAGCCCTTCTCTCTTCCACCATCTCTAAAAAGATCTTCTCCTCCTTCTTCAATTCACAGGTTAAATTATTCTTATTAGCATACTCTATATCTAAGGGCTTGCTTGTCAGGAAAAAATCTCCCATGACATGTGCAGGTGCTATCTTATTTAACTCAGGTATTACAGGGACTTTAGAAAAGATTGTATCTACATTGGAATAATAGTAATCCAGTTTACCTGTTCTAAACAACAAACTCGATAAGACACTACAAGTTACACCATAAGTCAAAGGAAGGTGATGGTAGGTTACACCCTCTGAGACAGACAATGGTAACTGTATACACACATAACAGTCACTCACATCCATTGTTTCCACATACTCGTAGAGTAATTTGGTGAAAACATTCAGGGAAAAGTTAATAACTGATCTATCGTGATGCAGACTACTAGCATCTATTTGATTCTGGTGAGTAATAGGAGTTTGCTTAATGTCAGTGTCTACTTTTGGACTTGTCAAATTATTAGGACGAGGTGTATCTTCTTTTATCAGATGTAAAGGTATTACAATTGTTAATATCACCCAAAACACTATTAGTATACAAGTAAGACACAAACAAGCTTTATAACACCTACGCATAAAACTACATCTAGGTATTGTTACTTGTATATCTGCCATAGCAAAATTAATCTTAATAAAGTTCTAATGGATTTTTCTAAAATCTATTTCAAATATATTCTACAAAAAATTAAAAATGTAGTGTGATCCTACACTTCAAAAGCTTTCTTCTTTACCCGTTCTTTTATTTTAACTAATCCAATTTTTCCAGGACATCTTCTGGATCTTCAGAAATTTTCTTCACTTGACAACGTTGCACCTTCATTTGTTTACAGTCTCTTAAGGTGGATTTAAATCACTCTTTTCTACCTGCTCGTTGTCAGTGCTGGCTCTTTCTTTGTTTAGAGCTTCTTCTTCAATCTCCTCCAACACTATGTAGATCCAGTCAGGTGACTTGAACTTTTTGTTTGGTTTTCTCACTCTCTTTGGTCACAGCACTGATTCGTCATCTGACTCTCCCTGTTCTATCTGACTTGAAACTTCATTTATCTGTTCTGGCCTATTCTCTGGTCTTCCTTTCACTACCCTGTATTTCAGTCTTTTAACTCCGCTTGGCCAATGGTCGTCTTTCTTTGCCCTCTTTGGTTGAACTACTTCTTCTTCTTTGTTCAATTCGTACCTTTGTTTCTTTGCACCTACTCTGAATTTGCATTCTTCTTCATTTTCTTTTTCTTCTTCTGTATTTCTTTCACCTATCTCCTTTCTACACTTTCCCTCTTCATCTAAAATTTGTCTTTCTTCTTGTTCAACAGCAGTATCCTCAGTCCCAGTAGCTGGTGCCCATCTTACTTGACTTGTGCTAAGCCATTCATCATCAAACCGCTCTTCAGAGTCCTTTTGTTTAGACTCACCAGTTTCAGAGTCTATTGCTCTAGCCTCACCAGTCTCTTGTACTTCGGCTTCTGATTCCGAGCTCGGACTTGAGATCTCCAGATGCCGCTCTACTGGTTTTTCAAGTGGACTTGGGACTCGCTGAGTATGACTGGCGTGGATCCAATTTGGTAAACCAGCACACTTTACTGCTGTAGTTGTCACCAATATGACCTGATAGGATCCTTCCCAGTGGGGCTCTAGGCAAGTTTTTCTTCTATGCCTTTTCACGTGAACCCACTCACCAGGGCTCAGGTCATGGGCTTGAGTCTGCAGGGTTGTGGTCGCGTCTGCTCCAACCTGATGAAACACAGAACGTACCACATCAGCCAACCCTTTGCAATAGTCAAGGATGAGATCATCAGATATATTTATTAATTTGTTGGCAGGTATAAATGCTTGTCTCATTGCTCTTCCCATCAAGATCTCATGAGGACTCAATCCTGTCTTTTTGTCAGGAATGCTTCTGAGACTCATCAAAGCTAGGGGTAAAGCGTCATGCCAATTCAGTGCTGTGAATTTACACACTTTTCCTAACCTGTTCTTGATTGTGCCCTTTATCTGCTCTACTATTCCAGAAGCCTCTGGACGATAGGCACAATTAAGTTTTGGTTGAATGCTCAATGCCTCACAAATCAGTTTGATTGTTTCACTAGTGAAGTGTGTTCCTCTATCTGTTTCCATAGTGACTGGAAAACCATATCTAGGAATGTATTCCCTCAATAGAAGTTTTGCCACTGTTAAACTATCATTCCTCCTTGTGGGATAGGCTTCCACCCAACGGAAAAACAAACACACAATGACTAACACATACTTGAGCGTGGTACATGGGGGCAACTCAATAAAATCGAGTTGTAGTCTGGTAAAAGGACCTCCTGCTCTCCCTATTGTTCCCAGACTAACCACTGTTTTTCTTCCTGGGTTTTGCTGTTGACACATCAGGCATCTTAGGCAGAGACTTTCTGCAATGGTCCTAAACTTGGTATTAAACCACGTTTGTTTGAATGATCTGACCATAGCGTCTCGGCCGATGTGTGTCATTCCGTGATACATCCTTGCCATGTGAGAAAGTAAACTATCTGGCATGACTGGTCTCCCATCAATGTACACCCATACATCATCATCTGCTCATCTCCTACATCCTGCCTTTTCCCATTCCTGTTTCTCTTCTTCACCTGCCTCTTCCTGCAATTGTCTCACTTCATCCCATGTTTCAATGGTGTTAGTATGGCTGGGTTCAAACTGGAATGGCATGGTGAGCAAAAAAAACGATGGATTTAGGCCCAGATCTCTGTACTTGGGTGAATGTATGACATTGTTCTGCATTCTGTCCATCAACTGTTGTTTTTGCATTTATCACCCCGAGTGGGACGGGTATGCCCAGACGTGGGTCCCGTGCTCTCCATGCCACTGGAATCAAGCTATCCTGGCTGAGGAGGGTGAAACCCGAAGCCGGTCCCCAGGATGCTTGTTTCCAGTCCAGGGAGGACCTGGCTTGGCAGTTCGGGCTGGACTGTTCCCATGAGGCACAGGGTCAAGACTGATTTGCATATGGCTGGGTTCAAACTGGAATGGCATGGTGAGCAAAAAAACGATGGATTTAGGCCCAGATCTCTGTACTGGGGTGAATGTATGACATTGTTCTGCATTCTGTCCATCAACTGTTGTTTTGCATTTGTCAATGGTGTTAGTAAACATAAGTTGACAAGCCGTATTTTCTTTTGTTTTCCCCGATTTATGGAAGTCTGATTCTTTGCACAATATTGTGCTACTTGGTCAGCAAATCTGTTGCCTTGAGTCACATAATCATCTCCTGACTTATGTGCGGCACATTTGACCACTGCAATTTGTTTTGGCAATTGTAATGCTTCGAGCAACTCTTTTACAAATTGACTATTCCTGATGGGGGACCCCGAAGAGGTCAGGAATCCCCTCTGCATCCATAGTTCTCCAAAGTAATGCACAATGCCAAAGCCATATTGGCTATCTGTAACTATAGTCACTTTCTGACTTCTTCCCAATTTACAGGCTCGAATTAGAGCCACCAATTCGGCGACTTGTGCAGATTTTACCCCTTTTAGACAGAATGCTTCCAGGATTTCCGCTACAGTACAGACGGCATAGGCAGAACTTAACATACCTGTTTCAGTTCGCAAACATGAACCATCAACAAACATCACACAATCAGATTCTTCAAGAGAAACATCCTTAATATCAGGACGGGGCTTGGTGCAAAATTCAGTCACATTCAAACAATCATGTTCTGCTTCATCCCAAGCATCTGACAATAAAGTGGAAGGATTCACATTTGTACATCTCACTATTGTCACATTTTCTGCACCCAGAATCACTCTCTCATACCTAGTCAGCCGACTATAGGTGAGGTGCTGAGTCCGTGTTCTTGTTAAAAGGATCTCAACTGAATGTGGCACATACACTCTCACAGGATGACCCATTATGATTCCATCACTCTGTTCTAGACTCACACATGTAGCAGCTACTGCTTTCAAACATCCAGGTAATGCGGCAGCTACTGAATCTAAAGTAGCAGAAAAATAAGCCACAGGACGTCGCGCCATTCCATGTCTCTGAGTTAAAACTGCAAGCGCACACCCATCTCTTTCACTGCAATACAATGCAAAATCTTTTGAATAATCAGGCATCCCTAATGCAGGTGCTTGACACAGACTGTCTTTCAATTTAACAAAAGCTTCCATGCTCTCTTCATCCAATTTAATTGGGTCTTTCACATCATTCCTTGTCAGCCTTTGTAGAGGTTTTGCAATCAGTGAAAAGCCACTGACCCACTGTCTACAATATCCAACCACTCCCAAGAACATTCGCACTTCTCTCTGAGTTGTGGGGGGTTTCATGTCTTTGATCACATGGATACGCTCTGATGTTACCTTTCTGACTCCCTTCTCAATCTTGTGACCTAAGTATTGGACTTCTCGCTGACAGAATTGTAATTTTGCAGGGACACTTTATGTCCACCTTCTGCCAAATGGTTCAGTAAGGCAATAGTATCTGCAATACAGGCCTCTCGGGCCTTTGATGCCACCAGTAGGTCATCAATATACTGAACCAGAACCGACCCTTTAGACATTCTCAAATCTTCCAGACACTTTTTCAAGATCTGGTTAAATATTGAGGGACTCTCAGTGTACCCTTGAGGAACTCGGCACCATGCCAAAACACGGTCTCCGAACCGGAAAGCAAATAAATACTGGCTATCCGGATGCAAGGAAATCGAAAAGAATGCATGACACAGATCAATCACTGTATACCATTCCGCATCATGTGGGATTTGATAGAGAATCACTGCTGGATTTGGCACAACTGGGCAACAAGGCACAACAATTTTGTTCACCTTTCTTAAATCTTGCACTATTCTATAGGTTCCGTTTTGCTTTTTCAGTCCCATAATAGGTGAATTACAAGGACTGCTCATTATTTCTTTCAAAATTCCTTGCTCAATCATTTGATCAATTACAGGAGCTATTCCCGCTATTACTTCTGGCTTCATTTTATACTGTGGTGTATTTGGATATTTAGCACCGTCTTTCACTGTAATTTTAATCGGGTCTACTTTTCTCATTAACCCAATCTCTTGTCCTGTGAAATCCCACAAATCTGAATTCACTACCGTCATCAATTCTTCAGGCACACTTTTATCTGTAAGAAGCGAAAATAACTTGTTCACTTCTGTCCCTTGCTTTGCTAGCACCATTTTAAAGGCGACATCCTCATCAGGTGTCTGGAATGCAATACCATCCGGTGTGCAGTAAATAGTGCAGTTCATTTTGCATATCAAGTCTCTCCCTAACAAATTTACCGGACTTGAGTCACACACTACGAACCGATGCATGTCTTTAAATGGACCAATATGCACTTCGATTGGTTTAGTAACTGGAGTACTAGATGGGGCGTGGCCAACCGCCAAGCATGGCGGCCGCGAGCTAGCGGAGCTCCGAGCCAGGCCCTGACACTACGGCAATTATCCTGTAACCACTGACCATCCGCGCTTAACAAGCGGCGCCCTGCATGACAGAAGTGCTGGGGTGTGCAGCAACCCTGGAAAAGCAAAGTTCGGAGCCCGAATTCGCCCCGAACGGACTGGTGCTGCCTGGAGCCGAGCAGCGATTGGGGACGGAGGAGCATGGTGATGCCGGCGTGGGTTGCGCCCTGAAATGCGGCCGGTGGTGCGGAGCTACTTCTTACAGTGACCAGCGAACCTGCCCGCTCTCGATTCCGGCACCTGGAGAGCCAAAGAAGAAAAGTGCACGGAAGACGTATTTTTCCAGGTACGAGAAGCTCAGCAGCGAACAATATGGTGGGCGGAGCCGACTGAGGGACACAGGAGCAGAAACGACCTGCGAGGGACGCTTGTACGGGGCTAAAGCCTCCCCCCCAGTAATACTTGGTACCGCTGGGAATATCGAGAGATCGGGGGGCGCCCTGGCTGCCTGGAGTGTAGTGGGAGGACGACGGAGTGCCTCTTAGGGAATTGTTTACTGCATCACGCCCGGCCATTTGTGAAGCTCCGGATACGCAGGAACGGGCTGTGAGGGCGCCCCACAGGGAGCTGCTCGGTGAACACGCTCAGGAGAAAGACATGCACAGATACTGAGGGACTGCCGTGACGCAGGAGACAAGCGAAGGCTGCGCAGTAATCTTTCCAACACGATCCCCTCAGCTAGGCCAGGAGAATAATAACGACTACTGCAGGGACAATATAAGGACACGCAGAACTGTTTCAGGTGCGTTTGTTCATGCGGCCATGCTGCTGTGTGCGTATTAACGATGGGCTTGAGAGGACCTGATGGATATAGGGTACTGCACAATATGCGAAGTGGAGCAACCTGCTAAACTTGCTGAGGCGGCAACAGGAGGGCACAGAGAAACGGACGCTGTAGGGGGGCCCCTGAGGCCGTAGACGCTAGACGTAAAAGGAGACTTGCAAAAGCACGGCATTGCTGTGGACCAGAGGGTACTATACGTTTCAGCGGGCGCCGTTCCCATCGAATCCGAGGCGGCTGACCAATGAGGAGCGAATTTAGGCGCTGATTGCAGGGATAACCGGATAGTGCCACAGCTCCTACGATATTCACACGGAGCACCATCACTGTGCTGGGGTGGTAGTGGGCCGCCAAGAGCTTTGAACAGTGGAGCTTCCTTCATACCCACGGTCTGGAGTCATGATGAAGTGGTGAGTCGCACTAAGCAGTGGAGCAGGCACAAGGTTATACCCGGCATTGAAGGCGTTGGCACTGGCAAGGATTCCATTAGGGAGTAATAAAGTGACGCCCACCTGTGTCGAGTGGGTAGTGCTACAGTGTACTCACGAAGACACCCTCTATCCTTGGTCATTCTCATAATGGGGCATCTCAAAACCAAACAACCGGATCCCCCACCTCCTGAAAATCCGAATGGCACTATACAGGGTACTCCGATGCATAGTCCTGATCTGGATGTGGTACCACCTACAGAGCCAAGTCGCCATGATGACAATCTGGACTTGATCTTAAAGGAAATAAGAGACTCATGCACTGCCATAGAAGCTCAAATAGGTACAATGACTACCAGCTTCACTTTGCTGAAGGCGGACCACACAAAACTGTCTGACAAGGTTAAATCTAATAAAATAGCCCTTGACGACCTAATACCGCAGCAAACAAAGCACACCTCTAAGATAGAACAACTACAGCGTCAACTGAAGGGATTACAGGACAGAGTGGATGACGCGGAAGGAAGATCTCGCCGCAATAATGTCCGCATATTGGGAATACCGGAAAAGAGCGAGGGACCCAATCCCACTCAATTTGTCGAAAAATGGCTGCGAGAACAAGTGGCAACGGTGGGCCTCACAGAACACTATAGTGTAGAACGGGCTCACAGAGTTCCACCCAGGCCTCCTCCCCCAGGTGCACCGCCCAGGCCACTTATAGCGCGGATATTGAACTATAAAGATCGGGATACGATACTGCGCGCTGCCAGGGAGAATGCTCCAATAACATTTGAAAACAAAACAATTTCTCTCTATCCGGATTTCACCATGGCGGTCCAGAAGGCGAGAGCCACATTCCAGGACATTAAAAAGAAACTCCGGATCCATAACTTGAAATATGCGCTGTTGTTCCCAGCCCGCTTAAAGGTTATTTATGATCAAAAAACCTTGTTCTTTGACAACCCAGAAGAGGCAGCGGACTGGGTAGAAATTACTTTAACACCACCTGCGTCACAACACTCTTCTCAGACAAGTCGACGGCAGCAGTCCCAGCCACAACGTATTCGAGGACAAAGGACGGATCAAAGGCGACAAACCGGACCTGGCACTAGTGTAAATCCCTCGCAGGAGCAGATTTCAGACAGCCAAAGAGACGCTATCCTGACGGCGGTGGCACTGGCGGTTCACGATGCTCAATCAGTCGCAGAAACTGTGGACTCTTCAGAAGATGCCAATGCCCACTCGGACTCGGAGAGTAGCATGGCGCTGTTCCCCTTGGTTACCCCGCAGACTGTCAATGATTATTTGGGTTGAATGCAGCGATTTTCGTTTTCTGACTTGTTGTCTTTGCCAGATGAGTATGAAACACTATATAATTTGATACCGGATGGTCTTGTTGTTCACTGTAATTGTACCAAGATAGGGCTTCGGCTGGAGCTCTGCAGAAGTCAAACATTGAGTATAGTGTGAAATATGTTAAGAGGCTGGTGGTGGCCACTCCCCCTTTGGCGAACGCACCAGGTTATAGAATTTACAGAGTTCCTGTTGAACTTTTTTTCATGGTTTGGTCCTCTAGTGTCTTATGGGGGAACCTAGTATTGGGAGTTTTAACAGGGTATACGGACTCACCTACATTTAGTACATTTTATGGTCGGTACACAGGGACCTATGTCCCTGACAGATTGCTTTATAGAGAATCCAATGACACAGTTTACTAAGTATACGTAAACATCCTGGAATGTAAGGGGCCTGGGCTCCATCCATAAGATGCACAGAATCCTGGCGCAGTTAAATCGTAGGAAGGCACATATAGTATTCCTTCAAGAATCCCATTTAATGCATGCGGAAGCCATTAAGCTCCAAAAGAAATGGAGGGGTCAATTATTTTTCACATCCTACTCTGCATTTGCTCATGGGGCTGCGATCTGGATCAGAAATGGCACCCCCTTTACACTATTAGAGCAAAGGCTAGACTCCAATGGGAGGTATGTGCTTCTACATGGTCTGTTAGATGGGGAACACATAGTGTTAGGGAGTGTTTACGCTCCAAATACAGAACAGGACAAATTTCTCGAGACACTTAGCAATGGATTGGTGGGTTGGGAAGGATACCCATGGGTCTTGGGAGGTGATTTTAATGCGGTGATGGACATTGAACTGGCAGGTCGCACCCCCCACTTCAGGGCATGGGATGCAGAAAGCAGGCAGATGCCCTTCAGACCTGGGCGGAGGGCTGGGGTATAGGAGATGCATGGCGCAAGTTGCACCCCACTGATAAAGAATATTATTTCTTCTCTGCGCCGCATGGGCTGCATACCCGTATAGATAGGATATTTTGTTCGCTGAATCTACTGGTAAATGTTAAAGATACTACGTATTTAGGCAAAACCTATTCGGATCACAACCCACTAGAAGTCACACTGTGTTGGGGGAAAGTTCCAACACCAATACCAACCTGGAGATTGCACCCCTCACTGTTGGAGGACCCGGTGTTTCACAGTGCCATTTCTACGGCTATAGTTAATTATTTCACTGACAACACAGACACCGCTAGCACACGTCAAATTGAATGGGACGCTATTAAAACTGTGATACGGGGGTGGCAATTAGCACAAAGGTGGGGGCGCGCATTGTTGTACTTGACAAACTCAAAGAAGTGTAAAATAGGCTGGGTAAGCTGGAACAGGAGGCGGCATCAAGCGACACGTGTCAGGAAGCTCTGCAAGAGACGCACATAACACACGCTGAACTTCTAGAAGAACTTTGTATTTTGGATTACCGCTTATACACACAGAAGCAGATAGAGCGGGCCCATTACTTGCTAGAATTATTAAAGATGCACCGTCAGTGTCTCCTATTCTTGAAATAAATACTCCAGAAGGTGCTGTTGTACGCACCCAATTTGAAATAAACAGTACCTTTAAACACTATTATGAAAAGTTGTATGCGTCCTCGGAAGAGGTTGATGATGATGAATACGAGTCATTCTTTGAGAGACTACAGCTCCCACAGTTGCTAAGTGATCACAAGTCGGACCTGCAAAGGCCTATAACTAGCATGGAAATAAAAGCAGCAATCAAGGATCTCCCCCGCAATAAAAAACCGGGCAATGATGGATTGCTGATAGAATTCTATGCCACATATTCTGAATTATTAGTCCCCCATCTACAGAGATTGTATCGGGCCTCATTAGATGACGGGTAACTTCCGCTCACTACATTACAAGCGACAGTGGTCTCGCTCCCGAAACCGGGCAGGGACAGTAAAGACATGGCAGGTTATCGACCCCTCTCGCTTCTCAACACAGATTATAAGATTCTGAGTAAGTTGTTGGCAAATAGAATTCTGCAGTTTATCCCTCGGCTGGTACACATTGATCAGTGTGGGTTTGTACCGGGTAGATGTACGGCTCTTAATATTAGAAGACTCCACCAGGTGATGGCTCATACACCTGCAGCCGTCCATTCACAGGGATGTATTTCTCTAGACTTACGTCAAGCATTCGACTCACTGCAATGGCGATATATGTTACATGCACTCCCAAAGTTTGGAATTCCGGAGGAATTCGTGAACTGGGTACGTCTGCTGTATACGAACCCCTCAGCGCGTGCACGTACGGGTGTTCTCATCTCACAACAATATCAGATAGCGAGGGGTACTAGACAGGGTTGCCCGCTCTCACCATTATTATTTATATTAGCTTTGGAGCCTCTACTTCTTAAGCTCCGTACTATGGCGGGACATAGAGGGATACGGATAGATAGAGAGATACACGTCATTTCGGCATATGCGGATGACCTCATATTATACTTCAATAATTTGGATGAGGACTATGACCCAATACCCACAATTTTTAATGCATTTCAGAGGCTTTCAGGGCTTTCCATTAATGAAAACAAATCATATGTATATTTTTTTAATGACACGACAAGGGATGAGCCAATTTGCTTTGGACGCTGGACATTTCAAACAGCGACCGTTACTTTTAGATATCTGGGCATCCAGATATACAGAGAGACGGAAGGTATTTTAGATGGAAATCTAAACCGAGCTATTGCAGCGCTTAGAGCACAAATAAGGTTCTGGACTTCTTTACCCATATCGGTACCGGGACGAGTAGCCATTGCCAAAATGGTGATGCTCTCTAGACTGTTATATTATTTCACCAATCTACCTATCATTATTCCACTGCCGGTGTTTAAGCTACTGGACTCTCTCCTTGTTGAATTAATATGGGGGACGGGACGTAGATGCATAGGACTCACTAAATTACAATTGAACACAAAACAAGGGGGACTGGGAGTTCCGGACCTGAGGGCTTACTGCTATGCAGGCCAATTGCAATGGTTGGCGTACTGGATTGCAGGCCGCAATTTACAAGAAATTGCTATGACTCGCCAGGCATGGGAGCGAGGAGGACTACATGCACTGTTACTACCAAACAGCAGAATTCCTCCGACAGTGCCGCCACTGTTAAGGACTGCATTGTTGTATTGGAAAAAGGCAACGCGTTACACAAAGACACTGACACCTTACGCTCCCAATATACCCTTACTGGGACTCCCCTTACCATCAGGGACGGTAACTCTTCGACATATAGCGGCATGGGCGGAGACGGGTGTGACCACAATGGGCATGTTCTTTACGAATGGTACCCTAATGAATCACGATACATTCGTGAGGGAACAGGGAGTGCCGAATATGTTATTTCTGCTCCATGCCAACATCTCTCGCTATACCCGAACTGTCTGGGCCCCAGAGGGAGCAGAACCTCCAACACACGCACTAACCCACATGCAATATTTGATGGGCAATGGTAGTCACTTGACAAAATGGTTATACCGGGGTATTCGTACAAACACTTTAGTGTCACTCCAGACCACCCGTGACAAATGGAACACGGATATAGGCCGTGCACTCACTGATAAAGAATGGGAGACACTGTTAGAATACCCAAGAAAGGTATCCAGAAATCCAAAATTTAAATTTATACAGCTTATTATTGTTCACCGCGCCTATTTGACCCCGCACAAACTCAGCTTAATGTTTCCAGGTACAGCGGATACTTGCCCCCGATGCCACTCCTCAAATGCAGTTTTGCTGCATATGTTATGGGACTGCCTGAGACTGACCCATTACTGGTCATCAATACAAGAAATAGTAAATAGTGTTGCCCCGGTACGGAACAGTGTGACATTGGAGTATTGCCTATTAGGACTGGGTCCAAAGGGAAAAAAGGGAAGCCCTGTCCGCAAATTTGCGAATCTGGCTTTGATATTAGCTAAAAGAAATATCACTATGAGATGGAAGACTGCCAGATCACCTTCAGTACTAGATTGGTATAATGAAGTGGTTAGATGGGGTAGGGCAGAAGGAGCTGAGCTTAAGCGGGAGGAACAGAGGGGGTTACGGAAGACACCCATTTCACTGGAATGGAACGCAATGGAAGAATTTATAGCTATAGATGTGCAGGCATAGTAGTAGGACACATATATACGGCATGAGATCGTTCATAACACTGTGATGGGTAAAACGCGGGATGGTGTAAGCCCTATATATAGTGCACAGGCTGTGGAAAGTAACTTTGTTATTTTGTATAAATGTTTATACTGTAGTGCTGACTGTTAGGCATGTATAACAATGCAAGACTGAGTCCGTAGGGGGGTGGGGGGCGGGCAGAAGAATTCACTGTTTGTTTTCCTAACTACAATGCAATGTACACGCTAGGAACAACTGTTTATGAGACTTGTAAAGTTGAGAAAAATCAATAAAAATATGTTTTAAAAAAATGTGTAACTGGAGTACTAATCTGTTTATTTGAGACTCCTACTACTTGGATAGTTTCTCCCGAGAGGGGTAGATTTGGAATTTCTGCTGCTCTCACAGTAGAAACGGTAGCACCAGTGTCCACAAGAAAGGTGATATCATTACCTTCCACTTTTCCGTCAACAAATGGACCTGACTGATCTACCTCTAGAGTAGCGCCAAGCACGCACTCTTCCTCCCCCCTCAGGCAGCGTCATTGATTCGACTCAACATCACTTCCATCACATTGCATCCAAAATTGGGGAATCACATTCGTGTTAGTATTTTTACCAACCTGGTCTCCTCCGTGGAACCCTGTATCCGCACTGTATCTTTGAGCATTTACATTGTGTGGCAAAGGTGGTTGCGGGACCTGATACTGGGTAGTAACTACCTGCTGCTGCGGTGGCTGTTGCACACCTACCTCACTCTGCACCTGTGGGGTTAAAATTTGATTTCCTCCATTATTTCTCTGCACTGCTCTACACTCATTCTTCCAGTGTCCATACTTTCCGCACGCATGACAAGGAAATTTCTTTTTTGGCCTCTTCCCTGCACATTTGTCCCCTACCTCTACCTCCACTGGGTCTTTGAGCATTCTGACTAACTCCTCCCATCTGGTTTATGGGCTGACAATTCAACTGGGCTTCCTGCTGCTCTGCTACCTTTACTTGCGCCCACATCATTTTTTCTTTTAATTTGCGATGGCGGGACTCAATATCATCGCTACAATACTTCGCATACCTTAAGATCTCGTCAATTGTCTTAGCTTGCCAACACAACATGTGCTGCTGAATCATCTGACTAATCTCATGTCTCAATCCAAACACAAATCTATACACAAAATGACCCATATCTTTGTCTCCAATGTTCTCAAAACCACTATACTGCTTGAAAACCTGTAATAATCTCTCATAATATGCATGCACAGATTCTTTCGGCTCTTGGGTGGTTCTATCTATTTTTACCCAATCAGTTTCCTTAGGGAAAATCTTACTTTTCAAGAAAGTAATCACCTGATTGTACTTTTTCATCACCTCATCAGAAGGTGCTCCTGTTTTAGGATCTCTGGGATATTCTTCTTTTGGCCAATCAACTGTAATCTTACATTCTGTCCAAAAATCTGCAGGAACAACAATTTCAAACAATCCATCTAAATCTTTCAGCAACACTTTCGAGACTTTCACAAACCTCTCAACTTGTTTGTACCATTCCACTGGCTTTTCTCTCAACCTGGGGAACTCATTTGTAAAAGACAATATATCCTGTCTAGACCACGGAACATGCACGTAACCTCCTCTTGGAACTTCTCTCATGGGACATTCAAGAGCTACATTTTCTGCTTCTCTTACTGGATGTAAATGTATTTCTTTAGCAGCTGTTTCTTCTTTCTTCCTCATCCATCTACCCTTCCATCTCTCCACGTCTCCCCATTTTCTCAAAACAACCATTAACTCTTTTATCTGCAATCGTCTACCAGATGTGTTCATATTTTCTATATCCTTTTCAGTAAAATCCACTCTATATGTCTTCTGCAACACTTTTGATCTCCCTATGTCTACTCCTAATTCATCAGCAGCTTCTGCTAACCTCTCATGCAGATTTCTCGCTTTCCAAGTAATACTCTTACACAGATACATCAGTTCATCGTCCTGATAAGTCTTTAGCCTGTCTGGACTTATGGTCCCAAGGATCATCTCTTCCAGATCTACTCTCAACTTACTCACATCTATAGGTTGTGGCTGTGTTTTTCTCCTTTGTAACCCTTTCACCCAATCATCTAACTCTTCAGGTGTCGGACCTATTGAAACTTCACTTCTTGGATTTTCCTCCAGCTCTATTCTTTTTGGATGTAACTGCATTACTCCTCTAGGTGTTTCATTTACTGTTAAATTAGTCGGAGGTGTTGACCTAGTGGCGGTAGTGGGCTGTTCACTTTGAACACTTACGGTGTTAATTCTACTGCTAGCTGATGTTACGGCAGAATTTAGTGGGATAGTCAAGGAAGGTTCATGGATAAGTCCATTTTCAAATACAGGTATTGCCGGACCTATAGTTACTAGCACAGTTATTGAATCTATCTTCATATTCATCTGATTTTATTTTTCAACTAATTCTTTGGTTTTTATTGCCAATTCTGCTTCTTTTTCCTGCACTACATTGCTTACGGTTGGAACTAGTGTCGTTTGAGGTGTCATTGGGGTTTCCATTGACGGTGCATTTGGTGTCACCATCGCCGGATTTTCCTGATAAGGGGGTGGTCGTTTAACTAACATATCATCCAGTAGCTCGTCATCAGATTCATTCGGGTTATATCCATAACCTAATGGCTCTAAATGTTTCCTTTTCTCCTTGCATTTGCTTCCTGCAGTCTCTCCTACAGTTAAAACTGGATACAATCCTTCAGTTATATCTCCATTTCTCCATCTCTTCATTCTGTCCTCATGCCTTTCATCATGAAATCTTCAAACATAAATCTATTACTTCTGCCACCTCTATGTCTTTCCCTTTCATACATTTCATGTTCCTATTCTACTAATGCTTCAAACTGTGTTGGTCTGGGTCTTGGATCTAATGTCATCATCTTGTCTCTCAAATTGCGCAAAACTGCCAAATTTAAAGAACCATGCTCTGGAAAAGCTAGCACACCATCATTCTTCGTATATTCTATCCAATTTTCTAACCAAATGCATGTGTGATAACCATACTTCAACATCATATAAGACGCTGGTGACTTCGGTGGAGGGATAGGAACTCCTTCTCTCGTTATTACGGGTTTGTCTTTTTAAAGAACCTTTTAATTTTGCCAAACAAAGTCAATTTCTCCTGTCTTGGTTGTTCGAAATACATTTTTGCTAATTATCAACAATTTTACTCAAATCCAAATCTTTGTCAACACAATCCGCTATAATTCACCAATCAAATTCCTTTGCTTCCCTAGGCACTTGACCAATGTCCGCACGACACACTCTAACTCTCCAATCAGAGCTTTCTGCGTCTCTGCTATTCTGTCCAAAACCAATCAGCCAATCTGAGCTTACCTTGCCTCCGCAGTCTGACCAATGCCAGCACGGTTTTTTGTGACGTCAGCCTCTCCTCTTACTGCTGACCCTCCCTTTACAAAAATTATCGGCACTTTTCTAAGTTCTTTTTCTTTACAATAACTTATTAGTCACAACATAAAACAATACCACATTGTCTGTTTACTAAATAAAGAGATAGTTTTTCACTTTAAAGAATGTTCCTTTCAATACGGGCAAGTATAACAATTCCGCTATCCTTCCCTTCATTCAAGCTAGGGGAGGACCTCTTACTTCTTTAGGGATGAGGCCAAAGTTTCACAAGAGGACCTTTGGTTGAAAAGGAGGTCTCGCTACTCTTCTGGGGATAAGGCCAAAGTTTCACAGGTGGACCCTTCACTATCTCACCCTTTTTCTACATACACGTTAAATAGTCCCTAAGATAACACATAGGTGTTACCACTGATTAAACAGACAATGCACCTATTTCCGTGTGATTTCACTTCTCACACTTTTCTTCTGCCTTATTTCAGGCTACCTTTTATTGCCGGCTTCCCAGATACCTTTCTGTACCTGTGTTCCAAAAACTACATAGAAACGCGACACTAACTCACTTTACATAGAATGTTAAACATATAATCAATAATCAATAAATCACCAAACTAATCAATAATAACCATCATTCTGCTACTAGAAAAACTGATCCAGCGCAACCCCTAATTCATGAACCAGGGACCAGGAAACTCATCACACATAAACCATTTACCAAACAACGGGGCCCATCACACATTACCCATAAATGATCCCTGAAGACGGGCGCTGGATTTAGGGGGTTTAATTTGTCAGTTTTGTATATGTACAGTACTATACTTCACATTAATAACACATTTTATATATTCTTAGCTATTCTTAATTTCAACTGTCTTCTTTTGGTCGATGGACCATTAGTTGACGAGTTGATGGTGACTATGATTAATTAAACAGTTAACACTTTTAACTAAATAACCACAGAGCCGTTATCCGGTTAATAATTTTATCTCATTAAAATTATATGCTCATAATTCAGATTGTCAGTGCACACACAAGACCACATATAAGAGAACAATTTATCAAGCAATGTAATCAAAATGAATCATTTGCCTCAACATCAAAGCGTGCGTAGGAATAGGGGAAAGAGAAGGTACAGCAGAAATACTTTGCAAAAATATATTGCCAAATTAAAGCATTTAAGGAGGGTGATACCCACCAAAGAATCAGAAAAACCACTTCCTTGGCCGAGGTTGTGGCAAGGGGTCCCCAGAGATAGGCTCAGAGGACAAAGTTAACAGGACAGATGCAGCTAGGTCTTGCAATAAACTGGCAGACAAAAAGATAATCTCCCAATCTATCTACCTTTGATCTAGTTCTCCTCGGACGCAGTCTCCTCCCAAGCATTCCCGCAACATTCTCGTACCTAAGGTGCTCTCTGACTCTGTGCTGGTCCGCTCTCTTTGTCTTGGTGCTCTCTCTCTCTCGATCTCTGTGTCTCGATGCTCTCGATGATCTCTCTCTCTCGATGTTCTAGATGTTCTGACACACCCCAAATTGGGATATCTATTATACCCTAATTCCTAGCTCACTATCTTACAATGTTGCAGTGTCAGTAGAAACTCGGCCTGTGATTGGTTGACACGGGTCATGTTAGGGTCTCCTCATCAGGTTCTCATCGCAAATCCATCCCATACCGGTTTTAACAAAGGAAGTATTAAGGATAAATACAATCGTATACTACTAATATCAATAGTTATACATTTTGCAACATTCTCGTATTATGACATCCGTTTCACATTCAAATTGCACGTAGCGATGGCAGTTCCCACAGTCGCTGTTGCATCTTGGCACGTAAACAATAGGACACAGGTCAACATGGCCTTCACGCGGATTACATCAGCTGGTGCACTCTGCAGTTCGTAAGCAGGCAGTGCATTCGGCGCATGCGTCTTTCGTACAGACCAAGACAACCACATGCTGGTTCGGACAAGAGGCCATTTTCATGCAGGCCCAATCTCGTACTAAAGTAAATAAACACAAAAGAATAATAATTCATGAAATAAAACCCATTATATTTACCTCCCACCATACTAATACCCTGTATCAATTATTTCCTAGCGAAAGCTATTAATTTAAAGCAGCTTTTTCGTTATTCGTGCACAACATGCAAAATGTGCAATGTACAACATAGCATAATCATGCATTAGTACGATTTTTCAAAGCGCAAACAGTTAATACGTGCTCATGCCATCATGGTTTAGTATATTAGGTAAAATGCGTTTGCCCCATGTGTGTGTGTGTATTCAGGGTTAGTTAGTCCATGCAGTCAATACATTATTATGGGGTTACTTAATTTCATGAGGATGTATTTTTGCACACCTCACTCCATCACACGCATTCAAATTAGTAGTCAAGTAGGTCCCAAAATATGATTATCATTGAGTCTCTCCCAGTAGGCTAATTGCTTAACTACTTATTTGCTAGCTTTTACAGAACATGCAATTCATTTATTGACTTCTAAAAAGTGACATAGTGCTATTGGGCAAACTGTACTTTCTCACTACTTCAGAGCATCCAAGAAGGGAGGTTGCGTTTGTATATTCTTTATACTTTGAGAGGTGGCACATTTTGGTAAATAATGAGTGATGTGGTTATAGCTCAATCACCATTTATCCATAGATTTTGTAGGCTGAAGGAAACATCACAAACTTTTCCAAAACTCTAAAGAGGCAATTGCTTACTGGGCTGCGAAAAGAAAAGATACAGGCAATTGGGCTGGCAAATATTGCCCAACTTTCTAGCCGTTTGTTTTCTCTTAATTGAAGTGAAAGCTACTAGTGTTAGACCCCACACATCTATTCTTTGTTACAGAGAGTTTACCGTAAATCTGTCAATGAAAACATCATAGGTTGTTTTGAATAAATCTGATAAGGTGACATCATCAATCAAGCAATTGGTCTGATACATAAATCGAAACGCTGTACCAGACACTAAAAAATTGACCACTCAATTACACAACTTCCTTAAAAAAATGAGAGTTGTATAGGAAGATAAGTCATCCCACTAAAAAGATAACTCAGCCGATTAGCTGACTTCTGCATACAGAGATTTGAAATCTGCTAGGTCCATTTTTAGGTCGAGCCTCGAGTAGCGCGCAAGCGCTGCTCTGCGAGACTTTAAGTTAGGGGGTTTCGAAAGCTGACCAGACGCTCGTGCGTCATGGCCTTTTCCCTGCGGTTACGCGCAGCACTAGCATCTGTTTGTAATTATCTCGCTCGCTCTCGTAATGTACATAGCCTACATGCACGAGTGCTTTCAGTTACGAGTGCTTTCACTTTAGCCTACAGCGCGTGTTTACATTAAGCATCTGTTTATTTTTACAAGTCCCTACGCATTCAAATATGCACTCACCTACAGAGCTCTACATCGTGTATCAATAGTGCCCTCTTGTGGACCTTTTTGGAAATATATCGTAGGGTAAAAGATTTTCGGCCCCAAAAAAATTCAGAGCCGTTCGCTATGATAAAAAGACACATTTCTGTTTTTTCTTTGATCAATTGAGTGTCGTGAAAGATCACGGAGAAGAGCTGTCTGAGTCAGTTCTGAGGCAGCATGTCAATTATTTGTCTCTAGAGAGGTTGGACATACGTGACTCATATTTCATATTTGTAAATGGTGTGTAAGATGAGGCACAGGCCTTGCTTCATGTCCCTGTGACTCTTGCTTGTGCACACAATTTATTAGCGTGCATGACAGTAGTTTAGGGCCTGGAAGGCAGGCTTCTTTAAACCTATTAGGGGCACTCCAGAACACAGGTCTGTTACCTTTCCAGTTTAAGTGTGCTTGCTTAACTGTCAGATATTTGTTGTACTTTTCTGCATCTGATGTTAACAAGGCAGAGAATTGTCCTCTCTGCGGTGCTCAGCTTTCACAGTGGTTCAGCAAATATAAACGACCTTGTTCATCTCTGTATCAGAGAAAGTGACAGGTACGATGGCGGCGGCTTCCACGCCCTTCCTCAAATCTGAGGGAAAGTACTGTCCGTCATTAGGTGTACCTGAAACAAACGCGGAGCATCAGCAGACCTCTTCTTGCTTCAGGCTACCGTGTAAAAAACAGACATAAAAGGCACTGCAGCGGTGCAAAACAGATGGAGCAGTTGGTAGACGGATGCTGCGAGCACCCGGGGTGAGTGTTATCTTCCTAAGAAGCATGAGACGTTATGTACAAAGTGATTGTGGCTGAACAGCAAAGGATGACGACCCAATGTCAGTCCAGGGGGCAATGACGGAGCCAAGCAGTCGCCACACCTTCTCCGACTTAAGGCCTCACGGCACATGGGTATGTGGGGTGATACATGAGTCAGCATCAGTATTATAGAACAAACAGTGCTGTACATCAGCCGGGTGGGGTCTTAGGCCCCTACCTGGCACGTGCCGTATCCATGACCCTCTAATGACCCCATATGTTTTACAGCAGAGTCACCTGGTGCCAGCAGCCAGAAAGGCAACTACTACTCATGCTTAACCACATCTCCAAGAGAAAGAGTGATGGATGGCTGTCGCGCGCACACAGCTGCCCACTGCAGAGCCAATGACGCAGTAATGGCTGCACGCGAGGGGAGTGCACCTCAAAGAGAAGAGCGAACACTGCTGAACCCTGCAGGTTAAGAGAAGGTGAACAGGGAGCGTGTACTTTGTTGCCATAGGTGAAGATAAAAGATGATGGGGCCACTCCAGCGCTGCCCAACGGTTCACACATTGGAACTAGTGCTAGTGATGCTCCTGACAGTGCGATCCATCCAATCAGATGATTCAGAGAAGTCTGCTCTGTTCAAAGTAATAGCAGTGCCAAGCCCAGGCGATCTGCGAAAGCGCTGGGGACCAAGATGACGACAGACTAACCCCCCTCTCCCTGGCCTGAAGTTGAACCCTACCTCGAGGGGCATTCTCCCCAATGCTTGCTTGTAGAGGCAGTGATGCCACCCTGCCAGATGTTCCAATGGTTTCCTCCAGTGCAAGCGCTTTCTTGAACTTGCTTGGAACAGCGGCGCCCACACCCGCAGCGTGAATAACACGTCATTCGGGTTCGACAGTGTCGGATGGGGCACAGAGTGATAGCAGTAGTGAAAGAGGAGGGAATGGCGGAGGTGGAGAGCAGCTTACTCATGGCACCGCTTCAACACAGCACGTTAGAGAGAAATGCCTCATGGCAGGATTCGAATTGAAGCCAGTTGGCAGTTTTGCAGTAAGCCCACAAACCCCCCAACTAATTTATAATTATTAACTTCCTTTACTGCTTGGTTGGTTTTTCCATGTTCCAATCTCTGTATTTTATCTTCAAACTCTCACCTTCTGCTGTTCCCACGTGCTGCGGATTTGTCCAGACCAGAAGTCTTTGTGGTGCCGGGTGAATTTTAATATTCACCCGGCACCACAATTTTAATATCCAAATTACAAGCAATGCGAATGTATACAGGCAGAAGTAGTACGTCTGTGGTAAGAGGACACAGTGCTGCCGCAATGGCGTTAATTATTCGAAGAAGTCAGAGGCACACAAGATTTTTTGGGACTGCGTTTGTTAAAAATCTGGTTGCGATAAGTGCACACGAGGTACGTACAGCCTAAGCAAGCAAGGGAGTGTGTTATCTGCGTGAGAAGCAAGAGTCGTTATGTACAACGTGATAGTGGCTGAGCAGAAAGATTGACCAAGGTCACCTTCAGGGGAACAATGACAGAGCCAAGCAGTCGCCACCGCTTCCCAGACTACAAAGGGCACATAGTATAAAACCTGAAAGAAGAAAGAGTCCAAATACAGCCATCTAAAACAAACATGGTATAGAAATTCACATGTATACTTGTCCATTATTCGTTATCAGCTAAGATTTGGCATGGCAAGTTTAGCTCAGATCTGTTTAGTGAGAGGAAATGACATTACCAACTGAAATGGGATAATGTGGATCCTGAGACCTTTACTAAAAAGGTGGTATCGAATTGTAAAGATATGTTTTTAACCTGCATGGACGACAAATCAACTCACCAGGATATTATAGATAATTTTTTAGTCATCTCAAGTTTTATCAAGGAAACACTTCATATGAACCCAAGCAAGAAATCGAAACAAAAAACTGGCTGGTTTGATAATAGCTGTACAAAGGCCCATTCTAAACTTAAAAGAGCCCTCCATGCTGGGGATAGAAATCGTGATAATATTAGAGACGCTAGATGTGAATATAAGAAGGCATTGAAAGATAGAAAGTTGGCGCTTAGAGAGGAAGCCTGGCAAGCGTTGCGCGATGCCTCGGTTAATCGGGATCCCGCAGCTTTTTGGATTGCGGTTAATGCACCTTTCTTGGCAGAAAACGATAAGGCCACCATAGAGATTGCCATCACTGAACCCGAATGGATATTACATTATTCCAATCTGTATAATATTCCATTTCTAGATGATCAGGGAATTCCAGTAAGTGTTGAGGATACTTCGAAATCTCTAAGTACATCAGATTTATCAATAGATTTTACTCTTAAGGAGGTCAGCTCGGCGATTAATTTAAGCTCAGGAGGGAAGGCGGCAGGACCTGGCGGCATCCCAGTGGACCTTTTAAGTTTAATTTATCTCTTTGGGGTCCTTTGTTAACACAGGTTTTCAACGCTTGCTGTTCTCAAGGTTTTTTATCGACTTGGTATGATTCAATTATAGTGCCATTTTTAAAAAGGGGATAGGGTAAACCCAGCGTGTTATCGCCCTATTTCATTACTGGACTCTACAATTAAAATTGTGGGTCGAGTCTTGTTAGATAGGTTGCAAGGGTGGGCAGAGGAACACTCTATTTTAAGCGATTTACAATATGGGTTCCGCAAAGGAATGGGCACAATAGAACAGGGACTAAACCTACACATTATTTTAGAAAAATATACAAAAGCAAAAAAGAGAGGTTTTATGTAACTTTTGTCGATTTAACAGCGGCGTTTGATTGCGTCATTCATGAGAAGCTCTGGTTGGTTTTAGAGGAGATGGGTGTAAACGTTTTAATAATCACTTTCTTGAGGCAGCTTTATTCAGGTGCAAGGGCTAGGGTTAGATTTGGGAGAGGCGGTGAATGCACTGAGCACTTTAGCGTTAAAAGAGGAGTAAGACAAGGGTGCATTCTTGCCCCGTTCCTTTTTCACTATACATAAATAATTTGGAATCAGTATTAATACAGGAGTGCAAAGATTTACCCGTAGCTGCCAATCGCCCTATTCCGGCACTCCTGTATGCGGACGATGCGGTCCTAATGGCCCGCACACCGCTGGGTCTTCAAAGGGTGGTAAATACCTTTGTTAACTTTATGGCGAGCTTGGGGCTCGCGGTTAATTGTTCAAAAACCTTCACAATGAACTGTGGGAGAGGACAAAAAAGAAAAGTATGACCATTTTTATAAACTCAAAGGCCATAGAGCATACTAAGACTTTCTCCTACTTGGGGATTTTATTTGATGATTTAGGGATGTGGTCATCGGCGATTAAAGTAAGAAGGTTGCTATTGGTCAAATCGATTATGGCCCTGTTAAATTGTTGTAAAAAATTAGGAAGACGTGCACCCGGAGAAATTTTACCAATATATAGGGCAAAATGTGTATCTATAGCCACATACGGAGCAGGAATTTGGGGCTTTATAGGGGTCAATGCCTTACAGCTTGCAGAAAATATGTTTTTGAGGTACCTCTTGGCAGTACCAGATAGCACTTCAACTTATATATGCCACCAAGAACTCGGGGTACCGTATTTAGAGGATACAATTAAGATACAGCCTGTCCTCTTGTGGCACAGAGTATGGACCGCAGATGAGACAAAGTTGAATAGGGAAATATTGAAGGATGCCATGGTAGTAGATGGGGTCAGAAATATAAGATGGTTAATTTATGTCAAAAAGTTTATGATTAAACTGGGTCATCCTGAATATTTTAATGATCCGCAAACTATGCAAAATGTATCAAGGAAAGACTTAAAAGTAAGTTGTATGCATTATTTGGGTGAAGTGAGGACTTCAATTGAATTAAAGAAACCAACAGT
Organism: Calotriton arnoldi; assembly: GCA_963921515.1. NCBI lineage: Eukaryota > Metazoa > Chordata > Amphibia > Caudata > Salamandridae > Calotriton > Calotriton arnoldi. The sequence continues at coordinate 474,477 of CAWUFW010007687.1, forward strand.
GCAAGCATATTTTCCGGTTTTAGTTACCCTTACGATGCAGCCATATATTTCCCTTATCACCGATGATTATGAAAGGTTTCTCCTGACACGTTTTAGGTTGAATATCTTATATCGATTGTTTAGTTTTCCTGTACAGAATGACTGGTCGAGAATTTTATGCAATTGCCCATGTGATGAGATTTCGGCACAATCGATGATACACATATTATTTTTTGGTAAATTTTATTCTATACCAAGAGGGAGATGGATCATCCCTGTGCTAAAAAAACTAGGTTTTAGACAATGTTATCCCGCATTTATGATTCTTCAACAGTTAGAGGATTATTTTATTATTGTATCTGTTATTGCTTTTTTAAAAAGTGTTTTTAGGTCCCGAAAATCAATTGTGATGTGATTTAATTTATTTAAAAAAAAATAAAAAAATTTAAAAAAATTTAAGCTGGAACGATGGTTTTATATTTTTGATATATGAACTGTGCTTTTATGGTTAACTGTAATAGTCGCCGAATAAAGAACTTTGATTGATTGATTGATTGACATGAGGGCTTGAAAAAAGATTCATTTTCTATTCAAGCCCGGGTAGGTAATCATGCTCAGCGCTACACAGCAATAACTGTTGTGCGGATTTACACCAAACGTTGCATGAAAGCAGAACTTCACTCAGGAAGTATACTATTTAGCTCTAACTAACAGCGCACCTGTCAACAGACACCTTCTTACCAATTCTTTAAATTACACAAACAATGTGCTTTGGCTTCACCCGGATCAGTATTCCTCTTTCATATCATTGGTCTGGTTGTTGTATCATTCTGCCTCTATGGACTCCATGCGCTGGAATGAATGGAGGGCTATTTCACACCCAAAAGTACACTGAATCATCACACTTTGAATTCTTATCACAGATGCAGAGTACACAGAAAGCACCATTTTTTTGTTTTTGATTTTTTAATATTTTGTCAGGACTCAAAATAGAAATCAGACCAATTGTCTTTGCCAATGCTTGTTGCAGCATGGTGTCAATCCATTAGCATTTGAAACATATGCATTTGAAAAAGATGTTGAGCGGGCTTCGAAGGGTTAAGTTTATGTAGACCTTCACAGTTGAAAGGGTGTTTTCTGATTATTCTATACCATTAGCAGCATGTGACAAATGAATATGCACAAAATATAACACATTTAGCATGTTTAGGTCATTCTTGTTATTTTCAATTCTGTGCAGATCAGTCAAGGAGGGCACCGTGGAGGATAAAAAAACTTGCTAATGACTCACTCTCTGATGAATTCACACAAAATTTAGCAGATGATTAGCATGTTTAGTTTTCTGTTGTTAAGTCAAGATTCATATAAATCCACCAGGGGAGATTCATTTGCTGATCACTTTGGCGTTATTAAATGACTGCTAGCAAGTTAAGCCAAGTCAGGACTCAGATTATTGCATGTAGATCACGCAAGGGGGGAAGAAATTAAAAGGGCGACAATTTTTGGGGGATTTGTTAATAACTTTGTCCTCTTTGATGGATCTGCATGAAATTTTGGCAGACACTTATTTTGCTTAACTTACTCGTAGTGTGTTGAGTTTGGCACAGATCTGTAAATGGGTGAGGGGAAAGTTAAGAGTTAAGAGATAAAAGACAGAAAAACATTAATTTGTTAATAGTGCCTTTTAACAAATGCATCTGAAATTCTGCAAACATTTAGATGCTTAGTTTTCTGTGCCTGTTACAAGTTTTGTGCAAACCGTCAGACTGCAATGTTATAGGGCGCAAAAAATGTTTCACTTGCTAATAACTGTGGCACTGTTTGGTAAATGTGCATGAGATAGGACGAGCACTTAAAAAGTAAAGCCTGGTGCGGGGGGGGTCTCTTGTTTCATGCAGCTCAAGAAGAGGGGCGGGGGCAATGTTAAAGGTAACGGTCCGAAAAGCTTAGAATTGCTGAAACATTTGATAGATCTGGACATAAGTTCAGATACTATGGAAAAAACAAGCAATGCCAATAGGTCTCGCCTATGGACGAGCTATTGGCTTTGGCAATGTGATACTTTGAAGCCTTTAAAGAAGCAGTACAACATACAAGTACACACCCCTGCTACAAAGGTACATTTCTTCCCAACACTTCCATAGTAAGGAAATATGCCACAGGCAAGCAAGGTATTCAGCTTAAAAGCATGCAGCCAAAGAGAGCAACGCAAGGAGTTGCCACCGACCCCCACAAACAGACAGCCCAATGGGTAAAATGAGTCCCCAAACTGACAATTCACCTCTCTCTACAAATATATTAGCAGGCGTGATATGTTTCACTTACCGCTTATATGGCTAGTCGTTGCAAAGGTACATTATCAGCTCCAAGAATTCTGACAGATCAGCATGGGTTACCTGCTCTTCACAGGGCTTGAGGATTATATCTTGGTCTTATATTGAAGGGGTAGTAGATGATACATTTGCGTTCAGACTGAAAGTTGACAAGCATTTGCAATGCAATAGGTCTCGCATTTACGCGTGTTTAAGCTATTGGCATTGTAAATGACAATGCCTTTTATTTTTGTTTTAGTTTTTAAAACATAAATACAAGGCATTGTCATTTACAATGCCAATAGCTTAAACTCGCGTAAATGCGAGACCTATTGCATTGCAAATGCTTGTTGAATCTTGCATGAATGGCTCAGTTTGTCATTCACAGCTGATGAATAGTATGCCCTTGAGTTGAGTAGAAGTATACAAAAAATGATGATGGAATGCTTGAAGTAATTTCGCCCACTGGTAATTACTAAGGGGCGCATCCCAGTCCATTATTATTTTGTACGTCATGCCACCTTAGTTTGGATCCAGTGATATGCAAATCAGTCTTGACCATGCTACAATGGGAACAGTCCAGCAATACCTGCCAAGCCAGATCCTCCCTGAACCGGAACACAAGCAAACAAGAACGGTTTCACCCTTATTAGGGCTCATCAGTCAAATATAGTTTGGTTCCAGTGGAACAGTGTGCCAGGGACAGTTTGGACATACCCATCCCACTTACAACATCACACTAAAGTATACTTTTTTTTTTTTTAAGTGATGGATGGAATGCTTGAATCAATCTCAGCCACTGGTAATTACTCAGGGTCACATACCAGTCCATTGTTACTTTCCACATCATGACACCTCAGTTTGAACGCAACCATATGCAAATCAGTCTTGATCGTGCTCCAGTGAGAACAGTCCAGCTGGAACTGCCAGGTCAAATCCTCCCTGAACCAGCACAGAAGCAAACCAAGACCGGTTTCGCCCTTATTAAGGCTCATCAGTCAGGAATAGCTTGGTTCCAGTGGTCCAGTGTGTACGTGACCTACATCTGGGCATACCCGTCCCACTTAGGGCATCACACAGAAGTATACAAAAAGTGATGGATAGAATGCTTGAATCAATCAAAGCCACTGGTAATTACTCGCGCCTGCATCCCAGTCCAACATTACTTTGCACACCATACCTCCTCAGTTTGGACCCAGCCATATGCAAATAAGCCTTCACGCTGCGAGTGGGAACAGTCCAGCCCGAACTGCCAGTTCAGGTTCTCCCTAATCTGGAACATAAGTTCCAACCAGTTTCGCCCGTATTAGGACTCATCAGTCGGGTTGTGTAGAGGCAATATCTGTCTTTTATATGGAAGTCAGACAGTTTCCAATGTAAGGTGCTATGTAAAATAGATATTTGTATGCATTACTGAAATATTCAGTCATTAGGAGCACAATCTGTATTCATGGATGTGGGAATATGATTTTGATGTTTTTTATTTTTAGGTTTTGGAAACCTGGAGAGCCGAATGACAGTAACAAAAATGAAGACTGCGCCCATCTCTGGATTAACGGTGAATGGAATGATGTGCATTGTACTTACCAGTGTTTTTCGCTCTGTGAGAAGAAAGCGAGCACCTTGTAAGCTGGGCTGGCCTCTTGACCGTGTGATGTGTGTTTTTTTGGGGGCGTTGCTTTGCCCTATTAGCATCACAAGAGGAAGTCCACCTTTCTTTACAACCCGCACATCTGTTGATATATTCCAATACTAGCCCAACTTTGTAACACACCATTTTAAATTGAAATAAAGAGGTAACTGTACATTATTGGACTCTAAATTGTAACACAGCTGAAAATGCTTTACACTGTGGTCAGCAACATCATTGTAAAGGATTTGCAGTTTAGTTGCTGTATCCATACGTTAGGAGAGGATTCATCGACTGCTGGCAACAAGGTGAGTTACACCTTCCTTTCTTGTGGGTTAATTGTAGATGTAAACGAATGGACAGAAACACAAGCCTGTAACATAAGTGTTGTTGACTACAGTATTTATCGAACCAACAGCAGCCTTTATCTTTGTGTTAACTATCATATGTTTGTGTACACACGGTGGTGAAAGTAAACATACCATAAAAGACTTGTGAATTGTAGTCTTTTTATATGGAACTTCACACAAATACTATAAAAGTTTATTTCAAACACCAATACCTGCTTGCAGTCTAAGGAACTTGAAAAAAGATACCACCTTTCTGAGTTCAACCACACTGTACTTGACACCACCATAGTCAAAATCATTGTTGCCAAATCTATCGACCAATAGAACGTTTCAACACATCCGAAGCTTACATGGACATCCTTCTGTTAGTAGCAACTAAAAGGTGAAACAACTTTGGTTAAAGATCACAAAACGATTTTATTAAAGACAACAGGAGATAGTGCCAATAACAAAAAGGACAGCACTCGAAATTTCAATATGTCGATCTGACTATCCACTGCATGGAACAGATCACAAAGTCACTGTGGTGTAATTATGCTGTAACTGCTCGCTGAGTTTTAATTAAAACGCCTCGTGTTGTTGTTTGCCTTCTATTCTTTTTCATGACAGGCAGCTTTTGGTTGGTATCTTCTTGAAGTAATTCAAACCAAGTATGATTATGTCCGCTGATTGTTTAGCCTTTTGTGTTGCGGTGGTTTGGACTGGTCCATGATGGCAACACCCGCCATATTATTTCCAAACTTAGCATATGAGTGTGATACTCTGCGACCTATTGCATATATTGTTAATTCCTGGTATTTGATCGATATCCATAGCATATGACTGAAATCCATAGCATATGATTGCAAAGATGATTTAAGATGGCTCTCCCTGGCACATGAAGGCAATTCCTAGTATGCTGGATACCAGAGATGTTACAGCGACTACCGACATACCATAATGATGCTTGAGTAAGTTAAAATTAGTGTGGACATATTAAGGTGTCCCTGGTATATAACAGTGTTACTTGGCATATGGGGCAGTATGGATATATGAAGCTACACATGGCATGCAAAGCTGAATCTCATGCAGAGGATCTTCATGCCGGGCAGTGATACATGTGAGCACCTAAAGGAAATGAGAAACTGATGTTTATAGACAGAGGCGTTTGCTAAAGAAACAAAAAGCTCGTATTTATGGACAAAACAATGTATTTTCAAAAAATGATAAGTGAATTCCTGGGGACAAATAATGTTCATTTTCTAAAATTGGAGATCTACCGTTTAGGGACAAAAGAATACATTTTTTGTACTAAAGAACTTGGGCCCACATGCATCAAAGGAAAAAAAACGGTCGCAAACGGGCAGATTCTCAGAATCTGCCCATTTGCGACCGGTATTTTTGCATTTGGGATGCATCATCCCAAATGCAAAATTCGCAATTTAAGTAATCGCAAAATTGCGATTACTTTAATTGCGATTGCATTTAAGGATTCGCAATTTGTGATTCCTTAAATGCAATGCAATAAAGTAAAAACAATTGCGAGTTCGCAAATAAGAATCGCAATTTACCGTCAAATGAAAGGTGATGGTAAATTGCGATTTCTTTGAAAAATGCACCAAAGTGCATTTTTCAAAGTCCCATGTTACACACACACATGCCCTTGGGGCATGTGTGTGTGCAACATGGGTGCACATTACAATTTCAGGGGTGCAACAGGGTGTCCTTTTGGCATCCTTGAAATTGCATGCGCAATTTGCGAGTACCTGAAGGGTACTCGCAAATTGCGCATGCAATTCACATTCATTCCTATGGGCCTCATAGGAATGAATGGGAAGCCATTCCTTAATTGCGACTCGCAATTTGCGAGTCGCAATTAAGGAATGTTTAGGAATCGCTATTTTTATAGCGATTCCTACATGCATAGGCTTTTGCGATTCCTTAATTGCGATTCCTTAATAATCGCAATTAAGGAATCGCAAAAGCCTTCCTTGATGCATGTGCCAGTTGATTCGTGGGTGAAAAATTTGTTTTTTCTCACAAAACAATGAAAATCTGGTATTTTGTGAAACTAGGTATAATTAGCAAAAATGTCACCGTCATATTTTGGGAAAAATAATAACGACCTTACTATTAAAAGCAGACAATTTCAGAAAGGAACAACCTAGTGTGTAGGGATAACTGTAGTTTATTCAATATAAATGAAAAGCTGGTAATTGGGGACAAATTAACTGTATTTTCAGAAACCAAAAGGGTAATGTTTGGGGACAAAATTACTTTATAAAAACCCAGCAACTGCTGAAGGCTCACTACAGTGCCCAGAATGCCTTGCTCCAGGAGACAGCTGGCAGGCTAAACGCTACATAGCACCATTGCGTTTCACAGGACCCAGCGCTGCTGGGGGCTCACTACAGTGCTCACAACGCCCTGCTCCCAGGAAACAGCTAGAGGTGGTGAACGAGGGGCTAAGTGCTACATAGCCGGGCCACCCCTCTTTCATCCCGTCAACAAAAATGGGCAAACAGAAAGCAGCAGGTATTATTAGCACACTCAGGGGGCTCAGGAGACAACGTGGCTGCTGTTCTCCATGGCTAAAAAGTAGTGTTGGAAAGTGGAGTGGTGTGGTGTGGAGCTGAGTGTTGCAAAAATGAGTGGCATGAAGTAGAGTGAATGTTGCAAAGCGGACTGTCGTGGAGTAGAGTGTTGTAAAGTGTAGTGTTGTAAAGTGCAGGTTTGTGGAGTAGAGTGGAGTGTTGTAGAGTGGAGTGTTGTAAAGTGGAGTATCGTGGAGTGTTGTAAAGTGGAGTCGAGTGGAGTGTTGCAAAGTGAAGAGTCCTAGAATGAGTACAGTGTCTTAGAGTGGAAGGGCGTAGAGTGTATTACAGTTGAGAGACGCAGAGTGGAGTAGAGTGGACTAGAGTTTAATGGAATGGCATAGAGTGTCATAGAGTGGCATACAGGATGTTGAGTGGAGTAAAATGTTGTAGAGTAGAGGGGTGTAGAGCAGAGAAGATTGGCATAAAGTGTAGCAGTGTAGTAGAATGGAATGGCATAGAGTGCAGTAGAGTGGAGTAGCATAGACTGTCACAGACTGGAGTGGCATAGAGGAGTGCAGTGGAGTAGTGTGTCATAGAATAGAGTGAAGTAAAATGGCATGGAGTGGTGTAGAGGGAGTTGCGTCGTGTGTCATAGAGTGGCATAAAGTGTCCTGGAGTGGCATAAAGTGTTGTGGAGTGGCACAGAGTAGAGTGCCATAGAGTGGAGTAGAGTTTGATGGAGTGGAGTGTCATAGAGTGGAGCATTGTGGAGTAGAGTGTTGTATAGTGGAGTTGAGTGGCCTTGAGTGACGTGTCAAAAAGTACAGCGGTGCCGAGTAGATTGGCGTAGAGTGTATTGGTTTTGAGTAAAGTGGTGTAGAGTGCATTGACGTAGAGTGCAGTGACATAGAGTAGAGTGGCATAGAGTGCAGTGGCATGGAGTGCAGTGGTGCAGAGTAGATTAGAGTGGTGTAGAGTGATGTGTTGTAGAGTAGAGTGGTGTAGAGAGCACAGGCGTAGAGTACAGTGGTGTAGAGTACAGTGGCATAAAGTGACAGAGTTGAGCTGTGTAGAGTGGAGTGGTATAAAGTGGAATGGCGCAGAGTGGAATATGGTGGAATAGAGTGCAGTGGCGTAGAGTAGATTGTTTCAGAGTAGAGAGAAGTGTCGTAGAGTGCAGTGACATAGAGTGCAGTGTCGTAGAGTGCAGTGGTGCAAAGAAGGTTAGAGTGGCTTAGAGTGGATTGGCGTAGATTGTAGTTGTGTAGAGTGAAGCAATGCAGAGTAGAGTGGTGTACAGTGTTATGACGTACAATGCATTGGCATGGAGTGCAGTAGAGTGGAGTGGTAAAGAGTAAAGTACAGTGGCATACAGTGCAGTGGTGCAGAGTAGAGTGGCATGGAGTTCAGTGGCGGAGAGTGCAGTGTTGCAGAGTAGAGTGCAATGGCATAGAGTAGAGTGGCGCACAGTTCAGTACAGAGTGCAGTGTTGCAAAGTAGACTGTCGCAGAGTGCAGTAGTATATAGTAGAGTGGCTTAGAGTGTAGTGGTGCAGAGTAGATTGATGTAGCGTGTACTGGTACAGAGTAGATTGCCATAGAGTGTAGTGGCGGAGTACACTGGTTTTGAGTAAAGTGGTTTAGAGTGCATTTGCGTAGAGTGCAATGGCGTAGAGTGCAGTGTCGTAGAGTGCAGTGATGCAAAGAAGATTAGAGTGGCTTACAGTGGATTGGCTTAGATTGCAGTGGCGTAGAGTGAAGTGATGCAGAGTAGAGTGGTGCACAGTGTTGTGACGTACAATACATTGGCATAGAGTGCAGTACAGTGGAGTAGAGTGGATTGGTAGAGAGTAGAGTACAGTGGCATACAGTGCAGTGGTGCAGAGTACAGTGGCATAGAGTTCAGTGGCGGAGAGTGCAATGTTGCAGAGTAGAGTGGCGTGAAGTGCAATGGCATAGAGTAAGTGGCGCACAGTTCAGTACAGAGTGCAGTGCTGCAGAGTAGACTGTCATTGAGTGCAGTGGGGTATAGTAGAGTGCGGTGGCGCAAAGTAGATTGGTGTAGCGTGTACTGGTACAGAGTAGATTGCCATGGAGTGTAGTGGCGGAGTACTTTGGTTTTGAGTAAAGTGGTTTAGAGTGCATTTGCGTAGAGTGCAATGGCGTAGAGTGCAGCGGCGTAGAGTGGTGCAGAGTAGAGTAAAGTGGAGCATAATGGAGTGATGCAGCATAGATTGCAGTCACGTAGAGTGAAGTGGCGTAGAGTGGAGTGGCACGCACTGGAGTGGGGCAGAGTGCAGTGGCACAGGGTAGATTGTTTCAGAGTAGAGTGGAGTGGTTCATTGTAGAGTGGAGTACAAGGTAAAGTGCAGTGGCATAGAGTGCAGTGGCGCAGAGTAGATTAGAGTGGATTGGAGTAGAGTGGAGCGACACATAGTAGAGTGAATTGAGGTAGAGTGCAGTGGCATAGAGTTCAGTATTGCCGAGTGGAGTGGTATAGAGTGGAGTGGTGTAGAGTGTAATGGCGAAGAGTGCAGTGGTGCATAGGAGAGGGGGTAGAGAGAACTGGCACAGAGTAGACTGGTGCAGAGTATAGTAGAGAGGTATAGAATGAAGTGGCGTAGAATAGAGTGGTGCAGAGTAGACTGCAGTGATGGAATGTGGAGTGGCGCAGAGTGGAGTGATGCAGAGTAGAGTGCAGTGGTGTGGAGTGGAGCAGAGTACAGCGGATTGGGGTAAAGTGGAGTATGCATGGTATTGTCGTGCACTGCCAGCACAGGCAACACATCTTCAAGTGAAATGACCATTACATTGGCACAGACATACAATTTTACTGATAAAAGTATACAGCGCACAAACAATAATGTGTAGAAATGTTATATTGATTTGTTTTGATCGCATTAAATATTTTTTTTCATCAACTGTGCTTCACATGTGCTTTCCGAATTCTGATGCACTATGAAATATCTGCACAGTTCATTTACAACATTAAAATGTGTGCTAGAAAAAAATAACATTGTACAGCTTTCCTCCAGCACACCCTCAGTAGGCAACATGATTGTCACTTAGATCCTCTCACTTTGAAGACAGACAAGAAAAGTAAACATCAAGCTGCCTCAGAAGACAGAGCCGGACATTTGACCTCTGTCTTTGAATGCACAGCAAATGTGACAGGATAAGAACAAGATTTAAAGGCCTGCTTACAGAAAGTGAGAACTGGTGGACGAATACAGTAAATAGAGTATGGGCGATGGAAGGGAGGAACTCAAGCTGGACAGCCTAAAACAAATAAAGCCAGCAAATAGAAAGCATGCAAATGTGAGTTACAAAACACAAAGCCAATGGTAAGCAATGTGCGGAACGCATTCCCAGGGAAGCTTTCTGAATGTCCCCAAGATTTCGTTAGCAAACCATCGACCTAAAAAAGGGACGTGCATTCTGCCAGTCTTTCAGATAAATGGATAGAGACCAATGACTTAACATTGTCTGCTGTTCTTTCAGGGCAAATTGTTGCTGAGGCCATGGCTACTAAAACAAGCACGACTATCAAGAGCTCTTTAAATCCCCTCGTTGAGAGGGTAGGGAGGCTGGAATAACTTTTGGAGCAAGCATGAGGCAAACTGGCAACCCTCCCGGCCTTGCCTACTCCCTTCACCTCTCAGCCTTTGCCCGTTGCAGGATATGACAAGCAGGCTGCCTCACTATCTCAAATTAATTTAGTTTTGTGCTCATCCACAACGGCTCGCACTAGCAGCTGCATCCAGCTCCATAGGGGATAAGACTATGTGTGTGACAACTTATGTACAGTTTCAGCCCCCAGCTCCTGCACTAGGTAACACCTTTAGTCTTCAGCATCCCTTACAGCCCCAGCTCCAATCAGCGCTTTAGTGTAAACTGCTCATTGCCAACCTTGACTTGGCCCCCAGATGTATGCCCTTATGTTCTGATTGTTGCAAATGCCCCCTGCTTAGCTCCAATAAGTTGTAGGATGTTCATCAACTGAAGAATTAAGTGGTCCACTGGTTTTCTCGCCACCTGGACCCTGGTATCTGTAATCACAATGACATATTGATGGCAAGGAGAGTTGGGAGGGTTGGGTCTTCACCCAAGGTTGTTAAGGGGGATTGTGTACTTGTTACTTTTGGGGAACCCAACACAGTGAGTTACATTTTGCAGAGGAAACAGCACGGCCTTTCGATGAACAGTCAAATGGAAGTTTTACCTTTTGGCTTTTTGATAGACCCAGGCCCGATGCAAACCTGATGTATCGCCATAACTGATCCTGCTGTTCCAACGAGCAACAGATTTCAACCTTTAGAGGTACTTGAAGAAATAGACTGATGCCCGGTTGATTCTTCTTCTGTTAAACTCCCTGTGGCTCGTGCATTCTATGTCCCTTTAGTGGACAATGTGCGGAGTGAAAATTCTAAAACTGTGTGGCTGGTTTCCTGGTACATTGCAGGAGTGAAATCGAAATTAGTGGATTATGTCAACCAGATTCATATTGTTCTACTTCAAGACCTTTGGGCTACAGATGAATTATTTTTTGACGGTTATTTGTGCTTCTTCAATTTTGCTTTACTTTCTGCTTCTAGCAAAGATAGGGGGGTCTGTCTCCCTGTTTAAATTATCTTTGAAAACTCAATTTTACCTAATTTTCATTTTTGGGGGGAGAGTTTTATACAGCGCGAACTCGACCCAAATATATCAGGTATCAGAGGGCTTTACAGGAGGACCAGTTTCGTTACAGATGGACACATTCATTTTTTTTAGGCACGGGGAGATTAAGTGATTGGCCCAGAATAACAGGATGCTGAGCGTCGTTGCCGGGACTCGAACCCGGTTCCCCAGCTTCGAGGTCCACCGCACCATTCTATTCAAATATTTTTGATCCAGTGGACTAACAGATTCTATTTTTATTTAGAACATTTCTTAATGATGATTTTACCAGTCAGGACAACTGCAATGATAGAACTTTATTTACATCAATCGAGAATCTTAATGAGCAGTGATCTTCCACTCATAATGGGTTTAATCTAATTATGTGGTGATGGTAAAACTAAAATACTAGAAATTCCACCCTTTTTTGATAGTTATTCAATTTTTGTCGATAAGGGAAGTGGCCCGTTGCTATTCGACAACCAAAGTCAAATACTCTTTAGTTATATTGTGGAAGGATATTTGGTTACTATACTGGATTATAACTTTGATGATTGTAGTTTGATCCCTACTTACTTTGGTCATGGATGCTGTTCAGTTATCGATTACATATTTGCGTCCTGTAACCTGTATATGTTGTTTGCCTCTCCAGTATCCAGTACTGTGGTTGCCAAAGATTTTGAGGACCTAACCCCCACTGCTGAATATATATTCACACTCCATGGTTAGACAATCTGATATTTAAACCAAAGAACCATGGACTCAGACTTGTGTGGAAGTTTCCTGATCCCGTCGCACCTTAGTCCATGGTGATAAAGAATCATCTGGATTTGTTTAACACAAGCCTCTCAGAGGAACACTCCCCTGAGGAAACCTTAGCCTGTTTTAGTAACATTAATTCTGCGGTTTATGAAGCTCTCTTGAAACTGGCACAGAGCAGTAATTCCAACTCATGTATATGGTCTGATGCTGCTCCCTATCTAATAGACGTCTTCATGAGGCAATATCCTCCAAACCAAGGGTTAGGGCTTTAGTCGCCCTATGTAGATCTGAATATGTGTGAAATGAGTTGAAGGAAAGCTGAACTAAAATCCTCCACTTGGGAAACTCTTGAGGGACTAAAGTGTTTTCGGCTTGATTCTATTAAGAGGATTATAGGAGCCAATGTTTGCCTTGAGGCACATATTTTGACAGAACAATGGGTATCTCATTTCCGCAGTGGTTATTTTTTAAATCAGGAAATAACACTGATAAACCCACTTTAGTTCCTGACTCCAACCATGGAACCTTCGGATTGTTTTTTGATTACTGAAAGGTGGCGCTTGCAATCTTTGAAAGTGCTTCAGGAAATGCTCCCGGCCAAGATGAGGTGCCGATGGATTTATACGAAGCTACTGTGGATCGTTAGCGGCCTTTTTCAGCTGCTAATGTACTCAACAGTGTATGTAATTCAGGGATACCTGCATCTTGGGGCACCTCGGTTATTGTCCCTATATGTTAAAAAGGTAATGGAGCTGAGCCTCGCTGTTATAGACCAATGTCCTTAAATAACTCGGTGGTGAAAATGGTGGGCAGAATTCTTTATAGCATGATTCTGGCCTGGGCAGGGATAATCGGATCTTAAGTGTGGTACAGTATGGTTTTAGGGAGGGTTTGGGAACAATAGAACAGTACCTACTTTTAAATCTCACCATTAGCAAATATACAATCACCAAACTCTGTCCGTTCTATTTAGCATTCTTGGACCTCTTGAGTGCCTTTGACCATGTCAATAGATCAAAACTATGGATTCTCCTTATTGCAGATGGGTGTAGACATCTATATTGTTGCTTTTTTTTTAAAAAGCTTTACACTCGAATCTATCAACCAAGGTGAGATATGGGAATAACGGTATCTACGCAGATACTTTTTAACCTAGAGAGAGGTGTGCACCAGGGTTTTGTCCTGGCTCCACCTCTGTAGGACAGAATGTACCCATGCTTCTAAATGCCGATTGTGCTGTTTTTTTTGTCCCGTACCCCTATAGGTCTTAAAAATCGAAGGGCCTGATTTAGATCTCAGCGGAGTTACTCCGTCACAAACGTGACATATATCCCATCCCCCGAAATATAAATCCCATTATATCCTACGGGATTTATATTTCAGCGGACAGGATATCCGTAACCGCTGTGACGGACTAACCCGTCCACCGAGATTTAAATCAAGCCCTAAGACTGCAAAGCCAATCACTGGGCAAATTGGAGCCATGAAAGTGTAAAATAAAACTCCTCAGAAATGCCACTGCTTATAGCCTGGCTCAGCCGCAATTGCAGTTTCCCTCTAGCTACCCTTTAATTTTTTGGTATCATTTGGGGAGCCAGGGATACAAGTGGCTACTCCTAGATTTCCCCTTTGGTACCACTGGAACTGCCCTTGCAGCCTCCTGTCTTGGGTCACGAAGACAGTGGCAAGAACAGCAAGTCTTTAAGAGCAATGCCTACTTTTGCTATTTAACAGTCCTTGCCCTGCCCTCAGACCAACTGCAGCAAATAAGAGGCCGCTGAAGGGCTAAGGCAGGGACAGAGTGTCAACTGTCAAGTCATCAGGAGTAAAGGAGTACATAGTGCCACTTCTAATACCCTGGGCATTTTAGGGAATATATGTTTAAGTTTATATTGGATACACTCATGTAGATATGATGGTAATTGGCAGAGAACCTTAAGGTCTGGAGAGAGCTGCTTGCTGATTTCTTTAGACCTTGCAGGCTCCTGGCAGGCCTCCTCAGCCAGGACGAGGACTCATCCGACTCCCTCACTGCTTAAATCGTTTATAGGAAATAACCCTGATGTGTGTAAATCCCATGAACTGAGTGAGTCCGGGTATTCGCTCTTGGATATCGTCTTATGTAAATTACTCCATTACAGATATGCTTGTGCAATACATTCTTTGTCCCTCCCTGAGTGACAGTGTTCAGGATGGCACTTGTTGACAGTTATCTGTTCTTGTATTTATAAAATGTAATCACTCAAGAACAAAATGAGATTTTCACAGGAATAACAGCAAATATGTCCACCCCAAAAGCATATTATCAAGATATGCGTGGTCAGTGTGTACTAACTCACACATTAGTGGAGGCCGTCCGTCTTCAGTGCTCCTAATCCATCAACTTTCACATGAGTACCACTATTCACAGTGCTTGGGTATATTTAGTTTGAGCGCTATGGAAAATCAAAAATATATTAGAAGATGTATAGCAAAAAAACAAGTTACTTAACTGTACACTGTGGTTCTCCAGTATTAATATCTTTTATAGATTCACATGCTTGAATCTTTCCCATCGTCATGGTGGGAGTCCCACGGTGACAGTACAATTGCAGTATCAAGCTTTAAAACTTAATTCCCCTTGGAATTCAACAGAATTTAGTAACTAGACAACATCATTTTAGATCATCCAACTCTATCCAATCACAGCATAGACCCAGAGTATCCCTCCCTTGCAGGGCCACCATACCTCAGATTTCGAGCACGAGTGCAGTTAGCAGAATAACAGAGGTATGGATAGGTGAACCAGAAAGGGGAGGACGGAGGGCCGCACGTGAATCTATAAAAGATATCAATACTGGAGAACCACGGTGCACAGGTAAGTAACTTGTTTTTTTTCCAGTATTGTATCTTTTACAGATTCACATGCTTGAATCTGAATATCTAGCAGTAAAATTTAACCAAAGGAGGTGGGAAAAACAGGTGAACCATCCCACCATGCAACCTAAAACAGATACTAACAATCAGAAGTATACAATGCATATATATACATGAATATAAAAATCGACAATCTACAAACAGCATTATAGGAAAAAGAGACCTTTATAAGAAAAGGCCTACCTTATGCGAACAGACGTCGCAAGACCGCTTACCCAACTGCAATATCAGCCTTCCGCCATGTATCCAGGCAATAGTGCCTCGTGAAGGTATGGATGCTTGTCCATGTCGCTGCTCTGCAGAGGTCAGGTGAAGACACTCCGGCAAACAGGGCCGAGGATGCTGCCATCTTCCTGGTGGAATGAGCAGTGACTTTAGATGTAAGCGGGCGTCCCGCTTTCTCATGGTAGAAGATTATGGTCGAGGAATCCCAGCATGCAATATACGCTTGTGTCAAGGCTTGACACTTCTAGGGGCGGAGAAGGCAACAAGCAGCTAGGTTGACTTACGGAAAACTTTTGTCCTTTGTAGGTAAAATTTTAAGCAACGCTTGAAGTCCGAAGAAGGGAGGGCTCGCTCTGCAGGCGTAGATGGAGAGGGAAAAAAGGAAGGCAGAACCACCGGCTCATTGAGATGAAACGTGGTAGGCACCTTGGGAATGAAAGAAGCAATAGTGCGGAGTACCACTCTGTCCTGATGAAACTGCAGGTAAGGCTCCATTGCAGCGAAGGCTTGAATCACACAAATGCGTCTAGCAGACATGATAGCCAAAAGAAAAGCTACCTTCCATGAGAGATACTTCAAATCACAGCTCGGTGTACCAATACTGCCTTGCCCACGCTGTAGCAATGAGAATAATGCGGCATGGCTCCCACTTGAGTTTCTGCAGAACCTTCGGAATGAGCGGGAATGTAGGGAACGTGTAAGCAAATGTTCCTTCCCAGGAAAAGTGGAAGGCGTTCCCTAGAGAGCCTGGTTGGGGAAACCTGCTGGCGTAAAACTTGCATTTTTTGTTGAGTGATGTAGCGAATAGATCTAGGGTTGGTAACCCCCAGCCCGTAGATGAGTGACACTTAGCTCCCACTCGTGACATTGCTTGGTGTCTCTGCTGAGGGAATCGGCCCAATCGTTCTGTACTCCTGTAACGTGTTGGACTTGCGTAGATATGTTGTGGGCTATTAGCCATTTAGCCTATTAGCCATTCACAAATCTGCTGCCCTAGGATTGACAGGGCATGAGACCTCATCCCCCCTTGCTTCTGTAGATAGAACATGGTCGTTGTGTTGTCCGTGCAGACGAATATCGATGATCCTCTGATCCTCAGTAGAAATGATCGGAGTCCTAAAAAGTCTGTTTTCAGCTCTAGCAGGTTTATGTGACACAATGCTTCTTGATCTGACCACCTCCCCTGGACTTGTAACTCCTGGAGGTGAGCCCCCCCATCCTTCCATGGAAGCGTCTGATGTCATTACCATATCCGGTTTTGCTGGGAGGAAGGACAGGCCTTGAGAGAGATTGTCCCTGATCGCCCACCAGGACATTGCCATGGTCATCTCTGGAGTGATTGAAACAATGTCGTCGAAGGAGCCTCGATACTGAATCCACTGAGACTCGAGCTGCTCCTGGAGAGGTCTCATCCACAAGTGGCAGAGTGGGATTAACGGGATGCAGAAAGACATCATCCCCAGCATTGACTTGTAAGTCCTTACAGAAACGCACCTTTTTGAGGAGAGAGACTGTGCCATCCTCTGTAGGCGCGAAATCCTTTCTCCTGTGGGAAAGCCATTGAGCGATTGGTATCCAAGATCGCTCCCAGGAACACCAGCGTCCTGGAGTAGAGTGGAGATTGAGGCCCAAGGAGCGAAAAATTCGAAGGCAGGCTTTCGTAGATTCCTTGGTGCCCTGGAGGGTGGCGCCTTGACTAACCAATCGTCCAGATAGGGAAATACCTGGTGACTGGATTGCCGGAGAAAGGCTGCCACCAGCGCCAGGCACTTGGTGAAAACCCTGGGCGCTGATTTTAGCCCAAAGGTAGCACCTTGAATTGGTAATGGCACCCTGCCACCTCAAAACCTGAGAAAGCGACAATGTTTCTGGTGTATGGGAATATGAAAGTATGCATCCAGAAGAGCCAAGGAGGTCATATAATCTCCTGCATCAATGAGTAGAAGAACCTCCTGGAGCGACAACATCCTGAAAGGTTGACTTTTGATGAACTTGTTCAACAACCTGAGGTCCATAATTTGCCTCCATTTTCCTGTCTTTTTCTTGATTAAAAAGAAATGAGAGTAGAAACCTAGGTTGTGCTGACTGCGTGGCACCTCTTCGATTGCTTGCTTGGCAAGACGCAAACTGATTTCTTTTTGAGAAGTGCAAGATGACGGTGTGCAGTCTTGCATGGAGGGAAATTCGTAGGCTGTTGAAGGAATTCCAGGGTGTGACCGTGATGAAAGATGTCTAACACCCATTTGTCGGAAGTAATGGTGTTCCATTGAGCAAGGTATTTGGAGCAAGTTTAGGCCAATTGAAGTGGGACTGGGGTGACGGGTGCCTGCAAATTTTTATTGTCTCCTGTTGGCATCGTGAGATTTTCCTCCAGACGCAGGCGTCTGCGTGCTGGTGCTCTTATATATGCTGGTGTTGAAGTCTGGCAGAAAGACTGTGCCGAATATTGGGGCCGAAACCCCTGCTGATAGTAGGGCTGAAAACACTGTTGGAGCTGGGGTCGAGAAAGAAACTGACCTCTACCTCTGAAAGAAGAAAATTTATTTTGTTGCAAATTAGTCAGGGATTTGGCTGTGTCTGTGTCCGATTTAATTGACTGTAGTGCCTCATCCACGTGCTTGCCGAAGCGATATTCGCCGTTGAACGGCATATCCAGCATTTTAGCCTGAACCTCTGGGCAAAAAGTTGTTGCCCTAAGCCATCCCTGACTCCTCAACACAGCAGCTCCCGCCATTTGCCTAAAGGCGGTGGAAGAAATGTTCAGCGCCACACTGATGATCTCCGAGGAGGTTCTCTCTCCTTCTGATAGTATATTCTTTGCCTCCTTCTTCTTATCCTTGGGAAGTTATTCCATCAAGGGGGATATGTCGGACCACATTTGCCGGCCATATATCCCGAGGATAGCCATGGCGTTGGAGGCCCTGATGGCTGTTGCTGCCAGAGCAGAGAATCTCTTGCCAATATTATCCAACCTGCGCCCTTCCTTATCTGGTGGGGCAGCACATGGCAGTGCAGGATTCCTGGAGCTTCTCTGGGTGGCCTAAATAATAACAGAGTCAGGTCTTGGATGGCCGATAAGACATGCAGGAGAGTACCCAGGTGCCCTGTATTTCTTATCCAATTTCGGGATAACAGCAGGAACGGAGGCTGGGGTCTTCATCAGCTTAAGGCCCTCCTGCCACAGGTAGTCCACTACGGGGATGGCTCTGTTAGAGCGCTGCGTAGCGGCCTTAAACTTAAAGTCATACTAAAAATCACTGCGTCTGCTTGATGGGCATGGGAAGGTCAAAATGTTTTGATGTCCGCTCTAAGAGGTCATGAAAACCGCCGATATCTGCCGGCGGGGAATCAGCCATCAGCAGAGTGGGAGAAGGTGGTGTGTGCGCCACACAGTCATTCCATTCGTCCCGGTCATCAGGGTCCAACTGCAGCTGTCCCTCTTCTAGCTGCTGGTCACCACTGTCAGGCGCCCTGACAGGAATTTGCAAGTGCGGTAAAGTTTTGTGTCTCTGTAGCATAGGCGTGGCCTGCTGATCTGAGATGACAGTAGGTACGTCCTGTGTAGAAGGTGGCTTCTGACTAGCATTGGCCTCAGGAAAACGTTTATAATAGTCACTGAGCATCAGGGGCAAGTCAGTGACCAGTGAAATAGGGATGTTGATGGAGGGCTCCTGCTCATCATAAGGATAGTGTTCCTGGAAAGTGTCTAAGCGTTGCACGCTGGGACGTCGCGTGTCCGAGAAGGAATATTCACCCTCTGGATACATAGAAGGGTCATCCAGCACTTCCTTGTCCTCAGATTCTTGGCATTTGACCCTAAGTTGCGAAGGGCTATATGCAGGACCATAAGGACCCTCATCCTCTGATTCCTGGAAGTCTAAGAGGCGAGTAGGAGGCAATGGGGAGATCTTGGAAAAGTCCTGCAAAAGAGAAGGAATAGCCTTTGAAAAAGCCATGTCTATCCCCTTCGTCGATGGGGCCGTCAACGGGGTAGACACTATCGTCGACGGTATGACTGACTGCGCCGAGCTGGACCGTCGACGGGGAGGTTCTCGTTGACGGAGATGGTCTCACAATTGCCGCCAACGATGACATCAACACTTCCGCCTTCGATGACGCTACGGCCGGAGATCGTAGATGGGGAGTGTCTCGTCGATGAGGCCGTCGACAGGTGGATTTTTCCTGAGGGAGCATCCTTGATAGGAGTATGTGGCGCAGATGGAGGCGCAGAGCCAGATGTTTGCTGAACATGAGAGGGGCCAGTCTGTTCTTTCTTATCCTTGTTCTGCACAGATTTTTCTTTACTTTGAGATCTGGATTTTTTGGGATCTCTTTGGACAGAAGAAGAATCTTCTTCCTTCCTCTTCTTGGAGGAGGTATGAGGCTTCTCCTCACTCTCAGACTCAGAACTCCTCACAGACTTCCTCTTTTGTAGCCAGAGGAGCAGTCTTCCCTAACAATCCTTGAAGGTTTTCGAAGAGAAAGTTCAACAGTGCTTACAGTCTCTGGGCTTATGATCCGGATATAAGCAATACAGGCATTCCTTTATGTGGATCCTGAGAGAAAAGCCTTGACTTTCCATAAGTCTTGCAGGGCCTAAACAGCCCTTTTTTAATCTCAGGCATTCTGAATAAAAAGCACAAAAATGTATACTCGCTTTCAACAGTACCTCAGCTACAGAGATGGTTGAAGAAAAAGAACTAAGCAAACACAAGGAGATGATGGATGGAGCGCTGAAACTTTTCAGACACTCACCCCCGTCCATCATCTCCTTGTGTTTGCTTTGTCCGCCCTAAGTTGGCAGGGTATGCCCAGACGTGGGTCCCTTGCTCACTTTTCCATTGGATTCAAGCTAGCCTGGCTGATGAGGGTTGTTACCCCGAAACCGGTCCCAGGATGCTTATTTCCGGTCCAGGGAGGACCTGGCCTGGCAGTTCGGGCTGGACTGTTCCCATGAGGCACAGGGTCAAGACTGATTTGTATATGGCTGGGTCCAAACTGGGGTGGCGAAGTGAGCTAAATAACGATGATGGATTCAACCCAGATCTGTGACTGGGGGTGAGTGTCTGAAAAGTTTCAGCCCTCCGGCCATCATCTCCTTGTGTTTGCTTTGTTCGTCCTAAGTTGAAAGGGTATGCCCAGACGTGGGTCTCTTGCTCACTTTGCCACTGGATTCAAGCTAGCCTGACTGATGAGGGTTGTTACCCCGAAACCGGTCCCAGGATGCTTATTTCCGGTCCAGGGAGGACCTGGCCTGGAAGTTCGGGCTGGACTATTCCCATGAGGCACAGGGTTGACTGATTTGCATATGGCTGGGTCCAAACTGGGGTGGCGAAGTGAGCTAAAGAACAATGATTAATTCAACCCAGACCTGTGACTGGGGGGTGAGTGTCTGAAACGTTTCTGCACTCCGTCCATCATTTTGTTTGCTTTGAAGAAAAAGAACTACCAGCTGGAAGTTGAAAAGGGTAAACTAGAAACACTGTGACTGAGCAGAGCTCAGGGAAACTCCCTAACGCATGACGTGCGGTAGGAAATCTGAGGTATGGTGGCCCTGCAGGGGATGGATGCTCTGGGTCTATGCTATGATTGACTGGCGTTTGGATGTTCTAAAATGATGTTGTCTGGTTACTAAATGCTGTTGAATTCCAAGGGGAATTAAGTTTTAAAGCTTGATACTGCTATTTTGCTGTTACCGTGGGACTCCCACCATGACGACGGGGAAGATTCAATCATGTGAATCTATAAAAGATACATTACTGGAGAACTGTAATAAATATAATTGGTGTGAGCTATTTAGCTTCTTAATATTGCACAGAAAACTTTCAGGTGTTCGAGCACAAGTGCACATTTTCGGTATGAATAATTGTGGAAATGTATATTTGCAACGTAACTTTTCATGTATGAAAAATAAAGAAAAAAGAAAAACCAATCAAATGATGAAAAGAACATTAAAATAAAAAATCGAGTCCCTTTAGTGATCAATCATAATGATTTGGGAAACTGTATATCTGATATTATGGTAACCCTACCCAATATTTAACCCAGGCATGGGTAGTCCAACAAAGCCTGTGGAGCAGAGTACAGGAAAGATCTGCGGTGTCAGCCTAACAGAAATGAATATATTGAGGAAGAACATTGTGGTAGGACTGCATGCACTATAGTATACACTATCACTGTCTCTGCACACATGCAAGTGCTTCTCTTTCTGAGTCTTTGACTTGTGTGTGTTTGTGTATTTGTCTCTATGGCTACAGATGCATATGAATGAATGAAGATGGTATTTATAGAGTGCACAATCACTCAAACAAGAGCATCCTGGTGCTAGCTCAAACAGCAGTTCCTCATATGCACTGGAGAGCGCCTGGGCATAAGACATAATATCAGGCATAAACCCAGCAATATTATTGTGATATCTGCTCAACAATTACATTTCTTGGTATACAATAGTGATCCAATTAGCACATGGTAGTAATGTCTGGCATATGATAGCTATACCTACTACAATAGCAGTAGCTGGCATATATAATGGCTACCGTGGTGTATGGTAATCCTTTATTAAATAATCAATTCTCTAGCATATGAATGCAATCGTTGTATCTTGCCAGTGATACTTTGCATTTGATGGCAGTACGTGTGAAAAACAATCTGGGCATACAAAGATTTTCTTGGTATATGATGGCAGTACATGAGCGTTTTATGGTCAACATAGGCATGTGCGGCTGAGCTGGGTGTTGTATCTATCCTGGTAGGGCAATGAAGCCTGCAAGTACTTAAGGAAGATGCAAGCTGATACCTGGAGAGAAAATTTGCTTTATTACCAAAACGAAATTATGGGGCATATTAGCAAGACCCACGTTAAAATTATCGCCGTTTTAGCGTCAGGAAACTGCCGCTAAAACGGCGATAATGGGCTTGCTAATATGCGTTATAGAATTCCAATAGAAGCCCAGGTTAGATGTGCAGGACATCTAACCTGGGCTTCTATTGGAATTCTATAACGCATATTAGCAAGCCCATTATCGCCGTTTTAGCGGCAGTTTCCTGACGCTAAAACGGCGATAATTTTAACGTGGGTCTTGCTAATATGCCCCAGAGTTATTAGGGGACAAAATAAGTATAATACAAACCAATATCGATCTAATATTTGGGAAAAATAATGGTTAACTGAAAATGACAAACTGATATGTGGGGACCCCTTGTCTTCATTTTGGTCATCCGTACGTTTGCTATGATATTAAAATCTCGATATTCTGGTACTGTGAACTCGGAAACCTCATCGAAGCTTCCAGAACTGGACCACTGCTTTAAAATAGCATTTCTGGTAACAACGAGGCAGGGGAAATAAAGAATATTGGGGCATATTAGCAAGACCGGCGATAAAATTATCGCCGTTTTGCGTTATGGAATTCAAATAGAAGCCCAGGTTAGATGTCCTGCACATCTAACCTGGGAATTCAAATAGAAGCCCAGGTTAGATGTCCTGCACATCTAACCTGGGCATCTATTGGAATTCTATAACGCATATTATCAAGCCCATTATCGCCGTTTTAGCGGCAGTTTCCTGCCGCTAAAACGGCGATAATTTTATCACCGGTCTTGCTAATATGCCCCATTATTTACAACTCTTAAACAACACATAATGGAGTTTCCGTTCCCTCTGATTTTAGGACTCCAGGAGCACAAGTGTGAAAATTCGTACGTACATAGAAAATCTCCACAGTTTTGCAGTGCTCCAATTCGGAGGTAACATTCCTTGTACACCTTTGTAGCATTAAGCAGTATGCAAGCACCAAGATCGCATTATATCATATCCCCAGGCTCTCACCCCTTCCATCTCATATTACCCATAGTGCTTTGAAGTGGCATAGATTTCACTTTAAGTGTGTTACATGTACCATCCTGAAAAGATCAAGGGCCGAAGCAAGAACTTAGAGGAGCCATGTGGTAGTGGATGTCCGCACTGAATTTATGTTGTTGAGTACATAGCTTAGAGGATGGTTTGTCATTTTTAAATTACTTACCCTATCATTAAGGAGTTATAGATTGAGCCTGCCTCTCACTATTGTACTGTTACGCCAGACTTCCTTGGGTGGTAGTTCCCCAAACCTTTTGCCTCCACACCTCCGATTTTACTGAATTCGTTTTTGTTGGCTTTAGGACTCTGCACACTTTACGCCTGCTAACCAGTGCTTAAGTGCTCTCTCCCTAAAACATGGCACAACTGGCTTACAATTGTTACATTTAATTTACCTGTAATTGCCTAGTAAATGGTACTGCATGTACATAGGGCCTGTAAATTAAATGCTACAAGTGGGCCTGCATCACTCACTGGGCCACCCACTAAAGTAGCCTTTGGAAAAATTCTCAGGCCTGCCACTGCAGCCTGTAGTGTAGTTTTAAACTTCCATTTCGACCTGGAAAAATAAACCTTTTGGCAGGCATAAACTTTCCTTTTTAATATATATAAATCACCCCGAAGTTTGGCTTAAAGTCTAATATGGCAGGGTTCATTGTATTTAAAAACTTGGATGTGGATTTAAGTTTTACATATCCTGGTAGTGGAAAACTCCTACAGTAGTTTTTCACTGCTGCAAGGCCAATATCTTCCAAAGGGTAACATTGGATTGCCTTATTACACTTAAAAAATAAATGATAACTTAAGTTTGGGTACAGATAGGAAAATGATCTTTGCACTCAAATAAATTGTTATTTAAAATTCTCTTTAATGGTAACGTAGGATTGCAAGTCACAATTCCGAAAATAACACTTTTAGAAAGTTGCCATTTTCTTATCCTAACCATTTGGTGCCCGCTGCGGTGTCCTGGATCACATGACTATGAATAGTGTGGCAGTTGACCTTTGTGTATTCCTCCCAGACAGTAAGACAAAGGGGGCCCTAGGTGTTGGCAAGATGGTTGGGGTGGAGCTGCTCCCTGCCCCACTTACATTTCAAAGGGCTGTACACAGCACACACAAAGGAATCTGACACAAGTCTTTTGTAACCCCAGATTACTTGTAGCCTTGGCAGGGGAAAGGAAGAACTGTCCAGAACCAGATGTGGGGGTAGTATAGGGAGCCCCCCCCCCCTTTCAAAGGCTGGGACCAGGTGTAAATACTGCACCTCCTAAGCCACTCATTAGATCACTTTCGGACCTGATGAAGCCACAGAAGAATGACTGCTCTTCTGCCTGAGGAAGGAAGACTGGACCTGCTCCTTGAACCCAGGACCACCAGAGAGACTCCAAGGCCTAGCTGGCTGGCCTCCTGTGTGAGCAAAAAGGACATAACAAGCTCCAGAAACCTGTCCTGCAACCGCCCAATTCACCAGACATGCAATTGGACATGCTTAAGCCCTGCTGGCCTCTGCTAGAGTGAGTCCCTGATCCCCAAGAGATGCCTTCTCTGGTCCTGGACCCTTGGCTGGCATCAGTGTGCACTCCTCTGTAAAGAAGGGTGGAATCCTTAAGCTTTGGCCAAGACTCTGCGGCCTGCGACGATTGCAAGCAAGAAGTTCTGGTGAACCTGACTCTTCATTCTACAGCGACCACCGTCAATGCAAGATCTGCACTACGTGCTACAGCAATGACAGCGCGTGGTGACCAATTGGAATGCCACACTACAAGGATGACGGTCTGCGACGCCAGGCCTGCTCTTCACGCTACAGTGATGGCTATCCTTGATGCTCTACTTGCTCCTCCACGGCAAATGGAACTCTTTGCCCCAGATTTTGAGAAAGCAACTTTTGCAGCAGGACTAACTTGGTCCCTATAGCCGGTTTGCGCTTGGCCTGAATTTGTGACTTTCCCCCAGTCTAGCACGAGCAGATGACTGCAAGTGGCACTCTGTGCATTTAGGCGCTTTATTTACCTAACATTTTGAAATTCAATATCTCCACTTCTACTGATTGGATTTTTGCCATTCTGATAATTTATTTATTAAAATGTACTCTGTTTTTCTAAATCGGGTTGGGACATTTTTTGCGTTGGATTATTACTTTATTACTGTTTGAATGATGCATAAATACTTTCTTTGCCTCTGAGTAAAGTCTGACTGCTTTTGTGCCAAGCTACCCGAGGGTTAAGCACAGGTTAATTTAGTGACTTTTGTGGTTCACCCTGACAAAAATTGTGGTTGTTGCCTGAGGGAGGCTTCCACCCCCCCTTAACCAATAATCCAATTTCTTACCATTACTATCTGTAGTATCTATGTATAGTGCTGGGAGGTGCTGGGAGCTGAGTGTTCTCTTCTCCTATGTCATCTCCTTCCAGAAGTTCTATGGTTGCTTAGTAGCCTTTCTGTTGGGATGGTATTGATTCAAAGGCACTGTGGGCGGTTGGAGCTGGATGGGAAGCTGGCTGTGAAATGCTGTCTACTGTGTAGCCTTACAGGAATAAACTCATGAAAATCTACTCTGTTCCTGCTTATTTACTACAAAAATGTGGCGACGAGATGGCTACACGCTGAACCCTATGCGTGCAACGATCTTCAAACCTACGTTTAACCCTTCGTGTTTAAGCGCTTCAACCCTACCTTCCATATGGGTAAGCCACTTTTCCTCTTTTGTGGTTTCATTTACCTCACCGGTCTTCAAGTCATTTACCTCGTTCTTCAGTGATCCCTCCAACCGCCGTGTCCATCTGCTTGTCTCCTCTTTCATCAATCATTCAGACGTTCGTTTCTTTCTCTGCAGTGCTGTGCAGCGTGACTGTGTCGATTTGGCAATTTTTTTTCCTTTCTCTGCGCCTGGGTCACTGTGCCTGCCTTTGCCTGACTCTGACGTCACGCACCAGGCCCAACGTTCATTATTTTGCCTGACTGTGCCTGACCTTCGCCTTACGGCTGTACGTCTTCACGAGTCAAGTTCTACTTGTCCGTCGTCATGCCTGGAGCCGCTGTCATGGTTGCTTAGCAACACGCTTCTTTGTGACATGGACGCCTGAGTCACTGTCATCGTTGCCTAGCTGCCAAGTTGTGGACGCCTGGAGATGCTTTCATTGTTGCCTAGCAACGCATTCGTCTGTGACGCCGAAGTTTTCAGCCAAGTTGTGGACGCCTTGCCTAGCGAAGCATTCCTCTCTGACGCTGAAGGTCTTCACTACGCAGTTCGCGGTGATCTGCACACCATCGTTTCTTCTGCCTTTTATCTATTGTGTTCTAGCACAGTGATTCGCACACCCTATGTTTTTGCTTGCGGATCACTTTTTACAAGCAAATCAGTGATTTGCACACTTCTGCTTTTTTGATACATTTTCACCTTTTGTGTATCAGTTATTCACACACTTACAAAGTTGATTGTTCACCACCGCTCAATTTACCATCCCCACTCCGCAAATCAGTGATTTGCACACTTGTTTTTTTTTGCTCATACTTCCTAACTCCTTGCGGATCAGTGATTCGCGCACTTTGCACACCTTCTGCTACTGTATTTTGTAGCTTAGTCATTTTTCTGTTGTTCTTCACGGTTTCTCTCTATTTTCTTTCCTCTTCTTTTATTGCACTTAACATATATTTCTGTATCTTTCTGTATTTTTTTCCATTTCTTCCTTCCTTTTCTCTCT
This sequence comes from Calotriton arnoldi, assembly GCA_963921515.1. Taxonomy (NCBI): domain Eukaryota; kingdom Metazoa; phylum Chordata; class Amphibia; order Caudata; family Salamandridae; genus Calotriton; species Calotriton arnoldi. The sequence continues at coordinate 501,386 of CAWUFW010007687.1, forward strand.
TATAATGTGTACTATGCAAGCTGTTGCTCCTCCTCCCTCATTTCTAGATAGTCCTGGCAAACCTCCTGTCAGATGGGAGGTATGGTTTGACGCCTTTGAAACCTATCTTGGGGCTATTGGAGCTTTGAGATTCAGTGCTGAGCAGAAAAAATGCCGCCTTCTCCACGCATTGGATTTTGAAGGAAGGTCCATTTTCAAACATTTACCTGAGCTGACACATCAACCTGGGGACAATACAGACGAATATCAAGATACTATTACCAAACTTAAGACAAGGTTTGATAAGCAACCAAGTCTCATGGTCCTTAGACACAAATTTTTCAAGAGACATCAAGGTGATGGGGAAGATGTGGATGCTTATATTTAAGTTTTACGCAGATTGGCTTCTGTTTGTCAGTTTGAAACTTTTACCAACCAGTTGATCAGAGATCAATTTGTTTGCCAGTGTAAGGACAAGCAAATCCGACAGAAATTGTTATTCTTAGGAAACCCAACATTAGAAGAGGCTATCAAAATTGCCAAGAGCATTGAAATCTCACAAATCTCCTTGAAGGAGTTAAATGACAAAACTCTTGAGTCTGTTAACATTGTTATTGGAAATGGTAAAGGGAAACAAAAAGATTTTCGCACTTCTATTCCAGCAAATGTCAAGAGTAGAAATTAATTTGACAATACCAGTCCAAAACCTATGTGTTTTCGTTGTGGTAAACCTCCACATCAAAAAGGAGGAAGATGTCCTGGGGCAAATTTTGTATGCAACTATTGTAAGAAAATTGGACATTTTGCCAAGGTGTGTCTGAGGAAAAAGAATCCGAAGAAGGCCGTAGCATGTGTGGTAGAGTCCGACATGAGTCTGACTCAGAAATAGTTTCAGTTGTCACTGATGTGTGTGCGTTGTCTGACGATTCTGAACCTTTGGAGGGTGATCCATCAAGCTGTGTTGATCCCATTGTTGAAATCAGTGTTGGAGGTAAACCTCTCAATTTACTTGTTGATTCTGGTGCCAGGATCACTATTATTACTCACAAACTATTCAAGGAAACGTGGGGTGAGAGAGTACTAGAGCCTCCTGATCGTTCTCCAGTTTCTAATGAAGGGTGGAGGATTGAACGTCTAGGTTATTTAGAGAATGTGCTTGTTTTCAAAGGAAGGAAGATTAAAGGGAAAGTCTATGTCGCCCTCAAGGGTTTAAATATTTTAGGTTGGTATCATCAAGGATTGTTCGGTATGGTCCTCAGGCCAGGTTCCAAGGAACAAGTCTTAGTGGTTTCTAATGATGATTTTCAGTCCAAGTGGAAGGAAAGGTTTCCTTCTGTTTTTAGTGATGGTCTAGGAAAGATACGAGGGTTCAAGCACAAAATCATTGTGAAAGATGGTGCTTTTCCTGTTAAGCACAAATTGAGAGGTGTCCCATTTAGCGTCAGAGATGATTTAGACAAAGAGTTGAAGTCATTGTGTGCCCAAGGTATTTTCGAGCCTACAGAGTCGTCTTTGTGGCTTTCACCTTTAGTTGTAGCGCGCAAGAGGTGTGGAAAATTGCACGTCTGTGTTGACTTAAGGTCCTTGAATAAGGAAATCTGGGTGGATTCCCATCCTTTACCCAAGATTTGTGATCTTTTTGCGTGTGTTAGAGGTTCAAAGTTTTTCTCCAAATTAGATCTTGCCAGCGCTTACCATCAGATTGAGCTGCATCCCGATTCACGTTCCTTGACGGCTTTTGTTTCACCCTTGGGGACGTTTCAGTATAAGCACATGCTCTTTGGATTAGCGTCAGCTGCCTCTGTTTTTCAGGGAGTTATGCAAAATTTGTTGGGTGATATTGAAGGTGTGTTAGTTTTTCAGGATGGCGCTTTAATTCATTCTAAGGATGTTCAATCGCATGACATAATCTTGAGCAAGTGTTAGACAATTTTCACAAACATGGTGTTGTGGTAAAGTCCGAGAAATGTAAGTTTCTGAGTGAGGAAAAAAAATATCGAGGGAATCTCATTTCGGAAGAGGGGATTTGCAAGATCCTGATGGCAGCTTGAAGGATCACTCAGTAGGCAACTTGTAGTAGGAAGTGTAAGTTTATTCTTAAGCAAGAAGATCCCATCCAGGTGACACAGCTGAGTCTTGCAACAGTATCATCATTTTCAAAACCATACATTCCAACACTTCTTGTAACCAGGATACAACAGCAAAGAATACATTCTAGTAACCATGGTGCTGCAGTATCACAGGCTGCAGATGCCACACACCTCCCTTCTCTTCGGAGAGAAAAAATAAATAAATAATAAATAAATGAATAAACAAATAAAAGGAAACTTACAAAAGAAACATGCTAGTGTACAAAGTCCTTCAAATACAAAGGTTTTTTGCTGACCCTAGAGGAAACTCTGGGAATAGGAACCTGGCTGGTATTATCCTTTATAGGATACTCCATGAGACACCTAGGGCCATTATATGGAACAACTCTCCCCAGGTTCCAAATGCGGTGATCTTTAGTCTTAACTGCATTCTCAAACACTTTAATAACCCGAATGGGTTTTGAAAATTTTGAACTGTGACCAGGCTGTTTGATAACCACTAAATCGCCAGCACCCACCACAGTATTCCTTGCAGCCTTTCTTGAGTCATAGTGAGATTTTTTATAGCTAGGCTTTTCCCAACTTCTCTCTCACGCCATTGATCAGTGCATACATCCTCATTTTCAGTACCCTCCAAATTTCTTACCCATGATGGTTCCACTAGAGTACAAGGAGATCTCCCTCTAAACAAAACGAAAGGAGATTTCCCAGTCGTACTATGAGGAGTCAACCTATAAATCTCCACTTTCTTCATGACCTCTTTCTTCCAATTAAGACCACCACCTTTAGCCAGTGCAATAGTCTCTTTTAACACCTTGTTAAATCTCTCCACTATCCCATTCGTTTCGGGATGATACAGAGAACATTTTTTGTGCTTGATGCCTTGCTTCTTCAAGAAACATTCAATTTCACGAGAAACTAATTGAACGCCATTATCTGTCAAAATGGAACCAGGATAACCTTCTCTAGCCAAAAGACTATCCAAAAATGCAATAACATTTTTAGTCTCAACGCCACTGGTGAAGCAGACCTCTGGCCACCTCGAAAACATATCAATAACAACTATGACAAACAGTTGTTGTCCTTCCGAATGAACGGGACCAAGAATATTAAAACTATTTCTTTCCATGGTCCACTGGGTAACTCTCTGACCACCATGGGTTGTACCCTGGCGACTTTCGACTTCTCACACATCGCACAAGCCAAGCAGTCTCTTACCAGCCTTTCTACTTGAATGTCCATACCCTGCCCTGCCAAGTACCACTCATCAGGCGTTAGACTAACGCATTTTGGTGTGGTGGTCCGCATCACCGCACCAAAATGCGAAGTCCCGCATTATAGCACCTCCTGAAGTTGGCTGGAAAAGGAGACGGAGCGCCGCTATTAGCGCTCATTAAGGAAAGCACGGACCGCGCGCTGCTCTGGCAGCCTGAGCCTACAGTGTGTGACAGACTGCACTACACTGTGCAGTGCAACTGCACTGCTCTGCTCCAGTGTTGGATTATTATTTGCTTACAATCTATCTCATCTGCCAGCAAGGAGATGGTTCCAGTCGCACCAACCAGGCTGGTCTCAGCTGTGCTCTAATTGGCTCCAGCACCGCGCCGGCATTCACAGCATTGTCCATTTGCCGCTGCTCGCATCATGATGCCATGCGACTGGACCAGGCTGCTGGAGATTCCTCGTCGTGGCTTTGGATTTCAGTCACTCTCTCTGCCTCTGGTGCAGACTCGTACTGCCACTGAGGTTAGTGTATGTCTAAATAAATATTGACATTAATCATAACCCGACAAGATGGCGTCCCTGCACAGGCTGCCCTCACGTCTCATCAAGTGCTCGTGGTGTGGGGGTGTTGTGCATGGTACACTCTCTCCCGTGCTGAGGTTCTATTTAGGACCTGAGAGAACACGGCCACTGTCCTTGTGTCTGTGTTCATCACGGTGCGTGAGTATCATGCACTGCACTCCCCCGTGCTGTGCTCCATTCTTGACGTGAGAGGGCACATTCACTTCCCTGGTGTCTGTGCTTGTGGTGTGTCAGTTCAGTGCATTGCACACCCGCATGTTGGGGCTCCATACAAGGCCGGCGGGCCTGAGAGAGCATGACTTTTGTTTGTAGGTGTGAGTGCCATGCAATTCACATGCACGTGCTGTGGCTCCATTCACGGCCTGAGAGAGCAGGCCCCAAGAAAAAGGCAGTATCTGAGAATAGGGTTGCTGACATCAGCTCTATATCGTGCGTACGCTAGGAACATGTTGATCACAGGGACCATCACCGTGATACTTTCTTCGGCTACCCGCAGGATCATGAAGATGTGAAATATTTTCTTGCTCTGACAGAATATCACCGAGAAATGACCCACGGAGGAAACTGTACATGCTATTGGGATGGATGGATGCTGGGTTGAAGATGAATGGAGAGGGGTAGATGGATGAATGAATGCATGTATGGATGGTTGACTGGGGGTGGTTTGAGCACGGATTGATGGATGAATTCATGGGGAAGCACGTTTGTGTATTCCTGCATGAGTAGCTGATTAAACTGTGAGGTCAGACGCCTAAGGGCCCCGAAGGCCTGAAGTGCAGCTTATTCGCCATTCACGCTGGCTTGTGTCCTCTGTGTGTATGCAACAGGGTAACCTGATGCCACCTAAGGTGTCGTATTTTCTGTATTTGGCTTTTCTTTTTAAAACAGTCATGCCCTTACATTTTAATAGTCAGTTTATTATTGGGAGTAAACCAAGACTCTTGCCCTCAGAATACATTTGCTGTTGAAATTAATGCTTACGAATTAAATCCTCATGTCCCTGCGACCTCGGACTATAAAGTCTCCCTCCCTGGGCATGATGATCATGTACTTTTCCCATGAGATGTATGAGTGCTACAGGCGAGGGCCAGTGTCTCCCCTGAAAGTGCAGTTAACTTCTTCACTGGATTTGATTTCACGCTATAGGTTAATGATGTCAATTATATTTAAACATCCTGAACATCAGATCTCTGCAACCCGCCCTTTCACCGCCTGCCTCTCCATCTTTCCATTCAGATCCTCCCAATTATCAACCCAGATTGACATCCCCCATTCATCCACCACCACTCCACTCATCTTCTCATCCTTTCATCTACACAACCACCTTTCCACCCACCACACATACAATCACCAACCGCCACTCCAACCATTTAAAATATTCTGTCACTTTTAACTACAGGGCCCTCCACCCATGCATCCATCGACTCAAGTATGCACCCACCGCCAACCTAGCCACTTCTGTGTCTTCTCATGGGTCCCTCAACAGGATAATTTTTCAGACCATCTCCAACCCCATGCACTCCATCCATTTACCAACTCATTGATTGCTATAACTGAGGGTATCTCCTCACGCATCCATTCCTTAATCCACCACCGTTTCATTGACAAGTCACCTGACCCAACTATCCGTCCATCCCAAATTGGTTTAATTATAAGCTGACATATGCATCCATTAGTTTTTCAGTCTATCTATTCATTCGACCCACACCTATCTATCCAACTCCCCATGTCTCCATTCATTCATCTACTCATACACACACGCAGACATGCTTAACTTTTCCATTGCTTCTCACATGCAGCTACCCACCCACCTGCCCAAGTATCACATTCCCCACCCAGGCGTCATTTATGCTATAAGGAGTCCATTACACATCCAGGTATTCATCCTTCTAGTGCCATCGTTGTGCAGAATTACTGCACCATTAGCACTAGGACACTTGCTATGGGGTTTAGGAATGTGCAAACACCCTGGAATAGAAACGGTTGCTACACCTGGACGATGGAGCCCTTCCGTCGTAGTTTCATTTTATTTTGTTGGATGGTCGGCCAACTGTGGCACAGGTCAGTCCAGTGGGAACTTTTAGTTAGCAGGAGGGAAAAGCTCCAAGTGTCACCCATTTGGTTGTAGAATGTCACTCATATGTACAATGATACTATGGGAATGTCAATCTGAAAACTTAGCAGCTATGAGTTTCTCGTTGCTCACATTGGTGTAATTTCTGATATTTATATGTTTCCCTCGTCTTCATTGCTTGCTTTTGCTTGGTGAAAGTGTCACTCATAGTCGTAGAATGTCACTCAAAATTACACTGAAATTATGAAAATGTCACACATGGCAATCTGAAACCTTGGCAGCTATGCATACCAGGCCACCAATACGAGGAGCGAAGCCTCTCTTTAGTTTTGGACATACCAAGATGAGATATGAGCCAAAACAATCAATCTACTATGGAGACTCAAAGGAGGAACCAATCTTGTACCACGACATAATGAACCACCAGAGACTCACAACTCATCTTTCACTCCCCAAAATTTCTTAGCTTCATCAGAGGCCTGTTTTTTAGAGTGCCACCCCTTATTAATCAGAAGTAAAATTTCAGAAAGCACCACATCAGAATCCAACTCTTCTCGCCACTGTTCTTCGGATATAATCTCCTCATCCACTAAACACACGTGAACATCATCATCCACAACATCATCATCTGTCTCACTCTCATCGACTTTTCCTCCCAATCTTGACAATGTGTCCGCTACACCGTTATGTATACCTGGAATATACCTTATTTCAAAATTATAATCTTGTAGGGCAATCACCCACTTAGTTATCCGGCCCGAAATAAGGTCAATACCCTTTTTCATAAAGATTTCGCACAGAGGTTTGTGATCTGTTTTAACTAGAAACTTAGGGCCTTATGTAGGTAATCCTACATTTGCGATTCCTTAATAGCGATTTTTAGCGAATCGCTATTAAGGAATCGCAAAATGGAATGTAGGTGGGAATCGCTAAAATATTAGCGATTCCTTAACATTCCTTAATAGCGAATCGCAAATAGAGATTAGCTAATAAGGAATACCTACCCATTCATTCCTATGGGCTGGAGGCCCATAGGAATGAATGGGAAGATATTCACTATTAGCGATTCGCTATTAAAGAATGGCTAATAGCGAGCTATTTCAAGGGTGCCAGGGTGTCAAAAGGACACCCTGTTGCACCCTGAAATGTGCATGTGTGCACATGTGGCGCACATACATGCCCTAAGGGCATGTATGTGTGCCACATGGCACTTTAAAAAAAGCAAAAAGTGCTTTTTTAAAGGAAATCGCTAATTACCACCAACTTGAAGTTGGTGGTAATTAGCAATTCCTTAAGGCTAAAGTGCACTGACTTTTGTGCTACTTACATTGCATTTAAGGAATCGCAATTTCCGATTCCTTAAATGCAAGAGCAAAATAAGGAATCGCAATTTTGCGATTCCTTATTTTGCTAGTAGGTTTCAACTCACCTACATTGCTCGCAGCCAAATACCGATCGCAAACGCTGAAATTCTGCTAATTTCAGCGTTACCGATCGGTATTTGGCCACCTACATCTGGCCCTTAGTTCCCCACAAGAATTTCTTCAATTTTATGATGGCCCAAAATACCGCCAGAGCTTCCCGCTCAATGACTGAATAACGCGACTCAGCATCCTTCAACCCATGTGACACAAACATTATGGTATTCATCCCTTCTTCACCTTCTTGAAGGACAGCCCCAGACCTTTAAGTCTCGCATCAGTAGTGATGATGGAATTTTTAGAGGGGTCAAAACTCTTAAGACTTGGTGCACAATTGAGCTTTTCTTTGAGGACAACAAACTCATTCTCACATGCACGACTCCAGTTGAATTCCACCCCTTTTCTCAACAGCATTCTCATGATGACACTATGTTCAGCTAAATTGTCGACAAACTTGTTATAATATTCAATCATACCAAAAAACTTCATCAACTCTTCTCTGGAGGTAGGGGCACACATATGAGAGATGGTATTAACCAAATCAGACTTTGGCTTGACACCATCACCTGAGATGGTGTGACCCAAATAGTTGATGGTAGTTGTGGCAAACTGACATTTCTCAGCTTTGATAGTAAGATTGGCTTTGTCAAGCCTTTCTAATACCATACGAAGACGACACCGATGTTCTTCATCATTTTTACCAAAAACAAGGATGTCATCCTGATATACTCAGATTCCTTCACACCCACTAAGAATCTTTTCCATGGCACGTTGGAAAACGGACGCCGCTGATACTAAACCAAACGGCATCCTAACAAATCTAAATGTGCCAAAAGGAGTAATGAAGGCTGTGTAATCTCTGGATGATGCTTCTAATTCTATTTGGTGGTAAGCCGAAGTCAAATCAATAGTACTGAACACTTTGGCCCCTCCTAGTAACACTAATAATTCTGAAATATTTGGGAGGGGATAACGATCTACAATGACACACTTATTAAGCTGTCTCAAGTCTACACAAAGACGAAGACTTCCATTAGACTTGCGAGCAGCGACTACTGGGGCCAACCATTCAGTACCTTCTACCTCTTCAATTATTCCCCCCTACTTAAGTTTCTCTAATTCCTTTTTCATTTCGTCTCTAAGAGCCAAAGGTACACTCCTCACTTTACAGCATGAAGGTTGAGAACCAGCATGTAACCGTATTTTATGCTGAAAATCCTTGAGGCATCCAAGCTCTTCCCTAAACACATTAGGACATTTCTTTTTGATATCACCCTCAACACCTCCATTAAGAAAAGATCCACCTTGAATTAGATTTACTTTATCTTTTAGAAAAATGGGTGTAGGGCTGCTAGGGTCAAGCATAACACCCAAATCACCTTGGTGGAACCAACTTATTATACTGTCCCCTTTTTCAGACACATAGATTTTGCCAGAAACATAACGTTGTTTATACTCAATCAAACCTATAAAATAGCCACGCAGGGGAATTGGTTCACCTCCATAAGCTAGAGGAAATATATCAGGCTAATGTAAAGAAATCCTGTGTGCAAGCTTATTTAAAAAAAATAACTTGGAGATAATTGTAACTTTAGCTCCAGAGTCAAAGAGAACCTCGGTGGGTTCTCCTTCCACAAGAATGGTATCGACAGGACATTGTTTGCGCCCTATTTCAGGCGTGTCAACTTGAACAACAATCTGACCGCAAACAAAATCCTCTTCAACATCTCCAACTTCAATACTTTTTACATTAGTAGAAGACAACCTTGCTTTGCAAACAATAGCAAGGTGTCCCTTTCTTTTATACCTGGAACAAGTAGCTTTCAATGCTTGACAATTCTTATCATTAGCCAAATGCCCAGGCTTGTCACATCTGTAACACTTGTATGTGGATTTTCTCCTCATTCCACCACCCCCAGTCTTAACCACAGGTTTCTTCATGACGTCTTTCACAACATGAACAGTCGACTCTTTGTCTTTTTTAATGGTATCCACACACTTTAAGGAGTGTTCAACTCTTTTTGCAAGTTGTATAACTTCATCCAGAGAGGGTTCATCCCTCAACAATAGTTCTTCCCTGATCCTTTCGATGTTACAGCCCAACATGAATTGATCTCTGATTCTCTCATCCAGTAAAGCCCAGAATTTGCAGGATGAAGCAAGTTTTCTTAATTGAGTAATGTAGCCTTCAACTGTTTCCCCATCATCTTGCAGCCTTCTGGCAAAATAATATCTTTCTAAGATTGTGCTGACTTTGGGAAGGAAATATTTGTCTAATGTTTTAATACAGACATCATACTCATTTAAGTTAAGAGCTTCAGCATCACTCAATTCCGGGAGGTGATCAAAAACTTCTTGACCCTCCGACCCCAAACAGTGTAGCAGAAGAGAAGATCTACGTTCTGCGCTCAAAGATGTACCACATACCTTAGCATAACGTTCAAAAACTTTCTTCCACCTTTGCCATACGATAGGAGGATCACCAGGTGACGTTAAAAAGAACGGAGGAGCCGTTACATTTTGCAGTTTAGATAATACAAGAAACAAACAATTTATGATTGTGTGCTATTCATATTGTAGAATATTGTACTAAGAACTACAGGAGGAAAGTAAACAAAATTAGAGTTACTACCAAGAGTAGAAGGCTGTGCCTATCAGCGTAGAAGATAGGCAAACATGCAGCCATGCAAACTTTCAGCTGTGCCTATCAGCGTAGAACAGTATAAAAGAAGACAGACGCAGGCGTCACACAACGAGAAATGCATAAGTAGAAGGCTGTGCCTATCAGCGTAGAAGACAGGCAAACATGTAACCGTGCAAAACGCTGAAAATGTATGGAAATATTGAACTGTAGTTCACTTTAGCGTGCAAATTGCTGATTAAACATAACTTGCTGATGTGCACTAAACATGGAATGTGCCAATTCGCATGTGATTAGCACATGTACACCATACACATCGGCGTTTGAAGTGTACAAAATCCACACCAATGCTGTTCTGCAAACCGTGTACAAAATCCACACCAATGCTGTTCTGCAAGCCTTATTAGGGTGTGAATCGCAGAAGACTTTATGAAAATGCAGATCTGCACTCACGACAAGGGATGTGTCACTTGTAGAGAAGTGTGCACATCGCTGAAGAAATTCCTCGATGTTAGATAGAAATGAATGCTGCACCCGCAGTACCAGTTATGTCCACTGGGTGCCGCCCAACAATAAGGAAACGTGTGGTGAAGGTTAAATAGTCCTCTCCGTGATGCGGAAGTGACGAAATTGAAATGTTCATCACACGAAGGATTGAAGAGACGACAACTGCCTCAGTGAGCACGTCTGAGGAGAATACAAGTGCAGGGGACTGTTAACGCCTTTAACAGGCCTCACTTTACCGGAGCACAAGCGCAATGAATACATCGAGAGGGCTGAATGCGGAGAGCTGAATGTGAAGAATTGCTCCAGAAGTGCTCAGACAGCCACACCAGAGGACACATCAACTCGAGAAGCGCAGCTCAAAACTGAAAGCCCAAGAAACACCGAGAGTGAAGTAGGCAAAGTCAAAGTAAGGATGTACTCATGACCTCTTGAGTGGCAATGAAGAAAGTTGTTGAGATCTTCTTTTCTCTTAATCTTGTCCCACAATGTTCGAGCTGCCGACTACGCCAGTGTAAGATCCTGATGGCAGCTTGAAGGATCACTCAGTAGGCAGCTTGTAGTAGGAAGTGTAAGTTTATTCTTAAGCAAGAAGATCCCATCCAGGTGACACAGCTGAGTCTTGCAACAGTATCATCATTTTCAAAACCATACATTCCAACACTTCTTGTAACCAGGATACAACAGCAAAGAATACATTCTAGTAACCATGGTGCTGCAGCATCACAGGCTGCAGATGTCACAGGCTGCAGATGCCACAGGAGTAGACCAAGGAAGGGTCTTTTGGATGCCATTCTTCAAGCTTCCACGCCTGTTGACAAGACTGGAGTGAAATCTCTACTTGTACTTTTTGAATATTACTCTAAATTCATACCAGATTTTGCTACCATTGTACGTCCCATATGCAGCCTTCTCAGGAAAGGTGTGAAATTTGTTTGGTCGGATGAGTATGCGTCTGACTTCTATAGTGTCAAGGAATGTTTGAGCAAAAGTAAAGCCCTCAAGCCCTTTGATCCTGAGCTCCCTTCGTGCATAACTGTTGATGCCAGTCAAGTTGGTTTAGGGGCCGTGCTGACACAAAATTTGCGTAATGATGAGAATACTGTTGCGTTCGCTTCAAGAGTCCTTAAGGATGCGAAATTGCAGTATTCCGTCATTGAGAAGGAACTCTTGGCTTGTCTCTGGGCTGTAGAAAAGTTTCGCCCATATGTCTGGGGTAAACGTTTTCTGTTAAGGACTGATCACAAGCCTTTGGTCAACATCCTTGGTTCAGGTACCAATAAGTGTTGCACTTCTAGGATAGTAAGAATTGTCTCTCGCCTTATGCAATATCAATTTGATATTGTTCACATCTCTGGTGGTAGAAATTATAGAGCCGATTTTTTATCTCGCTTTCCTCTGAAAAGTGTAGAAGGAGATCATGATTTTCAAGAATTTTGCAAGGAAGATTCTGAAGACTGTTTTGTGGCTGCTCTTGATTTACGGGAACTCGACCTCTGTTCGGAAGAAAATTGGATGAGTGCTCTAAGAGATGAGGAGGTTTTGCAGCAGGTCTGTAACTTTGTCAAGAGTGGTTTGCCCAGGGAGAGAGTGCTAGCCCCTCTTCTTCAACCTTATTGGAAGGTTGAAGCGGAAATATCATTAGAGGATGGTGTTCTGTTGCGTTCTGATAAGCTTATTTCTCCGCAGAGTATTAGAAGGATCATCATCTCCAAAGCTCATGAGGGTCATTTAGGTGCATCCCTCACCAGGCGGTGTATTCGTGAGTTTTTTGGTGGCCTTCTATGGATGCTGAAATTAGTGAGGTTGTTGAGACTTGTGTTGTGTGTGGGTCTGCAGACAAAAGTCTGAAGGTTGTTACTCCACCTCTTCTTCCCATTGAATGTCCCTCGGGACCATGGGTCAAGGTTGGACTGGATGTCATGGGTCCTTTTGAGTCTTTGCCTGGTGGATGACGTTTTATTTTTGTTCTCATTGACTATGCCTCCAAGTGGCCTGAAATCAAGCTAGTCAGGGATCCTTCTGCTGCCAACCTTGTACATTTCCTCAAAGAAGTTTGCATGAGAGAAGGCTTTCCTGAAGTCTTAGTTTCTGACCACGGGACACAATTTGTGAGTGCTGTTTTTCAATCCTTTCTGGTGTCTTGCAATATGAAGCACTTGAAAAGCTCTCTTTATCACTCTCAGACAAATGGTCTTGTGGAGCGTATTAACCGTGTTGTGGGTGAGTGCATCAAGTGGGCTAAGTCTGGCAACCATGATGTGGTGAAATCTTTAGACATCATGCTATGGTTTTATAGGACAACTCCTCATTCGACGACCAAGATTTCTCCGTTTGAGTTATTAAGGGGAAGGAGAGCTAATACTAGCTTTAAACCTGGTTGGATGAACAAATGGATTAAGTCAGTGTCTAAAGTGGAGTGTCTCATGGATATTGCTAGAGAGAATGTGTTGATTTCCCAGATCAAACCAAAATGTTGGTTTGATCAAAAGCGAGCTGTCAAGACTGTCCATGTGGTTTTGGGAGACTTGGTGCGCATCAAGTCTTCTGTACATGTTAAGAAGAGCAAAGCAAATTTGGTGCGCCCATTTCTGTTATAAAGGTGGGAAGGAATGCTGTTCAGGTTGAAGGTGAAAAATGGTGGAATGTGGGTAAAATTGTTAAGGTCAAGAATAGTTAGCAAGAGAATCCTGATTCTTTGCAAACTTGTGGTGCTGTTGATTCTTCTGACGTTTCTTTTAGGAGAAGCTCCAGATCAAGAGTCATCCCCAGCAGGTACCGCTTGTGAACTGGTGTTCTCCTTCCATGTTTTTTTTCTATGTTGTTTTTTTTTATTTTTCTTTATTGAGAAAAGAGGATATGTAGTCTCTATGTATAGTGCTGGGAGCTGAGTGTTCTCTTCTCCTATGTCATCTCCTTCCAGAAGTTCTATGGTTGCTTAGTAGCCTTTCTGTTGGGATGGTATTGATTCAAAGGCACTGTGGGCAGTTGGAGCTGGATGGGAAGCTGGCTGTGAAGTGCTGTCTACCGTGTAGCCTTACAGGAATAAACTCATGAAAATCTACTCTGTTCCTGCTTATTTACTACACTATCCAAGCAGGTAAGCTGCATGATGCTGATGGGACAAAAACAATGGTGAAACGGGTCTGTCATCCCTGATTATCTTTGAGAGTTGTTTATGTTTAGGAGACAAAGTCAAATTTGCAACAGCCCTAACTTTAGATGATGATGATGACACTGAATTTTTACTAACAAAACAGAAAGCTAAAAGTTTGGTGATTTTTACTAGAAATGTGCAAACACACAGATTCTATTTTGTTTCCAAGGTAAACATTCCACTGATAAAGAGCACAGGGAGCAGTGTGGGGTGTAGGCAGATTTTGTTTTAGAGGCTATCATGTTTGGTCCAAACATACCGTGAAACATACTTATTTCGCAACTAAGACTTTTCCAAGCTGACCTATTTTCAGCAGTCAAGGGAACTGATTCTCAATTTATGACATGATTTGCCCTGGATTACAGAATGGTTACGTGCCTATGTTTGCTCAGTAGGAACCACGTTGATAGAACATGTGTTAGAGCTCATAGCATTGGGTTTCCCACACATCTAAGATTTAAACCTAGCACAGAATGCCCTACAACATATCCTCGAGTACTCTCAGGTGCAAGAAGGGTTAGGGCAGAGATGTCCAACAGAGGTCCATACCAGATTTTCAGCATAATCACCAAGTATATAAAGCCTTTCATTCAAATGAAATTACATTTATGTAAATTTATTTTTGTAGTTTTCCTGGTATTCAGGCATAGATCCGGCCCTTCTGGACATACAATGGAGACCATGTCAAGGATTAAGCCTTCGGAGCAGACACTAGATTCTACAAGACATAATTTAGGTACTCTGGAAACTTTAGATTGCAGGGTGGACATGTTATTGCATTTTACAAGAAATCACAAGGAGAATTGAAGCGTCTATTATGTTTGTGATGAAAATCACCCACCAAAATATCCTAAACATACAATGCTTTCTAACAGAATAGCTCTTACCTGTCTATCTTAGGCAATGTGATTGTAGGGACAAGCACAGATTTGAATACAAATCGCCAGATTCCACAGGAAGCAACTCAACCATTAAAAGTATCCTATTAATTCAGAGATCGTCTTGAAAGCACAATACATTTCTCCACATTCGTGAAGTTGCTCTGCTCTGTGGGTGGCCATGAGTAGGTGTGGAAACAAGTCCACATTTGAATTATAGTGCGTTAACATGGAGCTATTGCAATTGAAATGAAATTGTTACGAGGGGGTTTAATGTGTATTTCTGGCTTAGACAAAAATAGGCCTCAGTTAGGCTTCTACTCCATCTTCGATTTTGCTTAACACTGTATTTATCTAAACTTTGAGTGCCTTCAGGGCAATTGATTTCTATGGCCTTTAACTGATTCAACGAGACTTCAGCAAAATTTGCATAGTAAATGTTTCTGTATTGCACTTTAATATTTAATAAATATCCATGGTTTTACCTAAACTTCTGAAATCGAATTCTTTTTTTGGGTCAGTCCTTTCATTTTGCATTTTAAGAACACTGTTCGAATCTTGCTCTCTAGGGACAGATTGCCTCATAGTTACTGAGGTCAAAACACCATCCCGACAATGCAATTTAGGTGCAGCCACGCTAAGAGACGTTTGGAAATGTTTTTCCTAGGATGTGGTATCTTAGCTTCATCTAAATTCATTTATAGGGCAACGATTCCTGACTCTAATTGGCTGCATGCCCATACAAGTCTAAGCTACATGTGCAATCATTTGGTGAGGAAAACACAAACATAGAACCATACACGAGCTCATTTTGACTACCAGACAGAAATAAATTAAGTAGGGATTAAGCAACATAAAAAAGGACAAGGTGCAACCAACACAATGGGTTCTTTAAACAAGCACCAATCACAACCAAGTTTATAAATGTCCCTACATCACATTGCTCCATCTCTTCTCTATGCTACGTCAGTCAACTAACCAGTGGTCCATTTTGCAGGTTTATCCCCAAACGTTTTGCCTTTTTCCTCCTATTTTTCTATGCCTCTTTTTGTTGGCTAAAGGACTCTGGGCACTTTACCACTGCTTTTTTGATTTACTAGTAAGTCCCTAGTAAAGTGCACTGAGTGTGCCAGGGCCTGTAAATCAAATGCTACTAGTGGGCTTGCAGCACTGGTTGTGCCACCCACGAGTAGCCCTGTAAATGTGTCTCAGACCAGTCACTGTAGTGTCTGCACGTGTAGTTTTAAATAGCCATGTTGACCTGGCAAGTGCACCCCCTTGCCAGGCCCTAACTTTCCTTTTTCTTACATGTAAGACACCCCTATGGTAGGCCCAAGGTACCGCCCTGGGCAGGGTGCAGTGTATGTGAGAGGTAGGACATGTACTGAAGTGTGTGACATGTCCTAATAGTGAAATACTGTGTATTTCGTTTTTCACAATTAAAAGGCTGTCTGTCCCATAATCTATCATTAGGGCTGCTCTGTAACATTTTACATGTGTAACTTTCAATTGGCGACAAGCTAGAAAAATGGAGTTTAGGTTCTCTGAACTCAGAATTTATTAATATACTTTTTAGTAAAGGTGGTTTTTAAGCTCAGAGACTCTGCCACAAAGAGAACAATGACTAAATGGGGTAGAAGCATGAGACCTAAAACCCCAAGACTTTAGATTACTGCAAGAAACAAGAGGACCCTGCCAAGAAGAAGAGCGGAAGGACTGTGCGAGTAGGGCTGCCTTTTCTGGGTGAAGGGTGGGTTGGCCTGCAGTTGCTGCTTCTGTCTGTGGTGAAGGAAAAGGACTGACTCTTTTTGCCCTGCTGTGGTATCTTGCTTGTGAAGAATCTCCAAGGGCTTGTGTGTGCTTGCCTCCTTTTGGAAGTCTCAGGGAGATAAAAGACTTCAGAGAAAGATCCTGGCTGGATTTTAAAATGAGCAGCCGTTACCGTGTGCCCACACAGAGCCAGAGAAGCGCCTCGACCCCTCCACTGCAATTGCGGTGAGACCGGGAGTCCTGTGAGGGTTCGGGACAAGGGAACGCCCCTCGGGTGGCCCGAGATTGTTGCCAGCTGCGCCACAGGCTCGCGGCAGCTGCAGGGGTCAGTTAATGGTGGAGAGCAGTGAAGGTCTCCGTGTGGAGAGCCCGAACAGGCCCTCCCCCCTTCTTTCGTTGCACACCTCCCCGGTGTTCCGTGTGGGGGACATTGCTGGGTAGAGCCTCGACGGAGGCCCCCACCTTGAAACTTGCCGCACTTCAGGATTACCACCATAATGGGCACAGGGGCCCCTGGGCCCTACGATATGTTTGCAATACAGTGATATCTGGTGATTAGTGTGTACCCTAACTACTGCATTTCATGCCCTAATGTTGTGTCCTGCATAGTCAGACTAATAAGTACTGTTAGATTTAGAAACTGCATAAGGTGCACAGTAAGGATGTTCTTATGACATGGGCCATATATATGTCTTTATTTTATTGCCCTACCTATGATGTTATGCATAATGCTTGCGTGACTGTGTTCATGACATGTGCAACTTATAAGTATCTACCAAGTGCACTAACTGTTATGTTTATGACAATTGCCTTATGGCAAAGTGATTTATGACCTAAGCAATGTTATGACCATTGCCTAGTGGCAAAGTGATTTATGTGATTGTGGTCTATGTGTTTTATATATAATACAGGTGATATTTTTATAATTGTGTGGAGTCTCTTGTGGTGTGTACTGTGTGTCACTGTTGGGTGTGTTTGTGTGTTGCACAAACGCTTTACACATTGCCTTTGTCTCTAGGATAAGCCTGACTGCTCTGCCAAGCAACCAAGGGGGTGAGCATGGGGTTATCTTGTGTGTGAAACTCCCTTACCCTGACTAGAGTGGTGGGTTCTCCCTGGCTGAGGTGCATACCCTAGTCAACCAGAAACCCAATTTCTAACAGTGGTTGATTATCATTTTGTTTTGTAAAATGGTTTAAAGGTGATTATTTTCATTAATGTTAAGTAGAATGGACTTGTGCAGCTGAGTCTGACGTAAGTGGCAAACACAAGGGGAGGACAATGCGGTGTACCGATGAGGGCAGAACATGTTCTGCTGGTTCTGTCGTTTTAGAACGCACATGTGCAATAGCAGGCACGGTGTCTTCTAGTCAAACGGCACGCCATATCCATCAGCCATTTTGACTTCCTTTTGTAGATACCTTGTTGTAAGGGAGAGCTTACGTAATTCGTTGCATTTTCAGAACTGCAGATTTTGGCGGGGAAAAAAACCACACACTCGTAGAAGGGGATGGCGCTCAGGCGTGCCTCCACCTCTGCTTCTGAATTTGTTGCTTCCATTTTTGACAGCAGTATTGAAGCTAACTGACACAATGGCTGGTTCTATGAGCCCTCTAACAGTAAACTAATGCAATAAATTATTCCTACAAGAAGAACCGTAACAGTGGCAACTGGTTCATTATGAAACTTCATGTCAAAGGAGAGGTAATGCAAATCACCAGTAAAACACTAGGGGGCATATTAGCAAGACAGGCGATAAAATTATCGCCGCTTTAGCGGCAGGAAACTGCCGCTAAAACGGCGATAATGGGCTTGCTAATAAGCGTTATAGAATTCCAATAGAAGCCCATGTTAGATGTGCAGGACATCTAACCTGGGCTTCTATTGAATTCCATAACGCATATTAGCAAGCCCATTATCGCCGCTTTAGCGGCAGTTTCCTGCCGCTAAAACGGCGATAATTTTATCGCCGGTCTTGCTAATATGCCCCTAGGTTTTCTCAGCAATTTATTTTGCTGCCTAAAAGCTGAACTGATTACACATTTAGTTTATAATCACTTCAAGAGAGATGTAATCATATTTTAAGGTTCACTCTTCCTGTAAGAGATTAATTAGCAGTTGGATTGAGGGTAGGGTTCCAGCCACCCATACATCAGCATTGCTTTTATTTTCTTTGGACCACCCAAAAAACAGTAGCTCACTTCGGGTTTTTTACTGGCTCTGTGGTTAAATCAGTGACTCTGGTTAAGAAGGGCAGAGGCAGAATTTGATCGTCTGTCGGCATGACATTCTGTTTAAATCAGAACATGAACCAATTTGAGTTTATATTCACAGTACCAATCTCCATCAAAACCCCGACCTAACCTATTATGCTCTCAAGGAGATATTGGAATTAATGGGATATTGTGATTGAGCTGTTTCCTTTGGAATCTGGAAATTTTAATACAAATCAGTGCCTGACCTCATAATCACATTGTCTAGAGACAGGTAAATGTCTTAATATAGTAATAAGATACTCTATAAATCGGTGGCCTGCTATGTTTCAGGCTATGTTTGAACAGAATAGACTCAGTAAAAATCTTCAAACATATCACACTGCTCTCTGTGTTCCTTTTCAATGGAATGTTTACTTTGTGATCCGAGGAATGTCCTGAGATTTTCATATATGAATATGGAAATAAGCATTGTGGAGGTCTAACAAAACCATCTAGTCCTGGTTCTGAAGAATGTGAATGATATCCTGTAAGGACGCCGCCATTCAAACCATTTCTTTCTTCAAAAACATGAAATCGAGGATTAATCTGAGTCCATCATCCTTCTTTAGAATAATAAAATACTCAAGAGTACATACTTTTCCCTCGCTCTGTCTGAGGAAGCTTCTCTATAGCCCTTTTAAACAAAAGAGACTGAACCTCCGTCATAAACATATTTGTGTGCGGTGAGCAGATAGAGTACAGACAGGGGAACAGCTGACAGTTTTCTCAAGAACAGAAGAGCAAATCCCTCTTTGGTCCAAAGACTGGTCCAAAGTAATCTCTCCGCATTCTTACGAAATATGAGCAAGCCGAAAATCCCACCCTATCAACTGCTGACATATGATGTCCAATTAATAAGCAAATAGAGCGATTTAGTAGAGGCTGAGTCGAAGAAGCGCGGGAACCTGAGGTTTGTTATCGGCCTCTACCAGAAGCTTGATTTCTACATGGTCGAACAAACTGTTGCAGTTATCGCTGGGGCTGCTGCACCTGTTTGTGAAACTGGTGCTTATATCCTCAACACTTTATATATATTGTTGGTGGAAACAGTGGCTTGATTATGCCAATCCTAATGCCTGAGCTGTGGTCCTTCTCTGCTTTATATGCCCGGAAGAGTGTTTGACCTTTTCTCCAAATAAACACTGACCGTCAAAATGCATATCCTGAACATCTGCAAAAAAGCCAGTATAGACCATCTAAGAATGCCTTCATTCCACCACAACCAAGCCCATAGATTGGGCAACTGCATTTGCTGCTTCCAACTTAGTCTGCATTAATTGTTTACCCTCTTCATCAACATTCTCGGCAACTCCCTAAACAGGTCACAGATAACAATAAGCCATTCAGCAAGCTCCAGCAGAGTTTGAGTCCCCCTTGCAGTAAAACTGGTGGTGTTCCATGGTTCAGAACATCTTCTTTCCGAAAGCACTGGACCTCTTCTTGACCAGGCAGAACCGTAGGGAAATGGTTCTGTTCACTTCTGACGACGAAGCATCAATCACTAAACTCTTGTGTTGGGCGCTTTGACAAAAGCACAGGTGAGGAGTTGACCCAAGTTTACATGCAGCATGTTTCACCTGTTATGTCCCATATAGAGACCCTAATGTAGACCCGTTCATACATGCCCTAAAATGGACGTATTCGTATGTGCCCTAATATGGTCATATTCGTACTTGCCCTATTATGGTCAATGCCGCATATGCCCTATTACGGTCATAACTGTACATGTCCTATTATAGTCATGATTCCTTATATAGGCATGATCTTTCACCCACATTGGTCCTCACTAGTACACAACGTGCTCTGAGGGCTGAACGTTATCTATTCTGTGGTTTTGAATACAGCAGGGTTTTTCCCAAACACAGGCCCACACTGTACTCATCAATTATGCATGGCTCTCTAGGAATACACCACCTGCATAATATGTATGTACAAAGTTCACCCCTGACGTCTTCCTCAAGTCTAACATGGCCAATGCAAACCATACGAAGCAACTAGAGTCTTCAGGGTATAAATACACCACATCTTACCCCGGTAAGACAGAGGGAACCGAGACTTCCATGCTGACACACTGAGCTGAGGCTCCTGCATGCAGTCGCTCCAGCTGACAGCGGTCTGGCACAGCCCTTGCGGGGTGTCCAACTCGAGACCAGGACGGGGTCCCACATTCTCTCTATTCAGGTATGGGGGTTCGACTAAATCCTAGAAGGATTCTTGGCTCTTAGGCTTTTAGACCTACACATATGCTAGGTACACTCAGGTACATCTAGTTAGGCATCGTAGGAGTACGCGCACATTTCATAATGCTTTTTATATTCATGTATGTATTCATGATTATTGCAATATGGTAGAACTGTTCTATCCCTTTGCTTTTATCGTACTGCTGATAATATATCTCTGCTATTGTCTGCTGGTTTCTGCAGCACATATATTTTACACTAGAATAACAACTGTTCAATAAATACTTATTGAAACGCCCAGACTGTTTATTCTGTGTAACTCTCTGAGACAAACCGAATAAGTAAGCAGGAGTGACTGAGCGAAAGGTAGTACATTGTTTCCACGATTCTGAGGAATTTGGGTTGTCATGATCTAAGGTTGCCAGAAACTAATCTCTCCCCGATAAGAGGAGATTCTAGTGGCACTGTGAGCTAGCTAATGCAAATCAGGCTAACATACGCAGTGGGGGTGCACAGAGCCAGTCTGCCACCAAGCCCACCGTTTATGTTATCCAAACGTGCAGGTCCTGCATGGGTACTATAGGAACTACACGACACACCACTGCTAAAAATCAACCAAAGCTTACTACACGCTTCCACCACTGAATCTCTCTAAGTGGTAGCTGTGAAGAGCAGCCTTCAGGCTTAGTCCAGAAGGAGTTGAAGCAGCTTGTTTTACCAGTACTAATCATATAGTGTAGGTTAAGTGAAGAAGAACCACACAGTGTAGTTATAAAAATATGAATTTATTAAAAACACTCACTAACACATTGCAATATCTCCTCCCCAGAGATATAATCACAATACACAGTATACTTCAGTAATAGAACACATAAGTAGCACAAATACACAGTGGTCTCCAGGGGGAGACCAAACCATATACTAATAAAGTGAAATGCGACCCACGCTCTAAGTCGAGACTGGACCCAGAAGACTTAGAAGAGCCTTCCCAGAGGACCATGAAGAAACCCTGTGGAAGATGGAAGGTTAGAGAGTCACCCCACCCCTGGATACCCCAGGAATCAGGATACCTACAGCAGGGAAGCTGGGTGCATAGGTGCGAAGTGACGTCAGAAACCGTCGTAGACCACAATGGAGGACTTCAGTAAAGATGCCGCTGGCGAAGAAGCTGAAAGAGTCCGGTGGAATCCAAGGGTGGATTCAGGATGAGAGGTACCAGCAAGCAGAGGGGACAGAGTCTATGCCACTGAGAAGTAACCAGGAGCCACGGAAGATGAATGCCCACCGATGTCGGAAGATGCAGGAGAGTTGACGGTGACCTTGGCGCTGTAGCTATGCGGACCAGGAGATGCTGTGGAAGCCCAGGAGCCGTTAACGAGCTGTCCCACATCGGATGTCAAGAGCCAGGGGGTCCGTGTCCGGCACGAGCACCAACAAGCCTTGGCAGCAGAAACAAACGTGGCAGAAGAAAAAGGTGCAGCGTAGGGACCAGCAAGGTCCAAGGGTCTCACCCAGTGGAGGTAAGTCAGAGCAGGCCCCAAGCAAAGACAGGAGCCCACTGGCCAAAGAAGACCCTCAAGAGGACCCACGGGCCGAAAGCACAGGAGTCGCAAGAGGACCTAGAGCAGCTTACAAATGATGCAGGACCATGGTGCAGAGGATGCAGTGAGGACGAAGATCTTGGTAGCAAGAGATGCTGGAGCTTCTTGGAGCAAAAAGATCTCTGGAGAAGAGATTCAACAAGACTTGGCAACGGCGAGTCGACGTGGTGCACAGAAGTGCTGCTCCAGCGGTTCCCACAAAGGATACTGACTTCAAACTTGCTGTGAAGACAGTGCAGGCCTCGACGGAGTTGCAGAACCACCACCTGTGTTGCTGACCCTTTCAGAGTCCGTGGGAGCTCAGGAACAGCAGACCGGTCAGCTTCGTTGAGGTGCCTGTAGAACTGGAGTATTGTTGTTTTACTGTATATCCTTCTGTATTTATGTTTAGTAATCCGGTTCTGTGTCTTTAAGATTTATTAATTATATATATTGACTATGCACATGATCGCCTTGTTTACTTTTTTTAACCCAACTGCTGTGTCCAAGGTTCTGGATTGTACAGAACGGACAGAGAAGCTGGGCAGGAGGAGAAGGAAGACGTGTACTTGGAGCTGTGCTGTTGGTGTTTCAGCTACGGAATAAATAACTTAAAAAGTACTTCTTGTCACAGAATTTACTCAACAAATTTGGCGACGATTTCCAGAAACACTAAAGGACCCGCTTTGCTATGTGTTGGTCATTCTTCATCTGGCGTGCACAGTACAGTCTCCTTGTATTCGTGGGGCTTACACTGTTTGATCGAGCTGGATAAGGAGCGATTTAGCTCGCGTCGCCCCGTCGGACGTTTTGCCAGCCCTGATTCTTTTCGTGAAAGTGTTATTTTTCTACTTGCCTGCAGCCTTGGTAACTCCTACCAAGTGGATTTCCAACGTTTGCCTGGTACTGGCATTTTTTCAACCTTCAGCATTCCAGGGCAGAGCTTCCTTCATCATTCGCTGATGTGTTGGTGTTCTGGCGGCCCTTCTCCCAGCCGGCTCGTTTATCGCTGCTTACATGCCTGCGTGCCTCTGTGACGCAAGAATCGGATGTATGCGTTGCGTGTCCCCGAGTCACGTCAAGGTCACAAACCGTTGCCTGGCAACTGCAGCGGATCGTCTTTGCCTCGGAGCATGAAGAA
The DNA here is from genome assembly GCA_963921515.1 of Calotriton arnoldi. Classification (NCBI taxonomy): domain Eukaryota; kingdom Metazoa; phylum Chordata; class Amphibia; order Caudata; family Salamandridae; genus Calotriton; species Calotriton arnoldi. Next base: position 524,862 of record CAWUFW010007687.1, read on the forward strand.
ACTCGTACAGCGAGTGCGCCGTACTCTTCGCTTGGGGGAATTTACACTGTACCACGATTGTTTGATTACGGAAGGCCTGTTTTTTTCCTACGTTCTGCATTAACGAAGGAGCTCTCCTTCTAGCGGTGGATATATATTTATTTCTTCTGTGGTTATTGGGCTCTGCAATCACTTCAAGTTATATATCCTTGACATTTCTGCATACTTCAAAAGGTGGCAAGTTTATTTTACTTTCTTTTCCCTCATCATTCCTTATTATTGTGGGTCAGTGGACTAGTCCTGCCTTCGGGTGAAGTATGGACACTTTACCCTACTGTTAATTTTGGATACTGGAAACGGTGGACAAGTCCCTGGGGGTGAAGATTGGACATTGCTTTATTGTGTTAGCCTGGTTGTGTGGTAACTTTTGTCATCAACATTATGGCCACGCAAAATTTTGCCTTCCATCCCTCACACGCTCTCTGGCCTGCTGGTGGTAATCCATGCATGAAGTGGGTAGAGTGGAAATCCTATTTCTTAAAATTTGCTTGATACCATAGATGAGGATGGTAAGATGAAACCAGAAAGGAAAAAGAAGTTGTTTTTACATTCTATTGGACCAGGAGGTTTGAAAGTGTATGAACAAATGACAAAGTCTGCTGGTGGTGGGGATGCAAATGTATTTGATGTTACGCAGCAGGAGTTTGACAATTACTTTGCTCCCAAAGTGTGCATAGGGATTGTCAGGTTCAAGTTTCCAAAGGAAGCAAGAGCCGGGTGAGTTGGTGGATCAGTGTGTAGCAGCTCTGAGGAAATTAGTAAGTGATTGCAAATTCGATCATCTTCAGTAGCAGTTTATTCGGGATCAGGTAGTAATGCATACTGCGGACACCACCATTCAGGAATGGTTGTGGATAAATGGAGATCTGGATCTTAAGGTAATTTTAGCAATTGCTAGAAAGGCGGAACTCTCGAGTCGTAGTGCGAAAATACTTATGGCAGATCCAAGGTGCGGTAGTGAGGAAACTATATGTAAGATTAACAAATTATATAGTAGGAACCAAAAGGAAAATACTAAATCTACTTAACCTACTAGGAAGAGTAGCATGAAATCACCATCCTTTGCTAAGAAGGAAGGTTTAAGATGTTATCGTTGTGATAGTAGTGCACATCTTGCCTCGAGTAAGTTCTGTCCCACACTCAAGCAAAAATGTTCTGCTTGTGGTGTTATAGGGCATTTTGCTATGGTATGTAAGAGGAAAAAAGGATTTAAGGTCAAGTGTGTAGAGGAACCTGTTTCAAGCGAAGATGAAGATTACATAGAGAAAGTCATGAATTACAACATTCAGGATCCCAACCAGCTAGATATGTTTGTGTTGAACATCAAAGACAATGCAGCTGAAGTTAAAAAGAAACTCATTTGCTCAATGTCTATTGGTGGTGTCAAGGTAGATATGTTTGCCGATTCTGGGTCCTCCTTCACTATTATTAATGAGGAAGTGTGGAACTCCAAATTTGTGTCTAAAATCGGAAAAACTCTTCTTGAACCAGATATTAATCCGGAGGGGTACTCAGGGGAGAGGACAGATTTGGTTGCTTTCAGGGAATTCTTTTTTAAATTTAAGAGCAGAGAGTGTATACGTAGCTAAAAAAGGACCATCAGTTTTAGGCTGGAGGGATCAAGGTGATTTACATATCATTTTAAACCCCAATAGTCCAGATCCAGTTTTGATTGTGGATGAAAGCACAACCCTGAGTGATAAAATCCTTAAAAGATTCCCCCAAGTATTCTGTGAGAATATTGGCAAGCTGAAAGGGTTTGAACATCGCAATGAGTTGAAAGAGGGTGCGTGTCCTGAGGTACACAAGGCCAGGAATATTCCCATTATTGTGAGAGAAGAAGTGGAGAAAGCGTTAGACAAATTAACCAAGGCAGACATCATAGAACCTATTGAGCCGTCTGAATGGATTTCTCCAGTGGTAGTTGCGAGACGCAGTAATGGGAAGATTAGACTCTCCATTGATTTACGCCATGTGAACAACAATATAGTTATTGACAAGTTTCCTCTTCCCAAGATTTCTGAAATGCTAGCACTAGTTAAGGGCGCCAAATGGTTCTCCACCATTGATTTATCAGCTGCGTATCACCAGATTTCGTTGGCTGAAGAAAGTAAGTGCTACACTGCATTTATTACTCCCATGGGGTGTTTTCAATACAAAAAGATGCCTTTTGGGTTGGCGTCAGCTGCAGCTATCTTCCAGAGGCTGATGTATCAGTTATTTAGGAAACATCCCAAAGTTAAGTGTTTTCAAGATGACATTCTTCTCTTTGGAAAAGATAGACAGGAACATGATGATGTTTTGTCAGAGGTATTAAGCGTGTTAGAAAACAATGGTCTGACTGTGGAACATGGGAAGTGTAAGTTTGCTGTGCACACTGTGACCTATTTAGGTCATGTGCTGTGCAGTGACGGAGTTACTACAAAACCTAAACTAGTGGAAGCGGTCCAGAATGCTCCACATCCATCCAACAAGGATGAAATCCAGTCTTTTTTGGGCCTTGTGGAGTTTTATGCTAAATTTGTGAAAGGGTTCTCCAGTAGGGTTTTCAATATTAGGCAACTTCTAAAAAACAAAAGTAAAGTTTGAGTGGACGAAGGAGTGTGAGGCAGAATTTACAGATATAAAAAAAAATTCAATTTCTAATGCTCCTGTGCTTAAGGGCTTTGATCCTGACTTGAACTATGTGGTTACTGTTGATGCCAGCAATAAGGGTTGGGGTGGTGTTCTTTCGCAAGTGGACAAAGATGGAAAGGAGTCCATAATTGCGTATGCGTCACATGCTTTGTCCCCAACTGAAGAAAAATTCTCAGTTATCGAGAAGGAAACTCTGGTGTATGTGTGGGCATTAGAGCATTTCTGATCATTTGTATGGGGTAAAGCATGCACGGTACGCAGTGACCACAAACCTCTGGTCAAGTTGCTAACCACAGAAAGGCTCTATAACGCAATCTGCGAGAATAGAAAGGTTGTCCATGCCTTTACAAGACTTTATTTATGCTGTGGTGTATGTGCCAGGGAAGAGCAATGTGTTGGCTGATTTTGTTTTCATGTATGCCTACACCTATACAGGAATGTGGTATGGATGAATGGGAGGACTTACACATTGCATTTATTCATGACCAAGGTGCTCCCAGTTTTCAGGAAGAGGTATGGAAGAAAGAATATACGGAAGATGTTGTTCTTCAGCAACTTATTGTTTTGGTTGAGCGTGGCTGGCCTCAAAAGAGCAGTATGGATGAAAGGTTTAAAGATATTTGGGAGATTAGAACTGAACTATCTGTGAATTACGACATGGTTTTCAGGGGTGAGAGAGTTATTTCTCGGTCTGTTCTAAGAGATAATGTTATTAAAATTGTAATTCTAAAACATTTATAGAGCGCATGGTTACCAAAGGCATCCCAGCGCTAGAGGCCGAATTCATAGTCTACATCTCAGTCATGGAAACAGGAAGGTTTTTATGCGTTTCCGAAAGGCCAGATGGTTAGTTTCACACCGAATGGCAAGGGGGAGGGAGTTCCAAAGCCTAGCAGCATTATATGAAAAAAGGCGACCCCCTGTGCGGGCCTTCCTAATTCTAGGAACAACAGCCAGCTGTTTATTACATGATCGCAGGGTTCTCTCAGGATGATAAAAGGACATGAGAGAGCGTGTGATAGGTGGGCCAGGACCTAGCAAAACCTTGTGTGTGATACAGAGAGCCTTAAACTGCACTCTCTGCTGGATAGGCAGCCAGTGAAGGGCGGCCAGTGCAGCCCCTGCTGACTGTCAGCTGGGGATATTCAAGAGTTGTCGTGCCGCACAGTTTTGAACAATTTGTAATTTCTTAATCGTGGAGCAAGATGTTCCTAAGTATAGGGCGTTGGCATAGTCGAGCCTAGAAAGTATAAGGGACTGGACTACCACTTTCCTTGCAGAAATAGGAAGGAGGGGAATGATTTTCCGTATCATCCTCATCAGCCCAAAACAGCTGCCAGCAACCTTCCTTGCTTGTTCCCCAAAATCGAGGTTACGGTCTAGCCAGACTCCCAAACTCTTGATATAATCTTTGGGGGAGGGGAGGACCGAAACAGCTCGGCCAAGAGGATATTATGTTGGGTATAGAAGGTTTACCCAGGAACATAAGCTCCGTTTTAGATCAGTTGAGCTTCAGGAATGAACCCTCCATCCATACTGCGATCTCTCGAAGACACATTGCCCAGTCCGGAACAATGGTGTTGAGCTGATTAAAAGAGACAATCAGCTGCGTATCAGCGGCATATGTGATAATTTGAATGCCGAAAGGCTCCACAACACCTGCCAAGGAGCTCATATATACGTTAAAAAGAGTGGGAGACAGGGAGGATCCCTGAGGGACCCCACATCGGAGGGGTAGAGGGTCAGAGATACAGTCTTCATGAAACACCTGAAAAGATCGATCATCCAAAAAGGAAGAAATCCATTCAAGGGCCAGCTCAGTCACTCCTATATCTCTAAGCCTCTGATTGAGCAGCTGGTGATTAACCGTATCGAAGGCTGCGCTCAGATCTAAAAGCACGATGGCAGCGCAGCCCCCGTTGTCTAGGATTTTCCTAGTACCCTCAACCACCGCTAGCAGAGCGGTTTCTGTGCCTTGTTGGGGCCTAAAACCAGTTTGAGATGGATGAAGGCAGTTATTACTTTCCAAGAACCCGGACAGAACAACATTCACATGTTTTTCAGCAATTTTGCTGATCCCTGGTAACAATGAAATGGGGCGATAATTCCCTAACATTTCAGGGTCCAAGTTTGGTTTTTTCAGCAAGGCTTTAACCATTGCTTGTTTCCAAGGGAAGGGAACTATGCCTGTCCGGAATGTAGCGTTAATCAAATCTAGGATAGTTGTAGACACTGTATCAAAAATCCGATTTAAAAAAAGGGGGGGAACTGTATCCTTGGGAGAACCTGACTTCAACTGACCAAGAATACCTTGCAGGGCAGAAAGGTCCAAGAGAGGAATTTCCGCTAAAATGCAATTATCAGTGCCTCCTTTGTTGTTGATTGGGGAGACATTAATTGAAACAGTGGTCTGATGAAAAGAGGAATAGATATCTTGAATTTTATTAAAGAAAAAAGTAGCTAAAAGATTGCAGCGAGATGACATATCATCGCAGGAGATAGGCGGGGGGGGAAGTTTAATAATAGATTTAACTATGCGAAATATTTCGCGAGAGGAGTTGGGGGCTAAAAGTATTTGGTTTTCATAATAAAGTGACTGAGCACTCTTAATTTCTTCCTTATACTTCTTGATATCTTCCCTATAGATCATTTTATTGATAGTGGAGTAGTCTTTCCTCCACTTTCTTTCGGACCGTTTACAAGACTGCTTAAGTTTACGCAGATTGGGGGTATACCAGGCTGTTCTATTTGCGCCATTTTTATCCTTAATTTGTTTCTTTGGAAGTACTATATCTAAGGAAGAGCTCAGCCAATTTTCAAAGTTATGGTTTGCATTGATAGGGTTAGACTCAGGTGCTGGTCTGGTGTCGTTAAGTATTGACACCCAGCGTTCTACTGGGAGTTGTGACCATGGTCGGAGCAGCTTGGTAGATGTTACCATCGATCTGCTACTAACTTTACAGGTCCAGGAGAAGGAAATGAGGGAGTGATCTGTCCAAGGAAGCGGAATAGGATTTCCAACCTGAAGGTCTGTGGCATTGGTAAAAATAGGATCAAGTAAATGACCCTGAGAGTGGGTGTGGCCTCTCACTTTTTGGTAAAATTGGAGGGCTTCCATACTATCCACTAGGTCACGTGTAGCTGGTAAGGAGTAGTCATCAAAATGCATATTAAAATCTCCCAAGAGGGAGAAATTGGACAAAGGGCTGGCTAGGTTAGCTGTGATCTCGGGGAGATAGTTACAAAATTTGCCCAATGTCCCCGGAGGGCGATAAATTAAAATCCCAGAAAAAGTACATGTGTGGGAGAAGCCGATGGAAAAGAGCAAACTCTCGCAGTCGGCTATAGGATTCCCTAACACACAACAGTTAAATCCAATTTTGTAAATGATGGCTATGCCACCTCCTCTGTTATATTCTCTGTCATGTCTTTGAATAGTATACCCAGAGGGGAGGGCTTGCGTAAGGCTCGGGTCTGACTCACTCGTTAGCCATGTTTCTGTTAAAAACAGAACATCTGGACTCTCCTCCTCTAACAGTAATCTAATTTCAATAGAGTGTCTGGGCATTGAGCGACAATTCAATAGAAGCATATTAAAAACAGTGGCTGGGTTCGAGATTGTATGCTCATTGAGGGCAGGATGGAATTGAAAGGGGCAGTGCACACATTGCATAGTCATCCCATCAGGACACATACCATGAATACAATTACTCCTTACCGTCCCTCTATACTGCTGGAGTTGATCAGCAGTATAAATGAGCGGCGCCCTTGCGCAACCGGCAGGGATTCTGGCACCTGGGACCGGTCATGAAGGACATTTAGGGATTGTAAAGACCAAATAGAGATCAAAAAAGTGGTTTTGGTGGCCCGGAATGGATTTACATGCAGAAAGACTAGTGAGGAATTGTCTGTTGTGTGCCAATGCAGACAAATCTCTCAAGACTGAGACCTAATATGTGCGAGTCAATTATTCCCAAAAAACCTTGGCATACTGTGGCGGTAGAATCATGGGCCCTGTAGGTTCCCCATCCAAGAATAATATATACATGATTGATATTTTTTCTAGATGGCCTGTTGTCAAGGTGATTGACAGTATTAGTTCTGCAGAGGTTTTGCGGTTCATTGATGACACCTTTGTGGATGAAGGTTTGCCTGTCCAATTGATTAGTGATAATGGAGTTCAGTTTTTATCCAATTTGTAGAAGGATTATTTCAAAAGAGCGGGTGTCAAGCACAAGACCACCTCTCTGTAAAATCCCAGTGGCAATGGTATGATCAAGAGGTTCAACAGGGTATTGGAAGCCGCCATCCAAATCGCAACTTAGAATGGGGTAGACTGGGAAGTTAAAGTTCACAAACTGGTTTGGACTTATAGGACCACCCTTCATGAGGCTCTAGGAGCGTCCCCTTTTGAAGTCATGAGAGGAAGAAGTGCCAGGACTAAATGCAATCCTGAGTGGCTTTTAAAAAGTACAGAGTTTAAGGTTTCTATGGATGAAGTGAGGGAAGAAAATTGTGGAGAAGCACAGGAAATACAAAGAAGCTTACGATAGTAAAAGATGTTCTAGTAATCCCACGATTACTAAGGGTGATTGAGTCAAAGTCCAGCTTCCCTGGTTGGTTAAGAAAGGCAATAGTCAATTTTTTTAACCTTTCCAAGTGGTAGACGTTCTACGCAACGCTGTCCGTCTTAGTGACAAGAAGGTTTGGAATCTTAAAAGAATTGCTATCCTCAAGAGTGATCACAATTTGTATTCTGGAAGTTTTGGTTGTTCCAGTAGTCATGTTCTGGATTTTGAGGATGTTGGTGATATTGGGAGTTCTGTTGATAGAGAAGTGGAGTGTGTGGATGGGTCTGGTGTGGATAATAGGAAGGAATATGCTGTTGTGTTAGATAAGGCAGGACCCAGTTTGGTCTGTGACTAACATCAGAGATTCAGGTCCTGGCTCTGTGTCCGCCAGTAGTGATGATGGAGATTTGGAATTTTATTGGTCCAGGGAATGAAGCTCCAGAGTTAGGCCCAAGGAACGATGATCCAGTATTGGAAGGGATTAGTGTGAATGGTGGTGTATTGAGAAATACCAAGGGGGTAAAAGGACGCAATAGAAGAGTTCGCGAAAGACCCAAATGGATGTCTGATTTTGAGTGTGGCAATTAAGGTTTTTGTTTTGTTTGTTTTAGGGGGGGAAGATGTATTGTGTTTTACTGTATATCCTTTTGCATTTATGCTTAGTAATTCGGTTCTGTGTCTTTAAGATTTATTAATTATATATATATCGAGTATGCACATGCTCGCCTTGTTTACTTTTGTAAACCCAACTGCTGTGTCCAAGGTTCTGGATTGTACAGAACGGACAGAGAAGCTGGGCAGGAGGAGAAGGAGGACGTGTACTTGGAGCTGTGCTGTTGGTGTTTCTGCTATGGAATACATAACTTAAAAAGTACTTCTCGTCACAGAATTTACTCAACAAGTATGCAAGTGGAAAGCGCCCCCACCCTGGCCCAATACACTGAGTCCGGTCTGGGAGGTGGTCACCTATTGTCCTACCTTCTCCTGCTTGAGCTTGGCTCAGCAGCAGGAGGGCATAATCGTAACTGTGGTCGGCAGCAGCCATAGCTTGCTGTCAGATGCTTCAAGACTGGTACCGGGAGCACGGAGGGCTTCCCAAAGGAGCTTCAAGATGCATGGAATCATACCCCAACACCGTTTATGGTGTCGGTGTATGATTCCAACATGTTTGATACCAAACACGCCAAGGTTCGTTACAGCCAGTTTAGAGTTAGCCATCGCGTAATGACGCATGGCCACTCTATGTATCGTAATGGCTGTTGCACTTACAATGCCTGGAGAATGGACTGGCGTTTGTATGGGGTGTCCTGCTCATGCAGAGGCACCCTCACACTTATAACCAAGCGCCCTGCCTTCAGGATTCAAAGATCTGCCTTAGGGGTGACTTACAGGTTTTAAGTGTAGTGACCTCAGATATGAGAAATCATATGTTTGTTGTAAGTGGTGCTAGCACCAGCTTACACAGGCTGCAATGGCAGGATGACACCAGCAAAAAGTGGGGGTAACCATGAAAGCAGATCCAACTTTCCTACAGAGAGCTATTGCCCAGAGTCGTATGATGCTGAGCTTCCGCCGGTGCCAGGGACCTAACAGTGACCTCCGCCCTCTGGAGTCAGCTGCTCTGGCCACATCTCTCACACCTACATGCAGGCTAATATTCAGTGCCTCGCCCGCTTGGTTCACAACAGCTGAAAATGTCATGTGGCCCTCAGTAATCACAAAATCAGTTTCTGTAGAAATATCAATGTCTCTGGCATTTTGTAAATCCAAAAATAAGCATTTATTTATACAAGTAGAAGGCAAAAATGTTCTGACTCACTGTAAGCATCATTATCATACGTGTAAGGGTACAGGTGATTGAACCATAATGTCTCTGAGCTAAGGTCCAACAAAAGTATAATGAAATGACTGGATCAAGAGAACTTAAGACTTTGCCTAAAGGTGCTGGTGCATCCAGCCTCTTCTTTCCTTACTCTTGAACCCACCCTAGTCTATTCCAAACCATAGTAGCAATATTTGCACATGTTCTCTATTGTGGGAACACAAGAGAAAAGGGTTTATTGGGTGTGGTAGGAAGTGGCGCCAACATAAGGTGTGCGTATTGTTTTTCTTATACCACGTAGGACGGTGCTACAGGTGAGGGATAACCCCTGAACCCCCCTAGGAGATAGACCAAAGGTCATACAGAAATAACAGCAAGCCTGTGCACACATAAACAGTATCTAGAAGTCAATTTCTATGTCGTATCTAGTCGCAAAGCAAATATAAAACAACACATTAATACAGTAACAACAAAACAAGGTATCATAAGTTGTATTTTTCTTTTATTCCAGAACGGTTGCCCAGCCAACACGTGTTTCGTCTGGGGAGGTACCCCATGACTTCTTCAGGGCTTATGGCAAAGCAAGATGAATTGGAAATCTCTCTGCCGGTTGTACTTTCGTCCCTGCTGGCGTGAAGAAAGTAGATATTCTTAAAGTTGCAGTCCTGGTAAGGGACATCGAACTAGAGCTGGGAGTAGTAGCTTCTGATGAGAACGAATATGTCCTGAATTAGGAAAAGGGAAACCGGGCTTGGTATCCGGGATAGTGCTGTATATAATCGACGCGCTGTTCAAATTGTAGCGCCAGTGTATTGCCCAGAGAATCAGATATCAAATACGGATATCTGTAACAGCAAGTACGCTGTATACGCCATTCTGCGGTTCTTTGGTAACGTTCTCTAATGTGGCCTCTGGCTTGGCAATAAAGACGGCCAAAACCCGGGCCTATAAGTAAGTGGATTTTCTTGTATCTGCCAAGAATCAAGAGCATTGAGAATAAAGAAAACTCCAATTATTAAGCACTGCATAAAATAAGTGATAAAATAACATCAATTCAGCAGAAAACTTTAGAGACACAAAATACTTTGATGCTGCAACAAAGCATAAGCTTTCACATCCTCCTGGGTCTTTAATGGGTTATAATTTCAACTCAAAAGCTCTTTCTAACCACCTCCACACCTGCCTGTGCATTCCAATCTCTATTCAACAAGGGAGCTACAATCCTGATGTTTTGTTTTTATTCAACATCCCTCTAACAGACAGCAAGAAATCAAACAGGCATTCTGTCGCACAGAAAAAGATGACAAAGGCGTCACTAAAGCGCAACAAGTATTTGGAAGTCTAATCCGCTTAGAAATATTTTGTATTAATTCCCTGGATCATGAGACTTCCCTTCCTGTGAACTCTGTGAAAGTATAAAATGGTGTTTGATGCCACTTTCATTACCCATATGAATTTGATTAAAAAAAAAAAAAAACAGCAGTGCCTGTGAGCCTTCATATAACAGAAAGCAGAGAAGCACTTTGCTCTCATGCTTTCAGCAAAAAGTTCTTGCTACAAAGTAGAAAGATGTATAGGGTTAAGATGCTATTTGGGGGCTGCTCAGCGATTGTAAAATGTTTCAATTGAGTAGCAACTACAATAAGAACACTGGAATGTTGAGAGCTCAATTGAAGATAATAAACTGCCAATAATAGCTGATATAGAACAGTCTGCTCCAATATTTGAATGTGTCGTTCAGTTTCTCCATTTCTAATCTAGAACATTCTGCCCTCAGTGTGTAAATGTTGTAATAGGCTTAACGCCCTGTCATGTCTTTTAGGCTAGTCCTGTCATGTATACCCCTATTACATACATTTGTCCCATCCACACGACAATAACGATTCTAAACAGGTGACCTTTGACCTAGTAGCTTGCTCCTGTCTCTTCGACACCAGGCTCTTAGTATTCATTCACAATCCCTGTACCTGACGTACATAAACATGTCCCCAGGCAGGGCAGAATTATTCTTCATAAGGGGCACCACTTTTTTCATCCTTGGCCAACAGCCAGGTGTGCATGATCGCATTTGTTTAGAAAAGCATTGGTGATTGTTTTCAAAACATTTATGATTGTTTTCAAAACATCCATGATTGTTTTAAAAACATATCGATTCTAGAAAAAAACCCTGGAGTGACCACTTTAGTATAAAATACCCTCACTCCCCCCCCTACAAATCAGAGGAGAATTCCTTCCAAGCTGACATGCTGAGTCTTCAACAAGCAGTGGTCTGACATCCCTTGCAGGGTTTCATCCTCGACGCAGAGACGGGGTCCTTTGTTCTTTACCATCAGGTGAGTGGGATGGTTCTTCCCTGGGGGCTTCTTGGCTACACATACATACATATACGCATAGACATGCTACACATAGAGATCTAGGCTAGGTACATTTAGGCAAATTACTTAGGGCGCGCATTTTAGGAATACGCAAGTGCTACTGTTTTTATCTGAACTGCTTATGTTCATCTTAATAGCGCTATGGTAGAAATGTATCTACTATTTACTATATTGGTACTAGCAATCTCTTTTGTATGCTTCGGTCTCCTAATTGTCGCAGCACACATGATTTACACCAGGCTGTCTCTGGACCAATAAATACTTATTGAAACAACCTAATCGCCATCCTGTGTATTTTCTGAGAGAAAGCAAGCACGAGTGTCTGAGCAAAACGTACTGTACTGTGTTCCACGATCCCTGAGGAATCAGGGTTGTCATGTTCAGTGGTTGCCAGAGACTACCTACATCACTGTAAGATACAGGGGGGGTGGTAGTGGCACTGTAGAGCTAGCAGGTCTAACGGCTGACATATCCTGTGGGGGAGTAAAGAAGCGGTTGGGACACCAAGCCCTCAGTTTAGGTCATCCAAAATGCGCAAGTCCTGGGGATTCCTAGGAACTACACCACAGCCCTTCAGTTGTGTTGTGTTTACTGTGTGACCAAGCAACAATGTGTGAAATAATGGTGGAAGAAAGAATGTTTGAGGTGGACAGTTCGTGTGGGAGCGTGGTGAGAATGATATGGTTTGGAGTGCGGTTTCAGTTGCAAGGTACTAGGAATCAGGAGGTAAGGTTGGTTTGTTGCGTACTGCCAGATCTCTTCTAAAGAAATAAACCTACCTGTTCACACCGTCAACATCTGTTTGGTAAAAGAGGATAGACCTGCTACACAATTAGGTTTGTCCTTCTTTTTCTCCCTTTTAACTGAGAAGATACTACCCTCAGTGGTTGAAATGTTTTAATAGCTTCATAGCCCTTCTGCTTCAGGATATACTGGTTGTTAAAGGCCCTCTCTCTCGTTATGGGCCCCCCCACCTGTGGCTCAAGCCTATATCTTGTGTTCAAGGCATTTGATAACCTCAAAAGCCTGCCGCAGAAGGGCTGTAATATGGCTGAATGGCTCAGCCAGTTTGATGAGTTAAATGATTTAAGTATCAACTGATATTATAGCTTTAATGCATAATGGATTTTGTATTTTTCTTTGCTGATTCTTCATAGAACTACAGAAGATTTTTGGCCTTTGGATGTTAAAATTTCCACTTCGGATGATTTAGTGAAGAGTAATAATCTAATCTTTTCTGTAAATTCATGTTCTGACCATCAACAATAAATTAGTTGAGAAAAGCACTGTTCTGAAGGGTGAGCTAGATTAGCTTCCACTGTGGTTCCACCCCCCTCCCGCCCTCTTAATGAGGCAGGTTAACCACAACTTTGGAAGACACCAAAACTGCCGATTTTCAGCTCGTTCGCGGATTTTTATCACATTTCTCATTAAAATCTGACTATAAATGATGCCCCAAGTTTGCTGAACTACACAAGAAAGAAGGCTAACACAACACATACTCCAGAAGCAAGAATGAAAACAGCAAAAGGCAGCACAGAAGAAATACTTTATTGATAAAAGTATAAAAAAGCATAGAGTGTGTAAGCACGTAGGGCAGACTGAATGTACAGCATACCCGACTGGTTAACACTTATACAAGGCTTAGAAATTATGAAGCTTCTGGGATTTTCTTTGGATTTTGTTTCAGAGCCTGCATTCCATGTGGGCAAAACAAATGTAAATTAGCCTGGGTCGGACCTTTTGTGATGAATTTGTTTGCTTCTATCAGTTGGGTAGACTTCAGTCTAGGTCTAGCATTTTGTTGGTCACCACACAATTTGGAAGGCTCTGTAGGATTCTATGTATTCCTTGATCTTCAAAAACAATTCCGTTTAGGTTGAGGGACCGTAAATTGTGCAGTGTTGAGCAGACATGAATAATAGCGTCAGAGGATAATCCCATGCACCATTCTAAGCCAAGGCCATGTAGATCTTTCAAAGATTTCAAGTTCTGGAGGCCGGAATCTGTTAGGGAACGGAAATTAACAAGCTCTAATGTCCGCAGAGCTTTCAAATGTCGCCCAATGATGTCGAGTGCTCCGTCTGTGATGTTGCATCCTTGAAGTCTCAAATATTGTACATTCTTAAGATGCGCTGCAGCTTTTTCAAAACCTGAATCTGTCACTCGGTACGTACCTGTGAGGGACAAGGACTTCAGATTAAGGTTGCAGCAAAGTGTTTTCAGGTGGAGGTTGGAAAAGGCCGGAACGTGGCTCAGCACAAGGTGCTCTACCTTAACCTGGCGTTTGGTACCATCTTTCAGGCCAGATCCCTGGAACCAGAGTGAGGGAATCTCACAGTGGCTCAGCTCCAGTGACTTCACGGAGGATGGCAAGCAATCGAACTTCAAGCGGCGGAGGTCAGTCTCAGAAAGGCATAGCTTCAAGAGGTTAGGGCTGCGTTTCTCAAGCTCCTGCAGCAGTGCCTGAGACAGGAACTCAACTTTTCTGGCCGAATGCAGAAGCCCTTTCACCTTCAATGTTCTCAAACTGCCTCCCAGGTAACGACGGACGAGATGCCACAATATCTTGGAGTTTATCTGCACACAGTGGACGAGATATAGAGATTCAAAAGATTAAAACTTCAACCAATATAAGATTACAAGAAAACGGTGAAACAAACTTGTGACACTGCGGTGCCCAACATACATTTAACTTTTTCATCAATTCTATGTAATATGTAACAGCTGTGATATTAGGCCTGACTGAATGAAGTGACAGGTCATGGTAAAACAAATTCAACAGACTTTAAGCATATGGCCACATTTTTTAAGGCAGCGAAGAAGTATTATGCGAGAATAAAGAAGCCATTATGGACAAAAAAATTAAGACAACCTAGAAAGGAGAATTTGAATTTTGACTAATAACAAAGACTATCCATTTTTCCATTTTAATGAGTATAGCAATGTAGGGATACGTTGAGAAATGAATGTATTAAATACTTTTGTTCCGCACTGTATGTCTCCTTTTGAGTGCTTCAGAGTGCTGAAGATCGCTTAGTTATGTCAAAGTTTGAGGTTTGGTTTCGGTTTTGGAGTATGATAAGGGTTACTTTTAAGTTAAGGGAACAGTTTGTGCCAAGAGTCACGCCCAAGGTCAGGGCTAAGTCAATCTAACGGTTAGGTATTTTATTTCTGTAGTTATATTTTGGGAAACTTCAGGTAAGATAGAGTTAGGGATGTCAGTGATTTTCCTTAATCTGCGATTCATCATAAAACTTTCTTAAGAACTGTAAATGGAATGTGAAGATCATTTTTGTCATTGTGGACTTTTCAGAATCACACCCTTATAGTTATGTATTTATTTTTGCATTACATTTTTATATATATATTCAGTAAAGTCACCTAGAAACAAATATGTAGCATGAGCTATTCTGTCCCTTTTTAATGGCTGAAAGAATAAGCACAATACGTTTGAGCGTTTAGATAATCTTACAAATGTACCCCACACATCATAACCTCATCAAAATCTCTAGGATCAATCTTGGATAACAACCTTTCCATGCAGGATCACATCAGTGCTGCCACCAGGGGCGCCAATTATCAACTGCACACACTAAGGAAACTAAAACCTTTCATTCCGGCTGCAGATCTCAAAACAGCGGTTCAAGCGCTAGTGACCAAACTAGATTACGGCAGCGCCACCCTCATGGGACTATCAAAAGCAAAACTAGCATCAACCTTTAATGGAGCTGCTCGACTCCTCACAGGCTCAAAAAAAATAAGGCAAAGATCCATCTAAAAATTGCCTGCTTGACTCACAAAGCTCTTCACCACAACACTCCAGCTACCCTGGCCAAGACACTTGTCCTATCAGGCGAGAATTGAACTTTACGAAGCTCTGGCTCCCTTCTACTGAAGCCCTACAAATAAAAAAAAAAAAGAAAACCTACAAGCGCTCCTTCTCTGGAATTGCCCGCAAAATTAAGAACTCTCTTCCTCCCGAGACCAGATCCAACCCCTCAACTGCCCTCTTCCAATGAAAAGTAAAGCATCTACTAATGAACAGATTCCTTCCCCAATGAAGATGCATCCTTCCCAGACTTTAACCTCCATGGCCTGCTGTTTCAAGAAGACTCTCTGGTCCTACTACATACTCATTGTTACTTTTTCTATGATGCCACCATATTATTTATATGCCCATGCCGAATCCAGACTCCAAGAATGCCAACTTACGTGCCTATATTGACTTTGTTGCTCTCCCACAATTGTATACTCATATCTGTTAACCTTTTTGCTTTCCTGAAGTACAGCACTCTGATACCCGAAAGGGTCATGTTCACGCTATATAAAACTCAATAAGTAAAATAAAATAAAAAAATACAGCAAGAAATACATGTGTGCTGATGCTCCTATTTCTTCTTAAAAGGCTCGGTTTATTGTTGTAAATCATCAATCCGATCTCATGCCAAGCAAGTCACAGGCATATTTGTGCAGCACACGTATAACCCAGGGAACTATTTCCCGGGATCAGAACATGCGAGTCGCAAGTTACTCAAGGATCTCTGCAAATCACATAAACTTAGAGTAATCATACTAAGATTTTAACCTAGAAACACGAAGAGACATTAACATTGCTACTAAACTACAAGACAGATAACAACTTGCAGTACAAGCGTGTGTGCACTTGTTTGTTACATCAAACAGGTTACTGCATTTTTGTAGTTTAATAGCAATATTAATAGGACTTCAGTGCAGCATAGGCGAATGTCACTTTCCCATGGGCAACACTCAAAGTGCAGATTTTGCTTGAAGGGATATTAGAAGCAGCAGATAAGCGAAACCCTCAGAGAACCGGTCAAGAGCCTCTCCGGACTGGTGGAGTGCCTCTGAGAGTGGAAAGGACTCTCTTTTAGTTCGCTGAGCTCTAGCTTGGGATCTGTTGGGTCTAACTAATCTGAAAGGACCAGATTGCAAGTTTGTGAGAATTAGCTGAGGTAGTGGAGGGCCAGCTAAAGTCTCCTAAGATTAGCAGAAGATATATGACGGTGAGCGGAGGGCTCTACTATAGGCAGCCTAAATGTTCAGCTGAAAGCTCCTATTCTCTCACCTGCCCGCAGATATTTTTGGGGTCAGAGGAAGTTGCAGTATGGACACGTTCCCTAACTTTTCCTGCTGCTCTCCAAGCTCTTCCCGTTGTCTTTGAGATAAGCTGGTACTGTTCCTGCATGTGCTGTATCTGTATTGAATATGAAAAAAGCTTGCATTGCCGATACTACTGCAGTATTAGCTCTGTGCTTGAAGGAAAGTTTGCAATACTGCTGCCCATAACTGTGAAGCGTGAGGGAAGCTCTTACTGGTGAAATAAGTGCTGTATCCTGTTGATGTTTGAGGGCACGCTTACATTACTGCTGCCTACGATATACCTGTTTTTGGTACGTGAGAGAAGCTTGGACGGCCTCTGGCTGTGCTTTGACTTTTCATTGTGTGTAAGCTGTTTGAACTGCTGCTACATGTGCTGTGCATACAGGACGGCATAATTTACACTGAACATTTAGAGATAGGGGCATATACCACTAAGTATCATATTTGTTTAATGAATAGATTTCAGACTTTTTAATATGACTTTGTGACTCAACATTCAGAAAGCTACCTTTGATACTGAAAACACTAAAAAAAGTTCGAATAAAAATGTACATTTAAACAGAAACTTTTATTTTCAAGTGTAATGCACAGACATAACAGCATGCACTGTAAATCTTAAGTCAATTGTGTCGCTTGGAAAAATGCAATACCCTGTGAGTTGTTAAATCCACCTTTCTCCACAAAGCTTTGTCCAAAACCAGTCTTTTCCAGTGTTTGCAGACTCTGAGAAAATAGAAAAAAGTATATACGTTTAACCCCTTGCCTTTGGTATATTACAGCAAATTGTACATTTAGTTTCCTAATTGGTCTTGTTTTACTTTTCTAAATAGCATTTTACGTTGTGCTCAGTAAATACATATGAATATATGGATATAGTAATGTTGGAAAACTTCACAAGAATATTGAGGTCTTTTATGTGGTACTTTTACTGTTCCTTTGTACAATAAAATGTACTTATGTAAAATGATGTTAAAAATAGATATTTTCAGGAGCAGCTTCTGATATTATATTTAAAAAGTTTATGATCAAGATTTGCATATCTGATGTACATTTTATGTAGTTTGTTGCAATTTGCCAGAGGTCATGATTTTGGTTTCAAGTGTTCGCTTCCCTGGAGCTGGTGGAAACACACAGGTGAGATGTTCCCTTGCAGCACAAACTATGCTAACAGATGCCAAAGCATTAAGGTATGGGAATTTTTTACTGCTTATGAGTTGTATTGCGTTGTATTGTATGATAAAATGTGGATAGCACTTACTACCTGTATGAAATTTGGCTATTAGTTGGGGGGTGTAAGTATCCACTTCAAGTAATAATCACAATTCTTCTTAGGCTAAACTGCTAAAGTCACTACATAAAGCTGAGCTCAACCCATGGTAGCTATGGCACTATACTGATAGGCTTAACGTAGAGGCCTCTATAATTGACTGAGATGTCATAACCGACGCCAACTACGCAGACGTCATGCGGAGCCGAACGGAGCCACCAGATGGAGCGCAGGGGTACTGCTCACACAAATGTTTCCAGATGCAGACGGACACCTGGAAAATTCAAAGGTAAGGAATCTGCAGCTAGAAGTCATCATATAGAAGGTCAGCCTTATGACCCCTAGAGTCTACGTCTTTGCCCTGGGTAGAAGAAATAGAGCAAGTCCAGTCCCCCAGGGCTCTTCTCAGGTTGCAGACAGCAGGTTTTATCCTCTTCTGAACTTCCTCAGATCCAGATGTTTTGTGGGCACCTGGAGATGCCATATTTATGCCTAATCAGGGCTTGAAAAATCCACTTGCCCGCTCGCTACGGCGAGCCAGATCTAATCAGGACGAGCTATTTTTAGGGACTACTCGCCCTTTCTGGAGAGCTGAAAATCCTCAAACTTCAGTCACAGAAAGAAAAGTAAATGTAGGAAGACAAATTGACTTTTGACAAATGTGACAAGATAACAAGATTTAAAGGCATCTTTATTGCTCACAAAGTGAATGAGCAAACTTCAAACTTTACCTGCAATCATGCATTTTCTTTACATTATTGTGATAGAAACTTCCAGAACCCCCAGGAATCCACAAAATTTCTACCACCCAGCATTACCTCACTTGTGCCGATAAAAATGCTGTCCCAATTTTGTGGCTGGGCCTAGCACCCAAGACAGGAACGGATCAAACAAAGGTCAATTGGAGCCCTTGCATGGGGGCTCCCATTGACTCGGTTTGATCCGTTCCTGTTGTTGGCACTGGCCACAACCACACATGGGGAGCAGAGTTTCTATCACTACAAGTGGGGCAATGCTGGGTGGTAAGAATGTTGTGGGTTCCTGCAGGGTCTGGAAGTTTCCATCACAGAAATGTAAGGAAAATGCGTTATTTCAGGAAAGGTTTGAGGCTTGCAGGGCATTGTGGGTAATAAAACCTCATGGGATTCACACACAGCACACCACCCTAGAATCCTCTGGTTGTCTACTTTTCAAAAATGTCTGTGGGGTTAGGTTTCCATGGGTGGCAGTCGAGCATGGCCCCAAATCCTGCAGCTACCCCTATTGCTGATCTCTCCACAGAGCACATTAGGGCCTTTTGTGTCAAGGTCTCTTGGCTCACCCATACAAGTGAGGTACCATTTTTATCAGGAGACTTGGAGGAAGGCTGTGTGGTAGGAAATCTATGGCTCCCTGCAGATTCTAGCCGTTTCCTTTACAGAAATGTGTGGAAAAAGTGTGTTTTTCGTTAACGTTTGAGGGACACTGTGAATAAGAAAATGGTGTGGGAAGCATGTGAAGCACTTCACCCTGGACTCCCACAGATTTCTAGTTTTGAGAACGTCTGGGAGGTTTTTCCAGGTGGCAGCCTACCCTAGCCCAAAAAGTGCACATGTTCCAAATTGCAAGTAGGATGATACTGGGAGTTAGCCAAACTCCCCTGGACCATATGTAAAAATAACACCTTTAGCTTTAGTTCGCAGGGAAGAAGAAAGACTAGTGAGGTTTTAGGGGTGAGGGCTTATATTAGGATGGGAAAGACCCACCTCATTATTTTATTAAAATATATATACATGTCTGGCATACAGTCGGCTTTCTGCCCCCCAGGGGGGGGCAGATCGGGGTAATTACCGAAATCTGCACCCCAGGGGAGCAGAGAGGCTTTTATTAGGGGTAGGAGGATGGCCATATCCATTCTGGGCAGCCCACTCCCCTCCGTTTTTAGTTTAAAAAGAAATTCCTGGTGCCTAGAGTGCTTTTTGCCCTGGGGGGGGTCGGGGCAGATCGGAGCAATTGACCCCATCTAAAGACCATGGGGTGGGGGCATGGCCGGGGCCATTGTGGACAGCCCCACCCCTCTATTCTTATATTTATTTTAATTCCCTGGTGCCTAATGGACTTTCTACTCCCCAGGGGGGGCAGATAGGGAACAAGCGCCCCATCTGCCCCACAGGAGGAGGGGGGGGGGGGGTCAGAAGGACTTACATAAAAAAAATTAGGTGGGAGCACAAGCCCTTGCCAGAGAGGCTGTTCCCGCTTTCCCTGGTGCCTAGTGGATGGATCCTTGCTTGGGGATCAAACTCCTGTGGGGATCCCCAAGCAGAGGTACCATTGGAAAGAGGAGATTCTCCCCTTTCCAACAATACCTCTTCCATAAGAATCAGTGCTCTGGGGGCTGAGATATCCCCCCAGCACTTATTCAGTAAAAGTGAAACGAGCCTTTTGGCTCGTTTTACTTTCGTATGAAATGATTACAGTGCGCTTTGCACGCTGATCATTGTTTCATACACAAAAAGAAAACCTCAGGCTGCACGGGAAGTTCTTTCTGAGCAGCCTGGGGAGAATAAAGGGGAACCCTCTAGTGCAAAGCATCAGGGGGCTCCTTTTAACCCTCCCCAGTGTCGGTCATTGGCCAACACACGTATCAAAAGAGTTAAACTTTGCTGTCATGTTACAGTGGCAGACCTGGGGTTGGATTTGCTCTGTAACTACAGTGGGTGGCACAATGGGTGCTGAAGCCAATAGTGACACTTAACTTATAGGCCTTGGGTACACCTGGTACCATATACTAGAGACTTATGGGTAAGCTAAATGTGCTGATCAGATATATACCCATTTTACTGTGTTTAAAGGGCGAGAACAAGCACTTTACCACTGGTTTACAGGAGTAATGTACACAGAGTTCTATGGCCACCAAAACAGTCAAAGTAAAAATCGGGGGGGGAGGGGGGACACACACCATGCAAATGTTGGTCATTTCCAACACAAGCCCTGCATAGGGTGCTGAAGCGTTTAAGCAGGTAGGTAGCAAGCTACACAAGTGGGCGAGTGACTGAGCATGTGTCTTCTATGCTTTGACCCATGTGGGAAATATTTCCATGTTGTGCATGATGACCACTGAAATGTGGTTATTGTATTACGGAATGCAACACTTAGCAGCGTGATGGATAAAGAAGTCAAGAGACAGACACACATTTTTAATTGGTATTATGCTGGCAGTTATGATCAACTCTCCAGGTTCCTTTGTTTTGTTTGCACTTTATCCAATTCGGCCTGAAGCATGAGGTTGAACACTCATCTTATGGATGCAGGACAAGTACACGTTTAGATAAAGGGGAGGGGGAAATCAGAGACCTGCCAGACAGACTGTGTTACAGGCCTCCATTACATGATGCCATGATGAGATGTCAACTTAAAAGATTTGTAAAGATACACGCCTGCCTAGTTGGTACTGAATGGTTAGTTAAGCAGGGTAATAAAGCCAGTATCCATGCTATTCAGCTGCCAGGAATCCACAGTTCATTTCATACATTAAATGCCTGTCTGTTGCTGATGAGGGTATAGGTAGTTAACTGGTTTATGATATATAGTGACATGAATGAAATCAAATTAATGTGGGGAGGAGCGTCATAAATACTAGAGTTATTGTCTTACATTCTGTGGTTGGAGGTAGCAAGTAGCGTGTCAGGACTTGCGGGTCTTGATTGACAGAGCCTGAAGACAATCCGCTACCACACCCCAGAATGTAGCTCCTCCCGGTTGTGAATGAACATGAATAGCAGAACTAAATCATAGAGGGGAGTGGAGGGGAACAGAAGTAAGAGAGATAAAAGATAGCTGTAAAGCTCCAATATCACCAAAATTATATCTCTTGTACTTCAGAGGATTTTCAAGTGTTTTCAAAAGTGAATGTCAAACGTATACTAAAAGGTATGAAAAACAAACAAGGTTTTGCTATGTTGTATAAACACTGAAATGGTTTTAGAAAAGAAGGTATTGGTTATATTGCTTACCGGCTTCATAACAGCAAGTCACAGGGAACCTAAGCCACAATCGAAGGAAGCCAGTAACATCAACTGTGCAATCCTGGGATGAAAGCAAACCTGGAATTCAGGGAGGAAGGGAGCACAGAAACCAATACCAAAACGTAATCCAGAGGCAAGGCAAAGTTCAGGAAACCGTTCATCCAACACAACCAATTCATAATCATGGGAGGAAATCGGAGTTCAGGCAAGGTGGTCAGGAAACCAAAAACAGAAACAAAACATCAAAGGTGAGGGACGCAATAACAGAGAGTGAACGTTAGCAAGAAGGAAGGAGCCAATACAACAAGAAAAGTTGCCAAACACATGCATAAGTGAAGTGGACTGCTTAAAAGGTCCCCAACACTTAATGAGCTGGACGTCCTTTGCCTTGATATGCACCAGTGATGATCCTGATGCCCCGGATAACACAGACCAGTCTTCCATAACCTTCCTGACTTTCTAAAACAGATTCAATGATGACCAGTCCTAGAGATAAATTTCTGAGTTCATGTAATCCCCTTTATTCCGGACATAGGGTAAATACTGTTTACTTTGCTAAGTGAGGGGGAAGTTATGTTTAGCGTCATATGTGTCTTTAGGCAAGTTGTAGGTCTTGAGGGCCACAGCAACAGAGGGCACTTAGAGTATTGACTGAAGAGGCACATCTTATGGTTGGGATGTGTAGATATAATATTCTATCTGTATGTCGAGGTCATTGTGAGGTTATGTTGGGTGGAGCTCCCCAGTTTGTGTCAAGTGACGGGGTCAGTCTTCCATAGCTATGGACCATTTTTATAGTGGTAGGAGGGTTATCAGCTTCTTTCCCAAGATCAGCAGTTGATGTAAATATCTTTGGAAAATCCAGGATTCACCATGGTTCATGTTTAAATGCTCCTGGATGTTTGTAATCTTGGCTCACAAGGAGTACCAAGAAAGTGGAATCTCCTATGGATTTCTTATTGTAAGGTGGCATACCAACCCGTGGCACTGACCTGGAAAACTGTGTCCAATTTTGTTTGCTTTGTTTACATTTAATTTGTAGATCTAATAGTCCTTTTTCTTGAGCATCTCTGTGGGTGATGAAAAGTGTCTTGAACACGGATTGTCTAGCCACAGGTAGTCATGTGTTCTCTGTTGAAAAATGGAGGAGGAGTCTTGCTGCCGCAGTTCGGAGTATTACATTTTGTTCTTGCTGAAAGAGACGTGCCAAGGAGTGGGTTTTTGGCATAGCCGAGCTTGAAGTCACAAGAATGAAGACACCTAGTAGTTTTTGGTACGGAAAGACGTGTCAGTGTTTTCATTGAGTAGAAGGTGCTCTTTGTGACACAATTTGAATGAGGTATCATGGATAGATCTGAGACTCTGGCCACTCCTACGTTTCTTTTTTTTCTTGAAACAGTTGGGGCAGCATCAAGGTCCTTCGGCCATATGACAGTAGGATGGTGTTTGTGTCATTGTTGACAGGTCATGAAATTCGTCCATGCAGAGTTGAGCTTTAGGCGGTTAATCATCATCCTTGATCCTAAGCAGAAACACAATCGCAAAGTCTTAACTTATAGAGGGGTTCTGGGCCATCATTTTTAGAATGATTTGCATATAAATTTATATTGTTGTTTCATGTGAGGTATAACGAGTTATTAGAGTGGCAAAGGGGTAAGTAGATGATGAACAGGACAGGAGATGAGAGATGACTGACCCCTGTAGAACACCACAATGTTGAGTGTCAGGGGCGAATATGAAAGATAGTAGGATAACCAAGTTCTGTCTTACTTATGGTATGAGGAATCCATTTTAGGGTGTTTTGACATCTTCTGGGACGACAGAGTCTGTGTAGTGTCTGGTGATGACAGTCATGCCATTCTTGTACACTGACTTTTAGGTCATTCCATTTGGATTTGAGGGCTACAAATCCAGATTGCTAATCTGATATTAGGTTACTTTTCTCAGTAAATTGAATAGTTGAGAAAACATGTCTCTTTTGAATAGTATGCCTAGGTCAAGACCGTTGGAAATTAGGCTGTTCTTTATTGAATTGGATGGGCTGCTCCTCCTTGATGAGTGAGTCCAATGTAAGAGGCTTACAGCTCAGGTGGGAGCAATCCTAAACCCAAGGACTTGTTTAGTATGTTTATAGCTATTTCCCCTACACAGGTTGTGCAAATAATAACGTTGAAAGGTTTTAGAGGGGCTGGATCTGAAGGTGACCGATGGGCTGCTTGCATTGATAAGGTTATAGATTTTTAAACCAGGTGAAGGAGGTGAGGGATACAAGATTGGTGATTTCTATCATTGTGGTGGTTCTGTCATCCGTAGGAAGAGTTAGTTGTTTTGTCACTAAGGAAGTATTCTATTTTATATATCAGTTTCATGGAGATTTTGACACAGAAGGCTTGCGATTGTGGGGTCTATGTTTTCAGACATGTGAGAGAGGCTTCAGGTTTGGTTCATAAAGTAGCATAACAGACAGAGTTGAATATTAGCCGGTTGTTCTGAGAAGACTGAAGAGGCGCGAGAAGAGAGGATCAAGAGACAGATAACAGAATTCATAGAAGAACTGAAGAGATTTACATTTCTACATGGAAAGCTGTCTACACACTGGTGCCATGTAAGCAAACTATGTTTTTGTGGTGCAGGATTTGGTTAACAGACATACAAAGTTTAATTTTTGTCAAAGAAGTTTTAAGTTCCCAATTTTTAGCCTTCCGAATGGTTGCGTATTTCCTGGTAGCATTCACTGAAGCACAGATTTTAACCAATTTGGAAGACAATTTTCACTGCACAATGAGATATCTTATCATTCCAATTTTGCCATGACAAAGCTGAGAAATGTGTGCCAAATTATTTTTCTCCACTTTTACCTTCTGTAAGGCTTTTCTATGTCTAATGGTACTACATAAATCGTAAAAAAAAAAATCAGAATTTTCATGCAAATGTGCAGAAGTGATATTCTTAAACACAGTTGCAAAGTTTTTGATGAACCTTCGCAAAGGTTGCAAGCAGCTTTGTTACTTTGCACACATCTAGCTAGGATTCTTCTTAGAGGGTGAGGAGCGGCCTATTATATAAATCAGAAACATGTAAAGTGCAACTCAAATTACAAGGTTTAAGTGAACACATAGAAGCCACTTTTACGTCTCTTATACAGAGAGCAAATAGGCTTACTATATCCCATACAGACTTAGAGTGGGCTTTTGGACCACCACTTGCTCATGTTTCAATGGCTTCCTTTTCAGTCTCTGTTCTTTACTCCTGATAAGTTTGTTTATTCCCTAGTCTTCTGTTTGTCCTACCAAAGGTGTGTTTATTGGATGAACTGTATTCTTCCACTGATGATTTAATTTCCTTGCAGTGCGTGAGGGACTAATTTCTCTCTTTCAGTGCATCGCTCTCTGCTCACTACCTCCCGCGTTTGGGCACCTCTCTCTTTAATTTATTAGTCAACCCTGCTCCATCGCGCACTCACTGCCACATGCAGGTTTAAACCATTGCATGATGGCCGTCTTTGCGAGTGGGTATGCATTTGTGGCAGCCTTTTTTTTAATTGCTTTTTTTTTTTTTTTTTAAACAAAAGACCTATTTTAAGGAGGCAGTCATCTATGCACTTGCATGCATGGGGCCATCCGAGAAAAAAAAAAAAAAGAAGAACTATTGGCAATGCCAAAAGGTGTCATGAGCAAAATCTACTGGCTTTGCCACTGCTTCTTGTTTTAGTATGCACACAGATATTGATATGACTAGTCTTTGAAGGAATGGAGCCCTAAGAGCTGAAGGACTGTATAGTGTAAGTTTGGGCGCTGAGAAAAAAAAAAAAGTATAGCAAGATTAATGAGTCTGTATTTGCACATGCAGTTCCATAACTGTCCCTTCACCTGTTCTGTGTCAGTTAACGGTTTCCGACCATTTACGCAAGGTTTCTAGGAATATGCTTGTGTGCAAATATAAATGTTGATTTCTCTTTCCTATTAGATCCATTAATAAAAATATGTAGGTTGTTTATCCATGACAGTCTCACAGATGTGCAGATATTTCCCATCGAGATTCTGAAGGGTCATGGGTAAATTTCCATCAAACTCTTGGCAGCAAAAACTTTATAACTTTAATGTATTTTTGGCAACTGGACTCCAAGCTGCACCCCACACTGGATCAACTTACTTAAAAGGTTTTTCTAACAGTCCAACGTAATAAAATAAATCATGTCATACCATTTTAAAAACTAACGTGCACATAAGAGTCAGTTCGGTGTGTACTTAAAAAGAGTCACTGGGTAGCTGTGTGATTATGTCGAACACTGCATTTACAACAATGTATGTTTTGTGGTAATGAAAGGGCTCTCTGCAGTCCGAGCCGCCAGGCTTATTGAGTTCAGACACCCCAAAAACATCAGTTATAGCTCCTTTTTAATTAATTACATAAAACATTTGGTAATTTTGTTGCATTCTAAAAAGATTTTAAACCAAAAAGGCTGTTTACAAAATGTGGAAAAAAGAGCCGGCCCCTATTCCTTTCAATCAAAATGTGCCACCTACCCAAAATTTAAAATACATAAAAATATTCAGGTCTTAAAAACCAGAATAAGCTACATACAATAGCATCATCCTTGCAATATAAAGGACAAATAGCTCCAATGCACTTCAACCACACACCAAAATATCCAATGGTTGACAAAGCTAGAAGTAGTGGCAAGATTTTGAAAACAGACGGTTACACCTGCATCCTGCCAAAAATGTTTAAAAAAAACTGTAGCACAGAGGATGAAACTAGTTGATTCAGTTACAGTTGGCAGTTTTGAAAAACTAACAAAACGTGCACGGGTGACCGCGGAAGTCAATTTTGCACTGCTGCTGGTAATATAGCTATAGACTGTCTCTATTTTATGAGTTTGTGACAACTAGGCACATGCAATTCTTTACGTGCATGACTCTCATTGAGAGCCACTAGAGTGAATAACAAGTTTTAAATCTGGTTATTCACTGCTATGAAAAGGCTACAGTGGAAAACAAAGTTTTTTTTCGTACTATTGCTATGATTTAAAGCATTTCCAGGCCGCCCTCGCAGGGCTCTCTGAGAGCCTGCAAGTGCAGTGCTGTGTCTGATCTGTTGGCGAGCAGAGAGCACAGTTTTTGGATGGAAAGGGGAGGAAAGCACAGAGGATTGGGGGTCTGTATGCGGCAGACCAGGTATTTTATCTTTTAAATTTGGGACAAGGAAGAGAGACCATGTTATGTATGGCTTCCCCATTACTCCACTTCCCCTGTGCGGCAGTTGAAAGCACGGGCAGATGATTTGGGGCACAGTGCATGCTTAACATAAAATTAAGATCAATATATTAACTCTCTATGTCCAATAATCTCTGATCAGGAGGTAAATCTATGTTCCTAAAATTCGCGCTTGCTCTTTTGGTGAAAGAGAAGAGTTTCCCTTTGCAATACTCAAGGAGGGGAACTTGTTACTGCTAGACTGAACCGTATCTTCTCTGGCTAGGTTTAACTAGTGTTGGCTAAGCCAATGGGTCTTACCCTTATAATGCGAGTGTTTGTCAGTAAGGTATTGTATAAAAAAGTAAAAGAGGGGGGTGGCCAGGCAAGATGGCAGGGTGGACGTGATCCACACCGGCTCCGCCACCACGTAGCTGTTTCTAACATTAAGAGTAGACGAATGTAGCTGTGAATCGCCACAAACCGGTCCCAAAGCTACAGACACCTACCGGCGGTCGTGCTGGGCATCCGACTGCAGGCAAATCCAGGAGAAATCGGCGGGACCCGAGGTACTGCGCTTCCCAAGATGGCGCCGCCGACCCTCGGTCGTTAATCTTGAGCCGCGGCTGGCCCTGAGGGGCGCCCACAAAGAGGGGGAAGCAGCCGGTGTCCTGTGTGGCCCCCGAGGGACATGCATCGGCTGGTGGTCGTCGCTGACAGAGTCTGGCGCATCCCCGGCGCCGGGGGAGGCACCACCGGCGCGCTGGAGCCCACTGTAGAGACCCAAAGGCGGTGAGTGAAGGTGCCTCACAGGGTTGCGCCAGACCACGCGGGGGCTGGGGGGACCCTCATTTGCCACAAAAAAGGACTGGGACAGTAGGGGGTGGAGAACTGGCCTATATCGCGCCCGACCTTAAAATGGCAGCAACAATGCGGCGAACGCTGGAGTGGGGAAACTGATTTAAATAAGAAGACGACCGGTCCCCCGTGCTGATAGTGCGACTTCTGGAAGCCAGGAGACGAAGATCCAGGGGCCAGACTACTCACAGCAGCATGAGGCCCGTGTAATGAATTCTGCCTGACCCTAAGATGGCAACCATTGCTACAACTTGGTTGTGGGAAATTTTTCCAGCAGAAACCAGTTAATCCTTCGAGGAGCCAACAAGGTTGCTCCCCCCCTGGGAAAAAGCTCGGCACGGCAGAGAGGAGAAGGAGCGTCTAAGCGGGTCAAGGAGAGCACTGAGCGCCCAAATGAGAGGAGTCGATTGACCGCATCTATGCCACCTAAAAAAAATCTTCAAGCAAAAGTCTCTAGGTTTTTTTACTCCCACGGAGAAGAACCAAGCTCAAGACCAGAGAGACACAGATTTAGAGACAACGCTCACCAAAGACGATCTGATGGCCTCCCCGAGGGAATTTAAGGCCGAACTGTGCACAGAGCTTAGGATGGACATGAAGACCTCCATGGAACAACTCAAAGCTGAACTGACGGAACGCATGACCTCCCTCCAACAAGATGTAGATTCTATTGGGGCAAGAGTATTGGAGGTAGAGGGCCAAACGCAAGATCTCCATAAGCGAGTATCAGACACCCACGACAGAGTGCAAGACCTACACAAGCAATTGCAGTTGGCACTATTGAAAAACGAAGACCTAGAAAACAGGTCGAGAAGAGACAATATCAGAATCAAAGACCTGGAGGAGGGTGCGGATGGGCCAGATCTGGAGGCCTTCATAGAGGGGCTCTTCACGGAGATTTTAGGGGCTCGCCAATTGAAAATCAAAATAGAGAGGGTCCACCGCGTGGGACACCATGCGCCTGGAGAGCGAAGACGCAATCACGACATCCTGGTCAAACTCCACTCATTCAAAGTCAAGGAAGCCATTTTGCAAGCGGCCAGGAAAAAAGACTCGCTATCCTTCCAAGGCTTCTCCTGTGCGCTGTTTCAGGACCTGGCACAGTCCACCCTGCAACGAAGACAACACTTCAGACCCCTTACAGAAAAGTTGCAGTTAGACAACATCAAATATCGTTGGACGTATCCATTTGGACTGGCCTTTGAACTTAAATAACAAGGCACGGCACATCAGCGAGTTGAGGGAAGGTCTGGAGATCCTGGGATTACCAATCCTGAGGAGGAGCTCACTCATGCATCCTCGAGAGGGAAAGAGACAGAGCGCTATAAACCCTCTCAATGGCATACAATACCCAAAGGCCGACAATCGAAAACATAGTACGGGAAGGATGCGCCGAGTGGCCACAGTCACTTTTGAAAGGGAGAGGACGGAAACCTCATAGATAAGCGGTCCAAGTAATCTAAGGGAAGGGCCGAGAAGCATTGACGACAGGCGGGGTGAATGCCTTGACCCCCACGGACTTTGCATGATACAAGGGACAACGGTATTACATAAGACATCGAAAAGACATGCTACATTCTATTTGCTTCAAAGACAGCTGGGGCGGTGGGCATGGGCCAAGGCTCCAGCCAACATGCCCTTCTCCTTGAGAGACGTCACTGCTGGTGGCTCCCGGACCCCACAGCCCAGGTTTAGTTCTGTTACAAGTTCTATCGATTTGAGGGGGGGGGGTTAACATGTAAGTGGGGTGGTGGAGAACCAGGGGAAACAGACAGTTCTTACAACAACTCCGCAATAGAGGGAGAACAGGAGATGGGGCAGGGGTGAATGACCCAAAAGACGGGGGAAAGGAGAGGGGGCGATCAACTTGGGCGGGTCGAATCTAAAGGGGAGAGAGGTAGACACAAGATAAGATGTTTATTGTAGCATCATGGAACGTGAAGGGCCTGAACTCCCCTCTCAAGCGTCACAAAGTTTGGAAGTATTTGGCAGACCACCAATTCGATATAGTGGCACTCCAGGAAACACATTTAAAGAGGTCTGAGGAGCTTAGGTTACGACACAAAAGCTATTCCCTTATATATCGATCCTCTGCGGGTATGAAACAAAAAGGCGTAGCGCTAATGTTCCACAATACCACAAAATTCCAACCAGAGGGTATAAAGACGGACAGACAGGGATGAGTGGTTATGGTGAAGGAGAAATTGAGGGGGAGAATTGCTACGTGTGTCTCTGCATACATACCCAACACAGATCAATCGGCCTTTGTTCAGTGATTATCCCTCACCTAACATTCCTTTTTAATGAGATAGTGAAGGGGCCAATGGTGACAACCTCCATGGCAGAAGCTGTGATAACGGTGATCCCGAAGGCAGGGAAGAGCCCACAGCAGTGTGCCTCTTATAAGCCAATTGCACTTCTGAATCTAGACGCCAAACTATAGTCAGCAATTTTGGCGGCTAGATTGGAGAGCCTGATGCCAGATCTAATCCAACCTGATCAATCGGGCTTTATAAAGGGAAGGCAAACCCACGACAACATCCATAGGACGCTACATTTAATAGAAAAGGTCTCTAAATACACAATACCGGCAATCCTGGTGGGGTTAGATGCAGAAAAAGCCTTCGACAGGGTGGATTGGCCGTTTCTCTTTCGCACATTAGAACGCTTTGGCGGGCCATTTATTAATATGATTAAAGCTAACTATACACAACCCCGATCAAGAGTGCAGGTTAATGGGGTAAGCACGATGCCGTTCGCCCTCGGCAGGGGGACGAACCAAGGTTGCCCGCTGTCCCCCCTGCTGTTCTCCCCAAGTTTGGAACCCCTAGCAGTACGAAGCCGAGCAACTCCAGAGATCCAGGGGGATCAGCTTTGGGGACGGGGAACATAAGATGTCATTATTCGCGGATGATGTCCTGATGACACTTACTTCTCCCCGCTCCTCCCTACAGGCTCTCCAGGAAGAGCTGAAGAAGTTTGAGGAGGTCACAGGTTTCCGAGTCAACCTCGCCAAGTCCTCTATATTAAATCTAACCGTGCCAGAAAGGGAGATGACTCTCATCCAGGGGGAGAATGCATTTCATTGGGCTAAACATAAGCTCACATATTTGTGGATCCAGATCACGCCACAATTGGAGGGGCTTGTTAGAAATGGGGGTCTCTAGTTGGCAATGGCTGGCCACTGTCCAAGTAGGGACCCTTCTTCCTAAGTCAGGGTAAGAGAGCCACACCCTTTGATAGCCCCTGCTCAACCCTGTGGTAACGTAGCACGAGCAGCTAGGCCTATCTCAGAGGCAGTGTGTGAAGCATTTATGACCATACACAGTAACACAGTGAGGAACACTACAAAGGGACACCACACAACTAGTTATAAAAATAAGTATCTTTATATATAGACTTAACACAAGACCAATAACGATCAAAAAGCCACAATACTGTAAAATAGGATTATTCTTGAAATGCTGTAAAAATAGTTCAAAGTGTGCAAAGAGGAGTTCAGTTCAAAGCAGTGGTCTCTGCGACCCTTTTACTCACAAAGTACCTGAATTTCGTAGCAAAACCAACAAAATGTCGCAAAGAAGTGGTAGCGATGATTTTCCTCATGCGAGGCCGGCGATGCGTTAAATCCTTGCCGCAAAGGAGGATGATGCGCCGATCTGCTGATGCGTGCGGAGACGATGCAACCAACTTCTGCACGCTAGGCCGCCGATGCGATTACTCCTTGCCGCGAGGGAGGAGGCGATGCGACGATCCTGTTGCGTGTGCGATCAGATTGCGATGCGATGGCGCTCCGCGAGGGAGCGACGATCCGGATGCGATGCGATGAAAATGGCGGACGCCCGGCGTCCGCAATGCGATGTCGTGAAGCGATGATCTCTTTGGTTGCAAGCGCTCGGCGGCAGCAGCGCGATGATTTTCGGGCGCTCTCAGCTGCGGCGGCTCGCAAACATGCGTTAGCGACGATTTCAGCACTCTCTTCTCTGTAGTAGAACTAGAGGCCCTGGAACTCACAGGAGCCTCACCTGCAGATAGAAATCCTCGCTGGGAGGAATCAGGAGGCTGGTGGTGAAGTCTGATGTGCCTGAGACTTCAGCAGGAGGCTAGCTCTTCTCCTAGCCCTTGGGTAATTGCTTTAGCAAGATTAATAAAAGTTCTCTCAAAAGTCCTTTTCCCTCTTCTTCCAAGTCCAATGGTAACTACTGCAGGCCAATCCAAGAAACAGCACACAAGCACAAGGACAGTCACCTCCTGCAGATTCCTTCAGTTACACGGACAGAGGTTCGTCTTGACATCCAGGAGCAATACCATTTGTAGGGGTTTGAGCACAGATATTTATACCCCAAAAGTCTTTGTTCTCAGAAGCTACAAGTCACTGAACCCAGCCAGAACCAGTTCTGCTCAGTCCTGGAGCACTTTGTTTACCAGGCTGCATCCTTCCTTTCAGAAAGAGGGGGTCTGCCATCAGACGCACAGTAGGAGGTGGAGCCAGCATTCACCTTGCCAGGCACAGCCCTATTCAGGTCAAGAAACTACCCCTCCCCATACTCTAAATGCAGATCTCTCTATTCAACCCAGGTCTGACTCAGCCTGCCCTGTCCCTCCAAAACCAGACAGCCAATACACATAACAGCAGAGCACACTGGAAGGCTTAGGCAAGAAAATACCTACTTTCTAAAAGTGGTATTTTCAAACACAGAATATAAAAATAAACTTCACTAAAAGATGTATTTTAATATTCTGAGCTCAGGCATACTAAATTCGTTTTTCTACCATGTTCCTGGGGTCAGTTAGGACTATAGCATGTAATAGTCAAACTGCCCATTCTGGCCTATGAGGAACAGGTAGCCTTACAGTAGTGAAAAACGAAATTGGGTGTAATTCACTACCAGGACATGCTACACACACCAAGGCATGTCCTACCTTACACATACAATGCACCCTACCATAGGGGTGACTTACATGATGCCAAGGGAAGGTTCAGGGGCTGGGAAGTGGGTGCACTTCACAGCCAAGATGGCAGTTCTGGACTGCACACAGACTCTGCAGTGGCAGGTCTGAGACACACTTTACAAGTTGCTTCTGTGGGTGGCGCAAACCAGCGCTGCAGGCCCACCAGCAGCATTTGGTTTACCAGCCCTGGGCACACACAGGCCACACTACTAGGGACTAACAGGTAAACCAAATAAGCCAATCACGGATATACCAATTCACATGTCATATTTACACAGGGAGCATTCGCGCTGTGGCACTGAATGGCAGTGGCACAGTGCCCAGAGCATCTAAACACCAGCAAAAACATAGGAGACAACAGCGAAAAATGGAAGGGAGACCCACGCCAATGGTGCCAGGTCTAACACGTGTCCCCTCCAGCTGAAATATGGGGAGAACTACCCATCCCCTTGGAAGTTCTCATCACTAAGGTGGAAAAATCTGGACAGACCATCAGCATTGGCGTGTTCTGTACCAGGGCGGTGTTCCACCGTGAAGTCCATACCCTGTAGGGAAATGGACCACCTCAACAACTTGGGATTCTCACCCCTCATCTGCATCAACCATCTGAGGGGCCTGTGGTCTGTCTGAACCCGGAAGTGAGTCCCAAACAGGTATGGTCTCAGCTTCTTCAGTGCCCAGACCACAGCAAATGCCTCACGCTCAATTGCACTCCACCTCTGTTCCCGTGGAAGTAACCTCCTACTGATGAAGGCTACAGGTTGGTCTAGTCCCTCCTCATTTATCAGTGACAGAACGGCCCCCACCCCATGCTCTGAAGCGTCTGTCTGGACAACAAATTCCTTAGCAAAATTGGGCGCCTGGAGTACGGGTGCTGTACACATGGCAGTTTTGAGGGCATCAAAGGCTTTCTGACAGGTGTCAGTCCAGTTCACAATCTTTGGCCGCTTCTTGGAAGTCAGCTCAGTCAAGGGTGCAACAATGTTGCCATACCCCTTGACAAACCTCCTGTAGTAACCCGTGAGTCCTAAGAAGGCCCTCACCTGGGTCTGGGTCCTTGGGGGCTCCCAAGCCAGGATGGTTTCAATCTTGGGCTGCAGGGGTGCCACCTGGCCACTCCCCACCTGGTGTCCCAAGTACACCACAGAACCCTGCCCAATCTGGCACTTACTGGCCTTGATTGTGAGGCCTGCTCTGCGCAGCGCCCATCAACACTTCCCAGAGGTGGCGCAAGTGGTCCTCCCAGGAGGAACTAAACACTGCAATGTCATCCAGGTAGGCGGCACTGAAATCCTCCAGCCCAACCAACACCTGGTTGACCAACCTCTGAAAGGTGGCAGGGGCATTCTTCATCCCAAAGGGCATCACACGGAACTGGTAGTGCCCATCTGGTGTGGAGAATGCTGACCTCTCCTTTGCCCCATCAGTTAAGGCGATCTGCCAGTACCCAGACGTCAGATCAAACGTGCTGAGGTACCGGGCAGCCCCTAACCGATCTATAAGCTCATCAGCTCTGGGGATGGGGTGCGCGTCGGTCTTCGTGACCGAATTGAGACCTCGGTAGTCCACACAGAACCTAAGTTCAGGAGTGGCACCAGGCGTCGCAGCTTTTGGTACCAAGACCACGGGGCTGGACCAGGGGCTGCTAGAGGACTCAATCACCCCTAGGGCAAACATTTTGGAGACCTCCTCCTTAATGCAAGCCCTGACCCTGTCAGTCACTCTGTAAGCCTTGTGCTTGACAGGAGGACTGTTCCCGGTATCCACCTCATGGACGCACCAATCAGTGACACCAGGCACCAGGGAGAACAAATCAGAAAATTGCCCCAACAGTTGGTGACAATCTCTCTGCTGCTCAGGGGTCAGTGTGGTGGAGAGGATCACACCCTCCACTGACCCATCCTTCTCGCCTGCACACAGGAGGTCAGGAAGAGGCTCACTCTCCTCCTCCATCCCATCATCTGTGGCAAGAAGCATGCCCACTTCAGACCTCTCAAAGTGGGGCTTCAGGCGGTTCACATGCAGGACCCGCAAGGGGTTCCTGGGAGACTGAAAGTCCACCAAGTAGGTAACTGGACTTTTGCGCTCCACCACTTCAAATGGACCGGTCCACTTATCTTGGAGCGCACAAGGCTCCACTGGGGCCAGTACCCAAACCTTCTGACCAGGTTGAAATTCGACCAGAGTGGCATTCTGGTCGTGCCAACGTTTCATTTCCTCCTGGCTGGCTTCCAGATTTGCCTCAGCAATCTTTCTGAAACGCCGAGTCTGGTTCCTGAAGGCCAACATGTAGCTAAATACATCTTGGGGAGGTTTCCTGGGAGATTGCTCCCAGCCTTCCTTGACCAGACTCAGAGGTCCTCTAACCGGATGGCCATAGAGCAGTTCAAAGGGACTGAACCCTAAGGACTTCTGTGGCACCTCACGGTAGGCAAACAACAGGCATGGCAAGAGGACGTCCCACTTACGCCTCAGGGGCTCTTCTAGGCCCATGATCATGCCCTTCAAGGTCCGGTTGAACCTTTCAACCAGACCATTACCTTGGGGGTGGTAAGGAGTGGTGAACTTATAAGTTACCCCACACTTCTTCCACAGAGACTTCATGTACTGGGAGATGAAGTTGGTCCCCCTGTCAGACACCACCTCTCTGGGGAACCCCACACAGGAGAAAATCCCCATCAGTGCACGTCCCACCACGGGGGCCGTCACTGTCCTGAGCGGGATGGCTTCAGGGTACCGGGTGGCATGGTCCACCAAGACCAGGATGAACCTGTTGCCCATGGCTGTCTTGGGGTCCAGAGGCCCCACAATGTCAATGCCCACTCGCTCGAATGAGGTACTGACAACTGGAAAGGGTTGGAGTGGGGCCTTGATCTTCCCCCACTCTTCCCACTTGCCTGGCAAGTCTCACATGTCCTGCAATGAGTGTCTGAACTCTTGCGCATCTGGGGCCAATAAAAGTGGGCGGCCAGCCTCTCAAAGGTCTTGGTCTGCCCCAGATGTCCTGCCAATGGAATGTCGTGAGCCAATCCCAGTAGGAAGGCTCTGAAGCACTCGGGTACCACCAGCACACGGGCTGACCCCGGCTCAGCAGCCTTAGGCTCGCTATACAGGAGACTGTTCTCCCAATAAATCAGATGTGAACCAGACATGTCACCTTCTGCCTGGGCTGCAGCCTGTCGCCGCATACCCTCAAGAGAGGGGCAAACTCTTTGCTGCTCACAAAATTCCTCCCTGGTGGGTCCCCCTTCCTGCTGCCAATGGGTCAGCTCAGGCAGGTCCCCCAGTTCGGTGATCTGCTTCCCTGCTAGGCTCCAGGGCATCCCCCTCAGGGTCTGCTCCTTCCTGGGCCGTGGGAACCAAGGGGGCCGGCTTCCCGCGCCCCCTGCCCCTTCTCTCTAAGGCAGGGATCTGGGCCATACTCTCAGGCTCCAGGTCCTTCTCAACACCCTCCTTGGCTGCCATGGACCGAGTGGTAGCACACGCCCACTCAGGCAGACCCAACATTTCTAAGTGAGCCTTCCTCTCCACCGTAGCCCACGGGGAGTTCTCTAAATCATTGCCCAGCAGACAGTCTACAGGCATGGCGGGCCTCACAGCCACCTGAAGAGTTCCTGAGACCCCCCCCCCCACTAAAAGGGAACCTGAGCCACCTCACATTGGCTCTCTGAGTTGTCTGCGGACACTACTGGGTAGAATGCATGGGGGACAACCTGCTCCTTGGACACCAACCGGGAGCTGACAGCAGTTACACTGGCTCCTGTGTCTCTTAAAGCCTCCACTTTATGGCCATTGATGGTCACCCACTGTCTGTACTTTTTAGTGTTATCAGGCAGTGCAGGCTTAGGGATCATCTCAAAGTCTCCTAATGAGACAAGGGTCAACTCTACGGGATCCCACCCACCCTGGGCACCCATCTCCTCCCCTCCCAGGGCTACACTAGCAAGCTGGCGGGGTGGTGCACGGGGTGGTGCATTGGTATCCCTCTGAGGACACTGGGGATCATAAAACCGGTGGCCCACTTGACCACACTTAAAACAAGTAAGGGGCCCCCTCTGAACAGGCCTACCTGTCGGGGGCACTGGCTTCTTCTCTTGGGGAGGCTGGGACACCACTGCTTGGTTCCCTTGGGAATTACTTTGGGGCCCTCTTTGGAACTCCCTCGGTTTACCCCTGTCCTCCCCACTTCTCTGCTGGGGACCCTGCCCACCTTTGGCGAAGTCTCCCACTGGACCCTTGCGAACCCGGGTGCTCACCCAGCGGTCCGCCTCCTCAGCAAGCTTTCTAGGGTTAGTCAGCTTGCAATCAATCAGGTGCTGGCGTAGCTCAGGAAAACAGTTACAAGATAAATGCTCCCATGCAATCAAATCATAAAGCTGCTCAAAAGTTTCTACTTTGCTACCTTTTACCCAGCGTTCCATTGCTCTGCAAAAAAAGACACATATTCAACCCACGTGGTACCCTCTAGCTTCTTGCAGGTCCTAAACCTCTGCCTATACATTTCAGGGGTCAAACCATAGCGGGTCATCAACGCT
The DNA here is from genome assembly GCA_963921515.1 of Calotriton arnoldi. Classification (NCBI taxonomy): domain Eukaryota; kingdom Metazoa; phylum Chordata; class Amphibia; order Caudata; family Salamandridae; genus Calotriton; species Calotriton arnoldi. Next base: position 562,242 of record CAWUFW010007687.1, read on the forward strand.
TCCCTCATGTGGGCATAAACCATTCTACTTTCTGGGGGCAGGTCCAACAAGGTATCCCTCCCCTCACTCACAAAGCGTCCCCACAACCCCGCTCCCCAATCCTTCTCAGGGACCCGGTGGGACACCATGGCTAATTCATAAGCGGCAAACCATTGCCCAATATCTTCACTTTTGTGGAAATCCTTAATAACCTCCTTGGGTATATACACCCTACTCTCAGGATGCACTACAGGTATGCTGCCACCAGAGGGGAGATCTCCATACTCTTAGCTTTAATCTCCAACTCCCTCAATACTCTCTCATGCTCAAGTTTCATTTTCATAATCTCAACTTCCAACTTCTTGTTCTCTAGGTCCCTCTGACCATCCATTTTAAGCTTAGCCATCTCCATATTATGCCGCCTATCTCTCTCCCTGTCCTCCATCTCCTCTGGGGACAGACCCTTAGCGGACACACTAGTGCCCGGGCTGGAAATTGCTTTATCTCCTACTAAGTCTACTGCTTCACCCTGCTGCTCTCCTGCATTCTCTTCCCCCTCCACAAGCTCTCCCATATTCTTAGGGGCATCCCTGGTTCTAGCCAGGCCTTCAGCGCCTTGTAATACTCCTCCCTTCTAGTGAGACCTGTGATAGGGACTGTGAATTGTTTGCAAAAATATTTGAGCTGCTTGGCATTGTAGGTTTCTAATTTCTCTTCTTCCCAGGAGAGATCTTCCGAGGCATTGGATCTGGGCTTGCCCATTGTAGCAATAACTGGCAATATCAGTCAAAAATAGAATCAAAAAACCTCAAAAACGTATGTGGTTGCGTTATGGTCTGCACTCACTAGTAGTGTACACTATAATTACTGTATGCGATCGTAAATGCAAGTCCAGATCCTCACCGCTGTCCACCAATGTTAGAAATGGGGGTCTCTAGTTGGCAATGGCTGGCCACTGTCCAAGTAGGGACCCTTCTTCCTAAGTCAGGGTAAGAGAGCCACACCCTTTGATAGCCCCTGCTCAACCCTGTGGTAACGTAGCACGAGCAGCTAGGCCTATCTCAGAGGCAGTGTGTGAAGCATTTATGACCATACACAGTAACACAGTGAGGAACACTACAAAGGGACACCACACAACTAGTTATAAAAATAAGTATCTTTATATATATAGACTTAACACAAGACCAATAACGATCAAAAAGCCACAATACTGTAAAATAGGATTATTCTTGAAATGCTGTAAAAATAGTTCAAAGTGTGCAAAGAGGAGTTCAGTTCAAAGCAGTGGTCTCTGCGACCCTTTTACTCACAAAGTACCTGAATTTCGTAGCAAAACCAACAAAATGTCGCAAAGAAGTGGTAGCGATGATTTTCCTCATGCGAGGCCGGCGATGCGTTAAATCCTTGCCGCAAAGGAGGATGATGCGCCGATCTGCTGATGCGTGCGGAGACGATGCAACCAACTTCTGCACGCTAGGCCGCCGATGCGATTACTCCTTGCCGCGAGGGAGGAGGCGATGCGACGATCCTGTTGCGTGTGCGATCAGATTGCGATGCGGCTACGCGAGGGAGCGACGATCCGGATGCGATGAAAATGGCGGACGCCCGGCGTCCGCAATGCGATGTCGTGAAGCGATGATCTCTTTGGTTGCAAGCGCTCGGCGGCAGCAGCGCGATGATTTTCGGGCGGTCTCAGCTGCGGCGGCTCGCAAACATGCGTTAGCGACGATTTCAGCACTCTCTTCTCTGTAGTAGAACTAGAGGCCCTGGAACTCACAGGAGCCTCACCTGCAGATAGAAATCCTCGCTGGGAGGAATCAGGAGGCTGGTGGTGAAGTCTGATGTGCCTGAGACTTCAGCAGGAGGCTAGCTCTTCTCCTAGCCCTTGGGTAATTGCTTTAGCAAGATTAATAAAAGTTCTCTCAAAAGTCCTTTTCCCTCTTCTTCCAAGTCCAATGGTAACTACTGCAGGCCAATCCAAGAAACAGCACACAAGCACAAGGACAGTCACCTCCTGCAGATTCCTTCAGTTACACGGACAGAGGTTCGTCTTGACATCCAGGAGCAATACCATTTGTAGGGGTTTGAGCACAGATATTTATACCCCAAAAGTCTTTGTTCTCAGAAGCTACAAGTCACTGAACCCAGCCAGAACCAGTTCTGCTCAGTCCTGGAGCACTTTGTTTACCAGGCTGCATCCTTCCTTTCAGAAAGAGGGGGTCTGCCATCAGACGCACAGTAGGAGGTGGAGCCAGCATTCACCTTGCCAGGCACAGCCCTATTCAGGTCAAGAAACTACCCCTCCCCATACTCTAAATGCAGATCTCTCTATTCAACCCAGGTCTGACTCAGCCTGCCCTGTCCCTCCAAAACCAGACAGCCAATACACATAACAGCAGAGCACACTGGAAGGCTTAGGCAAGAAAATACCTACTTTCTAAAAGTGGTATTTTCAAACACAGAATATAAAAATAAACTTCACTAAAAGATGTATTTTAATATTCTGAGCTCAGGCATACTAAATTCGTTTTTCTACCATGTTCCTGGGGTCAGTTAGGACTATAGCATGTAATAGTCAAACTGCCCATTCTGGCCTATGAGGAACAGGTAGCCTTACAGTAGTGAAAAACGAAATTGGGTGTAATTCACTACCAGGACATGCTACACACACCAAGGCATGTCCTACCTTACACATACAATGCACCCTACCATAGGGGTGACTTACATGATGCCAAGGGAAGGTTCAGGGGCTGGGAAGTGGGTGCACTTCACAGCCAAGATGGCAGTTCTGGACTGCACACAGACTCTGCAGTGGCAGGTCTGAGACACACTTTACAAGTTGCTTCTGTGGGTGGCGCAAACCAGCGCTGCAGGCCCACCAGCAGCATTTGGTTTACCAGCCCTGGGCACACACAGGCCACACTACTAGGGACTAACAGGTAAACCAAATAAGCCAATCACGGATATACCAATTCACATGTCATATTTACACAGGGAGCATTCGCGCTGTGGCACTGAATGGCAGTGGCACAGTGCCCAGAGCATCTAAACACCAGCAAAAACATAGGAGACAACAGCGAAAAATGGAAGGGAGACCCACGCCAATGGTGCCAGGTCTAACACGTGTCCCCTCCAGCTGAAATATGGGGAGAACTACCCATCCCCTTGGAAGTTCTCATCACTAAGGTGGAAAAATCTGGACAGACCATCAGCATTGGCGTGTTCTGTACCAGGGCGGTGTTCCACCGTGAAGTCCATACCCTGTAGGGAAATGGACCACCTCAACAACTTGGGATTCTCACCCCTCATCTGCATCAACCATCTGAGGGGCCTGTGGTCTGTCTGAACCCGGAAGTGAGTCCCAAACAGGTATGGTCTCAGCTTCTTCAGTGCCCAGACCACAGCAAATGCCTCACGCTCAATTGCACTCCACCTCTGTTCCCGTGGAAGTAACCTCCTACTGATGAAGGCTACAGGTTGGTCTAGTCCCTCCTCATTTATCAGTGACAGAACGGCCCCCACCCCATGCTCTGAAGCGTCTGTCTGGACAACAAATTCCTTAGCAAAATTGGGCGCCTGGAGTACGGGTGCTGTACACATGGCAGTTTTGAGGGCATCAAAGGCTTTCTGACAGGTGTCAGTCCAGTTCACAATCTTTGGCCGCTTCTTGGAAGTCAGCTCAGTCAAGGGTGCAACAATGTTGCCATACCCCTTGACAAACCTCCTGTAGTAACCCGTGAGTCCTAAGAAGGCCCTCACCTGGGTCTGGGTCCTTGGGGGCTCCCAAGCCAGGATGGTTTCAATCTTGGGCTGCAGGGGTGCCACCTGGCCACTCCCCACCTGGTGTCCCAAGTACACCACAGAACCCTGCCCAATCTGGCACTTACTGGCCTTGATTGTGAGGCCTGCTCTGCGCAGCGCCCATCAACACTTCCCAGAGGTGGCGCAAGTGGTCCTCCCAGGAGGAACTAAACACTGCAATGTCATCCAGGTAGGCGGCACTGAAATCCTCCAGCCCAACCAACACCTGGTTGACCAACCTCTGAAAGGTGGCAGGGGCATTCTTCATCCCAAAGGGCATCACACGGAACTGGTAGTGCCCATCTGGTGTGGAGAATGCTGACCTCTCCTTTGCCCCATCAGTTAAGGCGATCTGCCAGTACCCAGACGTCAGATCAAACGTGCTGAGGTACCGGGCAGCCCCTAACCGATCTATAAGCTCATCAGCTCTGGGGATGGGGTGCGCGTCGGTCTTCGTGACCGAATTGAGACCTCGGTAGTCCACACAGAACCTAAGTTCAGGAGTGGCACCAGGCGTCGCAGCTTTTGGTACCAAGACCACGGGGCTGGACCAGGGGCTGCTAGAGGACTCAATCACCCCTAGGGCAAACATTTTGGAGACCTCCTCCTTAATGCAAGCCCTGACCCTGTCAGTCACTCTGTAAGCCTTGTGCTTGACAGGAGGACTGTTCCCGGTATCCACCTCATGGACGCACCAATCAGTGACACCAGGCACCAGGGAGAACAAATCAGAAAATTGCCCCAACAGTTGGTGACAATCTCTCTGCTGCTCAGGGGTCAGTGTGGTGGAGAGGATCACACCCTCCACTGACCCATCCTTCTCGCCTGCACACAGGAGGTCAGGAAGAGGCTCACTCTCCTCCTCCATCCCATCATCTGTGGCAAGAAGCATGCCCACTTCAGACCTCTCAAAGTGGGGCTTCAGGCGGTTCACATGCAGGACCCGCAAGGGGTTCCTGGGAGACTGAAAGTCCACCAAGTAGGTAACTGGACTTTTGCGCTCCACCACTTCAAATGGACCGGTCCACTTATCTTGGAGCGCACAAGGCTCCACTGGGGCCAGTACCCAAACCTTCTGACCAGGTTGAAATTCGACCAGAGTGGCATTCTGGTCGTGCCAACGTTTCATTTCCTCCTGGCTGGCTTCCAGATTTGCCTCAGCAATCTTTCTGAAACGCCGAGTCTGGTTCCTGAAGGCCAACATGTAGCTAAATACATCTTGGGGAGGTTTCCTGGGAGATTGCTCCCAGCCTTCCTTGACCAGACTCAGAGGTCCTCTAACCGGATGGCCATAGAGCAGTTCAAGGGGACTGAACCCTAAGGACTTCTGTGGCACCTCACGGTAGGCAAACAACAGGCATGGCAAGAGGACGTCCCACTTACGCCTCAGGGGCTCTTCTAGGCCCATGATCATGCCCTTCAAGGTCCGGTTGAACCTTTCAACCAGACCATTACCTTGGGGGTGGTAAGGAGTGGTGAACTTATAAGTTACCCCACACTTCTTGCACAGAGACTTCATGTACTGGGAGATGAAGTTGGTCCCCCTGTCAGACACCACCTCTCTGGGGAACCCCACACAGGAGAAAATCCCCATCAGTGCACGTCCCACCACGGGGGCCGTCACTGTCCTGAGCGGGATGGCTTCAGGGTACCGGGTGGCATGGTCCACCAAGACCAGGATGAACCTGTTGCCCATGGCTGTCTTGGGGTCCAGAGGCCCCACAATGTCAATGCCCACTCGCTCGAATGAGGTACTGACAACTGGAAAGGGCTGGAGTGGGGCCTTGATCTTCCCCCACTCTTCCCACTTGCCTGGCAAGTCTCACATGTCCTGCAATGAGTGTCTGAACTCTTGCGCATCTGGGGCCAATAAAAGTGGGCGGCCAGCCTCTCAAAGGTCTTGGTCTGCCCCAGATGTCCTGCCAATGGAATGTCGTGAGCCAATCCCAGTAGGAAGGCTCTGAAGCACTCGGGTACCACCAGCACACGGGCTGACCCCGGCTCAGCAGCCTTAGGCTCGCTATACAGGAGACTGTTCTCCCAATAAATCAGATGTGAACCAGACATGTCACCTTCTGACTGGGCTGCAGCCTGTCGCCGCATACCCTCAAGAGAGGGGCAAACTCTTTGCTGCTCACAAAATTCCTCCCTGGTGGGTCCCCCTTCCTGCTGCCAATGGGTCAGCTCAGGCAGGTCCCCCAGTTCGGTGATCTGCTTCCCTGCTAGGCTCCAGGGCATCCCCCTCAGGGTCTGCTCCTTCCTGGGCCGTGGGAACCAAGGGGGCCGGCTTCCCGCGCCCCCTGCCCCTTCTCTCTAAGGCAGGGATCTGGGCCATACTCTCAGGCTCCAGGTCCTTCTCAACACCCTCCTTGGCTGCCATGGACCGAGTGGTAGCACACGCCCACTCAGGCAGACCCAACATTTCTAAGTGAGCCTTCCTCTCCACCGTAGCCCAAGGGGAGTTCTCTAAATCATTGCCCAGCAGACAGTCTACAGGCATGGCGGGCCTCACAGCCACCTGAAGAGTTCCTGAGACCCCCCCCCACTAAAAGGGAACCTGAGCCACCTCACATTGGCTCTCTGAGTTGTCTGCGGACACTACTGGGTAGAATGCATGGGGGACAACCTGCTCCTTGGACACCAACCGGGAGCTGACAGCAGTTACACTGGCTCCTGTGTCTCTTAAAGCCTCCACTTTATGGCCATTGATGGTCACCCACTGTCTGTACTTTTTAGTGTTATCAGGCAGTGCAGGCTTAGGGATCATCTCAAAGTCTCCTAATGAGACAAGGGTCAACTCTACGGGATCCCACCCACCCTGGGCACCCATCTCCTCCCCTCCCAGGGCTACACTAGCAAGCTGGCGGGGTGGTGCACGGGGTGGTGCATTGGTATCCCTCTGAGGACACTGGGGATCATAAAACCGGTGGCCCACTTGACCACACTTAAAACAAGTAAGGGGCCCCCTCTGAACAGGCCTACCTGTCGGGGGCACTGGCTTCTTCTCTTGGGGAGGCTGGGACACCACTGCTTGGTTCCCTTGGGAATTACTTTGGGGCCCTCTTTGGAACTCCCTCGGTTTACCCCTGTCCTCCCCACTTCTCTGCTGGGGACCCTGCCCACCTTTGGCGAAGTCTCCCACTGGACCCTTGCGAACCCGGGTGCTCACCCAGCGGTCCGCCTCCTCAGCAAGCTTTCTAGGGTTAGTCAGCTTGCAATCAATCAGGTGCTGGCGTAGCTCAGGAAAACAGTTACAAGATAAATGCTCCCATGCAATCAAATCATAAAGCTGCTCAAAAGTTTCTACTTTGCTACCTTTTACCCAGCGTTCCATTGCTCTGCAAAAAAAGACACATATTCAACCCACGTGGTACCCTCTAGCTTCTTGCAGGTCCTAAACCTCTGCCTATACATTTCAGGGGTCAAACCATAGCGGGTCATCAACGCTTCCCTCATGTGGGCATAAACCATTCTACTTTCTGGGGGCAGGTCCAACAAGGTATCCCTCCCCTCACTCACAAAGCGTCCCCACAACCCCGCTCCCCAATCCTTCTCAGGGACCCGGTGGGACACCATGGCTAATTCATAAGCGGCAAACCATTGCCCAATATCTTCACTTTTGTGGAAATCCTTAATAACCTCCTTGGGTATATACACCCTACTCTCAGGATGCACTACAGGTATGCTGCCACCAGAGGGGAGATCTCCATACTCTTAGCTTTAATCTCCAACTCCCTCAATACTCTCTCATGCTCAAGTTTCATTTTCATAATCTCAACTTCCAACTTCTTGTTCTCTAGGTCCCTCTGACCATCCATTTTAAGCTTAGCCATCTCCATATTATGCCGCCTATCTCTCTCCCTGTCCTCCATCTCCTCTGGGGACAGACCCTTAGCGGACACACTAGTGCCCGGGCTGGAAATTGCTTTATCTCCTACTAAGTCTACTGCTTCACCCTGCTGCTCTCCTGCATTCTCTTCCCCTCCACAAGCTCTCCCATATTCTTAGGGGCATCCCTGGTTCTAGCCAGGCCTTCAGCGCCTTGTAATACTCCTCCCTTCTAGTGAGACCTGTGATAGGGACTGTGAATTGTTTGCAAAAATATTTGAGCTGCTTGGCATTGTAGGTTTCTAATTTCTCTTCTTCCCAGGAGAGATCCTCCGAGGCATTGGATCTGGGCTTGCCCATTGTAGCAATAACTGGCAATATCAGTCAAAAATAGAATCAAAAAACCTCAAAAACGTATGTGGTTGCGTTATGGTCTGCACTCACTAGTAGTGTACACTATAATTACTGTATGCGATCGTAAATGCAAGTCCAGATCCTCACCGCTGTCCACCAATGTTAGAAATGGGGGTCTCTAGTTGGCAATGGCTGGCCACTGTCCAAGTAGGGACCCTTCTTCCTAAGTCAGGGTAAGAGAGCCACACCCTTTGATAGCCCCTGCTCAACCCTGTGGTAACGTAGCACGAGCAGCTAGGCCTATCTCAGAGGCAGTGTGTGAAGCATTTATGACCATACACAGTAACACAGTGAGGAACACTACAAAGGGACACCACACAACTAGTTATAAAAATAAGTATCTTTATATATATAGACTTAACACAAGACCAATAACGATCAAAAAGCCACAATACTGTAAAATAGGATTATTCTTGAAATGCTGTAAAAATAGTTCAAAGTGTGCAAAGAGGAGTTCAGTTCAAAGCAGTGGTCTCTGCGACCCTTTTACTCACAAAGTACCTGAATTTCGTAGCAAAACCAACAAAATGTCGCAAAGAAGTGGTAGCGATGATTTTCCTCATGCGAGGCCGGCGATGCGTTAAATCCTTGCCGCAAAGGAGGATGATGCGCCGATCTGCTGATGCGTGCGGAGACGATGCAACCAACTTCTGCACGCTAGGCCGCCGATGCGATTACTCCTTGCCGCGAGGGAGGAGGCGATGCGACGATCCTGTTGCGTGTGCGATCAGATTGCGATGCGATGGCGCTACGCGAGGGAGCGACGATCCGGATGCGATGCGATGAAAATGGCGGACGCCCGGCGTCCGCAATGCGATGTCGTGAAGCGATGATCTCTTTGGTTGCAAGCGCTCGGCGGCAGCAGCGCGATGATTTTCGGGCGGTCTCAGCTGCGGCGGCTCGCAAACATGCGTTAGCGACGATTTCAGCACTCTCTTCTCTGTAGTAGAACTAGAGGCCCTGGAACTCACAGGAGCCTCACCTGCAGATAGAAATCCTCGCTGGGAGGAATCAGGAGGCTGGTGGTGAAGTCTGATGTGCCTGAGACTTCAGCAGGAGGCTAGCTCTTCTCCTAGCCCTTGGGTAATTGCTTTAGCAAGATTAATAAAAGTTCTCTCAAAAGTCCTTTTCCCTCTTCTTCCAAGTCCAATGGTAACTACTGCAGGCCAATCCAAGAAACAGCACACAAGCACAAGGACAGTCACCTCCTGCAGATTCCTTCAGTTACACGGACAGAGGTTCGTCTTGACATCCAGGAGCAATACCATTTGTAGGGGTTTGAGCACAGATATTTATACCCCAAAAGTCTTTGTTCTCAGAAGCTACAAGTCACTGAACCCAGCCAGAACCAGTTCTGCTCAGTCCTGGAGCACTTTGTTTACCAGGCTGCATCCTTCCTTTCAGAAAGAGGGGTCTGCCATCAGACGCACAGTAGGAGGTGGAGCCAGCATTCACCTTGCCAGGCACAGCCCTATTCAGGTCAAGAAACTACCCCTCCCCATACTCTAAATGCAGATCTCTCTATTCAACCCAGGTCTGACTCAGCCTGCCCTGTCCCTCCAAAACCAGACAGCCAATACACATAACAGCAGAGCACACTGGAAGGCTTAGGCAAGAAAATACCTACTTTCTAAAAGTGGTATTTTCAAACACAGAATATAAAAATAAACTTCACTAAAAGATGTATTTTAATATTCTGAGCTCAGGCATACTAAATTCGTTTTTCTACCATGTTCCTGGGGTCAGTTAGGACTATAGCATGTAATAGTCAAACTGCCCATTCTGGCCTATGAGGAACAGGTAGCCTTACAGTAGTGAAAAACGAAATTGGGTGTAATTCACTACCAGGACATGCTACACACACCAAGGCATGTCCTACCTTACACATACAATGCACCCTACCATAGGGGTGACTTACATGATGCCAAGGGAAGGTTCAGGGGCTGGGAAGTGGGTGCACTTCACAGCCAAGATGGCAGTTCTGGACTGCACACAGACTCTGCAGTGGCAGGTCTGAGACACACTTTACAAGTTGCTTCTGTGGGTGGCGCAAACCAGCGCTGCAGGCCCACCAGCAGCATTTGGTTTACCAGCCCTGGGCACACACAGGCCACACTACTAGGGACTAACAGGTAAACCAAATAAGCCAATCACGGATATACCAATTCACATGTCATATTTACACAGGGAGCATTCGCGCTGTGGCACTGAATGGCAGTGGCACAGTGCCCAGAGCATCTAAACACCAGCAAAAACATAGGAGACAACAGCGAAAAATGGAAGGGAGACCCACGCCAATGGTGCCAGGTCTAACACGTGTCCCCTCCAGCTGAAATATGGGGAGAACTACCCATCCCCTTGGAAGTTCTCATCACTAAGGTGGAAAAATCTGGACAGACCATCAGCATTGGCGTGTTCTGTACCAGGGCGGTGTTCCACCGTGAAGTCCATACCCTGTAGGGAAATGGACCACCTCAACAACTTGGGATTCTCACCCCTCATCTGCATCAACCATCTGAGGGGCCTGTGGTCTGTCTGAACCCGGAAGTGAGTCCCAAACAGGTATGGTCTCAGCTTCTTCAGTGCCCAGACCACAGCAAATGCCTCACGCTCAATTGCACTCCACCTCTGTTCCCGTGGAAGTAACCTCCTACTGATGAAGGCTACAGGTTGGTCTAGTCCCTCCTCATTTATCAGTGACAGAACGGCCCCCACCCCATGCTCTGAAGCGTCTGTCTGGACAACAAATTCCTTAGCAAAATTGGGCGCCTGGAGTACGGGTGCTGTACACATGGCAGTTTTGAGGGCATCAAAGGCTTTCTGACAGGTGTCAGTCCAGTTCACAATCTTTGGCCGCTTCTTGGAAGTCAGCTCAGTCAAGGGTGCAACAATGTTGCCATACCCCTTGACAAACCTCCTGTAGTAACCCGTGAGTCCTAAGAAGGCCCTCACCTGGGTCTGGGTCCTTGGGGGCTCCCAAGCCAGGATGGTTTCAATCTTGGGCTGCAGGGGTGCCACCTGGCCACTCCCCACCTGGTGTCCCAAGTACACCACAGAACCCTGCCCAATCTGGCACTTACTGGCCTTGATTGTGAGGCCTGCTCTGCGCAGCGCCCATCAACACTTCCCAGAGGTGGCGCAAGTGGTCCTCCCAGGAGGAACTAAACACTGCAATGTCATCCAGGTAGGCGGCACTGAAATCCTCCAGCCCAACCAACACCTGGTTGACCAACCTCTGAAAGGTGGCAGGGGCATTCTTCATCCCAAAGGGCATCACACGGAACTGGTAGTGCCCATCTGGTGTGGAGAATGCTGACCTCTCCTTTGCCCCATCAGTTAAGGCGATCTGCCAGTACCCAGACGTCAGATCAAACGTGCTGAGGTACCGGGCAGCCCCTAACCGATCTATAAGCTCATCAGCTCTGGGGATGGGGTGCGCGTCGGTCTTCGTGACCGAATTGAGACCTCGGTAGTCCACACAGAACCTAAGTTCAGGAGTGGCACCAGGCGTCGCAGCTTTTGGTACCAAGACCACGGGGCTGGACCAGGGGCTGCTAGAGGACTCAATCACCCCTAGGGCAAACATTTTGGAGACCTCCTCCTTAATGCAAGCCCTGACCCTGTCAGTCACTCTGTAAGCCTTGTGCTTGACAGGAGGACTGTTCCCGGTATCCACCTCATGGACGCACCAATCAGTGACACCAGGCACCAGGGAGAACAAATCAGAAAATTGCCCCAACAGTTGGTGACAATCTCTCTGCTGCTCAGGGGTCAGTGTGGTGGAGAGGATCACACCCTCCACTGACCCATCCTTCTCGCCTGCACACAGGAGGTCAGGAAGAGGCTCACTCTCCTCCTCCATCCCATCATCTGTGGCAAGAAGCATGCCCACTTCAGACCTCTCAAAGTGGGGCTTCAGGCGGTTCACATGCAGGACCCGCAAGGGGTTCCTGGGAGACTGAAAGTCCACCAAGTAGGTAACTGGACTTTTGCGCTCCACCACTTCAAATGGACCGGTCCACTTATCTTGGAGCGCACAAGGCTCCACTGGGGCCAGTACCCAAACCTTCTGACCAGGTTGAAATTCGACCAGAGTGGCATTCTGGTCGTGCCAACGTTTCATTTCCTCCTGGCTGGCTTCCAGATTTGCCTCAGCAATCTTTCTGAAACGCCGAGTCTGGTTCCTGAAGGCCAACATGTAGCTAAATACATCTTGGGGAGGTTTCCTGGGAGATTGCTCCCAGCCTTCCTTGACCAGACTCAGAGGTCCTCTAACCGGATGGCCATAGAGCAGTTCAAGGGGACTGAACCCTAAGGACTTCTGTGGCACCTCACGGTAGGCAAACAACAGGCATGGCAAGAGGACGTCCCACTTACGCCTCAGGGGCTCTTCTAGGCCCATGATCATGCCCTTCAAGGTCCGGTTGAACCTTTCAACCAGACCATTACCTTGGGGTGGTAAGGAGTGGTGAACTTATAAGTTACCCCACACTTCTTGCACAGAGACTTCATGTACTGGGAGATGAAGTTGGTCCCCCTGTCAGACACCACCTCTCTGGGGAACCCCACACAGGAGAAAATCCCCATCAGTGCACGTCCCACCACGGGGGCCGTCACTGTCCTGAGCGGGATGGCTTCAGGGTACCGGGTGGCATGGTCCACCAAGACCAGGATGAACCTGTTGCCCATGGCTGTCTTGGGGTCCAGAGGCCCCACAATGTCAATGCCCACTCGCTCGAATGAGGTACTGACAACTGGAAAGGGTTGGAGTGGGGCCTTGATCTTCCCCCACTCTTCCCACTTGCCTGGCAAGTCTCACATGTCCTGCAATGAGTGTCTGAACTCTTGCGCATCTGGGGCCAATAAAAGTGGGCGGCCAGCCTCTCAAAGGTCTTGGTCTGCCCCAGATGTCCTGCCAATGGAATGTCGTGAGCCAATCCCAGTAGGAAGGCTCTGAAGCACTCGGGTACCACCAGCACACGGGCTGACCCCGGCTCAGCAGCCTTAGGCTCGCTATACAGGAGACTGTTCTCCCAATAAATCAGATGTGAACCAGACATGTCACCTTTTGACTGGGCTGCAGCCTGTCGCCGCATACCCTCAAGAGAGGGGCAAACTCTTTGCTGCTCACAAAATTCCTCCCTGGTGGGTCCCCCTTCCTGCTGCCAATGGGTCAGCTCAGGCAGGTCCCCCAGTTCGGTGATCTGCTTCCCTGCTAGGCTCCAGGGCATCCCCCTCAGGGTCTGCTCCTTCCTGGGCCGTGGGAACCAAGGGGGCCGGCTTCCCGCGCCCCTGCCCCTTCTCTCTAAGGCAGGGATCTGGGCCATACTCTCAGGCTCCAGGTCCTTCTCAACACCCTCCTTGGCTGCCATGGACCGAGTGGTAGCACACGCCCACTCAGGCAGACCCAACATTTCTAAGTGAGCCTTCCTCTCCACCGTAGCCCAAGGGGAGTTCTCTAAATCATTGCCCAGCAGACAGTCTACAGGCATGGCGGGCCTCACAGCCACCTGAAGAGTTCCTGAGACCCCCCCCCCACTAAAAGGGAACCTGAGCCACCTCACATTGGCTCTCTGAGTTGTCTGCGGACACTACTGGGTAGAATGAATGGGGGACAACCTGCTCCTTGGACACCAACCGGGAGCTGACAGCAGTTACACTGGCTCCTGTGTCTCTTAAAGCCTCCACTTTATGGCCATTGATGGTCACCCACTGTCTGTACTTTTTAGTGTTATCAGGCAGTGCAGGCTTAGGGATCATCTCAAAGTCTCCTAATGAGACAAGGGTCAACTCTACGGGATCCCACCCACCCTGGGCACCCATCTCCTCCTCCCAGGGCTACACTAGCAAGCTGGCGGGGTGGTGCACGGGGTGGTGCATTGGTATCCCTCTGAGGACACTGGGGATCATAAAACCGGTGGCCCACTTGACCACACTTAAAACAAGTAAGGGGCCCCTCTGAACAGGCCTACCTGTCGGGGGCACTGGCTTCTTCTCTTGGGGAGGCTGGGACACCACTGCTTGGTTCCCTTGGGAATTACTTTGGGGCCCTCTTTGGAACTCCCTCGGTTTACCCCTGTCCTCCCCACTTCTCTGCTGGGGACCCTGCCCACCTTTGGCGAAGTCTCCCACTGGACCCTTGCGAACCCGGGTGCTCACCCAGCGGTCCGCCTCCTCAGCAAGCTTTCTACGGTTAGTCAGCTTGCAATCAATCAGGTGCTGGCGTAGCTCAGGAAAACAGTTACAAGATAAATGCTCCCATGCAATCAAATCATAAAGCTGCTCAAAAGTTTCTACTTTGCTACCTTTTACCCAGCGTTCCATTGCTCTGCAAAAAAAAGACATATTCAACCCACGTGGTACCCTCTAGCTTCTTGCAGGTCCTAAACCTCTGCCTATACATTTCAGGGGTCAAACCATAGCGGGTCATCAACGCTTCCCTCATGTGGGCATAAACCATTCTACTTTCTGGGGGCAGGTCCAACAAGGTATCCCTCCCCTCACTCACAAAGCGTCCCCACAACCCCGCTCCCCAATCCTTCTCAGGGACCCGGTGGGACACCATGGCTAATTCATAAGCGGCAAACCATTGCCCAATATCTTCACTTTTGTGGAAATCCTTAATAACCTCCTTGGGTATATACACCCTACTCTCAGGATGCACTACAGGTATGCTGCCACCAGAGGGGGAGATCTCCATACTCTTAGCTTTAATCTCCAACTCCCTCAATACTCTCTCATGCTCAAGTTTCATTTTCATAATCTCAACTTCCAACTTCTTGTTCTCTAGGTCCCTCTGACCATCCATTTTAAGCTTAGCCATCTCCATATTATGCCGCCTATCTCTCTCCCTGTCCTCCATCTCCTCTGGGGACAGACCCTTAGCGGACACACTAGTGCCCGGGCTGGAAATTGCTTTATCTCCTACTAAGTCTACTGCTTCACCCTGCTGCTCTCCTGCATTCTCTTCCCCTCCACAAGCTCTCCCATATTCTTAGGGGCATCCCTGGTTCTAGCCAGGCCTTCAGCGCCTTGTAATACTCCTCCCTTCTAGTGAGACCTGTGATAGGGACTGTGAATTGTTTGCAAAAATATTTGAGCTGCTTGGCATTGTAGGTTTCTAATTTCTCTTCTTCCCAGGAGAGATCCTCCGAGGCATTGGATCTGGGCTTGCCCATTGTAGCAATAACTGGCAATATCAGTCAAAAATAGAATCAAAAAACCTCAAAAACGTATGTGGTTGCGTTATGGTCTGCACTCACTAGTAGTGTACACTATAATTACTGTATGCGATCATAAATGCAAGTCCAGATCCTCACCGCTGTCCACCAATGTTAGAAATGGGGGTCTCTAGTTGGCAATGGCTGGCCACTGTCCAAGTAGGGACCCTTCTTCCTAAGTCAGGGTAAGAGAGCCACACCCTTTGATAGCCCCTGCTCAACCCTGTGGTAACGTAGCACGAGCAGCTAGGCCTATCTCAGAGACAGTGTGTGAAGCATTTATGACCATACACAGTAACACAGTGAGGAACACTACAAAGGGACACCACACAAGTAGTTATAAAAATAAGTATCTTTATATATAGACTTAACACAAGACCAATAACGATCAAAAAGCCACAATACTGTAAAATAGGATTATTCTTGAAATGCTGTAAAAATAGTTCAAAGTGTGCAAAGAGGAGTTCAGTTCAAAGCAGTGGTCTCTGCGACCCTTTTACTCACAAAGTACCTGAATTTCGTAGCAAAACCAACAAAATGTCGCAAAGAAGAGGTAGCGATGATTTTCCTCACGCGAGGCCGGCGATGCGTTAAATCCTTGCCGCAAGGGAGGATGATGCGCCGATCTGCTGATGCGTGCGGAGACGATGCGACCAACTTCTGCACGCTAGGCCGCCGATGCGATGACTCCTTGCCGCGAGGGAGGAGGCGATGCGACGATCCTGTTGCGTGTGCGATCAGTTTGCGATGCGATGGCGCTCCGCGAGGGAGCGACGATCCGGATGCGATGAAAATGGCGGACGCCCGGCGTCCGCAATGCGATGTCGTGAAGCGATGATCTCTTTGGTTGCGAGCGCTCGGCGGCAGCAGCGCGATGATTTTCGGGCGCTCTCAGTTGCGGCGGCTCGCAAACGTGCGGTTGCGATGATCTTTGGTTGCGAGTACTCAGCGGCAGCAGCGCGATGATTTTTCGGGTGCTCTCGGCTGCGGCGGCTCGCAAACGTGCGTTAGCGACGATTTCAGCACTCTCTTCTCTGTGGTAGAACTAGAGGCCCTGGAACTCACAGGAGCCTCAACTGCAGATAGAAATCCTCGCTGGGAGGAATCAGGAGGCTGGTGGTGAAGTCTGATGTGCCTGAGACTTCAGCAGGAGGCTAGCTCTTCTCCTAGCCCTTGGGTGATTGCTTTAGCAAGATTAATAAAAGTTCTCTCAAAAGTCCTTTTCCCTCTTCTTCCAAGTCCAATGGTAACTACTGCAGGCCAATCCAAGAAACAGCACACAAGCACAAGGACAGTCACCTCCTGCAGATTCCTTCAGTTACACGGACAGAGGTTCGTCTTGACATCCAGGAGCAATACCCTTTGTAGGGGTTTGAGCACAGATATTTATACCCCAAAAGTCTTTGTTCTCAGAAGCTACAAGTCACTGAACCCAGCCAGAACCAGTTCTGCTCAGTCCTGGAGCACTTTGTTTACCAGGCTGCATCCTTCCTTTCAGAAAGAGGGGGTCTGCCATCAGACAGTAGGAGGTGGAGCCAGCATTCACCTGGCCAGGCACAGCCCTATTCAGGTCAAGGAACTACCCCTCCCCATACTCTAAATGCAGATCTCTCTATTCAACCCAGGTCTGACTCAGCCTGCCCTGTCCCTCCAAAACCAGACAGCCAATACACATAACAGCAGAGCACACTGGAAGGCTTAGGCAAGAAAATACCTACTTTCTAAAAGTGGTATTTTCAAACACAGAATATAAAAATAAACTTCACTAAAAGATGTATTTTAATATTCTGAGCTCAGGCATACTAAATTCGTTTTTCTACCATGTTCCTGGGGTCAGTTAGGACTATAGCATGTAATTTTCAAACTGCCCATTCTGGCCTATGAGGAACAGGTAGCCTTACAGTAGTGAAAAACGAAATTGGGTGTAATTCACTACCAGAACATGCTACACACACCAAGGCATGTCCTACCTTACACATACAATGCACCCTACCATAGGGGTGACTTACATGATGCCAAGGGAAGGTTCAGGGGCTGGGAAGTGGGTGCACTTCACAGCCAAGATGGCAGTTCTGGACTGCACACAGACTCTGCAGTGGCAGGTCTGAGACACACTTTACAAGCTGCTTCTGTGGGTGGCGCAAACCAGCGCTGCAGGCCCACCAGCAGCATTTGGTTTACCAGCCCTGGGCACACACAGGCCACACTACTAGGGACTAACAGGTAAACCAAATAAGCCAATCACATATATACCAATTCACATGTCATATTTACACAGGGAGCATTCGCGCTGTGGCACTGAATGGCAGTGGCACAGCGCCCAGAGCATCTAACACCAGCAAAAACAGAGGAGACAACAGCGAAAAATGGAAGGGAGACCCACGCCAAAGGTGCCAGGTCTAACAGGGCTCTTTAAGGCAAACTACCCCACCCTACTACTTCAGACTGAACAAGTCCTCCTACGCTGGAAAACACTTTATATATCATGGCTGGGGCACATACATGCGATCAAAATGACGATACTTCCAAAACGTCTCTATCTGGCTCCATATGGACCGGGCAATAGTTGGGAGGACGGTGTGGGATGTGCTGTGGAAGGCCAAGAAGGATAGACTGCTGAATGCCTACTTGAGTACTCCCACACAGACAACGCTTAAGATTTGGGACAATGCTACTAAGGGATTGGGGTGGATGACATTTCCCTCTCCATATACTCCGATTCACTTCAACCTTGAGTTTCCCCCAGCTGTGAAGGCGGGACCGTTCGACGCGTGGAGGGAGGGGGGGTTGTCTGGTACTTTCAGATCTTTTTCATAACCACAACATGCTCCCATTCGCACAGTCAACGGGAATTCCATCTGGCACCCAGCGAGCACTTCCACTACCTTCAGCTTAAACATTGGGCCCAACTCCCCAAGTTAGGGAGGCTGCCACACGAAACTTGACACTGGTAGAGTCTTTTGTGAGGAGGGTGGGCTCCATGAAAGGGGTGATCTCGTTCCTGTACGGCCTCCTGTTATCTACGTCACACTCACCAAGGCCTTGATACACCAATTCCTGGGACCAAATATCGGGGAGGGAGATCTCAAAGGGAGAATGGAAACATCTGTGGTCGGATATTGCCAAGAATAATCACTCATTAGAAGAGAAGCCCATTACAAGACTCTCTTTGATTGGTATCTATACCCCACAAAACTTTAAAAGATATTCCCGGAATCCTCAGACCAGTGCTGGAGGGGATGTGGTATGCTCGGAGATTTTCGCCACATCTGGTGGGACTGCCCAATTATTAGGCCGTTCTGGGAGGAGATCTTAGCCCAAATGAAAGACATGCTGGGATACCCTATCCCGACTACAGTTGAGGCGGTGCTTTTGGGTCTCGGAGATCCCGAGCTGGAGCACCCCATCAAGGGCAGACAGGGACATCATGTGGGCATGCCTTGGGGCGGCAACAACGGCTATAGCAGCCGCCTGGAAGAAGAAAGCAGCCCCAGTGTTGGTGCAGTGGAGAATACTCACTATGGAGAGGTTGGCAGACATTTTTAGAGAGGACTACAAGAACTTTGAATATAGATGGGGCCCTCTGGTGACATATCTCACACAGGGCCTACCGCTGGCGGTATGCCCACCCACAATGAGAGATATGCACCTGTTCCAGGTTTAGAGCACATCCGGGCCCACCTACGGGTCTCCCCTAATAGTCTCACACCTCAGGACCCCTGCATAACTATCCAAGCCACATACGACGCAAAGTTAACTAAGGGGGAACATAGTGCTTCTCCACCACCAGAGTTGGGGGGTTAGAATCGGGGGGGTGGGTTGGGCAGTTAGAAAAATGTACAAAAAAGACGTTCGAACTGAGGGGTTTGGAGTTGACATATTGTCTATGCTAGATGTACCCATGCAATACGACACTGTGTCTACTTTAGCTCTCGAGGGAAAGGTGGGGTTTGAATATATGATGTAATGCCTTTCCTGATTTTGCTGATTATTAATAAAAAGAGTTTTGAAAAAAGAAAAAGAAAAAAATATTATAAAATAATGGAGGAAAAGCAAACATACTTTATAGTACCTTACAACTGTACATTAAATTCAATGTTTTCAGTCCTTGTAAATAGCAAGGTCAAATTATTTTCAGCCAGGATACTGTGAACCAAATTTAAAAAGAATGTAAAGAGAAGCGCTTGCCAAGGCCTAATTCGTTCTCCACAGGATTCAGTGATCTGCTCTAGAGCCATAGCCCAAGTAGCAGATTTATGGGCCAGTAGGAGAAGTGTCATGTTAAGTACACCAGCTGTCTCACATGCCAGTTGAGTGAGTGCAGCAAAAGGCCCTTCCCCCAGGGCCATAAAAGGCTTTGAGTGGCAAGTCTGCTCTTAAGTCATATTACAGCAAAAATTCCCCTAGCGCTGTGCTTTTACAGGCCGGCTGGGAGTAGTGGGGAGTAACATGGCGGGGTATTTGGCAGTTGAAGCAGCACACGAGGGAGAGAGTAAGAAAACACATGCACTCTCGTGGAGTGTTGAATGAGGAAAAAAAGTAGTTTCTTAAATATGAGCAGTGGAAGGATACGAGTCAGCTGATCAAAAGTATTGTAACAAGGGTATATTCCAGAGGGAAAAACACAAGACGAGGAAGGCATTGTTGGGTTAATCTTAACTAGCACCAAGAAGCTTCAGTGATTGTGCGCTCAAGAAATACCTTTTACATAACATAAGGGGGTAAAAAGTGAATAATAGGGATGCTTTTTACCTTGGGTTCTAAGTGAAATCACAGACAATTTAGGCACCGCTCTTGTTGTCTAGTTGATGTCACTCAGATGTACTCAGTGGAAAAACATCACCATTATTCACTTTTACCTAGCTATAATTCTATATCTTTTGTATTGATTCGACTGGAAGCCAGTGGGGTAAAGACTCGATTTCAAATCCGAGTATCCATTGATACTATGTCATAGCAATAGGAAGCAAAAGTTGTTTCACACTGACATCACAATTAATTCCAGTCTGCGCTGCTAGGGCTCTCAGAGATCCTGTGAGAGCAGTGTTGATTCTTTGCTCCAATGGAGAGCAGAGAGCACAGCTCTGGAATAGCAGTGGAGGGCATACACACAGGGTGGGGAGGTGGGTGTAGGAGACTGGGTATAATTTGTACGTATTGGTGCAAGGTTCAGGGCGGATTGAAGAGAGTGTGGTGTGGGTGGATGGCAAAACACCAGATTTGTAATGTTTTGCCCAATTTAATCAGGGGCAGGTAAACGTACAATCTTGGTGAGGGTGGCATGCAGGAGGCGAGGTATTTTATTATAGTTGGGCGGGGAGGAATATGAGAGATGGCAAAGTGGATAGCAGGGCATCTTATTTTTCAGTTTTAGTAGGGAATAAGCAAGGCAACTGGAATTATGCTACTCTGCATCCGCAGCTTTTTTTTTGCATAATAATGGAGTTGTGGCATTTGGCACATAATCCATCACCCGCTGCATAAACTTCAGACTTTAACCAAAAATTGTTGCTTCTGGCTCAAATAAATAAAATGTTAATAAAAACGTGGCAACACATGTTAGTGAGCAGTGGAAGGCCCTTCACAAAGGTTAACTGGTCATTTTTAAGTTGCTTATTTCTATACTTGGTTGTTATACTAGTACTAATGAGGAGAGATCCTTGCCCAGAGAGTGTTACCATGTATAAAAATGAAACAATAAAATAGTAATATCAAAAAATGTGCTGCATCATGCAACATAAGTTGCCTTTTTTGCCGCATAGTCAAACCTGCCACATAATTTGGTGCTACCTTGCAGCATAATTCCAGTGCTCTGGGAATAAGTGAGCAAATGCCCCGTTTACTAACTGGTAACTGCATTACTTAGTGTCCTTCTCTCACCTTGATTGAGAGGTGCAGGGGCTTCATTTTGTAATCCGACACACACTCCCTTTTCGAAACCTAAAAATGCCATGCCCCCTCTATACTTCCTGTTGCTTATCAAGCACACATCCATACAGTTGTACTGGAATATCAGGATGGGAGGGAGTAATAAATTAAGGCGCGAGAAGGACTTGGAGTAATGCATTTACCAGTAAGTAATCAAGGCATTGCCAACTTGTCCCTTTCGCCTTGATTAATTACGAAGTGAGATATATCAAAGCAATAAAAGGCCACAGCAACCGTGATAATTGTCCGCCGGAATCAGCAGGAAGCCGATAAGGGGCAACGCGTCCAAATATGCAGGCGCATCATCAATTACCTCACGAAACAAGTGGCAATCGGAACAGAGTTCTATACTTATATTGGCGAAACGCGAAGATGTACAGGCTCCCAACCGGGACAATGTCTGACTACTGGATTCATGATTGGGAAGGCGCGCAGAATGCGCGTGAGTGAAGTGGAGCGATGGTGATCCGTATGTGCTGGCAACCTTAAAATCAAAGAAATCCAAGGGCTCAAAATGAGGAAACTGCTCATCTTCTAAATTGCCCCAGGAGCTGTATAGGCCTTGATCACAACCTACTGGATTTTAAGGGTAGAGGTACTAAAACAGAGGAAAAACCAGCCTTGGAGAAACTCAACACTGAAGGAAGAGAAGCAGACAGGGGCAGGACTGGCCTCTTTGAACACCACCTTATAAACTATGTCCAATTCTTCAAGTTCGAAGCTTGGGTAGATGGTCTCCCAGCTGCCTGAATTGATGAAGAAACAGAATTGGATAAACCCCTAGATTTTAACTCTGCCCTTTCAACCTCCAGGCCGTCAGCTAGAGTTTTATTAGCAAACTAGTCTGGAGATTGGGGAAGGCCAACAGGGATGGAATTACCGGAAGTTTTGATGGACTAGCAGGGCCAAGCTGTAGCTGTAGGACCATCTGAGCTTCTTTCCTCCTTACCCTGAGCAGAAGACGCTGTAACAAGGGAAAGTGAGGAAAGGCAAACAGGAGATCGTACGGCCATGGACATGAGAATCTATGCACCATGCATCGTACAGCATCGTCCTCGAACAAAATCAGGCAAAGAGAGCATTGAGATGCATTACAAACAGGTCCACTATTGACATCCCAACCTCTGGCAAATCAGTTAAAACAAACGTGGAGTGAGACAAAACTCATGGGAGGGTGGAATCTCCCTGCTCAATCTGTCTGCTTGTGTATTCAGACTCCCCTGAATGTATATCGTCCTTAGAGAACGGATTGTGAATTGAGCCCAAACAAAAATTGGATCAGATATTGCTGAGAGACTGCTTTCCACTATTGAGATAGGATTTCGCAGGCATAAAGTCTGTTTGGATTACCACATCGCCCTGAATCAGGAAGTGGGAAAATGACTGAAGGGCCAGTCTGATAACCTCCAGCTCTCCCCAGTTGGAGGACACGCTGCTCTGCTGACCTGACCCCCTGGATCTGATGAACCCCTGTCCTTCTCCCCTTCCCCTCTCACTTGCGTCTGTAATGATGATGATGATCGGAGTCTGGGGACGCAAAGAGTCTCCCATTTAGGAGATTTGAAGGGTCCAGCCACCATGCCAATTAATTCTGCCCTCATTTTTTATATCACTGGAATTCTCATTGACATGTCCAGAGAAGTTGGAGACCAATAACACAAAATGTGTCTCACGAAGATTTTCAAGTGGCACCTCGACAAGGGCATCAGAAAAATCGTATCTGCTAAGTCCCCCTGGACTCTCATCCATTCCACCACTTTTGGAGGCTGCAAATTCCACAGCTCTGAGAGATGGGAAGACATCTTCAATACCCTCTTCTCTGTCAAGGCCCCTACTCCCATATTTGTATGAAATCTGGCCCCTATAAACACTCAAACCAGATCCAGAATCTGCAGATTTGTTGTCATTTCTCAAGAATCCATGACTTGTCAGAACTCAAAGAAACTCTTGGACCTGGTCTGAAGCCTTCCGGAGAGATGAAGAGAGAACCAGACAATTGTCTAAATATGGCTGAGTCGCTTTCAAAAGGACCAAGACTTTTGTGAATACATAAGGTGCAGATTTCAGCCCAAACGGGAGCACCCAGAACTCAAAGTGCAACCCCTCCACTGCAAATCATAGAAACCTCTGATGAGCTGTATGGATAAGCACATCCAAATATGCATCCTGCAAATCGATAGTTGCCAGGAAGTCCTTTTCTGCCACCAAGTGAATGACCTACTGCAATGTAACCATTCAAAGGTGTATGGTCTGGACTCATGAGTTGGCATGTTTTAAATCCAACTCGGTCTGAATTCTCCAGAAGCATTCTGTATTAGAAAAAAGGATCAAATATATCCCCTAATCCCTCTTCTCTTGAGGCACCGGAATAGCTGCCTTCTTTGCTATTAAGGCCGAAATGGGATGCACCCTGAACCAGGAGGCAGCGAGTCAAATTCTAAAGTATACCCACTCCTGAACAAATTCAGTATCCACTGATCCATAATCAAACTGTGCCAAGTTTCATAAAGGTCCATATTACTTCCTCTGACCAGACCTGGAGCAGTCAGAGGAGGGGGATAGTCAGGAAAGACACTTGGATGGTCCTGCCTGTTCAGTGACTGCCTGTGCTGTAGATTACTTTTTCGGCTGAAAGTGTTTCGTCCATGATGAATAGGACTTGGACTCCCTTCTGGATAGTGGCTCCTTCTACTCCCTATTCCAAGGCCTGGATGACTTATAGACGCCGTTTTATAGGACAAAGTGTGGTTCTTGTCCCTAAAGGATTCTCAAACCTTATCATCGGGCTGACCCCTGAAGAGTTTCTTCCCTTCAAATAGGATCTTTAAGAAAGAAGATTTCTCTGTAAAGTCAGCCCACCACTCACGAAGCATAAGTTTATTCTGGCTAAAATTGCAGAAGCAGAAGTTACAGCCACCATCTTTATCACATCTGAAGAAACATCTGCCAGATGCTTAGACTGCTGTTCCATCTTTACCAAAATTTCAAACATATCCACACCGTTCTGGATGGCCTCAGCCAGGGCCTCAAAATCTTTCAGTAGAGACTGCGATGTGTAAGCCGCATAAGTGGCCACCCTCAATGACACACTGACAGCACTAAAACATTTCTTTAGTCCATTATCCACCTTGCGGTCTACCAGATCATTGGGGAAAGGCATCAGGGTTCAAGGATGACAGACCAACTAATGGCGCCAAAATGGAATCCATCATCCCTTCTTCCGAGGCATATGATTCCTGAAGGAATCTAGGAACTTGTGCTTGGTCTGACTCTGTCCAGTTTCTAAATATCAGTTTCTTGAATTTTGAATGTATTGGGAGGGCTAGTGGAGAGGGATTAGAATTATAGACAAAACAAACCCTCCGCATCAGCCTCAGGTGGGTCAAATCCCAAAGTCTCCCTACTATTCAGAAGATGAGGGAGCTCCACCTTCGCAATATATTTGCCTCCAGATGCACTGGATTTCTCTGGGGCAGTCTCTCTCTCGGAGTCTGCAGCAGTGGTTTTGTCTGTATGTTACCCTGATTTCTTCTTTTATTAAGCGGACAACGCCTTGGCCACGGTTTCATCAATCATGGACTGTAACTGTGTGACCGAAAACATACCCTTGGGCTGTTGGAAGACAAAGTCTTAGCACGCTTTGAACTGTGCCCAGCAGAATGACCTTCCTTCTCACTAGTATCAGGCAGAGTGTGAGCCACCTCCTATCACTCCTCTTTGATACATGGTTACACCACAATGGCAAAAGGGAGACATTAACCTTCCCTTAAAAGACTGCCTCCCAATAATGCACAATACTGTAAAGCAGAAGTAATAACCACCAAATGGAGAACCAGGCAACAAAAAGACTGGAAACGCACCAATTCATAAATGCTGACAGAATATGAATAAATACAGTCAGCCTACTTGTCCTCCTGCAAAAGCCTGATTGCTGCCACACGGAAGACTAATTTTCCAATCCGATTGACTAACACTTCCTGGAGAAGCGTTGCCCCCTCCAAGCAGAAGCTATTCAATGCACATGTGCGTCCTTCCGATCGGCCGCATCCAACAGATGAAGATCAAAGCATCAGCCTCATCCAGTTCACCAAGGTGCCAGTAAGGCATTACATGAACCTCACACTCAAGGGAACTCCTGCCTGCCTCTTTCCTCCCAACAGCAAGCGTGGTCCGCTGCAACGCTGGGGCCAACGTGAGGCCTCCATAGTGTATGTGAAACACAAATAAACAGGAAGTGCAGAAGCATAGCTGCCAAGGTTTCAGATTGCCATGTGTGACATTTTCATAATTTCAGTGTAATTTTGAGTGACTTTCAACGACTATGAGTGACACTTTCACTGAGCAAAAGCAAGCAATGAAGACGAGGGAAACATATAATTATCAGAAATTACACCCATTTGAGCAACTCATAGCTGCTAAGTATTCAGATTGACATGCCCATAGTATCATTGTACATATGAGTGACATTCTACAACCAAATGGGTGTCACTTGGAGCTTTTCCCTCCTGCTAACTAAAAGTTCCCACTGGACTGACCTGTGACACAGTTGGCCGACCATCCAACAAAATAAAACTACGACGGAAGGGCTCCATCGTCCAGGTCTAGCAACCGTTTCTATGCCAGGGTGTTTGCACATTCCTAAACCCCATAGCAAGTGTCCTAGTGCTAATGGTGCAGTAATTCTGCACAACGATGGCACTAGAAGGATGAATACCTGGATGTGTAATGGACTCCTTATAGCATAAATGACGCCTGGGTGGGGAATGTGATACTTGGGCAGGTGGGTGGGTAGCTGCATGTGAGAAGCAATGGAAAAGTTAAGCATGTCTGCGTGTTTGTATGAGTAGATGAATGAATGGAGACATGGGGAGTTGGATAGATCAGTGTGGGTCGAATGAATAGATAGACTGAAAAACTAATGGATGCATATGTCAGCTTATAATTAAACCAATTTGGGATGGACGGATAGTTGGGTCAGGTGACTTGTCAATGAAACGGTGGTGGATTAAAGAATGGATGCGTGAGGCGATACCCTCAGTTATAGCAATCAATGAGTTGGTAAATGGATGGAGTGCATGGGGTTGGAGATGGTCTGAAAAATTATCCTGTTGAGGGACCCATGAGAAGACACAGAAGTGGCAAGGATGGCGGTGGGTGCATACTTGAGTCGATGGATGCTTGGGTGGAGGGCCCTGTAGTTAAAAGTGACAGAATATTTTAAATGGTTGGAGTGGCGGTTGGTGATTGTATGCGTGGTGGGTGGAAAGGTGGTTGTGTAGATGAAAGGATGAGAAGATGAGTGGAGTGGTGGTGGATGAATTGGGGATGTCAATCTGGGTTGATAATTGGGAGGATCTGAATGGAAAGATGGAGAGGCAGGCGGTGAAAGGGCGGCTTGCAGAGATCTGATGTTCAGGATGTTTAAATATAATTGACATCATTAACCTATAGCGTGAAATCAAATCCAGTGAAGAAGTTAACTGCACTTTCAGGGGAAGACACTGGCCCTCGCCTGTAGCACTCACACATCTCATGGGAAAAGAACATGATCATCATGCCCAGGGAGGGAGACTTTATAGTCCTAGGTCGCAGGGACATGAGGATTTAATTTGTAAGCATTAATTTCAACAGCAAATGTATTCTGAGGGCAAGAGTCTTGGTTTACTCCCAATAAACTGACTATTAAAATGTAAGGGCATGACTGTTTTAAAAAGAAAAGCAAAATACAGAAAATACGACACCTTACGTGACATCAGGTCACCCTGTTGCATACACACAGAGGACAAAAGCCAGCGTGAATGGCGAATAAGCTACACTTCAGGCCTTGGGGGCCCTTAGGCGTCTGACCTCACAGTTTAATCAGGTACCCATCCAGGAATACGCAAACGTGCTTCCCCATGAATTCATCCATCAATCCGTGCTCAAACCACCCCCAGTCAACCATCCATACATGCATTCATTCATCCATCTACCCCTCTCCATTCATCTTCAACCCAGCATCCATCCATCCCCAATAGCATGTACAGTTTCCTCCGTGGGTCATTTCTCTGTGATATTCTGTCAGATCAAGAAAATATTTCATTTCTTCATGATCCTGCAGGTAGCCGAAGAAAGTATCACAGTGACGGTCCCGGTGATCAACATGTTCCTAGCGTACGCACGATATAGAGTTGATGTCAGCAACGCTATTCTCAGATACTGCCTTTTTCTTGGGGCCTGCTCTCTCAGGCCGTGAATGGAGCCACAGCACGTGTGTGTGAATTGCATGGCACTCACCTACAAACAGAAGTCATGCTCTCTCAGGCCCGCCGGCCTTGTATGGAGCCCCAACATGCGGGTGTGCAATGCACTGAACTGACACACCACAAGCACAGACACCAGGGAAGTGAATGTGCTCCCTCACGTCGAGAATGGAGCACAGCAAGGGGGAGTGCAGTGCACGATACTCACGCACCGTGATGAACACAGACACAAGGACAGTGGCCGTGTTCTCTCAGGTCCTAAATGGAACCTCAGCACGGGAGAGAGTGTACCATGCACAACACTCCCACATCACGAGCAATTGATGAGACGCGAGGGCAGCCTGTGCAGGGACGCCATCTTGTGGGGTTATGATTAATGTCAATATTTATTTAGACATGCACTAACCTCAGTGGCAGTACGAATCTGCACCAGAGGCAGAGAGAGTGACTGAAACCCAAAGCCACGACGAGGAATCTCCAGCAGCCTGGTCCAGTCGCATGGCATCATGATGTGAGCAGCGGCAAATGGACAATGCTGTGAATGCCGGCGCGGTGCTGGAGCCAATTAGAGCACAGCTGAGACCAGCCTGGTTGGTGCGACTGGAACCATCTCCTTGCTGGCAGATGAGATAGATTGTAAGCAAATAATAATCCAACACTGGAGCAGAGCAGTGCAGTTGCACTGCACAGTGTAGTGCAGTCTGTCACACACTGTGGGCTCAGGCTGCCAGAGCAGCGCGCGGTCCGTGCTTTCCTTAATGAGCGCTAATAGCGGCGCTCCGTCTCCTTTTCCAGCCAACTTCAGGAGGTGCTATAATGCGGGAATTCGCATTTTGGTGCAGTTATGTGGACCACCACACCAAAATGCGTTAGTCTAACGCCTGATGAGTGGTACTTGGCAGGGCTGCAGAAGGCTCGTAGCATTCTTGTGTGTCCTCTTGTGCCTGTCTTTTGTAGCATTTCCTCCCTGTTTTAGTTTCATCCAGAAACGTTGTAGAAGCCATGTTGATGTGTTTAACGTCCACTTGTACCACTGTAGAGCGTGGGGACGTCCTCAACTCGTCGCCAAAGTAAATGTAGTGAAGACTGACACGCTGGTAGATGTGAACCAAGTGGGTTTATTCACAGGTAAGTTACAGGTAGGATAAACTTCATCAGCAGATGTATAAGTTCATATCATAAGCCCCACCGGGAGCAGCCTGCTAGCTGCTCAGCCCCATCCATCCAACTGTCACTCCTCATCCAGTCACCCACACATTCCACTCATAGCCCACACACCAAACATTCCATTCAGAACACTCAAACAGGCTGAGCAGCCAGGGACAGGGAAACATGGGAGAGGCAATCCATAACACCAGGATACTACACATTTTTATGTCCGGCCAAGGGGGATGTGTACTAGAGGGGCAGAGGCCTCACTCCGTAATCAATTGAGACGAGGAGGTAATGAAAACGGTGGTGGGTGTGGGTGGCAGCACACCAGATTTTAAAAGGAGCTGCGGTGGGCACAGGTGAGGCTATGTTATGTATGGCATCCACTAACCCCTCAACTCCTGGACAGCTGATGATATCAGTGGGAAATGAAACACAAGAATCATGCAGAAAATGTAAATAAACATGGGTAACAGTGAATAAAAGATGTTTTTCACTTCACATTTGTGTGTTACATCATAGAAAACTCGAGCTTCGCTCGTTATCTGATATCTCTTAGAACTCCATGGAAAGAGAGTGAAGGTTAGCCATCAGCAGCGTCTCATTTGTGAGCTCTCTACATCCCACACACCCACACTCCAAACCTTTGTATTCGAAAACTACTGGGAACTTTATGGGCAACTTTGAGCAACACTTTTCTGCCCACATACAAACTCCAGCCTGCGCGCTGCTTCAAGGTACTTGTGCATTTGACACACTATACATTCCCTACACCTAATACATTCCATCGATAGATGAAAATATCTTATAACAACTTCTACAATACGTTATCAAGCCTGGTATAAAAAAAAAGTCAAAGACTGTAATCATTGATGAAAAGTTGATGCAAACCAAAAGGTTTTTTTTATAAAGGAACAATGCTGGACTGTCAATGACTGAAGTAAATCACAATTTTCTCCTCGAAACTAGAATTGGAAATTTCTTGTTCGACACTTCGTCCTTTGAAGCAAACTTGGCATTTTTGTTGTAGTTCTCGTTTAGAATTTTTTTATTTAAACTCGATATTTCATTGTTCCCAAAGAAATGATTTTGAGGATGTGCCCTTTTTGAAAAACACGTTTTGTGATTTCAACGCAGGTGCAAGCACTTCTATGAAATATTTAACCCCAACAGATTTGATGTTACTCCCACACAGACCTCCGAGTAGTTCTGGTCGTAGCTCCCATAATCCTTTGAGACACCCAAGCCCTTCCCAATAACCCCAATAGAGTTAAGCCACACCTGCCGCTGCGGACCAAGTCTGGAACCGACAGGAAACCAAACACCTCCACCAGGATACTGTCCGGGAGGCAGCCGATCACCGTAGCTGCCATGGCTCACTGTTCATGAACAGAAGAGATGCGAGATACCTTCCAGCTCCTCCTCGCAGTGCATCAACACGTCCGCCATCTTGGCACAGGCTCGCTGCTGTTCCCCGTGGAAGATTTAGGTGGATGACGCAGGGTTCATATTTCAATATTAAGGCGGACTGCGTCAAGATCGTGTTTTCGTCATGGAACGGGCCAGTACGTTGTCAAAGCGTCACAACTGAACTCGGCGCGAGCCGCCAATGCCCGTATGTGACGGTTGGCTCTATGTGACTAGGGTGCGGATATCCTGTAACCTTCTTTTCAGTGGCTTCCGGCGGCTTTTACTAAATATTTCGCTACTGATACTGGTCTGGAAGAAGTCGCTCACATAATGTATGTTTTTTAACTAGCTAAAATATTCACAAAGTTTAACGAAGCCGTTTTATCGCCTCCTTCCTTTTAAGGGAAGAAAAACATCCACGAGATATACGAAAATATGAAAACGGAGACCGAACATAGAAAGAGACTTAAAAACATTAATCGGTAAAATTGACTCAAACTGCTATAGCGAGAAGAGAAAGAACGCAAACGGAGATGTCGCAAAATAAGAAAGTGGTGAGCGAGAAGTAACTGAGTCAGAACAAAGGGGTTCATGCAAGATCAATATAAGAGGTACTAGAGATGTGAAAAGTTAAAGCTGTGTATAGGGTGACCAGCTTTTGAGAAGCAAAAATCGAGACAGGTCAGACATAAAAGAAGAACTAATGCCGTTTGGCTGCTCAATTTTTATATCTGGCCTGTCCAGTTTTTTGCAGAGCCTTGTAAATGTGTGTATATATACACACAGATGTATGGCATAGAGTACAGTGGGTCAGACTAGGGCGCAGGGTGGAGGTGCCATAGATAATACTACATCTATTTTTATATGTTTGTATATAGATATGTATATATACACACATATATATATATATATATATATATATATATATATATATATATATATATATAGACATAGCATCATCTATGGCACCTGCACCCCCTGCCATTCACCCCTCTGCCCTTTTTACCCATTCTGTCTCTGCTGGGAGCAGGCAGATACCAATAAATTACTTCAATTATTTAAGACTTTAGAGGCTCCTGTGAAAGCTGAGCATACCTTTCAATTCTAATCCAAGGATGGTCTGACCTTTGTCCCAAAAACCGGGACATGTATTTAAAATAAACAAAAGCGTCGGGACAGTCCTCTGACAACCGGGACTGTCCGGGGAAATCCGGGACGTCTGGTCACCCTATCTGTGTAGAAACAGTCACCCAGTAGTCAACAGAAGTAGACTTGACCCGGGAAAAAGATACAGGTGAAAGTATAGTGTAAAAGTATCATATATGCCCGGAACATATTTATTGCACTGCTACATAACGAACTTCGTTTCAGGGTGAGGTACAATGCATATATGCGAAGACTCCATTTTTTAAAGGTAAAAATGTTATTTTGCTGTCCATCTTCTTAGAATGTTCTCCAGCCAGGTAAATACAAGTTGTTGGGGAATTTATGTTCTTCCGATTTTTTTCAAATCTCCTTCCCAAGTGTTTCCAAATGTTGGCATATTGGACAATATCATGGTAAAGAATAGTTCGGCTCCGGGTAGGAGCACTTTATGAACGTCTGGCCTTTTCATTAGCTTAGGCTTCATTGACCCTTCTGGTGCATTAAAGTGAAGGTAGGCAACAGTAGCGAGTAGCCCTGCGAAGCGCCTTGCGTCACCGGTTAGACCATGGGTACTCGCAAACATTTGCCCAGGGGCCACAAAGTATGGTCTGTGGTGTGACACAGAAGGGTGGCGGTAGGGGGTCTGGGTGGGTCAGGGATTGTGTAAGGGAGTCTAAAACAATGTTTAAAAAGAATGTAAAATAAGTGGCAAAGCATTTATTTGCAGGTCAACTAAAGTTAAGCGGTGCAGGACACCACCGTAGTAACTTCATAACTTCATTTAAACTGCAAATAAATACTTGCCAGTTTATTTAACATTTTTTTCTGAATATTCGAGCTCAGCAAGTAAACAGCAGCTCGTGTTGCTTTTCACTAGGGGGCTGCATGTAAAGGTCTAGAGGACCACAAGCGGCCCCCGGGCCGTACTTTGAGTATCACTGGGTTTGACTAACACTTTTAAGCGCCTGTCCCAGCATCTCTGCACTGAAATATATTGGTCTCACAGCCTCTCTAAATTCCGTATGGTTCTTCACATGCTGGAGACATTCCATCGTTTCAGTGTATAGCTTGGATACGCTCTGTTTTGCAGCTGTCAGTCTGCAGTGAGTACTGTTGGGCGCTTAAGAATCATAGAGCTCATGTTCGAGGAGGGGTCAGTTGTTTTGGATACAGTATGTCTTGTATTATTTGTGGGCCTGGATAATCTCTCCTTGTCACCCTCTTATGTGATTGGGCAATTGCTCACTGAGACTGGTAGAAATATTAAATGAAAGAATTTGTTCTGATGGCTTTTTGCTTTTAAGAAAACTGAAAAAGGGGCCACTCGGACATAAACCTGCTCATTACTTAGATTTTCTCCACCTGACACAAATCACTTGTTGTGTCTATTCCTTCACTCCACACACAAGAATATGTACACTGGAGGTATTACTTTCCTTTATTATTAGTAAGGGCATTTACGGAAAACAGGCCCAGCGTCTCCTCTGCCAGCAGTATTTTGTGCTACCACAGTGTACTGTTGCATCATTGGAAAGACACATTCTACTAAATCAAATTCCACATCACCACTCAATTTACCATTACTGCGTCTCGCCTTTAACCCACAATATGGTCCTTCAATATGGTCCTCTTGTTACACGGACTGCTCCACACAATCCTGACCGGAATTAAATTCTACATCACTACACTCGCTCAACTACTTCCTCCCTCCACAACTTCCTCTGACACAACTTCCTGATCATATCGTGGCTCACTATTGTTATCCACATGAGGTGCAGGTGGTGTACCGACAGTCACTTTGGATAACTGTTGGAAATTTCCACAACTACTTACACCATCTTCACAATCTTTTCACAATTTCTTTGACCCCCAAAGCCACCTTCTTGAGGTTCCATGCATTCCCACTACTAACCTAGACTGCATTTTGCAAAACCTCCACAACTTCCTCCGGAGCAAAAAATTGACTTTCCCCCCTTGGGAACCTTAGTAGGTTTCTTAGCATGAACACACTCACCCACTTTCACCTGAACCGGTCTCACACCATATTTATCATCATAATAAGATTGACTTTTCTCCTGTCCCTCTCAATTTTTTTAGGGCGACTCTGGTGACCACTGCTCCACTTTACCATCACACAGCCAACCAGGGTTAAACTTAC
Organism: Calotriton arnoldi; assembly: GCA_963921515.1. Classification (NCBI taxonomy): domain Eukaryota; kingdom Metazoa; phylum Chordata; class Amphibia; order Caudata; family Salamandridae; genus Calotriton; species Calotriton arnoldi. The sequence continues at coordinate 595,520 of CAWUFW010007687.1, forward strand.
TTATGGGAACTCTTCCTCTCAGAATCAGGAAAGGTGACAATTCAGTAGTTTCATGTATGGTAACTCAGCCCACCGCGCTTTCCAAACTTCAGTCCTCCAATCACTGTTGCTGGCAACCGTAGACTGATTCACCCCCTTAATCACATGGTTAAATCTCTCCACCTTGCCATTTCCACTCAGGTTATAAAGAGATGTGGCTTTGTGTTTAATACCAACTATCTCAGAGTCTTTCTTAGAAGACCGTTATTACTTAAGATTGCCGCTGTAATTCCCTCAGACACAAAACTTTTATCCAAAATTCCAAGTACAGAAGCAGTAGCTGCCTTGTTCACAATGTTCACTACCGCCATCTAGAAAAAGTCAATGAACACAATTACATACTCTTGCAACTCACCAACCAGACCAATAAAGTCAATTACTACACACTCCCAAGGCTGTTTAGGAATAAGGCAATTACTCATTGGTCTCAAAGTGCATAAAGATTTGTCAGCTTCTAAGTCCACACAAGGCCACCAAAATAACCCCTTAACTACAGACTTTGTCCTCACCACACCAAAATTACCCTCATGGCAAAGTTTCGTTATCATATCAAGCAAAATCTGCACACTGGCAAGATTGCTCAGTTCGGGCAGGCTTGCCACTGACGACTGGTGTGATTTGTAGTTTAAATCCCGACAAGGCAGTCCCCATCTTCCATTTTCCAAGCTCAGTAAATTAAGTACCATAAAATTGAATAACAGTAACGTCTGTTTCTTGTAGCTCTTAGAAATGGCGGTATGAATGGCTCTATATTAAAAATATTGTCCGTGAGGAATGGATTGAGCCAGAGGAAAGTGCCACAGAGAAGAGATGACATGGGGAACCTCAGTGAAAAGTTCAGTGTAGTGTTAAGGGCCTGAGAAGAAATACTAGAGGACGTGGGAGAGACCAATCTGACAAGAAAAATATAAAGACATGTAGTTATGGTCAGATAATATCAGTACAGAGAGAGCTTGCTTTTCTTGGCAAGAGGTCAGGGCTTGGCTCATTCTTGGCAAGAAGAGCAATGCGGTTTAAACCTTGATTTTTTTGGTTAATAAATGTATCATCCATCAACCTTGACACTCTGGCAGACTGGGGAGTGCAGAAAACTGAACAACAGGGGTCCTCAGCAACATAAAGCCCCTTAAGCCGCACAGCAAGGGAAATCGCCTCAAAATCAAGACACAAGAAGTAGTCTTGCGTACAATTACAGGGAAAGAGACACCTCCTAGATAATTACGGCAAAAACACCAAACTAAGCAATCTGAAAATGTTTGTTCCAGCAATGGAATAACTCCCTGCATATTTTGTGTAATTCACTGTAAACTGCAGATCCTAGTACATGCATATACTAAGATGCACACTTTGTCATTCGATGCAGCGTTAATTATCACTGATTAATTGGCATGAGCTATTTAGAAAGCAATTTGTGTGCCCAAGGTGCTGTGCAGGTAAAGAATTGCGCTGATTACAGGCAAAGCTCAGCACTCGTAGCTGCAGACGTGTATGGTCCCAGGGCAAGAGCTCAATTTTTTTAGGTAAAGAGCTGTGCAAACAGGTGACCGGAATATCACAAGTTAAGTCGGTGCATAGATTGCTCCGTATGTATATATAATGTTTATATATTTAAAGCTGTGCTCCCTCCTCACACATTCATAAATCACTTTAGAAGTTTAGGGGAGCAGAGCTCTGTGTCTAATTTGCTGTACAGCTTCATACAAAGTAAAAGTACAGCATATCTAAGGGAGTGTGTAGATCTCTTACAACAAGGGGCCAAGGAAGTTGGAAAGCAATAACCAGACAAATGAGTAAAGTAGGGTCCAGTCGGGCGAGAGCCGGGGTCAGGGAAAGTCTAAAAGCAGACTCCGGTGTGTTCTGGGTCGATAGTCAAGGTGCGGCAGAAGGTGCAGATCGGTTTAGAGGCTGAGGACGGCGAATCATATCTGATGGATCCCAGCTGGTAAGGAAGGAAATGTAACCAGTTTGCAAGCATATATGTAAGAGGAGGTGGCATATGAACAGGCTTTCGGGAAAAAAACACGGGAATGATTTAGATGGCACATTCAAATGATATGTTTTGGGGTAAACGAACCGAAGCATACAGACCCAATTCCACACTCTTACTGACCGTCAGGTGAATAGAAAATTAAAACACCATGATTAGTAAATTAGAATAATTCTTTTGACTGTCTTAGTTACCATGGGGAGCAGACGTAACTCCGGAGCTGCCCGTCCGCATGTTTCATCTGTCTGGGTGCTGCTTATTTCAACTTGATACTATTCTTGTGCATTTATAACACAAGTTGCACTTTTGGCCTCCAAGCCACACTGCCAATTAACAGAGCTCAGCATCAGCCAGCTGCAGCTAATAGTGCAGGGTCCGGCTTTTCGCCACTAGACTTGAGTAAAGAGTTCACTGAGCCAATCACAGACTGCCCTACATTTCCATCACCAAGATTAGTTTCCATGATTGGCTGAGAGTGCCATGTTCCCACAGCTCTGAACAGACCCTCCAGGATTTAAATCGGCACTTTTGTAAAAATGCCGCGATTTTTACAAAAATGCCCGAGAAATCGGCACTTTTGTAAAAATGCCGCGATTTTTACATAAGTGCTATTGGTGCAATGATTTGTGAAATATGCTGATCCGCGCCATGTGATGCGCTGCGAGCCTTGGTTCACAGGCACTGACTGCTGTGGCAAGCTGGCTCCGCCTGAGGTTGCGAGCGGTCACTGTTAGCCCGTGGGGATGCATTGTGGATGTGTGGGGAGATTGTGCACAGGGCAGGACCAGGGGGCACTTTTGCTTCACATGCGGCTGTACCGAACCGGCAGGAGCTTTCGGCAATAGGATGCGAGAATTCCTGGCGGCAGACACAGCGAGAGGCTGAGAGAGCGACAGAGAATTACGTTAAACATTGCACTGGCTGGGTCCAGAGACCGTACCGAGGAAAACCTGGGATGGAGTCTCACACTATTAAGCATACACGAAGGAAGCGATGTAAAAACGATCTGGAAAAAAAACATGAATGAAAACTCGCATATAGTAGAGAGCAGGGGTGTTGGAATGTATACAAACTGGAAACGTAATTAGGCAATTAAAGCTTTGTGTGTATGTAATCTACTGGAACATGCTACCAGTAAATGTGCTTCTGAAGACAAATGTTTTTATTTTCTCAGATTAATCTCTCACTAGCGCAGGGAGTCAATTGTTTATGTAGCACTCTATTATTTAAGTTTCAAAACTCTGTAGCCTATGATATGATTGACCAACTCAAGTGTGCTTATTTTATCGGTTTTGTGTAAACCTGCAGGGGCCTGACCCAACTGTGGTAAAGGGAACAGAAGCTAGGACCATGTGGAAGGTTCAAGTAACCACAGACGTTGTATAGCACTTCCTGTCTGCAAATTCATGTTGAAATGGACAGAGGGTAAAGGCAACCTGGAGTAAGTAGGTCAGAGTGGGATGGTGATGGCCAGAACACTTGTCCAGCCCAAAGGTTAAAGAAAACATATAATGGACTCTCCCATTCCCTGTCCTGTGTTTTCCCCCCATCCACCCGTTATTGTCCTCTAGAAGGTTGAGGGAACACTGAAGCTCATTTAGAATGTTGGCATGAGGCAGAGAGAGTTGGCAGTTGCTGGAGGATTGAAGAGGAGAGATAGGAGGCATTACGTTAAATATAACTGAAGTTAACCATCCTACTCAACTGAAGGACGTCCTCCTAAACCGGCATCTCAACTAGCGGGTCGGTTATCATTCAGGCCGTCAAGTTGACCTTCCTTAATATTCTTCCTCCCTCCTGCTCAACCACTGATTTTATATGATACAACTCAGCTGCTCTGTCTATACTTGTTATCTTTGATGTGAACATTTACTGTTGTGAAGCTCTCCGATACCTTTGGGTCTAGCTAGCGCTATATAAAACTCTTATATATATATATATATATATATATATATATATATATATGCCATTATCTACTGTGTAATAGTGACTGCACCAGATTCACCAACAGGGCTGCTTCCTCTGTTCCATATCCCAGGTTGCCTATTTCAAAGTGGAATACTCTGCTAAAACAGTTTCCATTGTTTTAAAGCTGAAAATGGATGATTATGAGTAAAATAAAGTGCCACAAAAATGCCGCTAAATTTCCATATTTGTGCTGCTAAATTTCCGTATTTGTGCCGCTAAATTTGCTAATCCATGCCGCAATATCCTGGGGGGTCTGTCTGAACCTGCTTATCAGTGCTACCGTCATTACTAATGGAAAGGTGCAATACAAAGGAATTCATACTGTAAAGTGACATATTTGAACTTGCGGTTATTTTAGAGTCAGGAGGACGAACTAGAATGCTTCCACGTCCAATAGTCTTAAGTACATATTAAAACCTCTCGTCACTGGCATCGGGTGATACAAATGCCACACCCCTGAGTCGATGGTTGAGAACCATCTTGCACC